>CM034147.1:229996312-231196312 GCA_019776745.2 Taxus chinensis | reverse complement strand
CAGCGGAGTTAGGTTTTATGAGAAGCCTGTTTATAATGAGAAAATTATCGATAAGAATTCCAATAGAGGCTTGTTAACATGCTATGTAATGAAACCAATCTATCCCAACTTTTTTTTATGGAATCGCCACTAGAATATCAATTTCTTGAAATAGATAGAACTTTTAAACATGTAGAATATATGTAGATAGTCCCTAGTAATGGCGTCACTCGGCTGTTGGCTCCCAAAATAGCACCCATGAGAAATGAGTACCTAACTTTAGTGGGTTAGATTTGAGAGAATTATGAACAATGAAAAGTTCTTTATCATTGATAGCTGAGGATTTTTTGAACACTCAACTCAATGACCCAAATCAAGGAGGTGATCAAGAGGCACCTTTGCAAAGGGTATTACTTTACACTGCTACTTCTAGCTCTGCCTCGACCAAGGTGAGAGGAACTATTTGGGTGATATGAATAAAGGATAAGATTTCATGGCTTGGTTTCCTTTATGGTTGGTGCAAATTAATTTGAAGAAAGTGCAGCTACATATACAATATATCTCTCATAAGAATTTTCATTTGTTTTATTGTAAGAACTTTAAAATAAAACACGGATCTAAAAGGAAGATAATGAACAACTTAAGATATTGCATTTGCATAAAATTATTTGACCAAGGCTACTTTGAATGATATTGGATCACATAATTGGTAGGATTTTTGGCAAAGCTTACTGGTGATGATTTTTTTTTAAAGTTTGGCTTTGCAGAATAAGCATATGTTTGGTTTGGAGATATGATATGCTTAGTTGGTATAAAGATAAATGGTTTTTCTAATTGGGATTTAGAGGGGGAAGGGAAATTTATTTTATGACTTTGGTAGAGTAGTGTTCCCATGGAATGAATTCATCCGTAACTATGATGCCTGAAAAAAACAATCAATTTAACATGCTATGTGAAATAACATTTGCATTCATTGATACTCAATTAGAAAAAATGTTGTCTAAATTCTTCCCAATCCTAACTAAAAATCATGGAGTTAGAGCTGAGATAAAGAACTTGTTAGATTTGTCTTATACACCCAAAATACTGTTAAGGAATAACAAGAACTCTTCAAAAGCAATGTTGCCTATAGGATTTTACAACTGAGTTGAGCTATTTCCTAATATACATTATTCTGCAATAGTCTTTCAGTGACAAGAAGAATAAAATGACTAAGAAAGACCATTGTGTAATTAACAAAGTAAATCCAATCCAAGATAGTAACAGAAACAATGTTGCATCTTTCATTCCTTTAAAACATTAAAAAGGGAAAGTATAGCTTGATCAATCACAAAGAGATATATTTATGTAAGTACTGGCTAGGGGAAAAAAACACATGCCCTCAAAACGTGTTAATGGTTGTACAATGAAACCACCTTATCTCTTCCTTACAATCTAGATACAAACAACTACTTACCAGAAACTAGAAACTGGAACAAAAAAACTGAACTAAATCAAAAAATTCTACAACTACCCCCAATTCGCCTCCTTGCACAAAATGGTAGACTTTACAATATATATAAGATGGGAAGGATAAAGAAATAAGAAAATTTTGATTTCCTTCTATAACCACCAACAAGAAGCATTAAAACCTTGCAAAGGAGCATGTGATTCATGCCAAAGTCATTCATTGCTTCTTTCTTGTGTGTTCAAAGAAGAAACGTACACCATACTTCATCAATTTAGGTGGTTGACTAATATTGGAACTACATATTTAATGTTGAAAATGTTTTCTATTTTTTCTCCCACTAAATTTCATGTTTTTCTGAATTTGATGATGCCAAAGTGAAGGGCTTAAAGATAATTTTCCAATGATATAAATTTTGCAAGAATTAGAGTTGTGAATTGAAATATACCGCCCTTTGAAGTTTTTCATGTTCGGAAGCACATAAATGTGACATGTGGCGGCCTTTGATTAACTTGGGGACTGCTACCTGCCAAAGTGTACACTGATATTACTTCGCCAAGTGTCGGTCTTTGATTGGCTCCTGCAGTTGGGATTTTCTTCTTTTCTTTCCTTTCCCTTCCTTTTTTCTGCAAGAAGGTCTGTCTCTTTATGAAATATGAGTAACTAAATCAATGCCACATTCTCCCACCTTGTTAGACTATCCTTTTCTTTGAATGACAATGGTGAATCAAGAAACAATAGGAAATCTCCATGCTTCATCATAATTTACCCTTTTTATAGCCCCTAACTGAGCACTGTAAAGCGTGAGCCAATAAGAAAGCTTCATGCTCTTCGTAGTGACAGCCCTGCTTGTAGATCTTTTGAAAAACTACAAAGATTTATCCAATGAGGAAGCCCCATGCCCACTTCACATTTTACCTTTTCTTTAGCCTCAAGTAAAAATTGTGAAACACGAGCCAATATAAAAGCTCCACGTTCCTTGGATTTGTCAGTCTTCCTTGCATCGTGCTTTCTTTTGATTGGTTTGGACTTCGTGTCACAACCTTTTCTTTTGGGGGAATTAGAAATTTTTGGCTTCCTAAAAAAGTTTCCACGTATCTTTCCTTGACCACCCTGACCACGTGGACCTAAAATTGCTACAGAACTTGGTCTATTATGCGAAATTGATGTTTGCTCGAGCCCATCTGCTCAAATATTTCCAGAATGCCGACACATGCCCTATCTTTGATGCTTAAGATCATATCATGTGTTTGCCTTTAATTCCACCATGTTTCCTTGACCTTCACTGACCCAAACCTGAACCCAAAAGCTTTATGAAATGCAACTCATCCTGGGGCTTAACATCCGCTGAAGCCCAAAAGCAATAAGGAGTCCCAGAATCCCACCACGTGTTGGTCTCTCATTGCTTACATATTTTACTAGCTTCCCATGGGTTTAATTAAAAACTGCATATGTCCAATCGACGCTCCTTTATTTTGCTAGTTAGGAGACCCTGTGGAAGACTATGTTGTACTCTGCGGTAAAATGATCCAGTCACCTGACATTTTTGTGGAATCCTTTCATTTATCTTGCTAAGGCATAAGGTCTATTACAAATTGACACTTCTCTTTGACTCAGACTAATGTTTAAAGCATGGGGAACGATATGAAACACAAAGAATAAGTTAAATACATGAGGAGTTTATGAAAAATACCATCTCAATCCAAGGAACTGGATTGATATCCAACACATACATACATACATACATACATACATACATACATACATACATAGTGTGTGTGTGTGTGTGTGTGTGTGTGTGTGTGTGTGTGTGTGTGTGTGTGTGTGTGTGTTGTGTGTGTATGTGTATGTTTGTATGTATGTATGTATGTATGTATGTACATACATACATACATACATACATACATACATACATACATAATATATATATATAATATATATATATATATATATCTTTGTGTGTGTACACACACACATTTATGACACAATAACGGTAAGATGTGTGTGTGTGTGTGTGTGTGTGTGTGTGTTTTCACATACATACATACATATATTTTGTTTGTGTGCGTGTGTGTGTGTGCGCGTGCACATGCATTCATGTGTGTGTAAATTTCTCCATCATATTATATTTATATAATGAAATATAAAGAAATTTAATTTCTTATTTAAAAAATAATATTATTTGATTGACATGTAAAATACACTTCATTTGAATAATATGTCATATTAGTTAAAAAAGTATAATTTTCTCTATTGTATATCATCAATTTTTTAATTGGATCAATTAATAATATATAAAACTTAAATGTACAAAAGAATTGGTGGTATAGAATCACACATCGAAAGTAGACATCACATCAATCTTGTTGAATAGGAAAGGAGTGTAAATGAGCCTTAAAAACTATAACTATTCACTTTTAATAATATGTCGAATTTATTAATAATATCTAACTTTCTCTATTAATTGTTATTAATTTTTTAATTGCAAAGGGCCTTTGATCAATAATATAAAAAACATATAGCTAATTGTACAAAAAATTGGTGGAATGGAATCACACCAAAAAAGAAGACATCACCTTTAATCACGTGGAGTAAGGAGTCATAAGCGAGCCTTAAAAAACCATCACTCTATTTCAACATAATTAGAATTAACTTAATTATAGACACTCAACACAATATTCCACTAAAAGTAAATAAAAAATGTCAAGATAAATATATAAAATTCCAGTGGGAAATGAAATAATAACATATAAGGAACATTAAATAACATGAGCAACCAAAAGTGTTGAAGGTGACAAAGGATCATATAGTTTGTCACCTCGACCACCATCACTAGGGGGATGCATTATATAAGGGATTACCTCCCACTCATCTTTGTTTAATTTTTAGGTTTTCTTCCTCATTCTATCTATTAGGAGAAATGGCAAGGGTAGGCCACAATATCATTCCTTGTGGGGGCACTTCACACCAATTGAAATTAGGAACTATTTGACTGAAACTGCATCTTTGTTACTACAACTAAGAGTCTATCATTAAGAAACTCCACTAAATGCTAGAGCAACATTTTCCATGAACCCCATGACCATGACCTTGAGAATCCAATCGTTGGTGGTAGGTAACAAGTGGCACTCAACTCACAGAACACACAACTCTTCCCCAATGATAAAAATGGATTGCAAATGCTCCACCTCTAAGTTAACCTTTTCATCATAGATTTTAATCTAAATAATGACATTAAAAATAACTAGCACTTTGTTAACAATCGAAAAGGGGACATCAATAGAAACGTGGTCAAAATTTGCATTGTTTCTTTCTTTCCATATCTAAAATAAAATTTCATAGTGAAAAAATGTCAAATTTAATTGTATTTTGCATATAAATGGTTGAATCTTGTAGAACAACCATTTTCCATTAGAAAAAATAGGAATAAATGGTTAAGAGAGAGTGTGACTCCATCTCCAAGCTAAATAACCATGAGGAAAAATCTAAAAGAGGTGTTAGCATGTCTAACACTAATGAAAGGCAAGATATAAAGTATGGGAAATCCTTGTGTATAAAAGTTGGTGCGCTACATACAAGCCTTGATAAAGGATGCATCCAAGGAAATAAATTTTCTTAGGTTCAAGTGACTTTCTTAAGGTTGTAAAATATCCTATTCCAATTACCCTCAGATGAATGCAACCTCTAGCAAGCATTCAAGGTTTCAAATTGAATATGTCATGGAGATAAAAATTGATAACCAAGCCAAAGTTTGTACTATAAGACATGAGCTTGAATAGGGCACTTATAGTCCTTCCTCCAAACAGAAGGAGATTGCATACCACTTTTGTAGAGGTATCCTTCATGTGTGGCCTTTTGAATTTCAATGATAATTTCAAAATCCCCATTGCCAAGTTGAAATTGGTCTTTGACGGTAAGCTAGGAAGCCAATTCCTACAAAACCTACAAAAAATGTTAAAAATTCACCTAACACCCTTTTTAAAAACCTACAAATTTTGACCCAAGGCACCATAGCAAATGGTACTAGATGTTGTTCCCGTGCATTTCAATCCAAAATTACCATCCAAATAGCCAATAAAAATTCGGGTAATTTTTAAAAATATTAATTAGTATTAACTGATTAAACCATTATTATTCAAGACCAATTAGATTTACTAAGGATGTACTAAACTAACTAAAGTAATATGTGTGCCTCAATACCAACCTTCCAAGCTCTCCAACAAGCTTCTTCTGTTCAAAAAAATCTCAAAACCAAAACCAAGAAAAGAACCCCAAAAACCTCAAAGCTTGAGGATAATAATGGAAAAGAGTCTCTAAACTAAAATCTAATAGGATGGTGACATATGTCACTCCTCCACCTAAGGCTCCAAGTCATCCAAGTACTTCCAACATGCTATTACAAACTCAATAAATAAAAATCCATTGAAAAAAAAGTAATCTAAGTCTCCACATAGAGAAACCTGTACACAAAACCCAAAGCTACACAAGGCCCAAAAATAATAAATTTGTGTGGTTGAAAAAGGTTCAAAAGGGGGAAAATAGGTATCATCAGCCTTGAAAAAAGCTCACCCACCCATAGGTATGGTACTTAGGGCTCTTTTCAAGGAAAATATAGCCTCTAAATTGACATAAACTCCTTCAAAGAGTCACTTCTTGCCCAATTTTTGTCATATTAGTTAGAAACTAGAGAACACTAGAGAGAATGAATTGAGTGGACCAATCTAAAGCCATCCCCATCTAATGTAGGGGAATCACTCCAAGGGATATTTTAGGGTTGTTACATGTAATTTTGGATTGTGTAAGTCCTTATAGGTCATATGATTCTTCCTATTTTGGTTTGATGGGCTCAAGAAGCTTAAAATTCAAATTTTAGAGTTTCCCTCAATTTTTACAAATTTGAACTTTTTTTGAGCTAATTTTGGCTTCTTATGTAGGTATAGAGGTGTAAAAGTATCTTTCAAGCATGGTTTAGTTTTTTTAGGTCATAATATGGTCTTGGAGCCTCCTTATGATGTCATATGGGGCTTATGTAACTCCTTAGTCATAATTAACTCCTTTCTTTATGTGCAACTCCACATCTTTTCTTGATTTTCTTGACCCTAGAGGTCAGTTATTGGACCAATTTGAGACAAGGGAGTATAAAATGCACCTTGTAACTATTTTCTATCATTGATCAATCGAAGGAAGAAATATTTGGAGCTCCAAATAGGGTTTAGTATGAATTTTTTTACAAACAACTCAAAGAAGGATCACAAATCTGTGTTTGGCTTTAAAAGATTGTAGTGAAAGAGTTTCTTTGAGTGATTCACAAGCTATAGTTAATTGCTAGGATTATATTTGTATTCTTTGAGGCTTTATGTAGTGTGTTTAAAGGTTTGGAATTGATTGAACTTGAAATACTGATGAATTCTGTGACAGACTGTTATAGGACACATTTGGCTTATTCTTTGACACCTATTGAAGGAAATCTTGCATAGAGGTAGAAATCACGAGCACAGTTTAGTTAACAAGCACAAAGAGACTTCTCACAATCCTTAATAGCTATGAAGATAACAAAGAATGCATTAAACCACTAAGGAGGGTATCAAATACTAAGAAGTTCCAAGTTTCTAAGGACTTAATAGTGAAGTTGAGTTCAAATCTCATCATTAGCAAGGTAAGAATCTTTACTGGTAAGTCTTGAAGCTATAACAATGTGGCACAGACCATTTACAAGTGAATTTTAGTTCTAGAAGGGAGATTAAGTGTTTTTATGACCAAAAGAGATCCATCGGGTTCTCAGGGAAACCCTCATAGGATTTTAGTGACAATTTGTTTTTGAAGGTCTAGAACTCATTCATAGAGACCCAAATTTTCAAGAAACAATATTATTATCCCCTCCCTAAAATTCAAAAGAAATTTTACATTGGTTTGTTAGAAGCACCGGGGAATGAGAGGGAAGGGTGAATCAGTCCTAAAATTTCTTTAATTGATTTACCATTTATTGCATCATACAATAGCATCCTTCCATTCACATATATTCAACCATAACTTATTAAGTGTGCACATTACATTCAAATAACCATAACACATACAAGAGAGCTCATAGACATAAGATATAAGTGGGGAAAACTCATGGGGAAGAAAAATTAATGAAATTTTTCTTATATTACACAAATAAAAGATGTTTAGTGAAGCAAAAAATTCACAAGGAGCACCAACCCTTGATTTAGTGAGGCACCAACCCCACAAGGAACACCAACCCCTAGTTTAGTAGCACCAAACTTACAAGGAGCTCCAACCCCTAATTTAGTGAAGAACCAACTCCACAAGGAATAAAAAACCCCCTCAGATGACCAAGAATCAACGTAGCCACCTGAAGATATTTTATCTCCTTTAATGTTGCTACCACAACTGATGGACATCACTTTTTCAGCTCACAAACCCTAACTCAAACACTAGGTCTTCAATCTCTCATAATCTTACTCTTTCTTCAATTGTATTTTCTATAATCTATTTCTATCACATCTTTAATCATTCCTCAACCTTTCATTCTATTCCTAAGCCTTCAAATCATGCACACATACCTGCAATATACTTCTACATAGGTCGCATTTCTCCCTCCAAGAGCACTAGTTCAAAAATGAACCCAAAACATCACTTTTATACATTTTCCTTTCTTCCAACCCAAAGGAGGTCAGTTATACACCTTTAGTTTGAAAAATAAAAACATCCCATAAATTTATCACAATAGTCACAAGTGACCCAACTAGGCCGACCTAAAAAAACCTTCTTCCATGCACCAAAAATCACCAAAACCCATGCATTAGAATGCCAAAATCCTCCTAACACAAAAAATATTTTTAGTCATGATTTTAAAATCATTACACATGTTTAAAATAAAATTTTAAAACCATACATGGTCTAAATTTATCTCAACCAATTAAATTATTTCTTTTAATTGGCCTGGAATGTTCTTTGTTCTTCTCAAAATAATTGTTTCCTGCACCCTTCAAGTCCCTGAAAACGTATTTATGCCACTAGATCACTAAAAACATCCCAAATATGTCATTAGAGCACTAAATATAAATTTAATAACATGTAGAACACTTATAATTGAGTTAAAATTCATGAAACAGTCACCTGCTCAAACCTCAACCACTTTTGTATTCACCAAATCAACTTGCCCAAAACGTTATTTTCAAAAATAAGCTAATTAACACCTTTCATGGAATAATAAATACCTATAAATAGATTCATTTGATTAAAAATTCATCTATCTTCACTCTCCATGTGATAGAAAGTGTCACCTAATCCATCTCATGCTCCAACCAACTCAAAACATCCAGAAGATCATGTCCTATCCTGCATTGGATAAAATATTTCTATCCAAAAGCTGACCTGGAAACTTTATAAAATATCATCATCATGATAAAAATCATAAATCACTGTAAATATATCTTAATCCTATTTCCAATGCAACTTGAATTACCTTCTAACTCCTCATGTAGTTCCTGCTATGCTCATTTTACTGAAGACTACTTTTTACTGCCTCAAAAAGGCCCTTTGACCAGTTAACCTAAATGATGCATTCTTGACCATTTCTCAGCATGACCATGACCTAAAACCTCCATGGAAATCTATATAAAATCACATACATCACACAATGGAAATTTAGTTAATACCTGATTTGACAACTTTCTCCTCAAACTGTAATTCTTCAAAAACAAGCAAATTCATGTGGGGCACACATATGACCACATGCTATAGCATAGCTTTATAGAAACATAGAATATTCCCATACAACATCAAATCATCACTTTGGAAAAGGAATAAAAAAATGCTCAGTATACTCACTTCTTTGTAAGCTGCTCCTAGCTAGCATTTACCTAGGGTTTCAAACCAACTTAACTTCTTAACGATCGTTTATAAAAACGTGACGATAAAACCACCTCATTATTTTTGTGAAACCTTCATAACTGACCTAAAAATATATGAAAAATATCTCATGTCCCCATGAAAAGCATGCAGTTCACAACAAGCATCAGAAGGTCGACTTTTGCTTGAAAATCACACTGCAACTTACCCGATATTACCAAAAATTGTATATCTTAAAAATTATTCATCAGAATGACCTAAAATTTGGCATAAAGCATCATGAAAACATGATATAACTATAAATTCTCACAATCTAGCTAATATATGCATCAAAATCTCTAGATGATCTCATTTGCATGTGCTAAACTATATGTTTCTCATCTGTTGCTTCCCAAGGACCCTATAAAAGCATCAAATCATTGAATCTAGACCTGAAACTCACCATACACCTCAGGTAAACCATCAATATGATTCTACCATGCTCCATCAGGAAATATCCGGTTCAAATCTCACACCTCTACCTCACTTTGGATATTTTAGGGCTAGAAACAAGCCTGAAACGACCTGACACAACAATGAAAGCACATGACCTAACCTTTCTGACCTCATACAGAACCATACGCATATGAAACACACCTCATGGAATATTAATGAAATCATGAAAACAACCAATCACCTCACAAGAGCTCATACTGTGACAAAACACCATAGACCATGCACCAAGACTACATAGAACATCACCAATCTTGACAATTTTCATGTTTGACCATTGAATAACATCACATGGAGACACATACAACACCATGACATCCTTTTACATCAATGTGGGTTGACATCAATGACAACACAACCACACAATGGCCAAAAATCTCCCCTTTTGTGATTGATGGCAACCATCATTCAGAAATATTGATGGCAACCAACAAGACCAACACACTGACATGACTCTTTCCCATGTTTATGAGGATTCTCTCCCCCTTTTCTATCTATGAAAAATGCTACAGTAACTCCTAGACATGTGAAAATACAAAAAAATACAATGCACAATGGAAAGGACACAAAAAATTGACTTACTTGAGCAAATGACTACCCTTGGGACTGTATTGCCTTCTGTTTGACTCCTTCAGTAGCATGTAAAGATCCTATGGGCCTGTAAAAATCTCCCCCTAAGCATGATAATCCTTTTGTTAGGCTTCATTCATGTCATTCATCTATTTCTAGGTCAATTCCATACTTTAAAGTCAACAATTGTCTTTAACTCCATTTCTCATTTTAGGACAACTTTCCCTAAATAGTACCTTCAGTGTCTTCTTGACTAACTTTACACACCTCTAGAAGCTACCATACCTCATGGTTTCACTCCTTATAGCTCACCCTGGACCTGTAACATCTCTCTTAGGTGGAAAACACAATAAATTTAGCTTCTTACCTTTCTTACTAGCCTTGGAGACACACAAGTACATTATCAAAATCGTCAAACCTTCTTTTTAATGATCTCAACCATCTTTGTAGGATATTTGACTTGCTTGAACACATAACTTACTCCTTTGGTCAAACATACCTGCAAGAGATCATTCATTTTTCCTTTTCTCATATTCTTGACATCTTAAAGCACCTTGGTCACTGTTTTTGTACTTGAACCACTCTCTCTTACATGTCCCCCCTGTTACAGAGGCTTCTTTCATTCCATATACTTTGTCATTCATTCCTTTAATGTTACAAACAATCCAATATAGGGTCCTTCTTCATCCTTATTGTCTAAAATTCACATGCTTATGAGGCTTTAGTCAACAAGATACATACTCAGAAACAAATTATACCTTTTAGTGTAGATACATTTGCACCTTGAGACACTTCCTAATTGAAATACCTTTATACAACCTTTACTACTTGACCATTCTCATGTCTTTATCTCAGAGAGACCATAACACAGACTTAACTATCTCCAATCACTTGTTTATTGCCTCATACTCTGTTCACTAACTTTTATCACTTCTATGTCCACCGGTGATAGACTGAATATGTCCTTTTTGACTGTGTTGATTGTCAACACATCCAATAAATTGCACATCACAGACTCTCTTTTGATGAAATTTTCAGAGTAGAATGATGACAGAAAATAGGCTTGTTATAGTTTGAATGCACTTCCCAACCATTTAGATGCCTTAATATACATGTAGATTATAACTTTAGGATTCTGAATCATTAATAACTCAGGTCATACTATAAATGTCTCTTCATGATTACTTCAAATTCATTGACAAGACTTCATGTTGTAGCACCACACATACTCAGAACTAGCAACTTCAAAAAAAGCTCTATGATAATTCAAATACAATTGCCCAAACCTTGGATACATAAGCACATGCCTTTACTCCTTCATGCAGTCTATCTACACCCTCAATCAACCTCTTATAGCATGATATTTCATCCTTCCAAGTCAACGTTACATCATGAACTAGAAAACCCTCAACAATGATAATTTTTGATGTTTCTAAAATGGCAACATTCTTTTTCAAGTGACAGAGCACAATTAGGTCTGAATGACAACATGAAGACCTTAAATGGTCTTACATAGCCTTCAAAAACTCTATAAGAAGGATTAACCACAATTGTACACCACTATGAGCATACATACTAAACATAACTCCACATTTCACTACTCTTAGCTCAGTCACCTTGTAGACTATATTGTCTCTTACAACTACCATACATTAGTAAGATGCATTGAAACTCACACTTCTATCTATTCTAAATCATAACATTATCAACCACTCACCTGACTCATGTGGTCCACTAATTCCTATAGCATGTTGAGACAAACTTTACACTTTATCTCCTGACTCACCTAGGAGTATGCTTCATACTAAACATTGTAGCACTCCATTTTGTCTACTATATCCTATAGGATGATGATCCTCATCACTGAGACAAGTTGCACAACAAAATCTCGGGCCTTTAACCTTCCTCTAATGCTTATGAAGATTCTTCAAGCATCTTAGACCAATGGGAGACTTACATAATGATTGTTCCATACATTCCTCATGGTAACATTTCATACTTGATAGAGCACTCACCACCTTGGTATTGAAATCATTTCAAGCTTAGATCAATGCACTAAGAATCACCTTGCAAGCTTAGCCACTCAAGAGCACACCTATTGTAGACCTCAAGACTGTTATATATTTGCATTCTCCAACATAAAGATACATGTACCATCACCTTTGAAGATCCTACAGACTCCTTAGATTATTTTGGACACTGATGATCCATCTTCAACTCTTCTTGAAGCCCTTCTAAAGTATACATATTTGGTATAAACTTAGAACAAAAACACTTTGATGACTTGACTCACCTTTGCATGATTTTTCACAGTCTTTAATTACATCTTTGTCAATTCTTGAAATTTCGAACTTCAACCATTGTGTCACATTTTGTCCTTCTTTGACCAACTCTTGACTGCACACTTTTGAGTTGTGAAGCATTTACATTTACACTTGTCCTTATCATCCCCTAGACTTGAAACCCCTCTGCCAAAACTTGTCTTTGAAAGAAAGTTACTTAGATCACACAGTTACCTTGTAGAAATACCATTCATAGTTTTCTCATCATTGGACATTCATATTTCCAAGCAAATGAGGTCATTTACAGGCCTTAAACAATCTTGAATTTCAATAGACAACATACCTTACTTATGACCTTAATATTTTATGCACTATGGATGGCCATACTTTGTTATCATTGCATTCAAGTCAAATTTGTATCTTGCAATCATATCCTCTTGGTGAACCATATCATGTTTTTAGGACCTTGGAGAAATAACTATATTCTTCTTAGACCTAAAGCAGGCTTGAAATCATTTCATACTTTCTTTGAGATGGCCATTCGCCATCTGAGACCTTGTCAAACTTCAATGTACTTGTTCCATATGATATGAGAAACTTCTTGCTTGATGAAGAAACATAGAGACACATAACTTCACACAATGACCCATAAAAAATATAATGCACAAGATTGTTGACACATATACACACACACTTAGACACACATAAATAGGACTCTTACTTAGATTAGGAACAATTTAACACAAATGATGATCAACCCTTTTGAGTAAAAACCCTCGATCAACTCCTTGAGACACCATAAAAAATGTGCCATAGTGAAATCAAACCTTTAATCTCAGAACACATAGATCAACAATAACTTACAAGATCTTGATACAACACGATGCATAAGACACAATTCAATACATGATAGAGCTCACAGATTCCTACAACTTGCTATGACAATGTGACTATAAAAATGTAGAGACTAAAATTGCATTTCAAACCATGATATAATCAATATCATTCTCCATTTTTATCTCACCATGATTGCATTGGATACATTACTGAGCTCATACAGTCCTTCTTCATGGATTTCATGAGCACTTACCCCATACATGTCATAAAATTCAAACTTGAATGCAATCAGATGACAACTTCAAAACAAGAAGTTAGAGACTTGGAATACATTTGAAATCAGTTTAAATCTTGACTTCTAAACCATCTTAAATCATGATAAAGTTCTTTTCAAAATCCTTTCTGTTGTACACACTCTTAGAATAAATGAATCTTATGCAACTGACATCACACAACATGTGTCACCTAGATGTTCTTATAGGAAAGACACAAAACTTTTGCAACATTTTAGACTCAAATGATAAAGCTGGTTGAAAAGGTATGGGAAGTTAGAAGCTTCTTCAAAATCAAATTCTAAAACATTCAACTTATCTCCATAGCTGATAAAAGTATCTTCTTTTTCCTTTACTGCTTTAGACATGCTTTCAACATGAGATTCTAGCCTTTTGATGGCTTGACCATGATCATTATCCATATAACTGATTTGATCTTGTAACTTGTGCATTAGGGACTCTGAAATATCATAATTCTTCCTCAAGGCTCCTTCTGCATATGATGACTTACCCATTGCTTGTGCTTTTAGGATCTCCTTCAAGTGATTAAACTTGTTTCTCAAATACCAACTATGATACCAATTGTTGGAAGAAAAATGGACTGAGGGGGGGGGGGGTGAATCATTCCTACAATTTCTTTAATTCATTTACTATTTATTACATCATACATTAGCATCCATCCATTCACATATATTCAACCATAACTTATTAAGTGTGCACAATACATTCAAATAACCATAACACGTGCAAAAGATCATAGACATAAGATATAAGTGGGAAAACCTCATGGGGAAGAAAACCCACCAAAACTCTATTTATATTACGCAAAGAAAATATGTTTAGTTAATCACCTACTTCTTAAGGAGCACCGACCCCTGATTTAGTGAGGCACTAACCCCACAAGGAGCACCAACCCTATAAGGAGCACCAACCCCTAATTTAATGAAGCACCAACTCCACAAGGAGGAAACAACCCCCTAGGATGACCAAGCACCAACTCCACCACATGAATATTTTTTATATCTGATAATTATTCTACCACAACTGATGGATATCACCTATTCAGCTCACAAACCCTAGCTCAAACACTAGGTCTTCAATCTCTCATAATCTTGCTCTTTCTTCACTTGTCTTTGCTCTAACCTCTTTCTCTCATGTATTCAATCATTCCTCAACCTATCATATTATTTCTCAGCATTCAAATCATGCACACATACATGCAATATACTTCTACATAGGTCGCACTTCTCCATCCAAGAGCACTAGTTAAAAAATGAACCCAAAACATCACTTTTATACATTTTTCTTTCTTCCAAGCCAAAGGAGGATGGTCATACACCTTTAGTTTGACCAATGCATCATTAAAAACATCCCATAAATTTATCACAACTGACCCAAGGTGGTCATTGTACGCCGGAAAAGCGACAAGCGAGCGTGGGAATCTACAGGCAACTCTTCCGCGTACCCAACCTCTTGAGGTCATGCCGAGACAGCCGGTGGGATGGAATATGCGTGGGATGCAGACAAACTAGTTAGGCAATCTAATGTCTTCGATACGTACTAATGGAATTTGTGAATCTAAGGCAAAGAAGGTCCTTCTAACTTGGACTGGTGTGATAGATCGATCGGCAAGGATGACTGCTCGAAGGCTCCAATCAATATCGAGCTCTGGTGTGAATCAATCTATGGGTTGTGGAATACGTGGGAAAAAACCTGGGATAGTTTCGTGTACGTCTCCAGATAAGGTCATATGGTGGATGGTGGAAACAATTGACTCTACGGATAATTCTCTGGCCTAGTCCAGAATTCTCTAGCTTCGTTAGCCGCTATATCTAGTAAGGACAATTGTTCGATGATGATGGGTGGAAGTGGAGTGGATTGGAATACTAGTGTGCGTAGGCCAGTGTTTATATCTGATTGACTTATGGATTCGTTAGGCTGTCGGACTTGTGGGTCACAACCGTAGACTCTTGGTTGTTACGGTCCTGTTATGGTCATATACGAAATCAAGTCCTAATTCCTAGTATCCAGTAATCATATGCTTTCTCAGCTTCTATGTTTAGGACCAATAACTACGTGATTTTCTCAGAATATCTCACAGGCATTCATGCAACCTGGATCCTTAGACTAGTATCTATTTCTGTGAGAGTGTCTCCTGCACCTGGCTGTGGGACCAAAGGTTTGTTCTCTTTCGAACCCTTCTACAGTCATGTGAATGTTTGTCTAAGGTAATCTGTAATTCAGTTGATTTGACCAAAACGTGTATGCTTGGTCGTCTTTTATATTCAACCCTCTCAACTGAGAATTGATCAGTTGTAAATCTGTTGTTGTTTGGAAGACTTGTATTCTGATATTTTGGTCTATGTCAACTATCGCTGTGACGAGGTTTGGTTGAGGCATGATTGGCTCAAATATGTATTCCTTGGGCTCCCGGGGTCCCGTGATTGTCATACAAAATAAAATGTAAATCTAACTGTAATAAAGCAAATTCTAACTACGTGGAATAAATCTAAAACATATATAACTTCTATTTTTGCATTTAACTTTATGAGAAGTAAAGCAGCTATTTAAATGTATATAGAAATAACAACTAAATAACAATTTAAAACAAATAAGATAACCGAGTGTAGTTATTTTCCTGTGCGATTTGTAGACTATATTCTAAATAATAAAATAACTTGCTTGATCTATTTGCGAAATTCTTGATCCTACCTCAGAAGTGAAGAGTGAATCATAGTTTCTCAGAAACTATCAATCCTCATAGCTTCCCTGGCAATATCGAGAATAGAATTTACTGAAATGAAACAATTATCTACTCTGTTTGATATGATTCTAACTAAAACTTTGAAAGCTAGAACCTGGATTCCGCAGAACAGTGGCGAATCCGATGGTGTATGTGATCTTGTCCCCTCAGTGTGATTTCCTCATTTTTTCGTGTTCACGTGGATCCAGAAAAGCGTGTAATGCTAGCATCGACAGAAATAGATATTGGGACAAGGACAACTCTGAATGCAGACTAAAAATGCGAGTAGGAGAGGGATAGCACAAGAGTACAGAGCTTGGCTTATGCAATTCCTAGCGGGATTTTACTGCGAGTCATGCAACATAAAGCGACCAGAACCTGAAACTATCTTGTTTGAAGAGCAAAACCTGCAACTTTAATGGCTTCCTAAGCTATTCTACTCCAATGGATTGGATAAAACAACAACACCGTTTGCACAAGCTGGATATGTGGCTTACCAACAGTTGAACAATGTTAACTAGACATATAATGAACTAAACCAAGCACTGTAAGCAAAATGAAAGCTAAATCTAATGCAAAGAGAAATTCAGAGACAAACTTCAGGGCCAGATTGGGTGAAATAACAGTACTGCCTGCACAAGATGGGTATGTGGCTTACCAACAGCTGAACAATGCTAACTAAGCATGCAAAGAATTAAAACTATGGCTTCTAAACAGAATAAAAGACTGAACTATGAAAATCAGAGCATCAAAGTGAATGAGGGGCAGACCATTTGCTTGTGCACAAACCATTTATTTATAGCTTTCATTCACCCAAAGATCAAAACCAAACTGAACTCTAAAAACCATAAACAATGGCCAAACACTATTCCAGGGGACCAAAAACATAAATGCAAGCCCAAGTCGGCAAAGAAAAGCTGGTGAAACGTTGATATTTTATGTGAGTCGCGTCAAAGCGCTTTCTGGAAAACACGTTCAGGACCGCCGCTCTGAGCAGGGTGGTGGTTATAGGACCGCCGCCCAGGCAGGGCGGCAGTTTCGTAACTGAAGGGCAAAAGGCCAAGAAAAGAGGAAAAAAGGGGAAAACAAAGGACACGGGGGCTAAGCGGGGCATGCGGGATGTTAACACATACTCCGAGGGATTTTCTGGATCCCGAACACCTTGCGAGGAGACTTGTATCATCATTGGGGCACTTGTTACACTGTTCCGGTAGTACGATACCTTACAATTTTGGGTACGTACATATTGCCCCCTCGGAGAGGTGTTTTAGCCATGAAGAGGCGTAAAACGGTGGGTCCGAGTATGGCAGTCCCAAAATGGGAAGTTAGAAGTTATACTTGACACGTCCGTGTGTTGAAGTGACGCCATCCAAAATTCCCGCTACCTGCAAAATGAAAAGAGAACTCAAGTGCAGATAGATACAATAGTTCGAAAAATAAACGCTAAGAACAACATGGAAATGAGAACGTACCATTTGTGCGGGGATAGGAACTTACCTCCATCAGCGCTCCAAACCTGTGAAAAAGTCATTTAAAATGAATCAGGGCGCTATATATATGAAAGTGGGCCCATTTTCCTATTCATCTGCGCGAGTCGATTTGATTGATTTTGAGCTCTGGGACCCACGGTGACGGTTTCTTGCGTGAGTATAGTCGAAACGTCCACAGTGAGATAGTGATCATGCCTCCACGTGCGGAACACTGCCCCGCTAGATCACAGGTTGGTTTTCTTCAATTTTGTGTTTTTCCCCCCTTAAATTTGAAATACTAAATTTGTGGTAATGGGGGGGTCATTTTTGAAAATGCTAGTGTTAAAAGGTCCATCTAGGGGGGGCGCCTACTGGGTAGGCTCCATTTTTAGGTTAAATGGTCGTTTCTTGCATGTTTTAGGCTTTTTTAGATTAAAAACCCACATGGGTTTTCGGACCACGACCGCCGCCCTTAAGGCGGCGGTTACAAAACCGCCTCCCTACTCAGGGCGGCGGTTTTGCACAAAATGTAAAAGGAACTTATATTTGAGATTGCACTTGTACTTTTAACATTTCTATGTGTTTTTATGACTTTCTCAGCATTGCCTGGATGCTAACTTGCTCTATTTTGTGTGTTTTTGGGTGTACGCAGGCGAGAGAGTACATCAGATGGAGCAGAGAGAGAGAGTGTGTGATTGGCTCTCAGGGGTACTAGATGCCCTCTCATAGGATGAGGAGGACACACTACAGAGAGCCAGCATATTGCGCATATCGCTCGTGCCCCATGTTGTACCATCTAGTCACATCCTTTGTGATTTGTTCTCTTACTGGGATGCAGATCGGAACACCTTCCAATTGCCAGGGGTCCGTGGTGAGTGGACCATTACATTAGAGGACATCTACCACATTCTGGGGGTCCCGATCATCGGGAGACGACTTACATTAGAGACAGCAAGCTCACGGGCACAGATTGCACAGTGGGCAGCATATATGGGAGATGCAGTCATCTCCGCGGGGTCGAAGAAGGGGGTGGGAGTTTGATCCATTCCTTCTTTACCTATCCCCTTACTTCGCCAGGCCATCATGGGGATCCTTGCCTCGAGATTGATCGGGGACAAGGGAGGTAACACGTTATTATACTGCTGGGGCCCCATTATTACACAGATAGAGGGCCACGGCCAGATATACGCTTGGGGAGCAGATATTCTTGGGACCACCTACCATGATCTATACAGGGTGGTTCATTTACAGGGGCAGTCGTTGAGCCACCCGACTCTAGTCATGAGTTGGGTTTATGAGCGCTTCATCCCTTATGGCAGGGGTGTGGAGGTAGCAGATCCTGGAGCTGTTAGGGCAGCCAGATGGACAGACATGCCAGTGCTTAGAGCACGTCATTAGCCAGTTGCTTCTCTAACTACCGCCGATATGGAGGTGACACCATACCAGACCATGGCCGGTATATGGGGTGAGGAGGCCCTTACCTTGATTTCCTGCTCCACCACAGGGCAACTTATCGATCAAGTGGGACGAGTGGAGGTGCACCCCTTTGGCTGAGTTCCTCAGCAGTTTGGTCTTCCATACGCGGGTATGCTTCCCCCAGTGGCACCAGTATAGAGATCAGTTCGCGAGGCCAAAGGGGGGCCTAGAGGCCAAGGTTGGACAGTGATTACTCCTAGCATTCCTATTGCAGCCAGGAGGATAGTTCGTGCTAGAGGGAGAGCCGGTGCACCTCGGGCACCTTTGCTTCAGATAGCCGCGGGTCTTGCTCATAGCAGCGATGACCCTATTGATATTGACTCTGAGTCCGAGGAGTTCACAGAGGGAGGGTCAGAGGAGGAGACCGAGGACAACGATCCTGAGTGGCATGACACACAGGATATTATGCAGGCAAAGAGGGCTGAGCAGAGCGTAGAGAAGGACACTCTAGGTTCAGAGGAACCACTCTCTCAGGGCCATGGTGGAGAGGATGAGTCAGTTGCAGGGTGACATGTTGCCTCTGCCACAGGAGCAGCCCCTCAATCGGCAGCGGCATCCGCGGCAGGTGCCGGTCCCAGCGACCCATCTTGGAGGCTTGGGGATCCGAGTAAGTTACCCTTTCTCCCTTTTAATGTTTATTTGTAGGCTCTCCTTAGTTGTTATTTTGTATCTTTTAGTTTCTTGCTTAGTTTCTAATTTGTTTTCTCCTTTGTTTGCAGAGACTGTTGATGAGTGGTGGGATTTGATCCACAGGGTATGTACCGATTCCCTGATGATCCCCATGGATAGGACCCGCGCGGAGCTATCTGTGGACGCTGGGGAGCCTTCAGCAGCCGGTAGGCATACCGATGTTTTTGCTCCTGTCTGGCACGTGGCCAGGATTGTGTCGACCCTTCGCACCGAGCTAGAGGGCTATAGGACGGTTGAGCGCCTTATGAGGAGCCATTCTCATGGTGAGACTGCAGCTGCTCCCCGAGACCCTAAGCCCTTTGTACATTCAGAGCGCCGGCGTAGCCAGAGTCCTAGGCGTGGGTGTGCACCTTCAGAGGGGTCGCGTAGGGATTGAGAGGCCACTTGGCTCTCGTGTATTTTGTATTGTATATTTCTTTATATATCACGGGCTCTTTGAGCGTTTTGACCATGCTTAGTGCATGATGGCATTGTATATAAATGTTGATCATTTATATATATGCATTCGTCTTGGATCAAAATCTTGGCACTCATGGTTTCCTTTCTATTTCCAGTTTCTTTGTATATACTACGATGTATGTTTATATGCTTTTTAGAATGTATGCAATGGAGAACAGATGATGCAAATGTTTGTTTCCCTTTGTGTATTTCATGATGCTGATATATGTAGATGTAATGTGATTTTGAATCTTAGCTTCCGTAAGCAATTTTGGATACCTCATGTTTGTTTTGCAAAGTGATGAATATAACCAGTATTATGAACAAATAAACTTGCCCCACTCATAACTCCACGCAACTAGTAAGATGCAAGGGCTCTTCACCGAGAGCTAGAAAGGGCACAAGTTATGAGGTGTAGCTGAAATGATAGCGATGAAAGACATACAAAGCTTTGGTGGAACCAAATAGGAAACTACAAGCTTACTCCACCCGAGTGACTTCATAGTTTAGAATGCAACTTACTTTGCGGTTTATCTAGACTTAGATCCGTAGATGGCCACATAGTAGACAAAATCTGGGTTTTTACGATTTTAACTCTCTTGGAATTTTGAACATCTGATTCATTCGTTTTTGACTCAAAGTTTGAATTGTTTGTTTATGACTATTTGCATTTATTTGTCAAGAGGACCCCCTACACTTTGCCCCATGCTAATAGTAAGAAGCATGGGTTTATCACTGTGGGCAAGGCATAGGCGAGTAAGGGCATTTCCATCCTTTCCCAACCCTACGTCACTAGCAAGAGACACAAGCTCATCACCGAAGGTTGGTGGGGCAAGGAAATGTGTAAAATTAAAATTTTCTGTTTAATCACTTGTTGACTTGTTTTCTTGAGTAAAATGTCAGTATGTGCTTATTTCCAAAGAGATATACATATGGGATAGATGTGACACCATGAAGCTTCTAGAACAGACCATAGGCAAGACATCTGTCCTAAAAAGAAATCAAAGCGAGAATAAACTTGTAGATCTTGGTATGGTTACTGTTAAGACTTTGTCATATCTAGCTTTATTTGATAAAAGATTCCGAGATGATTTGATGATATCATGAAGATGGAGAGGTATGATTAAAGAGTTTTATGCCAACAACATCATGAGTTTGTAATGAATTGCTTTGAGAATAGATTCCTTGATCACAATTTATGTAAGAAACAAGTGGACAAAATGATCTTAATCTATATGAAGATGCAATGTAGATAATTATACAAGTAGTGCTAGTTGCTTATGCGTAGAACCGCTTGAGGTGCAGGGAATTGACTGTTTCGCCAAATTCCTCACCTTCTAGCGTACATAAGAGGTAAGCACCATTTCCGTAGTCCTTCATGACTCGGTATGGGCCCAACCATTTGGGCCGGAATTTCCTTCCTTCGCCGGTCTTCTTGTCAATCCGGTTGTCTAGCCTTAGAACTAGATCACCTTCGTATATATCGCGTTCATAGACCTTCTTGTTATACTGCCAGAACATTCAGTCAGCATAAGCTCTATGCCGCTATTCAGCATCTAACCTAGTTTCATCTAGGCTTTCTAGTTGGGAAAGATGTGCTTCTCTGTAAGCGTCTTCATCCAGAATCCCTTGTAGTGAAATGCAGAGACTGGGTATTTCGACCTCAAGCGGGAGAACTGCTTCTGCCCCAAATACCAGTGAGAAAGGAGTTGCTCCCGTTGGTGTTCTTATTGAGGTTCGGTGGGCCCACAAGGCCGGATATAACTTTAAATGCCAATCTCGTTTGTTTTCTTTTACTGTTTTAAGGAGAATGGCTTTCAGTGTCTTGTTTGTCGCTTCAACATGTCCGTTGGCTTGGGGATAATACAAGGAAGCCATATGATGGCTTATCTTAAATTTATTGCATAGTTCGCGAACCTCTTCATTCTTAAAAGAAGTTCCATTATTAGAGATAATGATTTGTGGGATACCGTACATGCAAATGATTTGGTTCAAAATGAACTTGGCGATTACAGAACCAGGTACAGTGGTAAGAGGCATAGCCTCTACCCATTTGGTAAAATATTCAGTGGTCGTGATTATGAAATTATGGCCATCTGTGGATGAGGGAGAGAACTTCCCTATTAAATCCAGACCCCATGTAGAAAAGGGCCATGGAGTAGCGATTGGTTGCAGAGCTTGTGCCGGCATATGAATCTCATGGGAGAATTCTTGGCACTTATGACACCTGCGTACAAACTCTATTGCGTCATGTTCTAGAGTGGGCCAGAAATAGCCCATTCGATGTATTTTTCGAGCAGTGGCATGGCCACCAAAGTGGCCTCCACATATTCCACTGTGAGATTCATGGAGAATCTTCTTGGATTCTTCCGTGTCGACACATCTTAGGATCATTCCATCGAATGCTTTTCGATAGAGCACCTACTCTATAATGACGTATTTAGCTACAATTATGCGTAACCACCTTCTTTGTTGCGGTGTAACTCCTTCTGGGTACGTATGGTCCATGATATAATTAATGATATCAGTGTACCAAAGACACTCAAAGATAGAGGGTCGGGTTTCGATGTAGTATACGCACTCATCTGGAAAGTCTAAATCTACTAAATCACCTCTGTCTAATGGGTTGTCAGCTAACCAATCCGCAATGATTTGTCCCTTAACTGACTTCTGATTTACAAACGTTAATTCGAATTCTCCCATTAAGGTTATAAAACGTCCAACCTTTATAGACAATGACCCTTGTGTGAGGAAAGTCCGTAAATGGTCCATTTTTACCATGACCCTCGTTTCTTGATTCAGCATATAATGTCTTAGGTGTTTAATAGCAAAGACTATGGCAAGGCATTCTAGTTCTGCCTATGTATAGCGTGTTTCATAGTCGAGCAATGTTCGGCTGATGAAATAAATCGCGCGTTCCTTCTTGTCATCGTCCTCTTGGGCCAACATACAGGCCAGCGAGACACCGGTAGCTCGTGAATATAGAATTAACGGGCGATCTAACTTAGGTGGCATTAGTGTAGGTGGTGATAATAGGAAACGCTTAACTGCTTCAAAGGATTCATTACAGTCTTTGGTCCAATCAATGCTATAGTCTTTCTTGAGTAAATTGTTGATTGGATGAACGACGAAGCTTAAGTCCGGGATGAATCTTCGGATTACACCTAGTTTTCCGAGAAATGATCTGATTCCAGATTCACTCACAGGTGGGACCATTTCGAGGACAGCCCAAATTTTGGTTGGATCAACATCTATCCCCCGTGACGATATGATGTAACCTAGGAGTTTTCCTCCTGTTACGCCAAAGATGCATTTCTCTGGGTTTAGTGTGACTCTGTATTCTATTAGGCGTGACAGAATGACGCGGAGTACTTCCGGATGGTCACAACGCTTCTTGGCCTTAGCTAATAAGTCATCTACGTAGGACTCCACGATTTTATGAATTAAATCGTGGAATATATATGTCATAGCTCGCTGGTGGTAGCACCAGCATTCTTGAGACCGAATGCCATAACAGCGTAGCAATAGGTTCCCCAAGGAGTTATAAACGTAGTTTTAGCTTGATCTTGCTCAGATATTTTGATTTGATTGTATCCTGAGAATCCATCCATGAGAGACAAAAGTTCAAATCCAGCTGTTGCATCAACAATGACATCTATGGATGGTAATGGGAACTTGTCCTTAGGACATGCTTTGTTGATGTCTCGAAAATCTATGTAGATGCGTATCTTTCCATTCTTCTTGAGAACGGGAACGATGTTAGATACCCATTGGGAGTAGTCAACTGGCTTGATGAATCCTACCTGAAGGAGTTTTATTACCTCTTCCTTTACCATGAGAGCTACTTTGGGTTTCATAGGTCTTGATTTTTGCTTAACTGGCTTTGCATCTGATTTAGTGACAAGGTTGTGCACCGCAATGTGGGGTGCAACTCCTGTCATTTTCTTATAATTAAATGCAAACGCCTTCTGATGTTCTTTGAGGATCCGCGTATGTATTTCCACTTCTTCTGGGGTTAAGGATGATCCTAATTTCAAGATTTTTGGTTCGTCATCTGTCCCGATGTTAACATCGATTGTTTCTTCGATCAAAGAGGCGTTACCCTCTTCGAACTCAGGTGGTGCTGGAGGTAAATCCAAATCATCCCCATTTTCTACTGCGTATATGCTAGGTTTTATTTGTGAGGGGAGATCCATCATGGGATTTCCGAAATAGGAAGACGAATGTGGAATTAAGGACAAATCTAGCATATGATAGGAGAGATGTAATGCCGCATAGGCATTTAAGTATTCCAAAGTGGCCATGCCACTATCAAGATGGTCTAGGATGGTAGATTCACTTCCGCTTGCAAGGGGATTTGTCATTGTTTTTATCAATGGTTCATCACGAATGGACATTGTGAAATGGGTATCTTCTAACTCATTGCTTGGAGTAAAACGTGATGCTGAAGTTGCTATTGAATCAGCGAGAAGATTTTTCTCTCGTGGGATTGCTTCAATGGATATGAAGTTAAATACCTTGCTTAAATCTAATACAACATTTTTGTAAAGCTGCAAGTGTTCAGCTTTGGTTTCGTATACCTCAGAAATTTGGTTTGCCACTAATTGCGAGTCTCCTAAGACTCTGATGTTATCAACACCAATTCTCTTAGCTAAGGTGAGGCCAATGAGGAGGGCTTCGTACTCAACGCTATTGTTTGTGCATTCAAAGTTTAACTTAAAGGCAAATGGGAGGACTTTCTCTTCGGGCGAAGTAAGAATTATACCTTCCCCCGCTCCATAACGGCATTTAGCTCCATCGAAATGGAGAGTCCAATACTTAGCCGGGAGTATAGATGTTGGGGCATCTGCTGCATTTGCGCACTCTACTTCTACCATGCAGAGGTCATCTGCTGGAAGGGAACCAACACCTAGGGAATATCCTATGCCTACTGAATCAAATGGTAAGAACATTGGTAAATCCTTTTCTATTAACTCAACGATTTTTGCAGTAGTCCCTAATGATACCGTTTCTTTAGCTTTATCGTTAGGGGTTGGGGTTGTTTTGGCTATGCTAATAGTTTCAAGATCCGTTGTAGGTACCAACTTCTCCTCTGGTTTTGGGTCAATGGGTTTATTAAGTTGGTTTGTTGGAAGTTCAAATTCTGAGTGCACACCTGGTCTTTTCTTTAAATCAGCTAGGTGCAAATCGAAAGGTTTTGGATCGCCTTTGGCTACAAATACCTTTCCTAGATGCAAGAATCTTACTTCTTGGAATAACGTAGAAGGGATTGCCTTCATTCGGTGTATCCATGGTTGGCCGAGTATCATATTATAATTAGTTTCCCGATCTATAATATAAAACTTAGTCAGGATTGTTTTGGGTCCTAAGGTGACCGGGAGTATTATAGTTCCTATCGAAGTGTCTTTAAGGCTATCATAGCCTCTCAATGTATTTCGAGTGGTGGAACAATTTGTTTCCCCATATCCTAGTTTTTGGAGGAAAGAGAAAGGGACTATGTTAACTGCGGCCCCATCGTCAACCATTGCCCATTTTACATAGTTATTATAAACCCATACTTGTAAGTGTAAGGTTGGATCACCTCGGCGTGCGATCTCAGCATCTGTAGGCATTTTACTTATTTCGAATATGAATTCAACATCCTTGTCCGGCTGCCCCGAAGGGTGGATATCAAAATCTACGTGATTTACTTGTGTTTTAGGAGGTGGAGTGATGTTAATTAGATGACCTAGACCTAATGCTTCTAAAAGAGCAGCTCTGTGAGGAGGAGACTTCTTTAGTAAATCCAAAAATGAAATGTGCGAGAAGGTCTTTGTTAGGTCACTAATTAAATCATAGGCACCTATGGGGTTTTCTACTATTTGTTGACTCTTATCTGTTTCTGGCAGATGACTTGGGCTCGATTGAGAGGAATATTCTCGTGTTCTTGTTATAGCTTCGATAGGTAGTTCAGCGTCTAATTCTACCAAACTGACTATCTTGGGTCTTGGTTGACTTCCTAATTGTGGCGCAACTGATGGATTAGTGAAGTCGAGGCTTCATGATCATTGTTTCCTGTCATTGCACTTTTGTTTCTTCCAGTTGGATTCAGCCTATTGTTATCATGATTTGGGAGTGGATCGTTAAAGATCTTGAGAGGAGCATTCTGAGGGGAAACTGCCCATGCGAGCGTATTTGGTGGTGGTGACACAGGATCTGCCAAAAACAAATCTGTGAAGAATTGTCTTTGTTCTTCTGGAAAATGTTGCATGAATTTATTGTAGTCCCGACACATTCTAGTATCATGACCCTGAATTTTGTGGAAACCACAATAAGAATTGGGACTGTAATTCCTGTTTTATTGGTTTGGTGTATATTGTGGCCTGAAATTCTGATCAAACTGTTGCCTATTAAGATTAAAATTTTGCGTTTGTTTCTGGCTTTGGTTTTGATAACCAAATGAGTTTTGGCTTGGCCCTTGTATAGGATTTCGCCGTTGTTGTTGTTGTTGTTGTGGGTGGTTAAAATCCACTGTATTGATTGTCGGGGTAAAGTTGTTGTTTCGCTGATTGTTTGCTTGTGATGGAGTATTGACCACATTTACCTTCTTGGGCTGGTCGGTTACTCCATCCGTTGTTACACCCCGATTTTTGTTAAGGATTTTGGGTCCTTGATTGATGTTTGTGGTATTTATAGTGTTCTGGCTGGAGTTGATTAACCTCCCATTTGCTCCATATGTCTTACAACCACTATCTATCGCTGCTTGGTCTATTCGAAGAGCACTCTCAAGTACTTCATCGTAAGTTCTTAGTGGGAACTTCTGGACTTCTTCCTTCACCTCTTTGCTGAGAGAATGAAGGAATAAATCACATAGTTCCATCTGATCCATGTTTGGAGCACTTGCTGAAGAATAAAGAACTGTACGCCACCTCTGGATGAAATGGGCAACAGATTCGTTGTGTTCTTGTTTGATGTGCAAGAATTCCCTGATTCCTGTTCTCAACAGTTTGTTCATGTCAAACGCCTTAATGAACTCTGATACGAGCTGTTTAAATGAATGGATGGAGGCTTCAGGTATTCTATAATACCAATCGAGAGCAATGCCTTCCAAGGTTTTGGGGAATATTTTAGCAACAACCCCATCCCAAGGGAGTAATTCACGTATGGCTGTAGCGTAAGCTTTGTTATGCGCGTTTGGATATCCCTCGCCTTTATACTTGGGTAAATCGGGAAGAGGTCTTGGAAGCATGACGCTTCGTATGGTGAAGTCTAAGGGTTCTTTCAGATATTCTGAATAAGTCCCTATCGCATAGTTTTTGAGCATTGATGGTGGTTGCTGAGGGAGTGGTGGTGGGATGGGTTGTTGGTATGGTGCAGCGTATGCATTGGCAGGGACATAGGGAAGTCCCTGCGTTTGAGCAAAAGGGCCGGGAGAGGAGAACATATCTCCTTGTGGTGATTTGGAGTACATGTTTAAGTATGACGGGATATTGTCTAGTAATGGGTTGTTTGATACTAGACCGAGAGAAATAATGTTAGAGATGACAGGCCTTGTTGGCGTTTGTTGCGGATACTGAGGAGGCATGCCGAATGTGCCTACTCCTGTGAGGAGATCTACTTGGCCAGAGTGATATGGAGGATTGGAACTTCCTACTTGCATGAACTGAGGATTTTGACTTGCTTGAGCAAGTTCTAACCCTCTCACTTTTTCTACTAACGTTGAAATGACTTCATTTGGTGAAGTCACGGTGCTTTGCCTGAGCAGCATTTGTTGTATACCCTGGTGTTGTATACGCATGTGATGTCCTGCTATAAATTGATCGTTATCTTGCTAAGTTTCTCCGAGAGTATTTCCTATATGCAGTGGCATAGAGGTATTTTCTTGGAAAGAGATCTCGGGTTGCATTTGTAAACCTCCTATAGGTGGGTACATACCCCGAGAATGTTCACTCCTAGGATAACGTATTGACTATTCATCTTCTAAGACCAAGTATGGGTCAGATTGTCTACTAATTTGTGGTCTAAGTAGCATCTGAGGAGACGAACCAGATTCTCTGGTAAACGTCATATGGTTCGAGCCTGAAGGCTCTGTTTGTTATGTTCGAGGGGGTTGATCTAACTCCCCTGTTTGAAAAGACGAGTTATATCTGTTTCTTGGGGCTTGTGTTGACAACTGATTAGTTGAATAGTTGTCGCCCCATACTGAGAGTGAGGGTGATGATTGTCTGTTCTGTTGGGCATAGTATGCCTTGAGACCCAAGAGGGGTCTGCCATATGCATCGAATCCCGACATATTCGGGGGGTATATGAATACCTGCAGAATAATGGGAAGGAGTGAAGGTGATTTGTGAAAGAGCACGTGATACTATGACTCCGAATGAGAAAGTAGGAAGTTTACGTCAGCTTCTCTAATTTTGTTTGATTCACGTTGGGTTCACCAATTTTCTACGCCGGAAAAGCGACAAGTGAGCGTGGGAATCTACAGGCAACTCTTCCGCGTACCCAACCTCCCGAGGTCATGCCGAGACAGCCGGTTGGATGGAATATGCATGGGATGCAGACAAACTAGTTAGGCAATCTAATGTCTTCGATATGTACTAATGGAATTTACGAATCTAAGGCAAAGAAGGCCCTTCTAACTTGGACTGGTGTGATAGATCGATCGGCAAGGATGACTGCTCAAAGGCTCCAATCAATATCGAGCTCTGGCGTGATTCGATCTATGGGTTGTGGAATACGTGGGAAATGACCTAGGATAGTTTCGTGTACGTCTCCAGATAAGGTCATATGGTGGATGGTGGAAACAATTGACTCTACGGACGATTCTCTGGCATAGTCCAGAATTCTCTAGCTTTGTTAGCCGCTATATCTAGTAAGGACAATTGTTCGATGATGATGGGTGGAAGTGGAGTGGATTGGAATACTAGTGTGCGTAGGCCAGTGTTTATATCTGATTGACTTATGGATTCGTTAGGCTGTCGGACTTGTGGGTCACAACCGTAGACTCTTGGTTGTTGCGGTCCTGTTATGGTCATATACGAAATCAAGTCCTAATTCCTAGTATCCAGTAATCATATGCTTTCTCAGCTTCTATGTTTAGGACCAACAACTGCGTGATTTTCTCAGAATATCTCACAGGCGTTCGTGCAACCTGGATCCTTAGACTAGTATCTATATCTGTGAGAGTGTCTCCTGCACCTGGTTGTGGGACCAAAGGATCACAACCAAAGGTTTGTTCTCTTTCGAACCCTTCTACAGTCATGTGCATGTTTGTCTAGGGTAATCTGTAATTCGATTGATTTGACCAAAACGTGTATGCTTGGTCGTCTTCTATATTTAACCCTCTCAACTGAGAACTGATCACTTGTAAATCTGTTGTTCTTTGGAAGACTTGTATTATGAGATTTTGGTCTATGTCAACTATCGCTGTGACGAGGTTTGGTTGAGGCACGATTGGCTCAAATATGTATTCCCTGGGCTCCCAGGGTCCTGTGATTGTCATACAAAATAAAATGTAAATCTAACTGTAATAAAGCAACTATTTAAATGTATCTAGAAATAACAACTAAATAACAATTTAAAACAAACAAGATAACTGAGTGTAGTTATTTGCCTGTGCAATTTGTAGACTATATTCTAAATAATAAAATAACTTGCTTGATCTATTTGCGAAATTCTCGATCCTACCTCAGAAGTGAAGAGTGAATCATAGTTTCTCAGAAACTATCAACCCTCACAGCTTCCTTGGCAATATCGAGAATAGAATTTACTGAAATGAAACAATTATCTACTCTATTTGATATGATTCTAACTAAAACTTTGAAAGCTAGAGCCTGGATTTCGCAGAACAGTGGCGAATCCGATGGTGTATGTGATCTTGTCCCCTCAGTGTGATTTCCTCATTCTTTCGTGTTCACGTGGATCCAGAAAAGCGTGTAATGCTAGCATCGACAGAAATAGATATTGGGACAAGGACAACTCTGAATGCAGACTAAAAATGTGAGTAGGAGAGGGATAGCGCAAGAGTACAGAGCTTGGCTTATGCAATTCCTAGCAGGATTTTACTGCGAGTCATGCAACATAAAGTGACCAGAACCTGAAACTATCCTGTTTGAAGAGCAAAACCTGCAACTTTAATGGCTTCCTAAGCTATTCTACTCCAATGGATTGGATAAAACAACAACACCGTTTGCACAAGCTGGATATGTGGCTTACCAATAGTTGAACAATGCTAACTAGACATATAATGAACTAAACCAAGCACTGTAAGCAAAATGAAAGCTAAATCTAATGCAAAGAGAAATTCAGAGACAAACTTCAGGGCTGGATTGGGTGAAATAACAGTACTGCCTGCACAAGATGGGTATGTGGCTTACCAACACCTGAACAATGCTAACTAAGCATGCAAGGAATTAAAACTATGGCTTCTAAACAGAATAAAAGACTGAACTATGAAAATCAGAGCATCAAAGTGAATGAGGGGCAGACCATTTGCTTGTGCACAAACCATTTATTTATAGCTTTCATTCACCCAAAGATCAAAACCAAACCGAACTCTAAAAACCATAAACAATGGCCAAACACTATTCCAGGGGACCAAAAACATAAATACAAGCCCAAGTCGGCAAAGAAAAGCTGGTGAAACGTTGATATTTTACGTGAGTCACGTCAAAGCACTTTCTGGAAAACGCGTGCAGGACCGCTGCTCTGAGCAGGGCAGCGGTTACAGGACCGTCGCCTACTCAGGGCGGCGGTTACAGGACCGCCACCCTGCTCAGGGCGGCGGTTTCGTCACTAAAGATCAAAAGGACAAGGAAAGAGGGAAAAAAGGGGAAAACAAAGGGCACGGGGGCTAGGTGGGGCATGCGGATGTTAACGCATACTATGAGAGCTTTTCCGGATCCCGAACACCTTGCGAAGAGACCTGTATCATCATTGGAGCACTTGTTACACTGTTCTGGCAGTACGATACCTTACAATTTTGGGTACGTACAGTCATCCTAACTTCTTCCATGTACCAAAAATCACCAAAACCTATGCATTGGTATGTCAAAATTCTCTAAACACCAAAACTATTTTTAGTCATGCTTTTACAATCATCACACATGTTTAAATTAACATTTAAACATCATACATGGTCAAAATTTAGCTCAACCAATCAAATTATTTCATTTAATGGGCCTAGTGTTCTTTTTTATTATCAAAACAATTATTTCCTACACCCTTTAGGTCCCTGAAAACATCTTTATGCCATTAGATCACTACAAAACATCTAAACTATGTCATGTGACCACTAAATAGAAATGAAAAAACCTATAGAAAAATTATAATCAAGCTAAAATTCATGACACACTTATAAGCAAGTTATCATTCATGAAACAATCACCTTCTCAAACCTCAACCACTTTTGTCTTCAGCAAATCAACCTTCCCAATGCGGTTTTCAAAGATAAGCTAATTAACATCTTTCATGGAATAATAAAGACCTATAAATAGATTCATTAGATATTAAATACATCTCTCTTCACTCTCCAAGTGATACAAAGCATCATCTAATCCATCTCATGCTCCAACCAACTCAAAACATCCAGCAGATCATGTCCTGTCCTGCACTGGCAAAACTATTTCTGTCCAAAAATTGACCTAGAAACCTTATCAAAACTCATCATCATAAGACAAACCTTATATCAATAGAAATATCTCTAAATTCTCTTTCCAATGTAACTCGAATCATCTGTTAAATCCTCTTGTAGTTCCTATTATGCTCATTTTACTGAAGACTGTTTTTTACTCCCTCAAAACTGCCCTTTGACCAGTTAACCTAAATGAAGCATTCTTGACCATTTCTCAGCATGACCATGACCTGAAACGTCCATGGAAATCTATATAAACTCACATACATCACACAATGGCAATTTAGTTAATACATCATTTGACAACTTTCTCCTCAAACAATAACTCTTCAAAAACAAGCAAATTCAGGTGGGGCCCACATGATCACATGCTCTAACATACATTTCTGGAAATCTAGAAGAGTCCTATACAACATCCAATCATCACTTTGGAAAAAGGAATAAAAAAGGATCACTATACTCACTTCTCTACAAGCTGCTCTTAGCTAGGGTTTCAAACCACTTTAGTTTCTTAATAATCGTTCATAAAAACATGACGATCAAACCACCTCATTATTTTTGTGAAACCTTCATAACTGACCTAAGAAGCTATGAAAAATAGCTCAGGTCCCCATGAAAAGCATACAATTCACAATGAGCATCAGAATGTCAAGTTTTTTCTTGAAAATCACATGCAACTTACTCGATTTTACCAAAACTTGTATATTTTCAAAAATCTTCTTTAGAATGACCTGAAATTTGGCATGAAGCATCATGACAACATGATATAACTATACATGCTCATCATGTAGCTTAGATACGACTCAAACTCTCAATCCAATCTCATTTGCATGTGTTAAACTGTCTGTTTCTCACCTATTGCTTCTGAAAGACCCTGTAGAAGCATCAAATCACTAAATACAAACCTGAAACTCACCATACACCTCAGGTACACTGTCAATATGCTTCTAGCATGCTTCATCAAGAAATATATGGTCCAAATCTCACACCTCTACCTCATTCTGGATGTTCCAAGGCTAGAAATATGCTTGGAACGACCTGAAACAACATTGAAACGACATGACATGACGTTGTTGACCTCATATAGATTCATATACAACTGAAACACACATAATGGACTATGAATGACATCATGAAAACAACCAATCACCTCACAAGAGCTCATACTCTGACACAACACCTTAGACCATGCACCAGGACTACATAGAGCATAACCAATCTTGACGATCTTCATGTTTGACCATTGACTAACATCTCATGGAGACACATACAACACCATGAAACCCTTTTCCATCAATGACAACCACCAACCACACGATGGCAAACACACTCTGACACAACACCTTAGACCATGCACCAGGACTACATAGAGCATAACCAATCTTGACGATCTTCATGTTTGACCATTGACTAACATCTCATGGAGACACATACAACACCATGAAACCCTTTTCCATCAATGACAACCACCAACCACACGATGGCAAACATGGGTAACCCCCAGTGGTTAGATAACTCTAACAGTTTGGTTAGTCCTGTAGCACTATGTCTAGAGGCCTAATTGATCATGGCAGAGTGAATTTTATCTAAAATTTCCCAAAAGATGGGATAAAACTTTGGACAGTGACCATATGTCTAAGAGGGTATTCCAAAGTGAATTCATTTAACTCTAGAAGTGACTGCATCAAAAGTTATATTGGATTTTGCCTTGTGACAGGGCTAGTTGAGAAGGCTAGGCTAGTAAAGAAGATTGTGAAGGAAAATGACATATACACTAGGAATTGAATCAAACCTTTTTACCCACACCTAGACATCCGAAATGAGTACTCAAAAGTGGTCATAGAATTTTTAGGCTGATTGTGCATGTCCCCAACTATTAAGTCACCTCAAACATTACTTTAAGAAGCTAGACATGGCAATTTTGCCTAAGGAGAACAAAAAGTGACTAATTCTTGTATTTCATATCAACTTGATGTTTGAGATAACATGATTAGAAGGTAATAAACATGGTTCAAGCATTGAACAATATCCTTTGAGCATATTGGGCAGATTTGCATGATTTGGGGGTTTCTTGAGTTGTGTAAAACAAACAATTAACAACTAGAAGGATTGATTGGAGTTGATTAACCTAACTGACTTGTTTGAGTGTGTTGAAAGTGTTGCAACTCTGCATCACCATCTCAAATGAACATAAGTTTAAGAAGCTCCCAAGCCTTCCAAATACTCTTAACATCAAAGGTGCGTACAATCCTAACTAACACAATGATAATGAGAATGATGTGCAACCCAAGTCCCTGCTAAGTTATTTTGCCATAGGGATTTCCCATGGAATTAAAAAATGTTTACACATTCTTATCCAAAAAATAATACACAATATTTGTTGTCAGCAAAACGAATCTCAAATCTCTAACATAAAAGAAACTTCCATGCATCATATCCTTCAAGAACTCTAATAATCTATTTGATTTAGAGGACCAACCTTAGAGTTTGATTTCGATTAAGCCTAAACCCCCAACCTCTTTAGGTCTACAACATATATCCCAAGAAACCATGTGGAAACCTATAAAGTTGGAGAGCCTTTAAAGTTGGCTAAAAGCTCAACTCATGCTCTGATTAGGGAGCCCCACAAGAAGAGTAAAAAACACAGGGAGGTGCCGACACTAGAGAAAAAACTTGGAACTTCCCTGTCAGGGAGAGAGGTTTGGTAACCCAAAAGGCAGTGTTTTTTTCCACACTTTGCACAACATAGTTCCATACGCCAATTGGAGAGGCTTGGAAGGCTAAAGAAATGCCAAAAAAATTAAACTACTCCCCATGTTGAATCCACTCCCATTTAAATCCCTCCAACCATTGAGGAATAAGAGAGACTACTTATAATACTAGGTTTTTTTCCATTGAATTAGTGAGCATGAAGCAATGTCATATAGCTGAAGGCCTTTCATAAGCATAAATCACTTCAAATTCTACGTCAAAAAATGTGAGGAAGGGGTCATATTCTAAGTGACCATTGACTAGCTAATTGTTATTTATAAGTGTAGGAATCCTTCCACTACAAGAACATAAAGGGTCGTTGCTAACAGACAACCTTGCCTAACATACCTATAAGGCCCAAAAAAAAATAGATTAACACCATAAATGGTGATGCAAGAATAGGCTTCTTGGAAGAGCATGTTGACCATTTGGACAAACTCAAGGCCAAAGCTAAGATTCCAAAGCATAACAAGAATCAAGGGATGCTCAATTTAATCATAGCCTCTCACAAAATCAATTTTGACAAAAGGATTTTTGTTGAGATGGATGAGCTCATTCCATAACTTCCCAGACAACAATGACATTGTCTAGAATGTATCTTATGTGAATAACACTAGGTTGCTCATGATAAACAATGAGAAAACATGTAACTCAATTATCAAGAAATGGCTTTGGCAATGATCATGTAAGAAACATTCAAGAGTGTGATCGGACAATAATTAGTGGTAAGCTCAAGTTCTCAATACTTTGTTATATATTTAATGTTGCCATGATTAACAATGATTCCAAAATAGTTGGCTTTAGAAGCCTCAAGGTAAACTTTATGCAAATCAAGACCCGCACATACCTAGACAGTTTGATAGAACTCATAGGGGAAGCCTTCAAAGCGAGGAGCCTTACCACTCGTCAATTGTGAAACCACCTCATGAAGGTTATGTAGAGAGAAGAGATGGTCACATACAATCATTTACACATTAAAAAGATTACACAACACCACTTTAAGGCGCAACTTAAGGGTATTCTCACTGGTTAGTGTGGAAGATTGAGCAACGAAAACACCAAGATAATAAGCCCCAAAGGTCCACAAGATGTCATGAAAACTAGTGAACTGTTGATTTGATTAGCCTCATAGATGGTTTGGGCCTTGTCCACCACATCTCAAGTTTGAATAAGAGTAAAAAACTCTAAACCAATCTTCAACCTATGCATATGAGCCCGAAGTTGAACACCACGAGATTTGTATGCCTTTTTAATTTTAAGTTTGTGCCTCCATTTAGGCACTTAAGGGTGTCATTGAAAAGGGATAGTTCAAGATAGTGTGGCATTCTGATGAATCCACAATTTGAAGCCTCATGAGTGTGTTGTTTGAAGACAACTTGTTTTCTATTAACTCTCAGGAAGGTGATGGTTTGAGAGAGAGCATCCGACACCAGGTTCTAAATTTCCTTAATGCGGTTAAGTGTTCACTCATGGGTTGTATGCACAATGTTGAGATAAAATTATTTTTTAACCCTTTTCACTTGAGGGCTAGATCATTTGATGCAAAAATGAAAGGGGAGATCAATAGAAAGTACCACCTCCGTAACCCAACTATCTGGGCAATTAAAGATGTTGGCAAAGGAGGAGCGTTTACTTGATCAACAACCCGCGGTCTAATCTTTTTAAAACCCTACCATTTCATTGGATGTGGTTGGACCAAGTAAGCAACACCAAGTTCAAGGCACAACGGTTGCAGCGATTAAGGTCAAATATCCAAAGCTTGTGTCGCGTGTAAACTCATAACTCTCTTTCACCATCACAAAAGCACGTAGGAAGCACTATGTGGGCTTCACCATGTTGAAGTCACCACATAGGATTTAGTGAGTATCCAACAAGTCAACATGCCACCACCAAAATTCAACCACTCAACAACATTAATGGATGCATAAATATTTGCAATACCGAGAGAGAGGCCAATGAAGTCAAAAAGCATCCACTTTGCTCAATGAGTGGGGTCAAAACCCCAACAAACAATATGCAGCTGCAAATTTGGCAAAAGCAAAATGATCACGCTGCCACAACCGGATTTATGGTTAGATACATGGGACAACACTCTCAACCAAATGGTTTTGCCAAAACCCTTTTCTATCATCTCCAAAGGATCTCTAAAGGAGGATGTGAAGGTTGAGAAAATGGTTGCAATCGGTGGAAACTGTGAAGGCAATGACTCACTTTAAGAGGTGGAAGGTGCCATTTGTTTACTGGTTGTGGTTGAACTTCCTTTGGGTTTGTACACAACATTGGGTTTCTTTCCCACCACTCTAGCTTACTTATTAGCCTTTTTTGTTGGTGATAGTGGTTAATCCATTTGAGGTTGTGGTAACATTTTTACTCATTTCTTGTGAGGCTTTGGGTTGTAGGGCTGAACAAGAGTTTTCGTGAGAGGGCATTCTCGTATCTTATGGTTGGAAGCTTGAAAACTGAAGCATGTTTCGGGTAGATTGATATATGAAAAATGTTTAAAAATGGCTTTATATCCTACCCTGATGGCAATGGTTTCCTTGAGATATTTTAAGAGATCAATCTTGGCATAGATACACATTTTTGGCCTAGTAGCTTAAAATTTACTCTATTCATGGCAGATAAAACAACCTAAAGACTTGATATGTTTGTTAGTAAAACCGAACAAGTGGAGAGGATGACCAAGAATCTCTATCTAAATGAGAATCTTGAGCTTGGCTTGTTCGAACACCACAAAATCCCTAGTCTAGTAGGAAAACATTACAAAGGGTGTTTCAGATGAACCAAAGACTTTGCTCAATTATAGTGACACTACTCATCTCTAGAAAATGAAAAAAAAAAAAAAACTTGCTTAAATTTTGCAATCCCTTAAGTTTATTGCCGTGAAGCTGCTAGTTGTTGCGAACCCAATATTTAATCATGTTCTCTCGAGGGATATGACAAACACAATATCCTTCTAGTATAAATATTTCAAACATGCAACATGCGTTATCAAATTTAGGGAAATCAAGAACATTAGGGAAAGAATCAACTAGTTTCGTTTGCCACCTTGGGAAATATTTATGGAATGAACTTCCTTGCTTGTTTGGATGCCATGATCCCCAAGAGATCCGCTATTACACTTGCATCTAAAAATTTAAGTATCATGGAAACAACCATGATATAGGCAAGGTTAGACTCACAACCCAACGGGTCGAGTAAACATTGTTTCAATGCAATAAATGCACAATGGGAGTAAAAATCCCACCTTGATCGCTACTGATTGGTAGTGTGAAAAAACAGAGGCCAACATCAAAACCTAAACCTTAGCAGAGCCCAATAGCCTCATCCAAAATTGGCTCTTCTTAATTGTTGTTACTAATTATTTCATTGGTAAAGAGTTTGAATAATGCACCCTTTGTTGTATGTTGCAAAAATTTACAATGTTCACCATTACACAACAAGGTTTTGGATAAAAACTGTTTCCGATTTTGAATCAACATTTCGGATCACTCCATTATCCATCATTAGCATGCAGGAAAGTGATCTGCAATGCTATCAACTGTGAAAACCTCATGTCTTTAAATGTTTTACCATTTCATTTCTACCATGCAAATTTAAGTGTCACCATTGAGTGTAATACAAATGCATTTGCTCCAATTGAGAAAAATATATAAGTTAAGAATTGACAGTAAAATAACCAAACATTCCTGAGTTTAAACTCCATGATGGGTTTACATAAGGATTGGAGGAGACAATCCATGCCTTCGCCTTTCATCGTAACAGAATTTCCCAATGAACATGTTACTACAAATATTAAATAATGGCTTGTTACAAAGAATAACTCTATTGTAGAACCCCTCATGCTATACACATTTTGGTCAGACCAAGAAATAGAGTTTGAAATACATGCAAAGACACTGATCAAAAGGACAATTTTCAGATTATTGAATTGAAGACCACAATTTATGCTATGAAAAGCCCATACTTCTTTTTACAAATTTCAATATCACAGCCCATGAGGGTAACCCTTTTCTTCTAAAATCCCTGTCCAAGCAGGACACAATTTGACAATTTTTTGTTTGATGTTCCACCAATTGAATTGAAGCATATTTTGTGGACCTCCATTTAAGAATATCAAAAAATAAAAGGCAGAAAGGTGAAGTTTGGGAATTTCAGACAATAGAAACCACTCATACACAACTCTCTGTCTCAAGGTTTACCTTCAGATTCCTTTCTTCAACCTCAATTTCAGAGGCACAAATGGACTGTGTTCAACTCATCAGTCACGAGGAGTCAGGGGAAAGATCTCAAAAACATATGTCCTTCACTATGATCAGCATTTTCTTTTGTGCTTTATGCTTTATTCCCCATTTTTTCTCTTGCAATCTCATATTTGAAATGTAATTTTCTTGCAGTCCCATTAACCTGATATGGTTACTAGTGGAAAATAATTTAAATTCCAATACAGATCTACAGTCAGATAGTGGAAGACAAATGCAACAGATAGTTTTAAGCAGTCAGATATATGGCATCTGTCAATTTGGGTCCAAACAAGCAGCTGCTTCTTGTGATTACCGTCAACACAAAGTGCATCCAGTTGTCTCTATCTGATACAATGAGCATGCAGTGATATCACAGGAGGGATGCCATCAAACGGCAACTAACATTTTCATGCTGTTCATGATTGATTCGATAAAACCTTGTCCATATCACTGAAGAATGGCCATGCCTTTTTGCCCTGCTCGCCTTGAAAAATCATCTGTGCATTTCAAATTTAAAACAGGACTTCAGTTTACCGTCTAATCAGATGTCAACAAAAATATGAAACGGGATGACTAGTATTTGTCTAAGTATCTAGGAATGCCTGAACTCTGAAGAGAAGAATTAAAAATTACAAGAAAGATACAAACAGACGGATCTTATTTAACTTGCTGATAACAAGTGCTCAGTAAACTGGAAATAAACAAGAACATAGACCATGAATTTATGTAAAACTGTAAAATAGATTTGGGATGATCACAAATGGCTTGCAAATAGGGGAGGGAGTGCAGGATCAGAAGGTTTGAGCCCTAACCTCGTGTTTCTTCACCAGTGATAGCCATAGAGATTTGCACTGGTCTGGACCACGCTCAATTCCATGTTCCAACAGTGTCTTTGAGATCTCTTCCCAAAGAACCTTCTTTTTCTTACCTGTTTTGAATTCAGTATCCATATTCCCTCGTACTTCAATAAGCTTCAAAGTCTCATGTGGCTTCCATTTATTCCGCTTCTTTGCTGGAGAGAGAACTGTTGTTGATGAATCCAATGTTTCAGTAGACTTGTTAGAAACTTCACTGCTCAATTTCTTGTCTTCAGCTTTTAAAGCATTGGCTATTGGTGCGGAACTCACAGATGAAGATATGCTGTCAATTCCATCTTGATCTATATGATTTGTTGCTTCCATTAATGTTTCAAGGGCACCTACAGCAATGATGTTGTGAATAGACTCATAAAAATAAAACAAAACATAAAGATCAGGAATAATGTGTATAAGCGGCTACCATAACTTCATCTCACTATACACAAATTTGAAAATGGTATAATCTTTGCAAACACTTTAGTATCTAATTTAAGGCATTCTGGAGATCAGATTGTTATATCCCAGGTAAATGGTGTCTAGGAGACGAACAAGGGGAAAAAGCTCAGAAGAAATTAAAAAAGTTGCACTTGAGGGGCAAATGCAGCAATAAAGCTGCAGATATTAAACTAATAAGCTATAATAGAAAGAAATTAAGATCAGTACGTGTATACATGGCTATCATTACTTCATCCCACTATTAGCAAGTTCAAAAACAATGACACTCTTTGTACAATCTTGAGTGTTTGTTTTGGTACATTCCAGAGATTAGACAGTGATATCTCCAAATTATGTCTACAAGCTGAAGGGAAGGGAAAAATCCCAGAATGAATGAGCTAATAAAAATCAGTTCCTAGAAAAGAACCCTCAAACATAAGTCAAACCACCTCAAACCACTTGTGAAGCCTTGAAGGCCATCTGTGTTATATCCACACTGGCCTAACTGTCATAACTGCCGACTAAGAGGTGAAAAAGTCACCAAATAAAAAAACTTGGATTAAAATGAAGCTTTAAATAAACTTCAGGTAGTCCATTTCATCATTCAACCTAACTGATCATTTGCTCTCTTATGCTTCGGGTATATAAACTAATTGGGTGAAGAATTTTTCTTCACAAGAAGGTAGGGCTAAATTCATTGTACTTACGAGGGAAGTAGATTGTTCAAGAAAAACCAATTTGGCTCTAGATTGGTATGTTGCACTTTGAAGAACCATAATGCCCTTTGAGACCCTTTGCATGCATCAGCCTCAACCTCAAGGTCAAGCACGCAAAGGTCCTTGACTGACTGCAGTTAGGAGATCGAGGAGGCTGAGAAAATTTACAGAGTCAACCTACTGATAGAGAGTACAGAGACTTGCATGAAGCATTTTATTTATTTTTTATTTATTTCATGTTTCCTGCATTAAAACTAGAAACACACAGAAGCGTCCCCAGTAGACTTTGAGACCTCAGATTGCTATCATCAAACACAATTAAATGGATTACGCAGAAAAAATCGCGTTTTTTATGTTCGTTTTAAGGTTCTGAAACATAAATGCTATTAACTGAAAATGATGCACTTAAAACGGATGAGAATGCAAGTGTCTGTGTTGTATGTGTGTTCCTGTTCATGAGTACCTACAAAGGGATCATAAATGCCTTAAATGTGGATGAATACCGGAATTTTTTCATAAATACAAGTTCAGGTAAAGATATACGATAAATATTATGCATTCTGCCTTTTATAATGGTTCCTTGTTGGCTAGGAGTATGCAAGCCATTGCGTATGTCACCGTAGTACATGTACAAATAAAATGCAATATAGAAAGCAGGTGAGTTGGAGGATTTCGACGTTAAGGGAAAACACTTGATAATTACAGGATGTGATGAAAGGGGTTCATGAATGCAAAATATACCAGTTCAAAAGAATAATGGGTTATGTCATCCACCAAAACAGTGCAAATGAACTAAAGAGCAAGAGCTCTGAAACACAAAATAAGCACGTTCTACCTTGGCACTCTCCATGATATTACATGGGTAGGTAATTCAGGAGCATCCAAGGTCCAAGGCAATCCTGCACAATTTTAGTGAAGGATGGTTGCACACAAGGTGGGAGAGGGCATAAGAAGGATAAGACACGGAGGAATCAGGGCAATTGCGTAGAGGTGCAAAAGTACTTTGTGCAGTAGTTATCAGCGGGGAGAGCAATTTACAGAGTAAGTAGAGAAAGTAAGAGTGCAAGTAGTGCGCGGAAGGCTTGTAAAGGAGGGCAAGTGTGAAGGAATAATGTGCAACGGCGTGCATAGGATTTTGGTAGTAGAGTTTTGGATCGACCGGACAGACTGGAGGTGTACAAGGATTGCGAGGGAGTTATGCACAATGGTAGAGAATGTGCAATGGGTGTAGGAGAAGAAGCATGTGGATGAGATTGCACAAGAAAGATTACACAATAGATGAGATTGCACAAGAAGTGCGTGGATGTTTTGGAGAAGGCCCATAAACCTAGAGACAGTGCGCAGGACGAGTGGAAGGCGAGACTCAAGCATCTGAATGCGTAGGAGAAGAGACAAAGGTGTGGCAAATGAGTGCGCGACAAAATGGCTAGTTGGCAAAAGTGACAAGAGATGTCAAATGGTGTTTGACAGAGGATGTTAACAAGGATGGAACGATTAGAAGAGCCAAAGGCCAGATCAACGTGGCACAATTAGATGCGTTCAGGGACGAAATAGATTAGAGCGTTAATGGAGTTCAAATTCAAATTTGAATTCGGGCGGGAGAATCTAAAAGCGTCTAGAAGAAGCTAGCCCGCCTTAGGCAAATTCAAATGAGGAGAGAGAAGCAGGAACACGTGGCTATTTAAGGAGGAAGAGTCCACCACTTGAGGGTTGTTGTGAGCTTGGTTGTTGAAGCCCAAAGAGGCTGCCAAGTAGAGACTGAGGGGAAGTTGTGGAATGCGCATGTGGAGGCGCAAAAGCTAGATGAGAGCGGCTAAGTCTTTGTAGATCACTGGAGCCAAGTTAGAGCACAGTCCGGTCTAGAATAGGTCTCAAGGAGGCACCACAAAAGTCTGTAATAATCCATTAGTGAGTTGTAAGCTCTTAAAGAGCAGCTGCATGTAGATGTCGTTAAGGCCATTGAGTAATAGATGAAACATTAACAGTTTTCATCCTATTGCATGATTTTGTAGGCGAGCGGGGAGAACCCGTCCTGCCATCAGTAGGACAAGTGAAAGGCTAGGAGACCATGGATTGAACTATAGTGTGAGAGGTCTGTACAGTGACCATTTGCATAAATATTAATGGATGGCATCCCTGATGGAAAACTGTAATGGACTTCTCTTAAGTAGCACTACTTTTCCTTTGCACTCAATGTTCCAAATACAATTATATATCATGTACAGTCAGTGTCTTACTAACTTGTAGGTATTTCCATAACACCCTCCCAAATTACATTAACTTTGGTAATTAGAAGAACATAACTCTGGAGACCCTTGCGAATATTGAAAAACATAAAATAAAAAAAATTGTTAGGGAAGACAAGGTTGTTCTTGCGGGGATGATATTGAGACCATAGTTGCATTCAATTTACATGGCATGGCAAAAGTTTAAATGGAATTCAATTCCCTAGTTTAAGATGGGGCAAACCTGGAAAATACTTGGAAAACTAAAAAACGATGTAAAATTCGTAAAAAATAAAGGGAAAAAACTGATTTTACTATTTCATGTTAAATATAGTGTGTAGAGATTAAAAAATATAATACATAAACAATAGCAATCACAAAAAATGTGTAGGATTCTTTTTTTAATATTTAACTTTTACCTAAGAGGGTTTAGGTAGAAAAAGGGCTGGCCCTAAACTAGTAGGTCATGCCATTGTGCACCACGGCCTACTGTTTTAGAGACAGCCGTGTTTTTGTACCGAATCTATCATTCGGGATAAATTGATAAAACCCTCATTTGGGTGTAAATTTTACCTTTCAAAATAAAAATTTAATTTAAATTCCCTAACCCTAACCCTAACCTAAACTAAATATTCAGTCTTCCTGTGCCCTGTATTTTTTGCAAATGAGCCAGAAAATAAAGATAGGTATATATGAAAAAAATCAAACCTACTTTTTTGAAAAACTCAGAAGACAACATGGAAAATGCAGCAGTTTGCAATCACTTATGCTACTATGGTTAGTATGCAGAAGATATAATGATGTTTGGACATCATACCACAAACATCAGAGCACCGAACAATCAGCCCAAGACAAATATGACATGCCAAGAAACAACTTTAGACATGGGAGATCATCCAAACAAACCCAATCCCACATCAGCAGCCCTGAATATAGAAAAACAATTATATATGACACTGATTAGTAGACACTCAAGAAATTGCTCCAACTTTCAGATGTTGGGAATCTGTCATTGTAGTAAAAATCGCTTGGCAGTCATTTTCCAGCAGGGATATGAGGCTGAAATTTAACAAAATGGATTCATTCACTTACAAATCCATGAAGGACTGTATAACACCTACACTTGGTCAGCGGGGAGAAGACAGTAAAATTGTTCCGATTGTGAAATTGGATAGACGTTTCATCTTCCACCCAATGTTGGGCGATAAAAACAATGCCTTCCATGGTGTGATTTCTTTTGGCAGTTGCAGACAGTGTTTATTAGCACAGTCAGCTCTTTCAAGAGAAAGAGCTGATCAGAGGGTATGAGATTGTTGTATGAGTGAGGTAGAATGGTCTACTGCTCCACTGTAGAGCCTGTCTTCTAAATTTTCCTTGTAATTAGTGTTCCACTTCCAATAAAGGAAACATAAGGCATATTTTTCTTGCTTGAGTTTTCCCCAATTGGGTTTCTCCAAGGTATATCTTCTGTCAATTTTATGGATAAGTTTTTCTATATCTGATTTTCTTTGATGAATGTTTGATTAATAATACCATGGCTAGTAATACAGTGAGCTCAAGCATGAATTCAGTTGGCTTCCGCAGCACATACAATATAGTTCTTGGTATTACAGAAATAGAGAGGGTTTTTCAACATTTAATTCTCGTTAGGACCTGTTTTTGTGAATTTGTTTAGAGAACATCCTAAGAAATTACAGATCATATTGGTATCAATGACATATTTTCTTGGTTTGTGTGGGAAATTGCAGACCATGCCCTAACCCACTTAGTGAAAGAAAGGCGTGATGGAGAAGTGGTGCCTATAAATTGCAATACTGAAAAATTGAAGTGGAACACAAAAGAGCTCAAGTATGGAGTATCAATAGGATATCTGTGAAGCAAGGATGCACAAATTCGAATAATGTCATAAACAATTTTTTGAACATGGAAGAGCTCAAGACAGCCATTAATGGTGAGCTTGGAGTCTCTTTTAATTAGACTCATCAGCATAAGGGAGGAATAGGCAATAAAAGTTTACGAAAAGAAGTCAAGTAGTGCCCCATAACAACCACTTTTCACAGGGGAACCCAAGGTTGAAATTTAGCCATATGAAGGCCAAGTGGATGCGGAGAAGCTAGATCACATTTTCCCATCAACAATTAAGGCCTACTTCAGTATGCATCATGTAAGTAAAGAGAAGAAAATAACATTTTCCCATCTGAAATTGGCAGTCACGCACTACTAAATTTGCCAAATTAAAGTTGAAGTTTATAAAAGAGACACCAATGACAAAATGAGAAGGGTTCAAGATTGAGTAAGTCGCAATGTTACCAAATTACTTACAAAGAGGTGCAGAAAATCAGATGGATTACTTCCAGAAATAATAAGGACAAAATGTAGAGCGCATCATGAATTTCGCAAACAAGCCGTAAATTTGGGTATTTACTATTTTTCCAATACATGAAGATGTAGTTCTCAAGTACCTTACTGGACTTCACTGTCACATGAGCAGGCACGTTCTACTCTTCAATCCAACAAGCATAGAAGCAGCTTGAGTGCAAGCATGATACATTGAAATGAATAAGAAGAAAGGACGGCAAGGAAGTCCTTCTAACTCCAGTAGCAAGAAAATTTCAGAAAAAAGAACAGCAAAGGGAAATGGACCAGTAAAAGTGAGAGGAATGCCACTACCATTCAAAAATTCAAAGAACCCAAGAGCCATGGGAAACAGTTGAATATAGACAGATACACTAAGGAAAGGTATTGGTCCTTGGATATTACATCCGGCATTCCAACTGAAGAATCACAATAAAGAGCAGCCCAGGAAGACCATGAGAGCCATGGTTGATGGGAAAAGGTTTGTAGTAGTTCAGATGTTGATGAAAAGATAGCATGCACTACCATTCAAAAGATGGTAGGAATGGGCAGAAAGAAGCAAAGGAGAATTAGGAGATGGGTAATCTTTTTCATATTAAAATACATGTCAAGAAGACCAAGGTTGATGCAAATCTTCCATTCCCGTTCTCAAATAAACTTGTTTCTAAAGATGCGGTGAAGCTTTGGATTAGAGACTCGTAATCATCCACATTCATGCTGCTTGAGATGGTTGCATGGTAATGTAGAGATGCAAGAGACAAAAAAATGCAAATGAACATTAGGGACATTCAAGCTTGAAGTGTAATCTGAGACCCAGTGAAATCAATAAGCTTGATGTCATCTTAACAAACTGAACAAACTAATTTAAATGATTTCCTGCTACATGGATGCCTTATCCCGACAGCTTAAGATGCTTTATCTCCCCTGATGCAAGCCACACTGATGAGGTTCCCCTTAATAAGTAATCTTGGAATTCCCTTACACATACATAAGGGATGCAATCTTCATGAGGAAGTGCAATGTCCTCTTAGGGCATAAAATAAAGGAATCGGGATTTCCTAGAGAACCCTTATAAAAAATGGCAGCAATTTGATTTTTATTTAAAACACTTGCCAAAAAAATAAAGCAATCTGAAATTTCACTTTATTTATCAAAATACTCACAACCCACAATACCCAAAAGGCTTAAAACATCTAGGAGACATCTATTAACATCAACATGGAAGAAAATAATTTTTCTAACAAGGACATGAATTTATTTTTGGCCTGGAAATAGCTGAAACTTCAAAATTTCATATCTCCCAGAATACTTGGAGTGACAAAGCAAAGGATAGCTCAAAATGATCAAAAAAATAACAGTTATCAATTAAAGAAAACCTTAGATTTTTCCACCCATAGAAAGACCCCCAAAAATGATCTCGAAATCTCCAAATGTGTAGATCGAACTGGAAATGGATGTGAAAGCCATGAAAATGGTTGCCAAATACAACCCAAAACTATCACAAGTGAATCTCAACTGATTGTTGGCTGACCCAGTACAAAAAAACCCTGAAAATCAGACATGCAAATGATGCCCTAGATGCAATAAATATGAAAACAACCCCAAAATGTGCCCTAGATCTAAAAAACAACCTTCCAATAATTGAAAATCCGAATTGTAGCACAATAGTGAATCCCGGGTGGATCCACTTCACAAAGTTGAGAAGTTTTCGATCCCCAATCTTCAAACCTTGGAGGGTTTCGTCCCCAAAGCTCCTTCTCCTTAAGGGTTTTCGTCCTTAGAAGATTTGATGCAAGCAAATAGCTTAACATGCAATGATAGAAAATAAATTGGAAAAAGATATTCTCAAATGAATACCCAAACCTCCTTTTATAACCTTTTCTTGCCTTTTTCCAAGGACATGAATTTATTTTTGGCCTGGAAATAGCTGAAACTTCAAAATTTCATATCTCTCGGAATACTTGGAGTGACAATGCAAAGGATAGCTCAAAATGATCAAAAAATAGCAGTTTTCAATTAAAGAAAACCTTAGATTTTTCCACCCATAGAAAGACCCCCAAAAATGATCTCGAAATCTCCAAATGTGTAGATCAAACTGGAAATGGATGTGAAAGCCATGAAAATGGTTGCCAAATACAACCCAAAACTATCACAAGTGAATCTCAACTGATTGTTGGCTGACCCAGTACAAAAAAACCCTGAAAATCAGACATGCAAATGATGCCCTAGATGCAATAAATATGAAAACAACCCCAAAACGTGCCCTAGATCTAAAAAACAACCTTCCAATAATTGAAAATCCGAATTGTAGCACAATAGTGAATCCCGGGTGGATCCACCTCACAAAGTTGAGAAGTTTTCGATCCCCATTCTTCAAACCTTGGAGGGTTTCGTCCCCAAAGCTCCTTCTCCTTAAGGGTTTTCGTCCTTAGAAGATTTGATGCAAGCAAATAGCTTAACATTCAATGATAGAAAATAAATTGGCAAAAGATACTCTCAATGAATACCCAAACCTCCTTTTATAACCTTTCTTGCCTTTTTCCAAGGACATGAATTTATTTTTGGCCTGGAAATAGCTGAAACTTCAAATTTTCATATCTCTCGGAATACTTGGAGTGACAACGCAAAGGATAACTCAAAATGATCAAAAAAATAACAGTTATCAATTAAAGAAAACCTTAGATTTTTCCACCCATAGAAAGACCCCCAAAAATGATCTCGAAATCTCCAAATGTGTAGATCAAACTGGAAATGGATGTGAAAGCCATGAAAATGGTTGCCAAATACAACCCAAAACTATCACAAGTGAATCTCAACTGATTGTTGGCTGACCCAGTACAAAAAAACCCTGAAAATCAGACATGCAAATGATGCCCTAGATGCAATAAATATGAAAACAACCCCAAAACGTGCCCTAGATCTAAAAAACAACCTTCCAATAATTGAAAATCCGAATTGTAGCACAATAGTGAATCCCGGGTGGATCCACCTCACAAAGTTGAGAAGTTTTCGATCCCCATTCTTCAAACCTTGGAGGGTTTCGTCCCCAAAGCTCCTTCTCCTTAAGGGTTTTCGTCCTTAGAAGATTTGATGCAAGCAAATAGCTTAACATTCAATGATAGAAAATAAATTGGCAAAAGATACTCTCAAATGAATACCCAAACCTCCTTTTATAACCTTTTCTTGCCTTTTTCCAAGGACATGAATTTATTTTTGGCCTGGAAATAGCTGAAACTTCAAATTTTCATATCTCTCGGAATACTTGGAGTGACAACGCAAAGGATAACTCAAAATGATCAAAAAAATAACAGTTATCAATTAAAGAAAACCTTAGATTTTTCCACCCATAGGAAGACCCCCAAAAATGATCTCGAAATCTCCAAATGTGTAGATCAAACTGGAAATGGATGTGAAAGCCATGAAAATGGTTTCCAAATACAACCCAAAACTATCACAAGTGAATCTCAACTGATTGTTGGCTGACCCAGTACAAAAAAACCTGAAAATCAAACATGCAAATGATGCCCTAGATGCAATAAATATGAAAACAACCCCAAAACGTGCCCTAGATCTAAAAAACAACCTTCCAATAATTGAAAATCCGAATTGTAGCACAATAGTGAATCCCGGGTGGATCCACCTCACAAAGTTGAGAAGTTTTCGATCCCCAATCTTCAAACCTTGGAGGGTTTCGTCCCCAAAGCTCCTTCTCCTTAAGGGTTTTCGTCCTTAGAAGATTTGATGCAAGCAAATAGCTTAACATGCAATGATAGAAAATAAATTGGCAAAAGATACTCTCAAATGAATACCCAAACCTCCTTTTATAACCTTTTCTTGCCTTTTTCCAAGGACATGAATTTATTTTTGGCCCGGAAATAGCTAAAACTTCAAATTTTCATATCTCTCGGAATACTTGGAGTGACAATGCAAAGGATAGCTCAAAATGATCAAAAAAATAACAGTTATCAATTAAAGAAAACCTTAGATTTTTCCACCCATAGAAAGACCCCCAAAAATGATCTCGAAATCTCCAAATGTGTAGATCAAACTGGAAATGGATGTGAAAGCCATGAAAATGGTTGCCAAATACAACCCAAAACTATCACAAGTGAACCTCAACTGATTGTTGGCTGACCCAGTACAAAAAAAACCCTGAAAATCAGACATGCAAATGATGCCCTAGATGCAATAAATATGAAAACAACCCCAAAACGTGCCCTAGATCTAAAAAACAACCTTCCAATAATTGAAAATCCGAATTGTAGCACAATAGTGAATCCCGGGTGGATCCACCTCACAAAGTTGAGAAGTTTTCGATCCCCATTCTTCAAACCTTGGAGGGTTTCGTCCCCAAAGCTCCTTCTCCTTAAGGGTTTTCGTCCTTAGAAGATTTGATGCAAGCAAATAGCTTAACATGCAATAATAGAAAATAAATTGGCAAAAGATACTCTCAAATGAATACCCAAACCTCCTTTTATAACCTTTTCTTGCCTTTTTCCAAGCTGGGTGCACCATGTGGGACTAAAAGTGACTTCCTTATTTCTATTTTATCTTTATGAATACACTTTATCATGAAGTCACTTTAATAATGAAAAGTCCCCCTTCTAATTAATCGTTATACCTTAAAGTTGCTTTTTCTATAAATATTACAAGGTTTAATAAAACAACTTAAAAATATAACGATAAACTACTTCCCTTGCGTTTCCCTTTATGCCCCTAGGAAATCATCTAGGGCAAAAAGGGTCTCATGGTGAGCTCGTGTTAAAGAGGGGACATTACAATCCTCCCTTCCCAAAAATTGTTTGTCCTCAAGCAATTGTCAGCTCAATTGTTCCAACTCTTCGCAACTGGCCATTGTGTAATCCTTGGATCCCAACTCAGTCTCAGGAGCTCTTCACCATGCATCTGTTGCACCACTCTAATCCAACTAGAAGTTAAAAAGTCGGGAGCCCATCCCATCCTTAGAAGTGCACATTCCAACATCATGCAAATTTGCTTGCACGCAGGAACAAGGTTGCAACAGCCATAGTTCATTTGAAACCTCACCCAAAACAACAATATGACGACTGGAATATCTGCTTCCGGCAGCTCCACTAGCTGAGATCCTTCGCAAACAGCATGAGGCAACAAAATTTCCTTGTTTGCAAATTGGGGGCTGAATGTGATTGATAAAAGCTGTCCAAAATCAGATTCCCTGGAAGGCAACAATATAAAAATGGTACAGCAGCTGCAATACTGAAAATCCTTCACAAAAATCAGCAATGTCAGTAATATATGGGCTAGAAACAACCATATAATGATAGAAAAGACTTCAGTAGCAGCAATGAACTGAAAAACACTCAATCCTATGTCTGAAAACACTTGTACGGCTGCAAATGATGTAAGGTAGCAGCTGCAAATGGTGATGAAAGTAGCCCCAAAGCTGGAAATTATGACAGCAGGCCTTGATATCCTTTCATTGCAACCTAAGTGCAACATGCTATCATGATCAAGTGGCTCTCCTATGGTTGATGTTGTGGTTGTCAGCAATTGATATTTTAACCATTTAGCCATGACAACTCTTGGAGCTCCACCTTCAATGCCTCAAAGCACTACTTCTTTTCCCTCGGATTTCAACTCCATAATGGACTCTTTAATAGAATGTAATCATTGCATGCTCAATACTCTGCTCACCTCTTCTATATTGTTGTTATAAGGATTACCTTGGACTTCAAACGTCGCTTCCATGATGCCCCAAGCTATTCTCCTCAAAAATGGATTCGGAGCAGTCCTTATGAGTGCTGCTAAGCAAGTGTAACAGTCACACATCACCCCGGATCTCTTCCCAAACCATATTAAAGGTGTTTGGATGTTGGCATCAATTGATCTCAACATGTGACCCCATTTACTTCTAACCTAGGTTACCGGAAACGCCGGTTTAGGCGGCAGGAGCGGGAGCGGGAGCGTCCGGGAGCGGGAGCGGCTTGGGAGCAGCCAGGCAGGTCCGGATACGGCTGGATACTTCTGCAGCCGTACCCAGCCGTTTCCTGCCGTTTCCTGGCCCAAAACTGATTTTTTTTTTTTTTTTAAAGTTCTTTTTTAATTCTGGTTTAAATTTAATATATCATTACAGCAGAAATTACAGTTTTCACAGCAACATTATTCTACAGAAGGTATAGTTTAAATTTAATATATCATTACACAAAAATCAGCAATGTCAAGTAATATATGGGCTAGAAACAACCATATAATGATAGAAAAGACTTCAGTAGCAGCAATGAACTGAAAATCACTCAATCCTATGTCTGAAAACACTTGTACGGCTGCAAATGGCATAGTAAGGCCTAGGGAGCTGGTACGGGAGCGGCGAGGGAGCGTGGAGCGGCGATGGGAGCGGCATGGGAGCGGCGAGGGAGCCCCCAAAGCCTGCGAAATCGTATTTTTCAGCTTTTTTGGCGTGATTTCGATATTTTCCTGTTCATTGGCAATTTTTTCCGTTTTTGGATTTTCGGTGAACAAACGCTAGGATGGATCAAAAATTTGCTCATCCTATGGAAAGATGTCCGTGAAGTTGTAGCAGAAAAAACTTGGATGAGCCATAACTTTCATTCTGTGGCTCCGTTTCAGGTGACGTTTTCTCTGGAAGTGTCCACCTTCTCGATGCCTCAAAGCACTGATGGCGATATTTTCCCTTGGATTTTCATAAAATCCATAATGGCACTCTTTAATAGACCATGCAACTTCATTGCAATGCTTCTGAAAGACTCTGCTGACCTTAATTCTATATTCGTTGTGTATAAGGACTGTACCTTGGACTATCAAACGTATAGCTTCCATAGTATAACTTGTCTTTTAGCTTGTTCTCCATATACATAATATGTGATTCGGAATTAAATTCCTATATAGAAGGTTGAGATTTATATATTTTTTAAGTGTTATACAGTTTTTGTACTGCCGTATCCTACCCCATATCTCGGGGTCGAAAACCATATTAAATTGCCATTTCCACGTATCGGATACCCCGCATCCCGCTCCCGTATCTCAACATGTGACCCCATTTACTTCTAACTTTACACCAAGAGAAATCCTTCATATCTGCAATCCTATGGTTGTTCCATGAAGATATTATTAATTCAATACATGAAACTAGGAAGAACATCATACCATAGTTATAGCATTGTATTTTTTCATTCAATCTTGGGCTTGTGGTGGCTGGAAACCATCTTGTATTGGCAGCAAAAGCCTCTTCAATGTCTGTGGATGGAGTATGCATCTTTCTAGTGACAAACCCTTCTTCTATCGCTACAAATGGTATAGGGGCAAAGCTGGAAATGTGGAAGATAGCAGTCCCAAAGTGTGTGATGACACTCTTTAAGAGCTGTGGGTTATGTTTTGTGTTACCCATAACTATACCAACTATGTTGAGTTGATAACATATGACCAAATGATCCCATTTTACCTCTATCTCACACTTCTTGAACTCTCCTAGGCAACTTGTTGTCCCCGCAACTGTGACTGTCTTCTTAACCAAGTCTTCAAGCTTAGAATTTTACTCCAAAGAGTGACTTATGAATTGGCCCTTCACCCCTTTGTTAGGATTCACAACATATCTTGTATGATTCTTCATGAGTTTTCTTTCTTCCTTTGCCAAAATAGGAATTGTTGAGATACTCTCGACACTTCAATCCTTGTGACCCACAATTTTCTCCTCAAATGCATGTTTACCAGAGGAGTCAGAAACAAGATGAAAGGAGAATGTTGCTGCCCTATCTAGCATGCCTTGGACTTTGTCTAGAAGGCAGCAATTTATCCATTTACCTCCATTTCTCATAACATATGTATTGGACCATGCAAAATCCCATTTTGAATATCAAATATGAAGCTAGCAAAGATTGTATGAGTTGGTTCACCTAATTTTCGAATTCTTCCATTGCTGCTTGCTTTGATTCGTTGTAGAACCCATGGTGATTTCTTAGGACAATTTAGAACTCAAGGTTCTACCTTCATCCTTTTCCCATTCACTGAGTGATGGCAAGGTTGGAATAGCTCTTTGTTGTCCTCACCATAATTCGAACTGAAGTTATAAGAGTGCTCACCCTCTTGACAACAATCTGGAGCTGTTGTAGTATGGAGCACTGAATATGGGACATGACCATCATTCCTTGGGCTGTCATTAGAAGGCTTATCTCCCTTGACTGAAGTAGAAGCTTTTGTTAGGTTTGCCTTATCACAACCATTCTTTTGAAGTGCCTTTCTATAGCTATCTTGAAAATCCATCATAAATGGCCATTGCTCAATCTTTGGAATGCTCAGAGGATGGATAGGTGCTTCTTGGAAAAGATCCTCTTTCCATTTAATCCATATCTTCCCCTTGCTTTCCTCCTTAGACCCATGGGGAGAGAATGGGTTAAGGTCTTTGAAAATCAGCCTCCAAAAAAGGGACATGACACACCTCCTCTTTAAAGCCTTTCCAAAAGAGCCTTTCTCTACCCTATTTGTATGTTTTGAAATAGCCCAGATGACCAGCCAATGGGGCATCATGAACAGCCCTTAATACCTTATTCTTCACCTTTGATTCGGGAACCAAATAGACCCGGTTCTTGTAGAGAATGAGCCCATCCATTATCTTATACCTTTCATCCACAATTTCTCCATAAAAAACAACATTAGCAAACTTATTCTTGCCAAACTCAGCTGTAATTAAAGACTTCCAATTTGTTGTTATCTTAGTTAAAGAGCAAAGATATGATTCTTTTAACAAACTGAAAATAGGTGCATGAATCCTCCTAAATATTATATTCAATTAATGGAATAAACACCAAGCCAAAGTATTCCAAAACATGTGCAAATTCTGAAATTATACCTAGCTATAATTAGATAAATGACAACATAAGTACAACTCACAATAAGGGCCGGAAATGAAGATTCCAAACCCCAAAAAAATCGATGAAGTATGAAATCAACCTTATAAATTATGAGGAAGGTGAATATCAGCTCCAATTGCCCAAATGTGCTCTAGAAGGCACTAATCTCCTCCTCCAACCAAGTCGCTACCCTAGGAGAGGATTCAAAATAGATGTAGAAACCTTAGTAGCTCTTCCTCTATCAAACTCTAGCTGCAAACCAGTAGCATCACTTTCTTTGAAGCCCTTAGGAACCAACAATTGAAGAGTTTTCAATCTTCAATTTGCACAAGGGTTTCGTCCTTGTATGCCACACCAAAGGATTTTCGCCCTCTAGTGGAAAGGAATTGAACAATCAGCCCAAAAAACAAGCAAGTATAAATTTATGACAAAATAGATGCCCAAAATGAGTCCAAGCGACCCCTTTTATACCCTTTAGGTGGTGCCAAAACCAATAAGGGAGTCTTCCCTCATGACCGACCTCATAAGGATGTATTCTTTTAACCTTATCTTAGGCTTTTCACATCTTCAACACAAACGACCTGACCTATGTAGAAAAAGTATTAAGAAGAATGCAAATTACTTATGAAAATAACTAAAAAATGTGACAAGTACTTCCCTTGTTCAATTTCTTCTTGCCCCTGGGAAGTACAATGGGCTAGAAGCCCTCCAATCATACTTGTTTGAAAGAGGGGACATTACACACCTTTTGGGGGAAGCAATTACTCCACGTATCAATATCTATAAAATCTTTTGACTCAAGCACAATATTGACTTGAATGTAAAAGTGCATATTTGAATGGGCTGATTAGAAGTAGTCTGACTCATGGCATATAAATTTGAAAAGGGAAAAACAGATGCTCCTAGGAATATCTTGAAGTCAACAAGAAAATCAGGAAACTTGACCTATGAAGGATGTTATAACTAGCTGGCTCAAAGGCCAAAAACTTAGTGATCAATGGTGAAAACACCACCAGAGTGTTTCTACAAACTAAAGGGCCCTGTTGGTACCCAAATTGATTCTCCCTTTGCAACTGAGCAACACCGTAGCTTGAGCAAGATGCTTGGAGACAGATAAATCAGAGTGTGACTCATTTTGTAGCCGAGGAGGGATTTAACTGACTCTTCATTCACTCAGGCTCGGAAGAAATGGATAGCACCGTGTACAGGGTTTGACCTACCCTGACTACTTTAGGTTGTGCCTTCAAATAGGGTGAGAGGACCCATTTTGTAACCCGTAATGGTGGATAACATCTACAGATTTATAATATTTTCTTTCCTTTCACAAAATTGATAGGAGATCTTCAAAAGGTATGGTCAATACAACGTAGTCTAACTCTCACGAGTTGTCACTTTAGACGAAGAAACCTTCTAAACAAGATCTAGGTTACTAAAGGCAGTGATAAAAATTGATTGCTCCTGCATACTGAGGTAAGGGATGGGTAAATCAACGAACTCCCTCAGCATTTATGAACAGACAGTGCATGCAGGGGTAGTTCATGTATGGTTCATCTCTGGATATGTATTTTATGGTTGGGAAGTTAAGTAGGATAAAGTTGATTATACCAAATATCTAAGAACTTTAAAACAAATGTTAACAGATCCCCAAGGCAAAAAGACGAATAGCTTCAAATAGTAAAGACAAACCACAGCTAGAAAATTGTGCATCTATGAAAGCTCAAAGACACACGGCTTCACACATTCGTCAAGGTTTAAACACAAGAACTCGTGTTAAAGACTCAATTAAACTTTAGAAAACCCCTGTTATATCACGCTCATGATACACTCATAAACTGACAAACAATTTGTATCACTGAAATGAAAGTAAAGTGAATTTAAATCGCTTATTGCATTATGAAATGAAAGCTCTCTTCATAATGTAATTGCAAATGCCACAATACTTGTCATGAGGATGAGATTTTGTGTGATTTCAAAGGATTTCTAATGTAAGACTGCAACAGGGACATAGATAACTATTTGAAAATATATCAAGATGAAAATGGACATAACACAATTCATTGATCTACACGAATTACTCAAGGTTTCTCAAATTTGATCAACAAGGGAAAGTTTGTTTACAATCTCAAAGTTTTATCAATGGATATACATCTGTAACCATCTTGACATGATCAATTTTGAAAGGCACACAAGAAATAACTGGTTTCTCAAAAAGTTTTCCCAGAAAATGGCTTCTCTCAGTTCTTCTCTCCTTTTTTCTCTTTGACTAAATTTCAGAAAAATTAACCCCCCTTTTTTGCATGGCCTTTTCATATTTTTATATCACTCGCTTTACTTCAAAGCTTTTTCCCCCCCAAAACAAGAATATTCCAAGGAATACTTCGTTCATTACAAAAATGTTCTAGAAAGTGATATTTACAAACATCATCCTGTACTGCCAAGTGTATGAAACGTGAGTCTTTTTGATGTATTTCACCTGCGTTTGACTAGGACATCCGGTCTTCACTTTTGGCAAGTTATCTGAAACGCTCCCTTCTGATTATGATTAACATCTTTGGGCAAACCAATTTTCAATGCCCCTTCTTATGCAATGAGGAATTTGTGTCAAAAGAAATTCCTAAAGAATCATACATATTGTATGACAAAACCTCCATTGATACGGTGCCTGCCATTTCCAACAAAGTGAATGAGTTGGAGAAGAGGATTCATTCCTTGGAGAAGAAACGGGAAGAAAATGTGCCTTTGCCACCAGGTCCAGCAGGAACACTGCTTTCGAGCAAGAGGAAAGGAGAAACACAAACACAATCTCCAGTCATCATCTCGGATGGAGAAGAAGATCAATCTATTTCAGCTCGCCGCTCAAGGGCAACACTTTCTTCATCTCGGGATAGGAGAGGAAGGTTTGCAACTCGGTTATCTGCATGTTTGATGCATTGTGCCCCTCGTTCTGAGTGGGAATTTCAAGGACCTCAGCTCATTCCTTCTCCCAGGGAAAACCCACCTTTCTCCAGGACATGGGAAGCAGGAACTAGTTCCAAGCCTCACATTTCATCCAGTCACCAACATGCAGTATTTGTCCCTCCTGTCATTCCACACATCCCCCCTAACTATGGCATTTTTGGGCTTCCCCTTTGTTTATCTGTGTTGCAAGTTTCCGAAAGAGGCCACGACGGCTAAAATTGATCGCCACTGTCTCTCTGAAGTCTTCCGATACTCGTCCCTCCTCGAAGCTGAAACACTTATTTGTTCACTCGAGGCCCGAATCAGCTAAGTATAAAAAGGCCAACGGATGCCTCCACGTGTCTCTTCGGCGCACTTTTGGTATGACGCTTAAAAGAAAGATTCCCAAACGAGCGCAGGCTCTCCACGTGATCAAAGCCGGAGAAAGTTGCATCGGCTGTTGAAAAGTCTAAGCATGAGAAGAGCCAGTGGAAGCCTCCACGTGCCTCATCAGCGCAATTTAAAAAGTAAAATCCAGAGGCAAGTCCCCAAACAAGCGTAGGCTCTCCACGTGTCTAGGGTCCGAGAAAGTTGCACCGGCCGTTGAAAAGTCTAAGCATGGGAAGAGCCAGTGGAAGCCTCCACGTGCCTCATCAGTGCAACTTCAAAGGTAAAATCCAAAGGCAGGTCCCCAAACGAGCGCAGGCTCTCCACGTGTCTAGGGTTCGAGAAAGTTACATCAGCCATTGAAAAGTCTAAGCATGGGAAGAGCGAGCGGAAGCCTCCACGTGCCTCATCAGCGTAACTTCAAAAGTAAAATCCAAAGGCAGGTCCCCAAACGAGCGTAGGCCCTCCACGTGGAATATATTTTAACTGAAGCGGGCCTGGGGGTATGTGCTTTTAGACATTTGGTCCGCCCATCCGCTTTTGATGCTGGCTTAACACGTGGCTTTACTTGGGCGTTGGCGGGGTAGCGGCATACCCTTTTAGACATTTTGGTCCGCCCATCCGCTTTTGATGCTGGCTCAACACGTGGCTTTACTTGGGCATTGGCGGGGTAGCGGATTATTTTACAACTTTATTCCCTTTTCAAAAGGACTAACAACGAAACCTTAGTGAAGGCAAAAAATTACACACCCATACAGGAAGACAGAAAGTACATCAAACCAGGTAGGCTGAAAATTTTTAAACGAAAAGGGCGAGATTATAATTGAGCACCAACAGGCCCCACTAAGAATCCATACAACGGGAAACATCATTAAATTCAAAAAGTTAAAATGCCTTAGTAAGGTTCTAAATGCAAAAAGCCTTCCACTCATAACTTTCCCAACAAGTCTAGGTCCAACTATGAATCATTTGCTCACATTGGATACAAATATACTATAATAGCATATCACAAACTTGTTTAAAAGCACCAACATTGAATAATATATCTGGCTTAGAGCTAACAAAAACAATATCTCATGGTAAACCTTTAGGACAAGCTTATGAATTTTCTTGGGGACCATGGGGATTATCTATGTCACCTACTAAAAAAGTAACAATAAACTTCATTTGATAATAAATAATAAGTTCCTAAAGATCAAGTTGCCAACATGATATTTCAAGAATTAGATGGCATGAGGGACTAAATCATAATCCATACATGTGAAAGGACAAAGGCATAAATGCATGAAGGAAAACATAAACCCTAGTAGATTTCAAAAGCCACTTTCCAATATTTAAGTTTCTTGAGACTAAAACTATGTAATGTCCCCTCTTTAACACGAGCTCACCGTGAAACCCTTTCTGCCCTAGATGATTTCTTGAGGGCTTAAAGGGGAATGCAAGGGAAGTAGTTTATCGTTATATTTTTAAGTTTCATATTTAAGAGTTGTAATATTTATAGAAAAAACAACTTTAAGTCATAACGATTAATTAGAAGGGGGACTTTCTATTATTAAAGCGACGTTATGATAGAGTGTATTCATAAATATAATATAGAAATAAGGAAGTCACTTTATAAATTAAAAATCACTTTTAGTCCCACATGGAACACCCAACTTGGAAAAAGGAAAGGAAAGGTTATAAAATGAGGTTTGAGTATTCATTTGAGATCATCTTTTTGCCAATCTATTTTCTATCATTGCATGTTAAGCTATTTGCTTGCATCAAATCTTCTAAGGACGAAAACCCTTAAGGAGAAGGAGCTTTGGGGACGAAAACCTCCAAGGTTTGAAGGTTAGGGAACGAAAACTCCTCAACTTTGTGAGGTGAATCCACCCGGGGTTTACCATTGGGCTACACTCGGATTTGCAATTTTTTGGCAGGATATAATAAGATCTAGGACATTTTGTGGGTTGTTTTCACCCTTTTCTCAATTGATCTTCAAACAAATCTGAATTTGTGAGTTTGTGAGGTTTGGATCAGCCAAACCTTGATTATTTTCAAGTCAATTTGCAGCTGGAACAGATCTGGTCACATTTTGAATCTGATTTTAGATTTATTACAGCTAGGGCATCATCTGCAGGTTTGATTTTCAGGGTTTTTTTTTGTGTTGGGTCAGCCAACAATCAGTTGAGATTCACTTGTGACAGTTTTGGGTTGTATGTGGCAACCATTTGCATGGCTTTCACATCCATTTCCAGCTTGATATACACATTTGGAAATTTTGGGATCATTTTTGGGGGTCTTCCCGTAGGTGGAAAAATCTAATGTTTGTTTAATTGATAGCCGTTTATTTTGTGATCATTTTGAGCCATCCTTTGCATTGTAACTCCAAGCATTCCGGGAGATATGAAATTTTGAAGTTTCAGCTATTTCCAAGTCTGAAATAAATTAAAATAAATTCATGTCCTTATTAGAAAAATTATTTTCTTCCATGTTGATGTTACTAGAGGTCTCCTAGAGGTTTTAAGCCTTCTGGGTGTATTTTGATAAATAAAGTGGAATTTCAAATTGTTGTATTTTTTATGGGTAAGGGTTCTAAATAAAAATCAAACTACTTTCATTTTTTCTAAGGGTTCTCTAGGAAATCCATATTTCTTTATTTTATGCCCTAAGGGGACATTACAAACTAACAAGATTTCTTTTCTATTTGATAGAAAACCTAACCACAACAAAAGTGTCACAATACAATAAGCAAGGATAATGACAACGAAAAAGATAAATAATTGGACACTTTAATGTTTAATGAGAGATGTTTTTTATTTTCTTTATCAACAGAAAAAATCTTAGCATAATGGATGTATTAAGAAAAAAGGAACAAACAGAGACGGTGACAAAGGAAAAGAAACTTAGTATAAAAAGAGAGACTATATTGTTTGTTTCCCTCCTTCACTTGGTATAAAAAGAAACACAACAAAATGGATTGGAATACTAACAGATAGCCAAAAACGGGATGCGAACATAAAATAGTCATGTTACACTAAACTATTAAAGGCAAATAGCCAAGGTAAGGGAGCACTTACAACCCCAAGTGTTGGATAGAACCTACACATCCAAGTGAAGTTGGAGGAATGCCATTCTTTAAAGATCATTTGTATTGATGATATGATAAACTAATTCATAATATAAGGGAACCCTAATTATAGAGAAGAAGAGTAGGAGATCCTAATCACTCATCAACTACGAAACTAAGCATCTTGATCATATTATAATGTATTAAATCACTATGGACCTATGATTACCATGAAAATTACAACTGAATATGAGCAGGACAAAATACGTTAGCAATATACATAAGGTTGTATCTAGCTACATAAAAACATCCTAAATGTGGCACCACATGACAATATAATGGAAGAACAAGAAGAGTGTGAAACTCTTTCGCACTAGAATTTATTTATAACTTAAAAACTTATATGAAATGTCCGACTAAAGACTAACACAAACATAAATAACGCCTACAAACCCTGTTCCTTAGGGTGGATGATACCATGAAAAGAGATTCAACTTTCAAGTGACAAAAGCCACATTCAAGCATGGAATCAACCCCCTTGAAGATGAGGTTACCTATGATGCAGCCCCGCTTCATATTTGTTATGTTACTTCAATTCTAAATATAGTACCTTTTTACAGACATATTTTCTGTGTTTGCCTCCTTCTTAGCCAGAAATGAGCATTAATCATCTATATTCTTATATAAGACAAAAGCCTCCTACTAATTGCCGACAATGAACCAATCTGTAGAAAATAGATAGATGTGCATACATAAACCAGAAATATGGCCTTACAAATATAGTTTACGGTGCATAATTGAAGAATGCAAAAATTTTGAAACGGGGCTAATGGCAATGGCAAGTTCCTTGTTCCCAATTGTCAGTGATGTTGATGTTGATAGTGAGAAGCAAAGATGAGTTCTAAATATAACAGAGTTGTGTGATATTGAAAGATATGGACAAAACATGTTCTTCACTTTCTTTCCTAGGATCTCAATCACAGTATAGAGTTCAGCACTTCAAATGTTTGCCAGCAAAGCATCAGAATGCAAGCTTTACTATTACCAACTAGAATAACTTGTTTCTCACATATACTGAGCCTGCCATGGATAGTCAATTGAATGAAATGACCAAAATCTTTTTTTAAATGCAATTTTTTGAAAATATAAATGTTTTTACCTTTGTTGTCATCCATGTTCAGGGGAGTTGTTGCCAATTCACCTGTCACATCCCTGATTGTATTATCTAGTTTGTACTTGTCATGCAAAGAGGATACCGATACAATATCCTTCAAGCTTCGAAGCATACTACGGTCTTTCATAGATCTTATTAGCTTTAAATCCTTGGAAGTAATGTCAGCAATATTATCCACAGCCATTACAATTACTTCTGGTCGTCTATTACTGTACTTCCTGACAACCTTCCTCATTACTGTAGACATGATGTACTCTACATGAGCAATAGGACAATTTGGAGGACAGCTCGCTAACGCTGCATGTGCAGCCTTTTGTAATGCCTCCAGAAGTTTCCCATTATCAACCCATAAGCAACGAGTTGTAATTCGTATGTTTCCTTTAAGCACCGTCTGTGATTCAGAAGTTTCATCTGCAGCTGAGTCCAAAAGGGTATTCTGAGGCCGTATAATTTCCACACTGCAAAAAAGAAGAATCAGTACAGATCTGCAGAGATCATTTCATAAAATGTGTTTGCTAAAATCTAAATTGCAAATGCTAAGAGATACATATATGGAAGCTCAAAATGATCTAAAAGTAAGAAATCCATTTTGATGACTGCCCACTTCATTCAAAGGCCTTAAAATGGCCCATTATTATCCAAACATCCACATTAAAATGGATAGAGGTTTCGCAAATGTATTAATTTGACTTCACATTATTGAATTTGTTGGAGAATAATCTTTATTTGGGTATTTTTAATAACCCATATGTGTGTATCATTATTCCAAAGTGAAGTTTTAATTTATATAATCCAAAGAATATGAAGTGGCATGTAGTCTTCGTATATTTTGTCTCATTAAAGATATTTCTCGTTATGGAAAATATTTTTTTGATTTAGGTTACCTAGGGAGAGGGCCCTAGCCCATTGTGGCATCACCAACCTACACCGGCCTTGGAATCATCTAAGGATGGAAGATTTAAGCTCTCGGCTAACCCACGGATTAAACCACATTATCGTGGTGCCCTATCACCAGGGTATCCAAACCGTCGGTAGTAGGCCGCCTTAACACGAAGCCGAGATTTGAACCTTGGACCTCCCAATTACAAGGAGACCCAAGAACCGATACACCACTACCCGTTGGATTCGTTATGGAAAATATTGGAGTTGCATTTTATATATAATTATTTTGCCTTTTTGCGCACACTTCCCCTCACTACATGGGAAACAGGGACACTAGACACATATTTGGAAGGTTGGCTAAGGCAATGATTAGAGTTACTTTGTAACTCTCATTTCTCTCGTAACTATATTTAAAGAGTCTTTGGATCTCTTCTTTCTTAGGCTTCTTCTAGTCTTTCTACAAATTTTATTATCCTCTCTTACTTTCTCTTGGAAGAATTTCTATGTGCATTGTGTTATCTTGTAAATGCTTTGGACCATCTTTTAATAACAAAGAGGGTTTTCTTCTGGTGAACCATTTTACCACTTGACAAATGTTGTCTCAAGTTGTTCATCATATGTTTAATGCTTCCATTGATGTTATTGCATAGTTTACTTATGATTCAATAATTTAGTAGATGATCTTGGAATTATTTTTTATATGGTATTAGTGTTGTACTACCAAGTCTTGTATCTAAGTTTGCAGGTTTTTTTGGTGAAGGAGCAAGAGAAATCTTGCATTTCAAACCACCATTTTTGACACCTTTTTTTGCAAGTGTTTAGAACTTTTACTAACTTTAATCTTTTATTCTTTTATTTTTTCAGATTGTCTTCTGTTTGCTTGATATTTGTTTACAGATTGTAGGGAAGACCATAGATTTCTTCTTCTTCTTGAAGATTGAAAAAATTGTTTTCAATCAATCGTATTACATTCTCTTTTTAAATCATCTTTTACTAACCTTTTTGTTAGATTAGACACATTTTATATCTTCCTTACATTTTATTTTTGAAAATGAAAAGTATTGCAAAGCTATGAGATCTTAAAACAAATTATTCATTTTTTATAGCTTCTTTGTTATATATTTTTGCAATGCTGTAGGAATTTTTACTGTATTAAATTTGATAGTGTCGTGAACACTATAGGGGTTATCTATTGACTGGACTGAAAGCAGATCAAGTATATAATCAATCCGGGATGAAATTGAGCCCTCCATCCCAATTCCTTGATCCCACCCAATACCGATCCGATCTGATCTGATCAAATGGGTGGCTGCATGCTTAGAAATTGACCAAAATGACAGACATTTGAGCATCAAACTACTCTTTAAAATCAAACAGTCTCTTTAAAGTTTAAAATATTTCTGGGTTTTATTCTTTTTTATCTTACCTTTCCAGAACAATTTATATCTTTATATTCCATTAAAACTTACGGAATTTATTGTCATTTTAGTGGAGCTGTCTCAAACTGTCACTGAAAAAGCATTTCTTTCTATTCAAAATTTGGTTTCTTCTTTTAAAATTAATCAATGTGGTTCTTCCTTTTAAATAATGAATGCATTTATTCCACAAAATAATGAATGTGTTTCCTTTTTCCTAAGGCTTATGAAAAGGAATATCCTCGTTCTTTGGTTTGACTTGAAGCTTTTTTCCTTAACCATTTTATATTTTTAAAATGGATATTTTTTTATTACACGGGGGCTGCTAATTGGGCTTTTGGGTTGTGTAAAAGTTTAATATTGTGATTCATGTTTTTAAAATATAAACATTGCTTCTTTCCAAGTGGGTTGGATGAAAGAAGTCCTTTTTTGTTTTTGATGCATGAGAAAGTTCTTTAAAGACTCTTTTTTAAAATGAAACTATTATAGCTTAATCCTTTAATATGAATTGTTCTTTAAAAAAAATAAAATATTGTCAATGTTTAAAATGAAATTGATTAAAGTAATAATATTCTATTTTATTAGTCTTTAGTTAATTTGTTTATTTGTATTGGCAAATATATTGACAATACGGCTTTTACTTTTCAATGACTTTGAGAAAAGAATGATAATTTGATTGACCACATTAAGCAACAAATTATTGAAAAAGATAATGAAATTGTTGCTCTTAAATGTCAACTTGAATGACAAAATAGGACTATTCATTTATTGCAAAACTCACACGCTCGACACATGAGTAACATGCAAATTTTAGTTGACAATCTTAATGCTCAAATTGCATCTTTTGAAAAACATCAAATCTTTAATGTTGATATTATACGTGATTTAGGTTGTCCTTCAATTAATGAATGTTTATCTTTGCAAAATCATTTTTATAACCTTTGTTTTAAATTTATGAAATCAATGGGTTATAATGAATATTTTCTTCATAAAAATGAAAATGGTATTATTGAACCTCGTTTATTTAAACCTACTTCCAACTTTAAAGGGCTTGGTTTTAATGAAGCTAATGTTAACATGAAGTCTCATTGTTTTCCTTGTCATAGGACTTGGCACCAAAATGCCTCTAGATCTAAGAATCAATATACGACTTATTTTGCTAATAATTTGGTTTAAAAGGAAAAAAATTGTAAAACATTGTGGTAGAGATAGGTATTATGTTGATAGATGTTCAAAATCACATCCTTGCAAAGCTTGTGGTAAAACAATCACAACTTTTCTCTTTGTTGGAAAATAACTAAATCCACTCATTATAAAGTTAAACCTATGTTCCACCAAGTTTTCATGATAGGGACGCATTTCTAGGACATTTTTTGGAGGCTATTTTTCAGGGAACGATAGAGGACAACTACTAAAACTAAGGGAAATTTTAAAAATACAAGAAATTTGAAATATTCATATGATAACTTTGATAAGGCATTCATCATATAATATTATAAAATCTTAATATATAACATCAAAGCCGAATTATGATTTCACATAATATTCAATGTTGATATATATAATAATTACAACGAAATGCCCAAGGACTATAAGTTTCAACAACAAAATGACAAAAATAAAGAAAATATATCATTTCTCATAATTAAAATCTGTAAAAATTGTGTTAAAATTGGAGTCTAAGTTTGAGTCACTTAAACTATGAAGCACTACCTCATCCAATGAAACCCCAACCAATCCATCTTGTGCCTCCTCATCAACATGTGCAGCATCTTCAAGATCAACATCCCAATGTGTTGCTAGAGTCTGACGATACTCGGGAGTCTGTTGCTCCTGAAGTCGCAAGGCACTATGCATGGCCACTAACTTCTCTACTTGTTGAGAGGTAAGTCTATTCCTGTTAACTGACTGGATGAACATGTATGTGGACCAATTCCTCTCTGCAACAAAGGAATTGACCACCTGTAAAAAGAGACAAATGGGAAAAACCCTCAAGTTTGGTGCATCCTTGCCATGCCATGTCCATCATCCAATAGGGTCAGCTTGAGTTGATGTAGCTCTATCTATCCTCACCTCTAGTTTGCTAAATGTTGGCAAGTTGAGATTGAAAAAAGCTAGCTCCTATGCTTTGGACTCCTCATCAATATACATTTTTCAAAAGGTTCATCGTCAGATGGAGGCACTCTCCTAGGTCGTGTTGCATACCATTTGGGATTTAGAGAATAGGCTCACATATTAAATGGGGTGTTCACTGTGTTCAACCGTCACGTCACAATGGGCTTGATATGCTCCTCATAAAATCCCAAATTAGGATCCCTGCTATGAACAGATTGCTTCATCTACCCAAGCATATTGTTAAATGTTTCATAAATCTCTCCAAGACTAGGAGAGTCTATATCAGCATATCTTCTGACCCGCACAACAAATGATGATAGAGAAAACATATTTGCAAACAAGTTACAAAAAATATTAAGAAATTAAGACTCAAAGTGATTATTACAAAGAACAAAAATTTAAAATAATTTTGTTGGCTAGATTTTCTGCATAGCTGAAAACCTAGGCAGTGATGAGATAAATCTCCCTCATTTACCGTTGAGGCTCCCGTGTCAGATTTGTCAATTAAAATATGTTAGTATCTATATGGGGGTTTTACTTTAACTATTCAGCGCATAAACCATAGTTGTATAGCTCTGCAACAAGTAAGCAACTGTTTAAGAAAGGAAATATTTAAAGAGGAAGGGAATTGTATAAACATAGGGAAGAAATAGGGAAGATGTGCATCCCAATCAAAAGATAACAGAGTTGATTGCATGCACATAGAAGAAACCAATAGATATCAACACACAAAATTATAAGCAAAGGCAATTTCAGATCTAGATCTAAAATAACACAGTTTATTAGAAAATCTAAGATAGAAAGCTAGAAACAAAATGCACCGTGACACAAAATTCTTCGGAAATCTGCTCCTTTATATTCCTTTGCTTCAAGTGACTATCAGGGGTTTCAGCACAAAGTCTGGAACACAAGAATGTTGCTTACAAATTCTGATCTTTTAACTCGTAAGTTCTTCCTCTACTTATAGAATGTAGAGGGGCAATTACAAGTCGGAAGTTTTTAGTTGAACTGGCACATGTGGAAGTGGGAAAGGAAACAACTGGTAATCTCCCTCATAGAATTCCTCTTTGCATGACATGCATGATTTGCAACTAAAAATAGAACCTTCTATTTTGCATGTCTGCCACCTATTTCCAAGTAGTTGACTTCTTCAAGTAATGGCTTTTAAACCAATCACTTAAGTTCTATAATTTAATTGATCGCTCAATTACTTTGTCGGAGGAAAGAAGAAGGAAAAGGAAAATTGCAGTCTTGTTCTTTTTTCACATTCTGCATGCAGTTGATTCTTTTGCCCTTGATTCTCACCATGCTGGATCTGGAAGCGGCTGGATCTGAAATTTTGCTGATGGGTGTTGCCTTCGCCTTGTCTTCCCTTTTATCCTTGAAGTTTTTGCAGTTCTTCTCCTGTACATGCATCAGTGTAATGTCTGCCGTAAATAACTCATCATTTTTATTTTTAATTGCATATGAGCAATTAAAAATTCTGGAAAGCACTCTGGGTGAATGCAACTTCAATGAAGGCTTCAAATGGAAGATTGGGAGCACATACACAAGATCCTGAAAGAAATTTTCCATGCACTGACTTCTACAAGAGCTGCATCAGAAACAAGAAGAATTTTTGTTGGAAGTTTTTGTAATTATGAGATCTGGATCAGGGCCTGGATTTGTGTCTCCGATGTCAGCAAATCTGGAAGTAATGCATGATTCCGCTAAGCTTTCTTGTTCATCCCGCTTTGCCATGGCTGGAGCAATCTTTCTCCAAACAATTCTTTTCCTCTTTATTCGGCCGGAATTCTTCACAACCGGTGCAGATCTGGATAATTCTTTAGATTTGGAGGATATGTTCAATGTATTGGACATTAATTTAAGCTCCCATCTGTAATGAATACTCAATTAATTCAGACAAAGACGGATTCCCATGAACACTGTTTTTATCATAAAAATATGCATAAAAGCCTGCTGCCCCAAAATTTGATGTTTTGTTTGCATGCAAAGCAAGCATGAATTTTACCACTATGCAGACAATTATTCAGACACAAATCAACCTCCTTCAACCTAGGCGCCAAGCTTTGAAGCTTCCAGCATTAATTACACCTTCTAAGCAAAATTCCTCTTTAAATGGGGCACACTTTTTGTCTGGGCTGCACTTCTCTGATTTTGAATTAATTAATTCATCCTTATGGCAGCCCATTGCTTATATAATTCTTCATAATTCTATAATTAATTAATTGTCTTTCCTATTCCTGGCAATTAATTAATTAATTAACATAAGCTTTACTCTTCAAATGGGGCACCTATTTTGTGCATGCTCATGGCTGCCATTAAATAAATTAAATTTATTTAATTTTAGCTTCTACTTCTAGTTAACTCAAGCCTCACAGTATGCTTTGACCTTAGCCACTGAAAATAGGAATTAATTCCTTCAATTAATACTTTAAAAAGTATTATTTTCTCCCAAATGGGGCGCACTTTTTTGTCATGAAGGGGCTGCATTAAATAAATTAAATTTATTTAATTTTAGAATTCTATTTCCAATCTTCCCTTATCCTTCATCTTTGTTGACTTTTCCTCATGCTTGGGCACCAAAATTGGGTGAATAAATATTAATAAATATTATTTAAATGCATTATTATTCACCCAAGGTGGGTCGCACTTTTTGGCATAGGGTGAATTTCTATTTTTAAAAGTCAATTGACAATGGGATTATTTACCCTGCAAGGCAGCTCCAAAAATCCCATGATCCACTTAAGTTGTTTGACTTTCATAATGAGATTTTTTACCCTGCAAGGCAGGTAAAAAATTCCCATCAATGCCTTAAGTGATTTTTCTTTTATTTCACAATGAGAATTTTCACCCTGCAAGGCAGGTAAGAAATTCCTGCCTGCCTGCTGCCTCTAATAATCCCATTGCATGACTTAAGTGGCTTTGCCCCCATGGGAAAAAGTACCCTGCTAGGCAGGTACAAAATTCCCACCTACCTACTGCTTCCAAAAATCCCATGATGTCAGCTTAAAACCTTCTTTTCCCAAAAATGCAACCTGCCCAGAAGAAGCTTTTTCGTGCATGACTTCGTCTTTTCAGAAAGAACCAGACCTCTTGATAGCAAATTCCTTCTGGCATAACGTCCATAGATGATCTCCAGATACTCCAGGCCAAGAAATCAGGGCTAAACCGACAAAAGAATTGATCCTAGAGAAATTTCACAGAAAACAAAACGGGAAAACACCAAAAACGCAAAACGTTGCGAGAAGTCACAGACAAAGTCTAGGATTCATTCCTGGTTAAAACCCTATTGGTATATGAGAATATTGATATGTAAGACCACAACAGGGTTAAACCGGAGCACAATTTGCCTCAAACGGGGCTCAAAATAGTTAAATAAAAATTTCCTGCAGGCAAACCCCAGAGACATAATATAACGATTTCGGGCATCTGGCTATTTGGCGAAATTGGCTAATATGACTCCCTTGGAATATCTTGACACAATACAGACACTTTCTGACAATTAACACACAAAACGACCCATTATTTTAAAAGAACGATTTTTTTTAACATGGGGTAGTCTCAGATTTCAGGGTGAAATCTGGGGACACCAGTGTTGGTGATAATATACAAGCATGCTACGTGTTGGTGATAATATACAAGCATTTCCAAGTATTAGTGATTGAATGCAGATGCCTCTGCTTCTGTCTTACAATCTATGCCTGTTTCAAACATTAACTTTCAAGACAGATTTGTCAATAGTATCATGACATAAGAAACAAGACCATTTCATAGAAGGTTACTGCGGAGACGAAACACAATCAGCTGTAAATGCGAGAATGGCATCAGTTATTGTTATTTTTTTGTTTGGTCATGTGGACAGTTGTTCGCTTGCAAGATACCTTCCTATTTTATTTATAGGGCGCACAGGAAAAAGGGGGAATGAATATACTTCTCTATACTTTGCATACATGCACAGAGCATCAGCAATTGCAGGCTTTCATTGTGAGGAGCTCATTTAGTCTCAACAAATATCTTCTTGTTTGTGCCCATCAACGAGTTCTAGCACTGTCTTACATACTGAGTGTTCTATTTCTGTATAAATTGATTTGAGATACAACATTTGAGGGCATTGGTAATGTGTCTTTCTTTGGGCATCCTACAAAATTTAGGAATTTCAAATTGCATCTGTCTTTTTACCTTGTCAATCAGGATAGCTCTAAGAAAATAAGAGATAACTTATCATGTGTCATTGATATTGACGAGTGGCCAATGTCTAGGATTGTTGCTTTAGAATCAGTCCACCCATCCACAGTGATGGAGACTTTTCAAAGGCATTTGGGGTCTTATGTTGAGAATATAATCTATCAAGGTCATTCTTAGAATCACTGTTATATGAGGCTTAGTGCCTTTTAATGTTCTCAGGTATAAGTGAATCCGAACTAAATAGGGACCAACAACAATTGTATCTGATCATTTGTTTGCCAAATACTGGCAGAATTTATCTCATTAAATGTTATGCAATCTTGTGCAAATGAAAAATTGGCAAAGAATCTCGATCTTAAGTTCTACTTTCTTTGATTGTTCTTTTGAACATCCCTAACACGGTCTTAGCTTTATGTCTTTAGCCTTCAGTAGACCTTTTTTTGAAATGATGCTAAAGATGATCATCTAATTGCTCAACTGCTATTATTTGAGGAAAATCTCTAAAGGCTTTAAAAGTTTTTGATTCACCATACCCTCCATGTACCACCTAATCACCTTGGCCTTCTAAGCTAAGGTTATTTTTGCAACCTTTTTAATATGTCCACTTTCATGAATGAACTGGAATAAATAGTCATTTGTAAACCCTTGGTCAGCAAAAAATAACCTTTATCTGTCAAAGAAACATAAAGGAATGACATCCCAAATAGGCAGAGACATCAAGAAACCTGCTGCAAGCATTTTTTATCAATGGACATCGGCTGCTAGGTGATGAGAAAATAGAAAATCGTCCTTGTGCTGCCCCCGAAACCGCACTTCCCATGGTTTCCGGTACAGGAAATAATGGGGGACATGTCCTTGGTATAGATCGAGAACATCCCAGACGCACTCTCAGGATGTCCTGAGTTGCTACATTGCATAAACATTTGTTTTCTGCATTTACTTCAGTCAAAGGAAACCCTAACAACTCATAAAGTATGTTAAAAAATTCAAACCCCAAAATCCTCTAAACCATATAAAAAGTCACTCAAGAATTACCAAAACACAAACAATTCATTCAATGGTGTGTGCAAGTGTAAGAGCAAAGTGCCAAAAGACAAATCGAGTGAAATGCAGCCTTAGTAAGCTTACAGGAGGATTTGTTTGTTTAGAGTTTTTTTGTTGTTTCTTTGCATAAGGAAAGGAGACATTGTCACGTTTTGTTATATGACAAAGTCCTTGTTATAAAATAATTAAGAGAGACAAGAAATAAAGAGATACTGTTATTATTGACCTTTGTTAAAAGGAGTGTAAACAAATACTTGACCCTTATTAAGGGAGTGTAATGTAACAACCCTTGAGAAAGGGAATAAAAAATATTCCCCATGTGACCTCGCTAATGGCAATAAACAGATAGTTCTGAATTGATGTGTTGGTTTTCAAACTTTTCGGGTGACCTATTCGAACGTTGAACAATGATTTATAGAATGATCATCACACTTTAGATGACATTTTTTGATAGATATCTCTGTGTGGAAAGGTCCTCCAAAGTCGGGGGGTGGGCTTGTGGAGAAGTGGGCAAAAGAGTCCGTGTCACAAACTGAGGGTATTAAAAGTATAATTCCAGATTGATTCTAATTGGCCAGGGCAGGGTATGAAATTAATTATTTTTATTCCTCCAGTGATAACAATTTGGTTTTCAAGGTGTCTGATCATTGTTTTACACACAAGAGCATAGATGAAGTGTGATTGATCCAAGCAAGATTTATTGTTCACTAATGTAAACAATAATTGGTGTTTCTGCAATACGAGTCTTTAAATGAGTTAATATATCAATCTGTTATTTGTGTTTAAAGCTCTAAATTATGGTTTTAATATGTATGTGTGAATTTTATAATAAATGAAATACTTTGCTTCGTTCTGTTGATTTCTATCTCAAGGAAACTGTAATCATTCAAATGCAATTGAATAATGTCCCATTATTTATAACAACATACATGCTATTTAAACGTATTCTTGCTTGTGCTTAGATTTATCTCAAATCTTCGTTTAAATTAGATTATGATGGTCATTAAATGAATTACCGTGACATATTAAAAGTGTTATAATGCCATGAATTCCTATGAACATTATGGCTATTAACAATTTTAACTATGGTCTCTGTACATATCTGGAACTTATTATAAAGGAGAACAGCAAATTATTTAAGAACATTGGTCCTTGTTTCAGAAGCTTAGCAAAAGGTAGATTACTTTTATTGAATTATTTATTTCAATTTTGATTGGATAAAACACAACTATTCCTATTGGTAGCCACTATTTTTCCGATGCCTTGCATTTAAAAACAATGAATAATTGAAACCGACTGCAACATCAAATCCCAGGGACTGGATTACACCTACGTGTCTACATCCTGGTTTTATTCACACATTGGCACCCTAGGCTTTGGACCTCTCAATCTTTAGAAAGATGTGAAAGCACATAAATCAAGACTTATTGAATGCATCTCATTCCTTGTGTGTACACATTTTAATTATGTGGAATGGTTACAAAATGTCAACATTTTGGGTTACAACTTTTACGAGTTGCCCCCTCTATCCAAGCTGCTTCAACTTACTCGACACATGATCGCTTGATTTGGTGACACATGTCCCTGTCCTATTGTTACACTATAGAAAGAAAAACAAACATATTGACAGAAGATTAAAATAACTACAAACAAAGTCCCGTCAATTCGTACAACTTTACGAGTCCCCCGTAACTTGAAAGCCCGTCAATTGTCCAAAGTGGGAAGACAATTATTGGTATGACCAGGTAGAAGCACATCATTGAGCCACATGTCCCATACTTCGAGTTTATAAATTAATCCACTTTTGCTAAAGCCGACATTCCGTAAACCCAACTACATGATATTTTGACACGTGTAAAGGCAGACCAACTCACGTAAGTACCCATTGTGAAACGAAGCACTACTCAAAATTAACTGTGCGCACACTCCATATCACATTCTCCACATTATAAAACACACTTTTTTCTATAGAAAACCTTTCTAAATGTTTATTCTCATGCATGCAGGAGTAAGGAACCTGTGAATAATGAAAGACTTAGTCACTGCCAAGTTTTCTTTGCTCTGCGATTCTTAAACTAAAAAACGGTTCCCATTAATAACTCATCTTATTAATGTTGCGACACACAGCTTGTTAAAGACCCCCCCATTGTGGCTAATATTGATTCACATGTTGATTCCAATGTTTGAGGAAAAAGCAATGTTACATGTTTAAAGATAGCCATTGTTTGAGTTTATTTACAAGGAGGATCTATGTTTAGAAACAACCATTGTTACTTGTTGCCCTTGTTGTTTATAGGTATAATTTATTTAATTCAACCTTTTATCTTTTTTTTTTTGATTTTTTGTTTTTAATGTATTATCAATGATCATATTATAATATTAGTATTTATGTTACATCATTACATGTAGTCATGATCATGATATTCTTTTAAAATTTTAAAATTTTAATATTATCATTATGTTTAATTTTTGTTTTTTCCCATTTGTGGTTGTATATTTTTTGAAATTTTAAATGATGAATGATGTGTAATTTTAAATATCGTAAACTCGTCCTAAATCTTATTCTATGTTCTACCTTATGTGTATGCTCTTCTCTTGTGTGTAACATGATCTAGAGAATCATAAACAAGGCTAGAAAATTATTAGTAAATTCATTTCCATTTTATCATTTATGTAAAAGCAATTTTTTTTGGATCACATCTAATTATGTGTATTCTCTCACCTTCGCACCTTTATGCCGATCTTGGTGGTAAAAAATGGTATTAGGATTCGCCTCGGGGTTTTAATTTTTTTTCTTATTCTAACTTCTGCGTATGCTTTTATCTTGCTTGCAACCACAATATGGAGAATAAAAAACATAGTTAAAAAATTAAATTAAAACATTTTATTCTTCACATCCTTGAACTCTATGTATGGCTTCTCTTTGCACTTTTATGGTGATCTGTAATATCCCCTTCTCGGTCGAAGACCCTTAGCCCATTCATTGTTTCCCGATGGCTAAGGGATGAGAAAAAGGGAAACTAAGTCATAGTAAATTAATCATAAAGTGCATCATAAAATATTAATATAAGCACTTTATTAATTTATTAATGACAAAGTGAAAAAAGAATAAAAACAAAAGAAAAACGACAAAATAAAATTAGAAAAAGAAGTCACTTTATTTTATTTTATTTTCACCCAAGGAAAAATGTGACCCATAGGGGGATGAAATAAAGCAAGTGGAAAACATTAAAGGAGGCAAAAGGATATTGATTAGTTGTTGTGTGTGGCTAAAAGGCCAAATAAAAGAGGTTGCCATGCATAGGAAATACAAGTCGAATTGCAAGGGGAAGGTCATCTGCTGCTTTGTTATGATAATTTCCAGAGGACAAAAACCCTCTTGAGTCTTGATTAAGAGGACGAGAACCCCTTTAGCCTTGGAAGAAGAACGAAAACTTTTCTTTTTCTTGAGAGGATTCTCCATTCAGGGTTTTTCATTGAAGATCAAAAATTTATTTGTGTTTTCCAGCAGTTGTTGAAGGTTAGATTTGCAGATTTGTGTTACTTCTCGCGAGGGTTTGAAGGTGGAAACTTGTTGGGGCAGATTTTTTTCCTTCATTTGCAGACATATCTAGGGTTATCTACAACCTTGTGGGTGGAGTTAGGTACATTATAGGGCACAACTGTCCTGGATTTCATCACTAACAACTTTGCCATAATTTTAGAAGCCAAGATCAGCTTGTTTGCATGCTTTTTGGGCTTGGGAAACTCTGTTTTCAGTTTTGTTTGAGAGCTATTCTTTTGCAGATTTTAATAAATAAATTTCATCCTTCAGTTGATCCAAATCTGGTATTTTTCTAATGTTTTTGTCCTTATAAATATTGATGATCTGTTTTGCATAATATTTGGGTGATTTTGCTTTAGTTGTGAATGATTTCCATCGCCAAGGCAAGTCGCACTTTTCAATAATAATTCAGATCTGCACTTTTTTACTTGAAGTACACCATCTATTAATTGCTATTATGGGTCGGATTTACTGTTGTTCCGTTAAGGAGCAAAAATTGTCCTATTGGGAACATTACAGTTCACGATTTTTGCTTTGTTCTTTATTTTATTAATTTTGATTTGAACTTACAATACGAAACACAATAATTTTTTCATATATTTCATACCATATCACTTACAAAAATATATAAGTGATAGTACTCCTAAAAATAAGGACCTACAACAAACTAAACCTATTATCTCTCAAGGTTATTTTACATTTGTGGTTATAACCACTATTCACGTAAATCATATGACAACTATCAACTCTCCAAACAAATTTATTGTTAATCTATATTACTCCTGATTTTATCACATAAATTATAATCACTTGTAATAAACCATGAAGCACTAATTTCTTAACATTCCCCCCCTAGTGCAAACATGGTAGAAAAACATTCACAATTTCAATTGTAGTATGCCCGACTCTTGTGGCACGTCCATTCTTGTGGCTCATGATCTTGATCCAAACAAAAGCAACCTCTTATCAACCTTCCATGGTTTTCCGCAGGTTTACCACAAACCTAGACATGAACACAAACCCATCAACTGATCACCTCACATGGTTTTCTGGATATCCACAAACCTTTTCAAGATCCATGATCTAAATTACACATGTGCTTTTGCTCTCTACAACATTTTTATATTAGGGGTTTACAGAGGAAAATGAAGCTCACTTATTACAAATGCGAACAAGAATGTATCTTAAGTTCTTATTCTCTACGACACAAAACAGGAACTCTGAAAACGAAGCACATCACAACGGAAAGCAAACACACAATTAAAAAAAATATGCCACCAATGTTGTTATGCAACCCCATCATTGGTGACTAACGAGAGGATGTTGGTTGTCCTCCTTCCTCCATTGCCACCAACCTCCAGTTAGTCGCTACTTAGCATAATAGGATTTGAAGTTCATTTTACAATATTACCCCCCGAAAATGCATCTGACTAAAAGTGAGGTAATTTTTTAAATTTTTTGACACTTTTTGACAAATCAAAACAACAATTAAAAAGTAATGCATTTTTTTCATGACCTTGATGGGCATAAAAAATGACTCTTAAACTAATCCTAAACATATACTACATTAAAACATTACTATGACAAATTTAATAATAAGTGACTTTTACAATGACATAGATGACTTATTACACATAAGACAAGGACTCCACTTGACTATGAATTTAGTCTTCACTATAGACTAAACCAAAAATCTAGTTTAATATTAGAATTTTCAAACTAATTTGACACAAACTTCATACAAGATTTATCTATATAATAAACCATAAATCATTTGTTTTTCCAATGTTCATGGGTCATACCTCTGTGGCAGAGTATGGCGTGCATATGAAGCATTCCATGGTAAGGATCACATTCATTATAGTACTTCATACATGATTGGCAAGGATGCATCCCTAAAGGTCAAAACCTAAAGCCGATTTTATGGATAGGTATTTCCCTCTTTGGAATATATGGAAAACTAGGAATCATAGAAGTTTTCAACAAGAAAATCAAGAGATGGCCTATGTTTGGCAAAGAACCAAGATTAATATGGATGAAAGCATCAAACATAAGATCTCCATCCCCTCTATTCACACCCCAGTTTGGAAGAATATATGTCAAACGCTATCTCTGCAGCCTACAAGTTCTACTATGCCAATGTTCAAAATAAAACAACAAAATCACACGAACCACTACAAGATACCTCCTTCGGTGGGGTATGGTAAATTGGATACAAATGGGGCATCAAGAGGAAACCCAAGAAGAGCAGCAATTGGAGGCCTAGGGAGAATGCATAATGAAGTAGTTTTCTTTTCTGCCAAAGAGGTAGGCAAAGCTACCAATAATTATGCAGAACTTCAAGCTATCCTGAAAGGAATGCAGGAATCTATTTAATGTGGATGGACTAAATTGTATGTTGAACTCGATTCCAAAGTTGCAGTTAATTTGTTAAAGGATCATCATGAAAGCCACTGCTCTAACTAGAGGATAAGTAAAGAAATAAGGAACATTAAAAGATTGCAAGCCAAGTCTCAAGAAGTTATCTTCTGCCATACTTCTAGAACGAACAATCAAATAGCTGATGCATTAGCCAACTGGACCCTTGAAAATCATGGTATCCTTTGTTATGGAGACCCACCATTATGGTGGTCTAACAAAGTTTAGGAGGACATGAAAAAAATCTATATTTGAATTGATGTTCATGAATATTTGCAAAGTTTTTTTCATGTATACGGCCCAGACCTGGACAAATAATTTCCATGCCTGGCATTATAGAATCTGCATCGTTTTATTTTCTTTAATATAATGAGCCTCTGTTTTTTTTAAAATAAAAATAATTAATGACATCATTATTATAGAAAAGTTTTAAGAGGAAAATGGTATGGCCATAAGAACTTCTAAAGTTATTTTTGTGAAGAAAGAAAACAAGTTTACTAGTTCAAAAAGAAAAGGCATAATTTACAAGCGTCTTGTATAGAGATTTTTTTTTGACATATCATGAAGCCTACTATGAATAATAAAGTTCCTACCTAATTTCACTTTTTTGAGAAGTGAGTCTCTCACCCTTTTAACTTTAAGAATGTTTTAATTAACATACATAAAAATGATGAATAATGTTACAGGTGGATATTCTGATTTAATTAACTTCGGAACCTAATTGCACAAATCAGAATAACACTTTTCAAATTGACGATTAATCTAGCAACTATCAAAACAAAAGGAAAGAATGCACTTAGTCGATTCTATGTGCATCTGGAAGAGTCTAGGTGGTCTGAGTGCAGAAACAGGCAGATCTAGAACTAGAAATGCTTCGTTACTGAAACTGTAACATAAAACTGACCCTGGTCAAAACCGTACAACTCAGTACAAAGTGTTTGTATGGTCCCGACCCTTCTGTATGGTCTTGGACCTTTTTGGAATCTAGGTCTGCCACTTCCTGAGAGCTTCGCCTTCCTGGAAATGTGGGTTGTATGTCGGTCTTCTTCGCTCATCTTCAGAATGGCTCTATAAACTCTTCTCAAACCCTAAAACTCTTGTAGTGTAAGGAGTTCTTGTAAAACAAGGTTAGGTGGGTTGTGGGCACCCTACGCACCACCAACGTTGCCACTACTCTAAACATGTCATTCTCCTAGCATGTGATAGCTATCATAGTGCAATCAAACTTGATAATCGTGCTTTGACAATGCTTCGCTTGAGTTTCACACTTGCTCAAATACTTGAGAAGGGTCACTTTGCTTGCTTCTAGGATAAAGATAGAGACTCATAGACTTAGGAGGAGATTTCATACCAGTAGAAGGCGTTGCCTTAATGGATGTGCATGAGTTATTTCATAGTTTAGGGAGCTTTGAGTGCCTTTAGTGCTTGTTTATTACATGAGGAGTTCATAAAGCGCTAGATTCGTAAATGAGGTATGATTTACTTATATATGCTTCTGAAGGTTGTTATATCATGAAAGGCTGACCAAGGGGGTATATTTGTTCGTAAGAATGTTATAGAATTGAAAGAATTAACTCAACATGTCGGTCCAAAACCGTACAAAAGGGTCGGGATATAATTCTACATCCCGACTGAAATAGATGTTTTTTAACTAGAGGAAGAAAAGCATGTTTTTGACTTCATGGGCTTGAGCATATGCAGTTAAACTTCATAGACTAACAACAAAGAGGTGTGCAAAGATAAACAAGTGCAAGAAGTGCTATCAGGGTGTGCTAAGTAAGAGTGAGGAGAGTGCATTTGTCCATGCAAGTGTGCAATGTCAAGATCAACAGTGTCAAATGATAGATTGTCAAATTTGAGTGTCTACATTTGCCCCCTTTTAAGTATGAAATGAAATTACATGCTTAAAGGAAAAGATATCTGAGTGTGTAGACACACTTTGTCTTCACTCGTAATAACGTTTTTTTGCAGTATCTCATTGTGTTGGTGTTGGCATGCTCCAAAATGAAACCTGCAACACAGAGTGTAGTCAATGCCCAAGATAGGAAAAATGTAATGAAATTACTGTAAAGAAATGTGCAACAAGAAATGCCAAAACAAATGCGAAACATGGAAGGAATACACCTGTTTGTTTTGTGGAGGGAATGCGCCCCTGTTCTTGTGCTTTGAAGATTCTAAATTTGTTGAACTCTGATGAAGAATTGGGGGTGATCAGTCCCCAATATGCCTAGAAGAGGTCGATGCATTAGGTGTACCAAACCAACACACAAATGCCGAAGGGAAGAACAAAAAAGATGAGGAATCGAAGCACCCCGCCAAGAAAGAAGACCATGTATCAAAGTCATTCAACAATTTTGATATCTTCCCCTTAAGTGCAAGAGGATAGGAAAGTCTTCCTACAAAGAACATAGTCACGTTAATACCTTCCACAACCCCACAGACCATATTGTTGTGGACGGATATAAGCCCAATTTTGTAAATTAGGACACAAGGTAGAAAAGAGAATAAAGCGCCCCCATACTCTTCCCATGTTGCGCACAGCTAAGTAGAACCGATTGCATGCGGAAATCTGATTGGAGAAAGGAGACCCATGTCCCTAATGTGTTTAAAGATGGAAATGAAACTGAGTACTGTGGAGAAAGAGAGAATTAGATACCTCATGCCTCCTAAACCTCTGCCAAATTGAGTCAACCTGAGTATGAAACCATATGAAAAAGTTGTATCAGTGATGGAAAACTTGAGACTTTTGAAAGATCTGCATAAAATGCCCCCTGGGAAAAACCGTATAATAGGGTCAGAATCGTCCGTATGGTCTCGACCAATTTGTACATTTTTGAACCTATGCAAAATTTGTTGATTTCCCATGTCTGAGTCCAATTCTAAGGTATTTTTGTCTTCCTTTGCATATGTTTGTGCCCAAAAAAATGCTTGTCTACTAGAAATGTAGAATAAATCCCGGATGTTTGCCCCCTCTTTTGAGGCGCGTGCAATGAAAATTTTGAGTGCACGACTCAAAAGAAAAGATGTATACCAATGTCTGAGAAGCTGAGAACCTCTGTATAACCTCTGAAAAACTGATGTGGTGGCCACCAAGAAGAAACTAAATCTGCAAGGGGATGCGCATGGTAGAAACCATGGCGCAAAACAAGATAAATGACAACAAGAAGCATGATAACAATAACAGTGTTAATGCAACAATAACAACAATAGAAAACCATGTAATAGTAGAAAACAAGTGCAAACATGTCAAATAGTGTTACAAAAAAGGTGAAATGTCTTTAAATATGGGACACCCACGACGTCACAAGACAATCAAGGCCCTTGAGCCTACAAACAAGAGATAAACAACCACACACAAGGCATGATGTCGCAAACATGGGACACCCATGGTGTCGCAAGACAATCAAGGTCCTTAGGCCACAATCAAAGTAGAAAACAAGCATACACACACAAACAGTTTGTGAAAAATGATTATTTTTCATTAGAAACGAACCAAAAAGACTTATCTATATATCGATGCATTGTCAATTGTACTTGACATCCATACAAGAATTTTTTTGTGGGGGGAAATTTATGGCAAAAAAATGAAGACAATGCCAAAACCATTTAACTTCAAATTGCATCATACTAAGTGAACAATATTTCGCAGGAGGCTACAGAAAATAGAGAAAGGAGGTCCATTGCCAATCTCGGGTTCGCCACTAACTCAGAGATTGAAGACTAATGTAGTCACAAAACCAAAGGCCAACTAAAGCCGAGCATGATGACTAGTGCAATGGTTATCGTTTATGTCGTTCGTGATCAAGATTTCAATCATCATACCTAGTGGTTGCAAACATGAGTTCAGTACGGAGGCCAACATCCATTGAATATAGTGAGGGCGTTGTCCACTAATTGATTTGTAATTGTCTGATGAGGCCTAACCAATCGAAGGAGCAATTTTGCAAAGAGTATTGGAGGCCCATGCCAAACTTGCAATAACAAAACAAAAGAGAAGTAGAGGGCCATGCCACACTTGTTGATTGTGATGCAATGAGGTGCATCATTGTTCGTTTGTTGGATTGGTGATATGTTCCCATCCATCAACATTTGCTTGATTGGATTGGTGATGTGTTCCTATCCATAAAGGTTGGTTTGCAACTATGGTTTCTCCCACTTCTCATGAAGTGTGATTCATTTTCCCTATGTTCTTCTTTGGGGGGCGTGCGAGGAGGGGGGTGCGCGGGCGAATGTTGGAAATAAGCTTGTTAGTACTCACATTATATGTGATGTATTTAGTAATAGTATTAGTTATTGTTACTAGGAGTGTGTATGTGAGTTGGGATAATACCTCAGCACTAGAATAGGGATTAGTATAGATTAGGAAGTTGCTGGGTGATTGTTATAACACCCATAGTAGGAAAACTTGGCAAGTACTCTCCCAGTTTTCCTACTACGAGTGTTATAACAAAACTCACCAAGTTGGCGAGTACTTGCCAACTCTGTGCATGGATGAATATTCACCAATATAGCTCGCGACTTGGGCTCGCCGAGTATTGGCAAATATTCAGCAAATATTTGCCAATACTTGGCAAGTCTAAGCCATAAAACTCGCTTGACATGCGGGTCTGATGCGAAATATGTCAAATACATAGAAAATGAAAAAAGGCTAAAATTTGTCTTTTAAAGGAAACACACTCCCTCACTTGTAATCACACAACCATTGAGCATCCTTTGCTTGAGTTGAAGAGATTTTATAGCATATTCGAAGAGTAAATTTGAAGAATTTCATTTGGAAGGTAAGTTTTGTTCCCCTTCTTCTTTTCAAGAATGCAAATTCGTTCTATATAATTTATATATTGTATCCGAAATATGATTTGTAATTTTTAAATGCATTCCTTTCAATTCCAAATGATTTTAATTTTTACTAATTTATTTATGTTTGTTTATCGTCATTAATGAAAAAAATTGCCGGAATGTTTTGTCTTTAAATTTTATTTTAAATTTTTTTGGGAATTTATTCTTGTTTGTAGGGTTTACAATTGCAAATTTGCAATTACGGTTACATGTAGGGTTATAAAGCCAATTTTTTAACTTATTAAAACGGCTTTTAATAATGTTTTTTATAGTTTTTAAACTTTTTTAAATGGCTTTAGTAAAGTTGTTTTTTAATTAAGTTTATGGTTTTTTTATTATGTTAAGCATACATTGTGCTGCAAATTAGAACCTAGCAATGGCATCATGGATCAGCACCACGTTTGGCATCAGTCTCAACATCACTAGGAGAAAACTAGTTCCCACTAATACCCATACCGTTGCTTGGAAGTATGTTGTACGTGGAGTAGTTCAGGGGACTGTAGTTTGCAATTTCTGCGGAAAAATGTTTTATGGAGGCATCAATCGCTCTGAAGTAACATCTTGCATGCATTGTTTGTTGCAACATTGTGGTATGTCTCGAATGTTACAGAAAAGGCAAAATGAGAGATGAAGGCAAATCTGGGGCAGCGTTGGAGGAGAAGAAACTAGAAAGGGCAAGGATGCATGTAACCATGACATAGAAGCCATTAGATCTAGAATGACAGAGGATTCAAAGGATGATGTGACAATGGTTGTGGGATCTACTCATGGTCCACGCATACAAAGCAGAAGAGGTACATCTACTTCATCGAGTTCAAGCAACAGGGATACATTGTTTTTTGGTACCAAGAAACATACCTGGGGCACAACCTTCGCCGCAAGGTACAAACGTAGAAGCGAGGATGCACATGAGGAAGCAACTAAGGCATGTGTGAATTTTTGGTACTACAACAACCTGCCATTCAATGTGGCAAAGAGCCCATACTAGGAGTACTTGGTGACAGCGTTGACAGTTGTAGGGAAAGGGTATAAGGCACCCTCTCCAAAATATTTGAGCGGGAAATTACTTGAGGGTGCAGATTGCAGATGCCACTACCATGCTAGAAGAGCACAAGAAACAATGGAAAGAATATTCGGATGCACCATTCTTTCAGATGGGTGGACGGATGGAAAGGAACCGCTCCCTTGTTAATTTTTTAGCAGCTTCAAACGGTGAGATGGTGTTTTTAAAATCTATTGATGCCTCTGACATAATAAAAAATACAGAAAATTTGAGTGTTATGTTAGGAGACAGGTTGTATTAGAGGTTGGTGTATCCAGAATGTTGTGGAAGTTGTCACAGACAATGCAGCAGCATATGTGGCAGCTGGGAGACTATTGCAGGAGAGACATCCATCACTCTTTTGGACTCCTTGTGCAGCTCATTGCATTGACCTTCTTTTGGAGGACATAGGCAAAATTGATTGGGTGAGGCCGGTTGTAGAAGATGCAAGATCTATAACGAAGTACATATACAATCACCCTTGGGTTCTAAGCTTGATGAGAGTACACACAAAGGGGAAAGAACTTGTTCGAGCCGGTGTCACAAGGTTTGCAACTAACTTCTTGACGTTGCAAAGTATTTCTAGTTTGTTGACATCTTTGAAACAAATGTTTGTGAGTCAAGCATGGCTAGACTCACAATATTCAAAGAAAGCTGATGGAGAGAGGGTTGCAAAGATAGTTTTTGATGATATCTTTGCAAAGAGAGCTATAGAGATCATCAAGGTAATTTCAAACTTCGATTTATATTTTAAGTCCTTTTATTTTAATTTGTTAAATTATAAATATTAAATATATTGTTCTACTTTTCACTTTTTTATTTCATTTCTAATATGTATTGTAACTTGTAAGTTTGCAATCTTACATTTTAATTTGTGTGTAGGTGTCAGAGCCGTTGGTGAGGAGTTTTGCGTTTGGTTGATGGGGAGCAAAACCCCATGGGGTTTGCATATGAGGCCATGGATAGGACCAAAGAGTCTATCCAAAACTATTACAGGGGGGATATCGTCAGATATGGTCCCTTTTGGGAGATTATTGATCGGAGGTGGAACAATCAACTCCACCAACCTATTCATGCAGCGGGGTACTACCTCAACCCCAAGTATTTCTACTCTAACAACTTCACAGATGTGAATGGAGAGGTTATGGAGGGCCTTTCGACATGTATTGAGAGGATGATACCGGATGTTGAGACGAGGGACCTCGTCATTTTAGAGCTGCAGAGTTACAAACATGGTAGGGGGAGACTCTTTTCATCGGTGCTAGCTATTCGAGGGAGAACCACACAGTCACCAGGTAATACCAAGTTACTTAGAATGTTTACCATAGTTACTTATTAGTTACATATTTGATTTTATTAATTAATTATAAATTTTTGATTATCTTGTTAAATGTTTATAGGTTCTTGGTGGGAGGATTGGGGAGGGAATACCCGCAAATCTTCAAAAGTTAGCCCTCAGAATTCTATCTCAACCTTGTAGCGCTTCTGGATGTGAACGCAACTGGAGTTTGTTTGAGGCCATTCACATGAAGAAGCGCAACAAGTTGACTCAAAAAAGACTCAACGACTTGGTTTTTGTGCAATACAATCTCCGGCTTCGCACAAAAAAAGTTGAGGCGACATCAGCAGGAGCTCATTGATTTGGATGAGATAGATCCATATAGTGAGTGGACTGGGCAAGAAGAGGAAAACCCTGCATTCACAGCGGACGAGATTGCTTCTTTTGAGAGGGAGGCTATGGAGGGAGAAGCACTAGCAGGACTCCGAGGAGATATTGGATTGGATGACATCTTTGGAGGTGATCTTGAACATGCAGCAGAGGAGCCACCAACATCTATCTAGTTCATGGTGGAGCCGCAGTCGCAGCCTTCTAGGAGGAGCGTGGAACACACAACCGAGTGTGGGGACTAGTAGAGGTACTAAACCCTCTCCCCAATATTTCTCTAGAACGGGGAAGAGGAAAATGTAAATTATTGTAAATTGTAACTTGCATAGATATGCAATTTATGATGATAATTTTCAATGACAATCATCATAAATTCATAACACTTATCAGCTAGCTATGTCGTATTCGCATGATGATGCGATTTTGTATTGTATTTGTATTCAAATCTAATAGAAAACACTTCTCCAACATTTTATGGACTCATTTGATACATTTTGTAGCTATATTTTGCATAAAATTTATGTTTTTTAAAGAAATTTGAGTATTTTTTAAGTTGCCGAGTATTCCCGAGTATTGGCCGAATATTGGCGAGTTTTTGGCGAGTTTTTTTTTTGGGGGTCTGGCGAGTTTTCCTACTATGATTTACACAATATAGTTTAAGAAAGAATGGAAACAAATTGACAACTATGAAGAGATATTGCAATCTACATTATGTGTGGCATGCTGGTCAGCTACTTCAAAAGGAATAATCACTTTAATACAGTCACACCAATTGGCGAAGCATGTAAGTGTTAAAGCATAATCTAGTTTATCTAGAATGCCTACAAATGTTGCAATGAAATTTTATGAGAATATAAGTATATTAAAGTGCAATTGGAAAATCATTACATAAAAGCAAAAAAGGCTACTTAAACAACCTCAAGTTGTTTCATCCATATGCCCACCATAATGATAACACAAAATTAGAAGATTGATCATGAAACAAAGGCTTGTGCCAAGTGCAAGGTGCAAAATATGGCAGAGAAGAGAAATGTTTTGCTAGAATTCCGTGAAATATACAACACAACCCACAATTATGCTAGATAAAATATCATAGAAACATAGACCATCAAACATTCTAAAACAGCTGGGATATCCCAGTAGTAAAATTATGCCTTTGAGAAACAGAAATACTTTCAAGGCATCGCATCCCCAAATTCTTAAACTATGATATATTATCAAAAACCTGAATGCTATTTATAATAATAAATGGTCGAAAATGTTTCAGTTAACAACCTTGAAAACCATGTTGTCAAGGACATCAGGATCTTGCTCTAAGTGAACAGGTTCACTATATTTTTGCAGAGCCTTTCTATATGCATCTGCCTCATCATGGGCAACAAGTGTTCATTGTGGAGGACTACATCTTCCTTGGACATGCCAAACAGGAATTTCGATGGCCCCACCAAAGTTGCCGGCTAATACACTGTTATCTTTAATGTTTGAAAGCCACTGATTGTAAGTCTACTGCCAATGACAAATAGCATGCATCGGAATGCCACATAAAATTGCAGAGACTATACATCATCCTACCAAAAAAGACAAAATGATTACACATTTTCATATGCAGCCGACATATCTGTTCTTGCAATAAGAACAGGAAACCATTCTTAAGTGTATCCACTACTCTTAAGGCTTTTAAACCTTCCTCAACAGAGCATAAGTAATCTTTTCCCTTTCGAAAGAATTTGAGCAGTTTAAAAGCAGAGGCTCAATAACACCATCTTGTCATCCAATCTGAGAGAACTTAGCATATGTATGAAACATACGTATTTTGTATTCTCATTATAAAGCTATTAGAGAGCCTTATTACAGTGATCTCAATTAGCATACCAGTAAAATAATGAAAGAAAACCCTGGTAGAATCCAAGTCAGAAAGAGCTTTATTGCACAATATTCTCCTAAATCCATGCATATATCAATGTAATGCGATAAGAAATGCAGATCTGTATACCTTCTCAAACCTTTCTGGTATGATTTTCAAATCTCTACTCTCCACAGCTTCAAGAGCTTTCTTAATTGGCAAAGAAGTTCCATGATCCACAAACCATGAGCTTACTCAGCAAGGTATTCTATAACCTAAACATATCAAGAAAAAATAGCTATTACCAAAGTATAGGGCGATTTAACTTGGAATGCCAAGGACCACAGCCCTAAGAGGCACCCAAACACCCTTTGATCAACATATTTCCTGAATTAAGGAATAGAGAGGCCACAAATGAATGATATCCATGGTTTTATCATCCTTGCAAGAAGATTGCCTTAAAACAAATACTTCAACAAGAAAGACAATCATCATTGGCGCATACTTCACCACCACGCTGAGATCTTGGCACTCGTAGCGAATATGGTTCTGCAACCTTCAACAAGCAAGGGTCCTGCAGTCTTCCAGATCTGACACACTAATGCCTACTCCGAGCAACAAACCTATCAAGCCCACTGCAAACAGAATTCCAAGCTCATACCACTCTACTAAAGAAACAGAAATTGTAATAAATAAAATGGCAATGTCTCCTAGCCAAAGTAAAGTGTTGACACAAATCTTCTTGCATATGCATTTGTTTATTTCAAGTATTTTTCTTTTACAATCTGTTACATTAAGGTTATTATTCACTTTCAAGGCATTACCTATATGGTCCAGCATTCTCATTGAGAGTACCATCCTTGTTCATAATATTAACCAATGGGAGTCCAAGCTTTTTCCCAATCACATAATCATTTGGATCATGTCCAGGAGTTATCTTCAATGCCCCAGTGCCGAACTCCCTATCCACATACTGACAAATTTGGAATTCTCATATTAGTTTTACAAGCCCCTTGTACATCGTCAATTCAGCACCTTAGGCTATATAATTGAAACCATTTGCAGAGAAAACAATAAAATAATTGAGAAAAACAATATTAACAAAATAAGACCAAGGGATGATGCAAAAAGTTGTAACTACATAATTTTATAATTGAAGCCACCGATAAAGGCAACAGATCTTGCTTAATGGCGTGTTATAAGTTTCTTCAACATTCTCTCATTTACACATCAAAAGAAAGGCACCCAACTTTGATTGCATATTATGATATGGCACATGTAACCAGCATTCAGAAGGATCTAATATTGGGCATGTACCATTAGAACTTAAACAAACGCATTACTAATATTGAATGAGTGGAATTTATAGCAGGTAAGCTCTTAGATGGCAATGTACAGATCAACCAACACAGGTTTAATAATTGTAGAATAGCATGTCAATATATACACACGCAAAATATGCAAGGAATTGCAAATTCAGAAATATATAAAAATAAATAGAATAGAAAACTTGTGAAAGGATGATTATATATATATATATATATATATATATATATATATATATATATATATACAAGTCAAGGGCCTCTTATAATAGGTTGTTTTACTAGGAGGTGATGGGTCTGTCTTATAAAAGATACCCTTGATAACTCAAGACACTAAATTACGTAAATAAGATACTCTCATGTGTTGAAATGTCTTCATCCTTGAAGTACTAGAAGAAAGTAGGTTGTATGGCCATGATAAGTTTTACAATAGGACGCATCACATATGCATCTATCCATCCAATCTCAACTTTGATAGACATTGAGTGTCATTCTAAGTTGATGTTTTGAGTTTTACTGAGTTGAGCACAATTGATTATGAGTCCCTGTATATCTTTTGTAATTTAGATTAAAGTCCTTAAAACCTTGACGTCAAAATTAAATGTGTTCTACAGGAGAGAGGATATCAATAGGAATCGAACTTAGATTTCTTTAGGTCTTCTTGAGCGACATTTTCAACATAATGTTTATGAGATTTGATACAATGCCATTACTTATCTTCCATTTTGATTTCTACTTTAAAATAAGATTGATCATCCATTCGAATGTCTAAATATAATGTCTGTAGAATTTGCATCATCGACCCAATGTCAAGACACGTATTTGCACACTATTATCTTCTACTTTGAGACACTTCTATCGATAAGGAACTGATTTTGATTACAAAGACAAATGACCCCTTCATCTTTTTCCCAATATAATTTTATCAAATTTTGGAGATTTCATTTTGTCAATGTTCAATTTTTCCTTGTAAGTTTTAAGATAAATTTAAAAATTTTGATTTTGATTTTTCAACTCATCATAATGTCCCTTTCTAGGGTTGAAACTGAAAAACAGGGAATTATCACTAACCCCAATCTGATTTTTATCTGATTTTTGGACCAGCAAACTGAAAATTAAATCAATATGGAACAGTGAACTGATTTTTATAACAGCATTCTGAAAAACACAAGTTTTCACCCAAATATCACCCTACAATTCATCCACAATATTTATAGACCCTTTTGGAATATTTTAGAACAATTTTCACCACAAAAATCAAGCTAATACTCAGCTAGAAAATTATTTTATAACAGCAAACATACAACGAAGAGAAATAATCAAAATGAGGGTTTCCAAACCCCAACAATGCCCAAATATGAGTGATTCCAGCCTTATAAATTATATCAAATCTGAATATCAATAAATGAATGAGTGTCGTGCCCTAGAAGGCACTTAGAATGACCTCTACCCTAGTCATTCCCCAAGGAGAGGACTCCAAAAATATGTAAAAGCTCTTATATGTCTTCTTCTTGATGCCCTAGGTCCAAATCTGCAAGAGAATCTTCAATAGAGATCTTCAATTCACCAACATGGAGAGTTTTCGTTCTCCAAGCCACAAGGGAGGGTTTCGTCCTCCTTGGATGCCACACAAGAGGGTTGTCATCCTCAAGTGGAAAGGTATTGAGCAATTGGCCCAACAAATCAAGTGTAAGTGTAAATGCACCAAAGATGATCTCCAAATGAGGCTATACAACCTCTTTTATACCCCTTGCTTGTCGCCAAAGGCCAAATAGATGAGGACCGACCTCCAAGCTCACTTTATCTTTTAATTCTTTGTTGGGAAACTCATAATCCCAGCCGACCAGCCTGAGGGAGATAAACACCAAATAAAAATATTAAAAATAATAAAAGAAAACTGAAATGAAGTTCAATTACTTCCCTTGTTCACTTATTCTTCTTGGTCACAAAAAGAGTGGCAAGAAGTCCTCATTCGACATTTATTTGAAAAAGGGGACATCACAAATATTCACTGTCTCTTATGGTTTTTAAAACATGTGGGTTGGAAAACAGAGTTTATGTGACAAAAGTGGGGGTTGATGTCACAGTCGATGTGTTGATTTGCCATTGCCAATTCCCTTTGAAAAAAAGTTCATTTTAACCTTGTTGTTATGTTAAGTGTCACAGCCTATTGGGGTAGCTACAAGACCTTTTTAGCATATCTTATAAGCTAGATTACAAATTCGTTGTTTAAGGCCGGTTGTTTATATCGTTGTATCTATCAACAAGCATCTCTTTGAGAAAAATTGGTTGTGTTCATATCAAAGGATTGGAAGTATTCATTTATGATAGCAATTAGAACAAAGTATAAATGCATAAATGAAGAGACTTAGGGAAAATTCAATATGCATCACTACATAAAGGCGAAGAATGATACAAAAAAGAGGTTCTACCTATTTATATACATCATATGTGGGGTAAACCCTGATTGAATAAGGATGTCAAACCCTAAAAATAATAAAATAATGATGTGAACCTTTTAGACCAGAAGTTGGCCACTAAAGCTGGCATCAAGGAAATATTACAACATTAACATCCTCCCTTAATATTGACTTGGGGACACAAACAAAGTAAGGTGTCATTCTATTAACACCCCTCCTCAATAACAAGTTCCCTTGACCTCAACAGAAATGCGGATTCTGTCAAGGTGGTAAAAAGGTCCTTTACCCATTCGTCAATCTGACAACGATTCATCTAAAATCATAAAATCTTGGAGCAACTGGCATGTTTAATGCTAATGAACCTCAATTTGCTTGGTTTTAGAATTGTACATTAGATTCTTTGTAATCTGGATATCAGTATGATTCTTGCATTTAAAAAGGCTGGCTGAAAACCAAGCTCGTTCGTTAATAATAATTTGAAACTAAATTGCATACCACCCCAACTTAGACAGCACCTCCATACTTTGCCCTGGTAGATGAAAGAGCAATAATGGATTTCTTCTTAGTTGAATGAGAAATATGATCAAGGGATATTTTTAGTGTCAAAAGTTCCCTAAACTTCCCTAGACCATGCCAATGCAGTAGAGCTTTCATAGAGCTTTCCAATGACTGTAAGAACATGAAAAACGGACACTCTGAACTCAAGTTATGTCCGATCAAAGTTCAGTCAATAGGGAAGTCAACTTTGGTCAACAGGTCAATAATGGACCAATAGCACTGCGACACGTGGAAAAAAGAGAAAAAGGGAAAAATAAAGGTTGTTTAAGTTGTTTGCAACCTCTGGTCTTCAACACATGTAAAAGTGATCCAGAAAGAGAGGCTCAGCTTTTGTTACGGAGGGGAGCCCGGCCGCCATGAGGACGAATTATGTTATCGCCGATGTGGTGGGTCCTCAAACCACCACGTGGCTTGCCACCACTTTGCCATATTTCATTATTGAAATATCATATTATTGTGTGGTCGAATTTCATATTGCTTTGGTAATTAATCACCACCAATATGGAAAATAAACAAGCTTTGTAGTGAGTGAAATGAGAACTCCTTATTTATAGGAATTCAAGTAGCTTTTCACCGGGAAACTTGGTAACCTACAACCTACAACCAGTGACTTCGGTAACCAGGAAGATTCCTACTTTCTAGAAAAGTAAAGAACGGACAAACACGGACCATGGGTACATGCCACCCACAATAGCACCTTTAATAAGTGGGAAGGTCCACCACGCTTTCAGATAAGACTAAAGATGAATCTTATCCTACTTTATTTGACACGAAATCGGCAACAGGCCTGCCGACATAGCCAAAAGCAACTTTATTAAAGTCGGTAACATGCCTACCGACATAGCACTAAGGACTATCAAACTGTACAATGGGACCATTGTTATCATCATCTGATGAGGATGAAGTCTCATCAGTCCTTTGAGGCAGTGGACCCAAGATTCCTTTGATTCTTTCAAGATAAGGTCTTGATGTAGATGGTTGTTCCATCATTATCAGGACGAAGATGCCATCTTGTAGGAAAGAGATAATGATCTGGAATCCGTATAGAGTATCCAGGAGAAGGTGGATGTATACTTATTGTATGATGAAGTATTATTCTCCTCCATAACTGTCCATTAGGATTTGAATGATGTCCCCTGAAAGGGTTAGTCCTTTACATAATACTGAATTTTCACATACCAGGGAATTTTACATTGAATTAAAATATTCCTAGCTAGATCAGGAGAAACATCAAGTAAGGAGAATCAGATATTTTAGAAGGAAGATATTTATCAAGCAGAAAATATTTGAAATGCTGAGAAATATACTTCCTGTCACCTTATCGACTGGGCCTGTTCCATAGATCAAATTGCAGAGGATGCTCCTCTGTCCATAGTCGCGAGAACTCAAATTTCCATAATGTATTGGGCCTATGAATGAGTTGTCTGAGCTTATGTCCTTTAAAGGGTAAGAGATCAGGTTGTTCAGCATATCTTGAATGTCGCCAGATCCATTTCAGAGTACAAAACACCATTGGATCTTGCAGAGAATGAAATTCTGTATGTGGAATTTCAGGATCCACAAATCTGACTGCAACCTCAGACATATTATATTCAGAGACAGAAATATAATCTCTGTATAGAAGCAATGCTTGGGCTTCTCTGGAGATTCTATCATCATTCCTTTTTCTGGAATTTATATGGCCTTGACAAGAATTAATATCCCAAATAGGACTATCAAACTCATGGAAAACTTGAGTAACATTAACATTTTTGACCAGATTTAACTCTCTGCTAGCAAAATCAGCTAAAGAGTTATCTTTCCCTTTTATATGCTCTACATCAAATGAAAAATTATCAAACCAAAGACCCCACCTTTGCAATCTATTGAAGGCTGATTTATTTGCTGGGTCTCCACTGTTGAGCCTTGGCTTTGAAATCTTTTAGATCAGATCGTAGACACGAAATGATCATTCTGAATAAAGAACAAGAAAGCTTTAATAGCTTTCTTGGCTGCCAAAATTTCTTTGTGGGTAGAATGGTATTTTATCTCAGAACCTTGAAAAGATCCTGAAGCATATCTGCAAATCTTTTCTTTACCATTCTCCATTTTCTCTTTTAGTACAGCTCCCCAAAAATTGTCACTTGCATCACATTCAATTATCTTCTGACCTTGTCCAGGCAGGGACATAGGTGGCAAATCAAGAACTTGTTTCTTGATGCGTTTGACTGCTGAAGTCATTTCTTCACTCCAGGCGGGAGCATTCTTTTTCAATCTTTTATTTAACAAGATTCTATCTGCAGCAATATTTTTGTAGAATCCTGCAACATAGTTTACACAGCCTAGAAATCTTTGTAGTTGTTCCTTTTCTTTCAATTCATCAGGAAACTCCTGAATCTTGGAAACAACATGCTTCTGCATTTCAATGCTACCATCTTTGATTTTTATGCCTAGAAAATCCATCTCATCTTTAAAAGTTTCCATTTTGAATGGAGATAGGCATAAACCATTTGTATAGACAATATCATAGAACTTTTCTAAATGTTCTATGTGATCTTTGGGAGACTTTGAAAATATCAAGATATCATCAATATAGACAATCAGAAAATCTGAAAGTTCTCCAAAGATATTATCCATTTTCTTTTGAAAAATAGATGGAGCAGTTTTGAGACCGAAGGGAAGTACCTTCCATTCATATTGTCCTCCTGGGACAACAAATGCAGTTTTATATGTATCTTCTGGCTGTAGGAAGATCTGCCAGAATCCACTCTTTAAATCAAACTTACTGTAAACTTTGGATCCTTTGATACGAGACAGCAGATCATCTCTTGCAGGTATTGGATGCTGAACTGCAGATATGAATTTGTTCAAGAGGCTTGTAATCAACAACAAGCCTCTTCTTCTGCCTTAGCTGTTCACTGCGCTTGTTCACATAAAAGGCTACACATGACCAAGGAGAATTAGATTCTTGAATGAATCCTCCTTTTAGTAATTTCTGAATTTCTTCATGGCATTCTTTTCTTTCTGATGGAATCATGCCACGGTGGTGTGCTTTGAACTTTGGGACAAGTTCTTTGCCTTCTTTATCTTTTATTATCTGTAAGTCAAGTGAACAGATATGCCTTTTTCTGGAAACAAAGGCATGTGGATTATCAGAACAAAGATCATTCTTGATCTTTGCCACAATATCATCAATATTGGATTTACATGCAGCAATAGATTTATGTATCCACTCATGATTAGACTTCTTCTTTTTCAGGGAGTGGAACTATAGTCTGGTAGGTATACCTCCTAGGTATTTGGACTTGTGGATTAAACAGAGATATGAAATCTTTACTGATACTGAAGGTTCCACAGTCTTGGAGACTATCAGCTCCTATCAGACAATCATAGGCTTCCTTATCATGCTGGTAGAACTTAAATGTTCTAGTAACTCCTTCTAGACATACAGGGATATAGGCCACAAAATTGGAGATGACTTCTTTCTTATCAAACCTAATTCTTACATGAGCTTTTTGCCAACAATCAGGAGGAATGGCCATGGATCTAAGCATACTAATGTCTGCTCCTGTATCTATCATAGCATCTAGAACAATGTAGGCTTTATATTTGGAATACAAATAGTGATGGCTATGAAAGGATTTTGGGTACAGGAGACTGTGCATACCTCTGCTTCTTTCTGAGCAGATGATTCCTCTTGGGCTTCTTGTAGCATTATCTGCTGATAGGCTTCTTCAAGATCTTCGTCATCTTGATCTTTTCTTCTTCTTCTTCTTCTTCTTATTTGATGAGTCTTAAGAACTCATCAGTGGCCTTTGCAATAACTTTTTCAAGGAACTCAATCCTGTTCCTTCTCCATATTTTATAGATATCCAAGGATCAGAACATTCTTGATCTATCTGCTCTGCAATATTCTCTTCAGGGAAGAGAAATGGAAAACTTCTTTGAGGAATAGGAATTCCTCTGCCTCTTCTCCTCTGCCTCTCCATGGTCCACCTCTTCCTCTGGTAGGAATTTGTCTTTGGCGTATTCTCTGCTGGAACGGAGGACGAACTGGAACTGGTGAATATGGCTCTTCTTCACAGAATAATCTTCTTCTTCTTGAGCTTTTTAATCTTGCTTGCTCAAGTTGATTCTGCTGGATATATCTATCTTGAGATTCTCTGACTTTCTTCTGCAAAGAAGCTTTTTGTAGTTGTATCCCATGGGGGACACGATGCATATTCACTCTGATATAGTTCCATCTGCTTTACGGAGAATTTCTGCATTTGGAGGCACTAAAGGATGCTTGAAATTAGCATTCATATTAATTCTTACCATATTTACAAAGGATGGCAAAGAATCATAACCACAACTGTCAGTGCTGTCAGAATCACTGTTAGATATCTGAGCTATGTTACACTGTACATCATCCACAGATTGATATGAAATATCAGAAGAAAACTTTCTGTATCACTGACCAAGAATATATTCTTCTTCAGTAATGACCTTTGCAGCTGCAAGAGCATTAACCTTTGCTTTTCCTTTTTCACTGTTCTTCTGCGGACACTTGTTAGCATAATGACTACCTTTACAGATGAAACATGTAGGAGAAAATCTTTTATGCTTTCCCACATACTTCCTTTTTCTGTAAACAAAATTTTTGAAAGGTCTTTTATTGGCAAAAGAATCTTTTCTATACAGCTTTTTATATTTTTTCTGCTTCTTATACCGTCCCTTCCCCTTTGAAAAAGAACAATCACGACATTTTGTCTTGATTGGGACCATCTAATTATCACAACCAAAGGGATCCATAGCATACATGTCACAGAAACTTTAGAACCAAGAGATTTTGCATTCTTTAATGCTTGCTTTCTTTCCCATTTTTCTTTGCAAAGCTTTGCATGTGTTTGGTCAATTATTTGATTAATTGCACCAAAACTTAATTCTTCTGTTTTAATACCATGCATTGCTTTTTTATATTCTGTAGAAAAATATGGAGGGAAAGATTCAATGTATCTTAACCTCATGGTTTCATCATTGATGTTACCAGAATTGTAATATAACTTCTGCATGAAGCACTGGTATTCCTTTATTCTGGACATATCACACAATCTTGCTCTAAGAAACAAAGAAGTATTCTTCATTTTATCATCATCTATATTACCAATAAATTCCTTTGATTATAGCAGCTGTTAGACCCATATAGCCACTCTGTAAGATTTCTTGACTGATTGGGAGTTGAATCCCACCATTCCTTAATGATACCTACAAAACCATTGGCAATAGCAGATGCAATAGTATGGGGATCTTTTTTATACATTTCTAATTGAGAATTTCCCCAACCAATCATTCCATGCACCATTTCTTTTATTTCTTCTAAGGCTTCTGCATTCTAACTTGTACCAATTAGGTTGTAGGGTCTGGACTCTGGCCATGCCTTGAAGAGGTTCAGGCTTAGGATTAGAAGTTTCTCCTATAGATCATGCCTTCTGCTTGCTGATGGTCTTCTATCTTGACCATTCCTACAGATCTTTTTCATCACTATCAAAGAAATAGAGGCTTATACTGGGCTAATAATTCTTTATGCTGCTGCTTTTTTGATGGATTAGCAAGTTCTGAAACTTGCTTCCAAGAAACTGTATTGGACCAATCTCCTTCTTCTTTCTTTACAGTATTTTCCCAAATCTTCTTCAATCTTTGGGATTATTTCAGGAAGACTGTCTACTGATCACTGTATCAGATCAATCTTGTGATCTGTTTTTTCTAAAGAATCATGAACATGTGACAGACTTGATTCCACAAGTTCATGTGTATGAGTTAGCTGATTAGCTATATACTCTTAATGCTGTAGAGAATGATCAATTAATGGCTGTACAATATCAGTAACATCTTGAGAATAACCTTTGGAATTTCTGCAGAGACAACTCTATGGTTATGCTGTACAAGAGTCTCTACTTTTTTCACAGATTTATCTAGCTCATCAACTCCGGAATTCAAGAGCTTTATAGCACCAGCAGTGTCACCATTCTGTCTTAACTGTATGGCTTGCAATGTCTTTTCCATTTCTGTTAATCTAGAAGAATAAGAATGAACTTTATCATGGACAACTTAACTGCTTTGTTTGTCCAATTTAGCATCTTAGAGCTTTCTGAAGGCTCTATCTGTCTATCTACTGTTCTTTGATACCAGTAGACTGCTTTCTGCTTCTGATCAGGAGACACAAGCTCATGACTTTCTGTAATAGGAAAAGAATCAGAACTTGGAGAAGCTGAAGCCATATTAATGGTAGGACCATTATTTGGGACATACTTCTGGCTTGACTAATTTTTTCACAGTCATTGCACCATAAAAAATCTGTATTAGGATCATGTACAAGGGAACTATGACTACACAAAAATGTTTTTTCTTTAGGAGGCTGTACAAGCTGACTAGAGGAAGACTCACCAACAGAAAAGTAAGAAGTGTTAGACTGTACAGAGTTAGATCTAGGCAAACTCATCCTAGAGTTAGATCTAAAAGATAATGTTACATCATTTTTGGACTCATTTACAGCTGTAGCATTTTCTAACTTGGGCTGACTGGACTATATAAATTTCTTTGATAGTGTCCATTCTTTAGGGACCTTTATATGAGACCAAGAAATTAATTTAGGCTCTATCTTCTGACTTTCTAAATTTACGTGACTCACCACGCTGCTACCCTTGGAGATACCATGCTTTACTGCAGGGTGCATGGTATTGACAAGTCTGATAAATGACTTTGTAATGAATGGTGAGTGGACATGCACCAGGACGCATATTTAAGACCTGTAGTAGGCCAAATGGAGCTTTAAGACATCTTTGAACCTTCAGATCATCTTTGGTCAGAGATACTAGGATAATTTGGATACACTTCAAAAGAAATCAGGACCATTATGGAGGCCAGTTTGAATTGCTGCAAGCAGAGAATCTTTAAAGCTATCAAATCGATAGATCCATAAGACAACAGAGAATTGAAGCATTTGGTTCAGACCACGATCGAAAAGAGGGGTGATACCTATTTGTCACACAACCTATATGAGCAAACTTATAAGAATTTTGCCTTTTCCAAGGGCTCTTAGCGTGATGAGTCATGTGGGATCTATAGAAAGCCAATGTTAGACTCAGAACCTAGAAGTTTGGGTGATCTTGGATCTCAGACTCATGAGTTCCGAAAGACATGGACTAGCTGTCTAGAAGAAATTTATACAGTCCAGCCAGCCAAGATTAGAAAACGCTATAGCTGTCAATGAATCCAAAGATAATGTAACACTATCTTTTAGATCTAACTCTAGAATGTCTTTACCTAGATCTAACTCTGTACATTCCAATAGTTCTCATTTTTTTGGAGGTGAGTTTTCTAATAGTCAGCCTGTATAACCCACTCAAGAAAAAACATTCTTATGCAGTTATAGTTCCCTTGTACATGATCCTAACACAGATTTTCTGTGGTGCAATGACTGTGAAAAGCTGATAAACCAGAAGTATGTCCCAAATAATGGTCCTACCATTAATATGGCTTCATCTAGTTCTGATTCTTTTCCTACTACAGATAGTCATGAACTCTTGTCTTATGATCAGTCACAGAAAGCAGCCTACTGGTATCAAAGAACAGTAGATAGGCAGATAGAGCCCTCAGAAAGCTCTAAAATGCTCAACTGGACAAATAAGGCAGTTAAGTCTGTTCATGATAAAGTTCATTCATATTCATCCAGATTAGCAGAGATGGAAAAGACATTGAAAGCCATAGAATTAAGACAGAATGGTGACACTGCTGGTGCTATAAAGCTTTTGAATTCTAGAATTGATGAAGTAGATAGACCAGTGAAAAGAGTAGAGACTCTAGTTCAGCATAATCATAGAGTAGTCTCTGCAGAAGTTCCAAAATTTATATCTCAAGAAGTCACTGATATTGTACAGCCATTAATTGATCATATTGTAAGTATTAAAAGTCATATAGCTATAGAGCTAACTCATACACATGAACTTGTGGAATCAAGTTTGTCCCATGTTCATGATTCTTTAGAAAAAACAGATCACAAGATTGATCTGATTCATGATGCAGTAGACATTCTTCCTGAAATAATCCCCAAGATCAAAGAGATCAAGGATAATACAGTAAAGAAAGAAGAAGGAGATTGGTCTAATGCAGTTTCTTGGAAGCAAGTGTCAGAACTTGCTAATCCTTCAAAAAAGTAGCATCACAAAGATTTATTAGCCCAGTATAAGCCTCTCTTTTTTGATAATGAAAAGAAATCTGTAGGAATGGTCAAGATAGAAGCCCATCAGCAAGCAGAAGGCATGATTATAGGAGAAACCTCTAATCCTAAGCCTGAACCTCTGCAAGGCATGGCCAGAGTACAGACCCTACAACCTAATTGGTATAAATTAGAGTGCAGAAGTTTAGAAGAAATAAAAGAAATGGTGCATGGAATGATTGGTTGGGGTAATTCTCAATTAGAGATTTATAAAAAAGATCCCCATGCTATTGCATCTGCTATTGCCAATGGTTTTGTAGGTATTATAAAAGAATGGTGGGATTCAACTCCCAATCAGCAAGAAATATTACAGAGTGGTTATATGGGACTAACAGCTGCTATAATAAAGGAATTTATTGGTAATTTAGAAGATGATAAAATGAAGAATACAGCTTTGTTTCTTAGAGCCAGATTGTGTGATATGTCCAGAGTAAAGGAGTATCAGTGCTTCATGCAGAAGCTATATTACAATTCTGGTAACATCAATGATGAAACCATGAGGTTAAGGTATATTGAATCTTTCCCTCCTTATTTTTCTACAGAGTATAAAAAAGCAATGCATGGTCTTAATACAACAGAATTAAGTTTTGGTGCAATTAATCAAATAATTGACCAAACACATGCTAAGCTTTGTAAAGAAAAATGGGAAAGGAAGCAAGCATTAAAGAATGCAAAATCTCTTGGTTCTAAATTCTGTGATATGTATGCTATGGATCCCTTCGGTTGTGATCATCTTGATAGTCCAATCAAGACTAAATGTCGTGATTGTTCTTTTTCAAAGGGGAAGGGACGGTATAAGAAGCAGAAGAAATACAAGAAGCTGTATAGAAAAGATTCTTTTGCCAGTAAAAGACCTTTTAAAAATTTTGTTTTTAGAAAGAAGAAGTATGTAGGAAAGCATAAAAGATTTTCTCCTACATGTTTCATATGTAGGGGTCCGCATTATGCTAACAAATGTCCGCAGAAGAACAGTGATAAAGGAAAAGCAAAGGTTAATGCTGTCACTGCTAAGGGCATTACAGAAAAAGAGTATGTTCTGGTCAGTGATTCAGAAAGTTTCTCTTCTGATATTTCATATCAATCTGTGGATGATGTACAGTGTAATATTGCTCAGATATCTAACAGTGATTTTGACAGTACTGACAGTTCCGGTTATGATAGCTTGTCATCATTTCTAAATATGGTGAGAATTAATATGAATGCTAATTTCAAGCATCCTTTAGTGCCTCCAAGTGCAGAAATCCTCCGTCAGCAAATGGAATTGTACCAGAGTGAATATGCATCGTGTCCCCCATGGGATACAACCAGAAAAGCTTCTCTTCAGAAGAAAGTCAAAGAATCTCAGGATAAATATATCCAACAGAATCAACTTGAGCAAGCAAGATTGAAGAAAGCTCAAGATTAAGAAGACTTATTCTGCCCAGAAGAATCATATTCACCAGTTCCATTTCGTCCTCCGTTCCAGCAGAGAATACGTCAAAGACAACTTCCTATCAGAGGAAGAGGTGGACCCTGGAGAGGCAGACGAGATAGAGGCAGAGGAATCCCAGTTCCTCAAAGAAGTTTCCCTTTTCTCTTCCCAGAAGAAAATATTGCAGAGCAAATGGATCAGAGAAGTTCTGATTCAGAAACCTATAAAACCTGGAGAAGGAACAGAATTGAGTTCCTTGAAAAGGTTATTGCAAAGGCCACTGATGAGTTTTTAAGACTCATAAAAGAAGAAGAAGAAGAAGAAGAAGATAAAAAGAAAGATGACGAAGATCTTGAAGGAGCTTATCAGCAGATAATGCTACAAGAAGTTTAAAAGGAATCATCTGCTCAGAAAGAAGTAGAGGTATGCACAGTCTCCTGTACCCAAAATCCTTTCATAGCCATAACTATTTGTATTCCAAATATAAAGCCTTATTGTCTAGATGCTATGATAGATACAGGAGCAGACATTAGCATGCTTAGGTCAATGGCAATTCCTCCTGACTGTTGGCAAAAAGCTCATGTAAGAATTAGGTTTGATAAGAAAGAAGTCATCTCCAATTTTGTGGCCTATATCCCTGTATGTCTAGAAGGATTTACTAGAACATTTAAGTTCTACCCGCATGATATGGAAGCCTATGATTGTATGATAGGAGTAGATTGTCTCCAAGACTGTGGAACCTTTAGTATCAATAAAGATTTTATATCTCTGTTCAATCCACAAGTCCAGATACCTAGAAGGTATACCTACCAGACTATAGTTCCACTCCCTGAGTCAAACAAGAAGTCTAATCATGAGTGGATACATAAATCCATTGCTGCTTGTAAATCCAATATTGATGACATAGTGGCAAAGATCAGGAATGATCTTTGTTCTGATAATCCGCATGCCTTTGTTTCCAGAAGAAGGCATATCTGTTCACTTGATTTACAGATAGTAAAAGATAAGGAACGCAAAGAACTTGTCCCAAAGTTTAAAGCACATCACCGTGGCATGATTCCATCAAAAAGGAAAGAATGCCATGAAGAAATTCAAAAGCTACTCAAGGGAGGATTCATTCAAGAATCTAATTCACCTTGGTCATGTGCAGCCTTTTATGTGAACAAGCGCAGTGAACAGCTAAGGCAGAAGAAAAGGCTATATCTTTGGAGAACTTTCAGATTTTCTGATTGTTTATATTGATGATATTTTAATATTTTCAATGTCTCCTAAAGATCACATTTCCAAGTCACATGTTTCGCAATTGACCGAGTTTATTATTAACTCTACTTGGTATTATTTCCACATAGCTATCCACATCTTTGTTCGGGATAGTATTATCTCCTTACAGATTTGCCGAGCCAAACAACCAATTTCACCTTACCGGCAGGACTAGCGGATCACATACATGCTTGGTGGCAAACTCAACATCAAACATTATCCTCGGTATTATACACGGTGAAACAACATTGGCCAACCAAACCCACAATGCGCAACATAATGTGGCTCAAAAGCCAATCCAAGACCAACTTTAGCATTATTAAATGTTTTCCTTATTAAGCGTGCCCACAATGTGGGATTAACAACCAAAACCGTGGCAAAATTGTAGGAGGTGGGATTTGATCCCCCGACCTCATCGTTCCAAGACAAATCCGCTAGCCAACTCACCCAAGGGGCTCGCTAGGTTATAGAATAGGTGGTTGTAAGTTATACAGACATGTGTCAGGTCTGTGTCAAGCCAATAAGCAAACAATTTTGGAAAAATGCAATTTTGAGGCACTTCCACTCAAAACCAGATCTCGAGTTATGTATGAAAGTTGTTCAGAATTTCGAGATGATCGCGATAATGTGATCATTTTTCCAATTTGGAGATTTTGTGATAGAGTTATTTGTTGTTAAAGTCACACAAAGGCGTAGAACCAAAGGGAGACACTATTGCAAGTGGATCAAGAAGGTGAAGGACAGAGGCTGAGTTCCATTAACATCCTTCGAAAGTCTGAAACACATTTTTGCAGGTTTTTTGATTCATTATTGGTTAATGTAAAAGTTATTGTATTTACATTTTTTAACATTATTAATGGATCAATTCACCACGAACCCGGGGATGTAGGAATTCCAAACCCCGTAAACAATCTGGTGTTGTGTTCTAATTTTTATTTTCAATTTCTATTATTTACAAGTAATTTAAATTCAGAATATGAATATGGATGCAACTATAATCAGTAACTGATAAAATTGGAAAATCAATTAAATCTGAAACAATTATTTTTAGAGCTTTGATCAAACAGCGAAATTTTTAGTAAAATTGGAAACTTAATTTCAGTCTTAAATCATATTTTTAATCAATAATTTGGAGTATTAAGACCTCTTAATTTGATTAAAATTGAAGATCCTTTGAAACGATTAAAAGTGTTAATTTCAAGCACCCGTTTTCGGATCAAGTTTGGTATCAGAGCTGGTTATTACGCTTGCAAACTTGCTAATCTCCGAGCAAGTTTGGTATCAAAGCAGTTAGATTGCCGGATTAGCTTCTAATTGTGTGAGAAAATTTGACTTCAGTTTCAGTATTGATTTCAGTTTTTAGTGTGCAGACATTTTGGGGCTTGTTAATCTTCTTTTGCAGTGTGCAGTTTTGGAAGTACAGGTTGTGTTTGCAAAAACAAGGAATCATGGGCAAGTCATCCAAACTGGAGCAAATGGATGAGCTTGAAGCCATAAACCGCCAACTCCACAGGAAAAAAACTCTTTCCTGAGAGCTAATTTTTATTCCTTGGAAGAGGAAATAGTGCGGTTAAAATTTGAGCCACAATCCTCTATAACCAAGAAAGAGGAATATGTCAACGAGATGCTTGTACAAAGCAAGAAGTTGATGGGATTTGTTAAAGAGTTGGAGGAAGAAATACGGACCAAGGATGCCCTCTTGGCAAAGCTGCAACAAGGTGAACACAAGAAGGAAACGCCTTCCAAATCATATGCAAGTACTATGACAGAATGCACTGTAAGTTGTTCACATGTTAATTCTTCCTCTCATTCAGTTTCAAATATTCCTTTGGGTCAGTTTGAAAAACACACTAAGGGAATTGGGTCTAAACTAATGGTTAAGATGGGATTTGATGGAAAGGGCCTTGGTAAAAATGGACAAGGTGATGCTAGCCCAATACAGGTAGAGGATCAACCTCGGTTTGCAGGTTTGGGTTATTCTAGTGGGCAAATGGAAATTGGAGAAAGTTCCAAAGCAACTGAAGGAAGACAAGCTTCCAACAGCCAAGGATCTACACCACTAGAATTACAGGATTCCGCTATCAGGAGGAACAATGAAAGATATAAGAAAGCAGGTAAACGAGGTAATGAAATTCCACCTCCTCCCACTTACACTAAAAATAACACTAAGGGGAAATTTAATCCTAAAACTTCTAAAACACTCTTTCAGTTTGAATAATATAGTTTTGGTAGACAGAAGTATGCATTTCCTTGCACGTTTTGTGAAGGTACTAATCATTCTGCAGCATATTGTTGGAAGAGGAAAAATATGATAAAGAAGTTAATGCCTTTTGTGAATGATAAAGCAAGTGCTAAAGACCAATCTCTCCCTGGTAAGGCGAGAAATGGCAAAAAGGTTACCTCTCCTAAACAGAGGAATCATTTTCCTAGACAGAGTTCAGGGAATGGAAAAATGGGTAAGACTCCTACAAACGGGGAAGTTAAATTTTGTTCCCATTGTAAAAGGAATGGTCATGATGTTAAGATGTGTTGGTATGTTCCTTTAGTGCAACATTGGAAAGTTGTTAAAAAGGAAAATAATGTCAAACCAAACTTTGTTGATCTAACTCATGTAAATGCTCATTTTGGTACTGGGGAAGTAAAACCACCTAAACGGAGAAATCCAAGTAATTGGATGGGTAAAACATTCCTCAACTTTATGTTTGCATTGCAGTAGCTGGTGATAGTAGGCAAACATTTTCAAAGCTATATTTTAGGGGTTCGATCCTATGTTTATATTCAGCTTTGAAATAATTTGGAAGCAGTCGTAGAAAAGATTTGAGTGACAGGTTCATCATACTCATATTCATCTTCTCACATTTTGGTTGGTTATTCCATTTCTGACAACAGTATGCATGGATATGGGCATCATCAGAATGTCTATTTTGAAACTTGCAGTTTTATAGTGTTGTCATTTGTGCAAATATTATGGATACTTATAAGACCCATTCGAGCACCTATTTAATATTGTAATAAATAAACAAACTTGTTGTATCCACATGTGTTATTTGTACTAATTTATAAGGCCCTCATTTTGGGAAAAATTGATTTTGTAACTATCAGATGTGGTTGTAATTAGGGTGTAAATTTATTACACTAACAAACTGGTTTGCATAGGCACCAAGTGATCATTTTGCAGATTATGGCAGTTGACCAATTTGGGTAAGCATGCAGTTTATAGTCTATCCCTTTACAATTCAGTGTATGGATATAATATTTGCATATTCACGTTGATTCAGATTTTGACTATAGCCATTTTGGGCGTTGATGGTTTAATTATTCTGGATAGTGAATATTTGCAGTTGTAATCAACATAATCACAAAGTGTCAGTTGAACACTAGCTTCTGTTATAGATGGGTGTTATTATCTGACTTATTAATTGTGATGACGATACAGTGTTTTGGCAGATTCACGTGGATTCAGTTGTTGACTATAGCTATTTTTGGGCGTTGATAGTCTATTTTATTCTGGATAGTGAATACTTGCAGTTGTTACAGTTTCATATGGACAGTGGGCACTAGCCTAATTGTGGTAGTTTAGATGTCTTGTATACTAATTTGTGTTATGGAATTGTAATTTTGTTAATCGGTTGTATCAGAAAGTGACCATTGAACAATATCTTTCTGTATTAGAATGGGTGTTATTATCTAGTCAATTATTTATGATAGCATTACAGTGGGGTATGACAGTTCACAATTGTGTGCAGAGTTGATAGGGTTGCAGCGTTTCAATTGAACACTAGCTTAATTGGCTGTTATTATCTGATCGGTTATGTAATTAGTTAATCAACTATTTGCATTTTATTAACCTATAATGTTATTTCAGGTTCTTGTATGTGTTTTTGCAATGCAAGAAGAAATAGCATGTTTTGTGGGTTGATACACAGCTTTTTGTGGACAAAAAGCCTTCTCAGTAGGGAGGAGTGATCAGGGGATATTTTCAGTGTCAAAAATTCCCTAAACTTCCCTATACCACACCAATGCAGTAGATCCTTCATAGAGCTTTCCGACGACTGTAAGAACGTGAAAAACGGACACTCTGAGCTCAAGTTATGTCCGGTCAAAGTTCAATCAACAAGGAAGTCAACATGTCAATAATGGACCAATAGCACTGCGACACGTGGCAAAAGGAGAAAAAGGGAAAAATGAAGGTTGTTTGAGTTGTTTGCAACCTCTGGTCTTCAACACACGTAAAAGTGGTCCGGAACAAGAGGCTCAGCTTTTGTTACGTAGGGGAGCCCGACCACCGTGAGGACGAATTATATTATCGCCGATGTGGTGGGTCCTCAAACCACCACGTGGCTTGCCACCACTTTGTCATATTTCATTATTGAAATATCATATTATTGTGTGGTCGAATTTCATATTGCTTTGGTAATTATTCACCATGTATTGCCATATGGTTCCAAGTCACATGTTTCGCAATTGACCGAGTTTATTATTAACTCTACTTGGTATTATTTCCACATAGCTATCCACATCTTTGTTCGGGATAGTATTATCTCCTTACAGATTTGGCGAGCCAAACAACCGACTCCACATTACCAGCGGGACTAGCGGATCACATACATGCTCGGTGGCAAACTCAACATCAAACAGTATCCTCGGTATTATATACGGTGAAACAACATTGGCCAACCAAACCCACAATGCGCAGCATAAGGTGGCTCAAAAGCCAATCCAAGACCAACAACTTTAGCATTATTAAATGCTTTCCTTATTGAGCGTGCCCACAATGTGGGATTAACAACCAAAACCGCAGCAAAATTGTAGGAGGTGGGATTTGATCCCCCGACCTCATCGTTCCAAGACAAATCTGCTAGCCAACTCACCCAAGGGGCTCGCTGGGTTATAAAATGGGTTGCTGCAAGTTATATAGACATGTGCCAGGTCTATGTTAAGCCAATAAGTAGGCAGTTTTAGAAAAATGCAATTTTGAGGCACTTCCACTCAAAACCAGATCTCGAGTTATATATGAAAGTTGTTCAAAATTTCGAGACGATCGCGATAGTGTGATCATTTTTCTAATTTGGAGATTTTGTGATAGAGTTATTTGCTGTTAAAGTCACACAAAGGCGTAGAACCAAAGGGAGACACCGCTGCAAGTGGATTAAGAAGGTGAAGGACAGAGGTTGAGCTCCATTAACATTCTTTGAAGGTCTGAAACACATTTTTGCAGGTTTTTTGATTCATTATTGGTTAATATAAAGGTTATTGTATTTACATTTTTTAGCATTATTAATGGATCAGTTCACCACGAACCCAAGGACGTAGGAATTCCTAACCCCGTAAACAATCTGGTGTTGTGTTCTAATTTTTATTTTCAGTTTCTAATATTTGCAAGTAATTTAAATTCAGAATATGAATATGGATGCAACTATAATCAATAACTGATAAAATTGGAAAATCAATTAAATCTGAAACAATGATTTTTGGGGTTTTGATCAAACAACAAAATTTAGAGTAAAATTGGAAATTTAATTTCAGTTCTAAATCAGATTTTTAATCAATAATTTGGAGTATTAAGACCTCTTAAGTTGATTAAAATTGAAGATCCTTTGAAACGATTAAAAGTGTTAATTTCAAGCACCCGTTTTCGGATCAAAATAGCACCGAAATCAAGCTGATAAACAAATCCTAGAGTGGATCCTATTTCATCATAATCTCCTACCCAATCAGAGTCATTGTAGCCGATCAAAGTGAGCCCACTCCCACATCAATACAATATATCAAGTCAATAGGTACCCTTTATATATCTAAGGGCACAATTAGCTACATTCCACTTGCTTGGTTTTGAATTCTACACATACTTGTATATAGGGAAACAACATCGGCACTATCTATTCTAGAATGGGTTAAGAGAATTAAGCTACCCACAAACTGCCTATACAATGTAGCATCAACCATCTCAATCGTGCAGTGGGCAGTCAACTTAATACCAGATTCTAAATGGGTATGGGCAGGTTTAGATTCGCCCATTTTTAATATTTGACAAGTTTAAAGCATACTTGCGCTTCGAAATATAAAATCAAAACAACACACATACTTTACATACAAGAAGATACACACGTATGAAGAATATAAAAAATGATATGTTACTAAAGCTCTTTGTATTCTATCTCTCTCTTGGATTCCACCAATAGTAGATGCTAGACTTATACAGGTCATTTTCCTTCAATAGCATTTGCAATAGCTAACATGACTTAACCACCATGCCCCACAACAGCCCACAATATGTTGCAATATCTTAACTCAATCTCCTCAACCATACAAAACTCATTGCAAACAGGTACTCTAAATCAAGACAGCCAGATATTTGTTTTCTCACATAGGTGAGCATAATGTATCGAGACATGTAGTTCCTTAAGACTAAACTTTTGTATTTTGAGCTAGTCTGACTTTACTTTGAATGGATCATTGGGAGGTAAGAGGATATTTTCCTAAAGTTATACTTATAAAGCATAGTGCAGATCATGCTACTGCATTTTGTATTTTATTTGACCACTTGATTAGAATGTTGAAGGTAAAAGGATTACTTACATTTCCATTCGATCCTAGAGTATTAAACTTTTTCAAAAATATGACAAATGAAGTTGCACATTTCAGAGCAACCTTCACTGAACTTATCTGTCATACTTTTTGTAGCTAAATTGATAATGAATAAACAGAATACATTTTTGTTCAAGGTAGACATAGGGGAAAATTATGTTAAAGCATTCCAAAAGCTGTAGGCCATTCTTACAGAAGCTGTATGCAAGTCAATTGAGTAAAAATTCCAAATAAGTGAGCGGGTTCCTAGCACAAATCATCTGTCCTGTGATTATTATTATTTTTTAAAGAAATGCATCTTCTATCACTTCAAACAACAATATGTAACATCAACTTAGCAATAGGGTTTCAAGGAAAATAGCACCCTACATAAGAAAGGAAAGGAAACACCTGACCAGTAGAGTAAAACAAAATTCATGATCATTTGATTAACTCTCCGTCAGTGTAATCAATAGGCTTCATGATGATAGGTACTCTTCAGAATATCTTCATCCTAGTCTCTAGAGTAATATATACATAGTTGAAAATCAATGTTGTTATAGTAAGTTCTGGATAATATTGCGTATGTAGTATTTTGATCACACTTTGTGGTCCATCATCAAGACGAGGAAGAGGGTCACATTTTTATCCTCTTCTTGATAACAGATCACAAAGTGTGATCCAACACAAATACACAATTTTATCTAGAAGTTGTTCTCTCTAAATTGTTATCGACTGTGGATACAGTTAATCAATGTTGTGTTTATACATCATTATTGCCAATAAGAACCCATAACAAGCTCACAAATATGACACTTCTATTTCATTTCCTATAAGGTCTCAATGAGGCTCTTGTATGAAACAAAACTGATATCTATAATTCTAAGGAATCTTTGCAATGTAAAAGCAGTAAAACATATCCGTCACTCTATATCATGGTAACCAGGAAATGTGTAGCCTAACCCTCCGCCTCTCAAGTGTACATATCCATTATAGGAAAAGCCCGTGAAGACATCTCTAAGGAGTAGGAGATATGAATGAAGTTTCATGGCATCTCTTGAAGCCACCTCCCAACTTTTGAAGATGTCTCTCTATTGGGGGAGATGTCTACTTCAAAATTATTACCATGTCCAAAAATCTGAAACCATTCAGGAGGGCAAAAAATCCCGAAAAATCTAGAACTCTTGAAAAGGTTCGGAAAAAATCGATGCGGAATATATACATATTATATATGAGCATAATTTATAAATATGCAAAACCTGACAAATACAAAGAAATATATTAATAATGTAAAGATAAAATTTTAATATATTTAATCTTAAATAATAGAAGAGGTGTTGGCTGTAAAAAATCAAAAAAGAAAAATTATTTTTTTAGGAAAAAAACAGGGCCTACCCAGAGCATATAAATCAAGGCCGCCTGAAAAATTCAGATCCGACCAGATTTGGTTACTATGTCTTGCAAGAGATACATAAGTCTTCTCTTTACATTTTCAAAACTAGACGAACTAGATTAAAAACAAAATGTTAAAACATTCAAAAATGGAAAAAAAAAAACTGAAGTAAATAAAAGCAAAAGAAATGACAACAAACACTAAAATTCATTGTACTTGCGTTGAGCCCCATTTTAAACAATATGCAAGAACATGGCAGTGTCAGAAAACAATGAACATAGCAGCATGAGACAACCATGAACATGGGAGCGTGAGCTTCAGCAGCATTAGGCAGTGTGAAATCAGCAATGTGAGTGTTTGAGGAGAATGCAGTGCTAAATCAGCAGCCCTAGCTTGTGATTAAAAAAATTGTTAGGTCATTGTAGGCATGTGATTAAGGCCTCAACAACAATAGTTTAAAGACGCAATGTGAAACAAGTGTTTAGACTACTAAAGAGGCAGCCACTATAGCCACGCAGCACATTATGCAGCCAAGAAAACCGCCACAGAGAATTGAAAAAAATTGCAGTTGATTCAGCTGAAGCTTGGAGGTAGACACATATTTTGAATTATTTTAGAATTTTATATTTATATTTATATTTTTCCATCTCCAAGTATCCCCATGCCTTATTTTGGACAAAAAATTAAAATGGCATCCCCGTCCATGCACCAAGTCTCACATTCATACACATCTCCTGTACCCATACCCGTCTCTTGGTGACTGTGCTCTATATTGATTTGAAACAGTGGAGTCAGATTGCTTGTTAATAGCCAGCTTTCTTGAAGAAATCAATAAGTACTAATGTTGATAGCATAGAGATGCTGCCTAAGGTTTGCAAATTGTCCAACTAATAAGCTTCCCTGGTCAATATCCCCTTGACCAATCTATAGGAGAATACATATATCACATTCCATTTTCAATCAATATACTCCTATGCGTATATTGAATGAATGATGGGTATTGAATAGTTATATGTATATATGTGCACACATGAATGAGCATTGTATGTCTGGATGTGCACTGGGTACATTGTTGAATGTTGGTTGTAAACAAGGTTGAGATGTTGTGGCAGGTTAGGAGTTCCAAAAATATAACAAATAATTCAGTAGCAATTAGAGATTTCCAAAGAAAAGAGTAGTACTAATTATGGCATGGTATGGCATGGCTATACCTATTAGTTTTGCCAGCTAGTAGAAGAGACAAGGAATATCATATTCTTTATATTTTAATCTATATTTCAAATATGACAAGTTATATTTCTTTGCTAGTCCCATTCTCATACACTTCTATTTGAGATAAAGTCCAAATTATAAATTTCCATTTGTCACCTTGAACTTAATTTCAGAAACAAATCCAAAATAATGAGACATAAGGCTATAAACATTTAATATCTAAGTAAAAAAAATTGTACATGATTCCGTCAGCGTTTTCAAAGTTTGCAATTTCCCATAATATAAAGAACTAATCCCATTTTCTATTGTTGAAATGGCTGATGAATATGAACCAAACAATCCATCCGTAGAAGTCAGATGTGTTACCCAGGAGTCATAATGTAGATACTATTATTTAACCATTCAAGAATGCATACCTGGCAATTACAATGCCATCCAATGCTATTTTCATCCTCTCGTCGATGCAAAGTTCTGTTGAATTTCCAAACGCTTTATCTCCATCATTGTACATCAGCTTTTTTTAAAAAGAAATGATTTAATCCAGGCCAGGATTCTCAAATTGGCAAGATGATCAATAAGTAATATTTAGCATTTTACAATCAGAAATACTATTATGTACAAAAGAGGCTAACCTGTAAATTTTCCTTGCCTAGAGGAGTAAAACCATTAGAATGAACTCTTCTATTTCTAAGGTGAGAAACTCCAAGCATCTCCCCATTTTTAATTACCTAAATAAGAATGTACAGAGGCAATTAGAAAATGTAAGGATATTCCTAGCCAAGCGACTAAACCATTTATATAAAAATGAATTAATAAAAGAAAACACAGATTTGGGTACACTATATTTTCATGACTATAAAGCAGTCTTTTCTCTGGTAACATTTTCTTCCAACATCATGGAAGTAAGTAAAATGTTGCTCTGAACTTACACTTGTATGTTGAATACCAGTAGACTTTCCAAGTAGCTCGTGCTCTTTGAGGAAAGCAAATTCACCGTGGACAGGTAAGAAATGCTGGGGCTTTACCATCCTAAGAACTTCCTCCTTTTGAGATGAACCATATGAGTATTAAAATTTGAGCCGTATGAAGAATACAATAAATCATCCAACAAGATCCATTTTACATCTACTTTTCATTGAAGAATGCATAGTGAAACTAATATCAAGGTAAACAATTCATCATTGAAGATATTTCCAGAAAAAGACTTTGTGCTCAAACTTAAGCTTATGTTAGTGGAAATGCAACTATTCCAAAACTTGTGTGAGATGTGGAGCCATAACTAGTAATACGTCATATGAATTCTGAATGTATCATATATTAAATAGCAATTCCCTCACCAGTAGATATAACAAAAGAAACAAATATTGTTAAAGCACGTTCATCATACTCGAGCACCAGAAACATGTAATCTAGAAAATTCATCTAGCATCGCTATATATGAGGTAGTAACCCTATGGACATGTATTACAGCCAGTCAAACCTACCATTCAGTTCATTGTCCAATTGTCAACACCAAATGGTCAAACTCCCTTTCTTCTCAATCCTTAGGGTGAGAATGCTTCGCAAACGACTCAAAATTTCACTATATGACACTATTTACAGAATCATTGTACGCCTCAAAATATGTTTAAAAATGAGTGTGGGCTTGGGTCTGGGTCTGGGTCTGCGTATGGGTGTGTTTCTGATGCAGGTGCGGATGCAGTACGATGATCCAAAATTTAGGAAGTAGGGTTGAACAACAAAACAAATGCAAATCTTTATTGCAAATCAAAATGTGTGTTCTCCATGGCACGTGCATAGTGTAGTTTGGTAGTTTCAGTCTTTAGATTTGGGCACCATGCCTAATAAGATTAAAGTTATAGATTAACTCTTGAATTTTATTTATCTCAATTATGACACTCATGAATTCCATTCTGTCATCCTTAGGGAAATTGTTGTTTCCGGCATCTCTCTATCTATATTATGATCTTTAGAAGTCAAGAAGCTAAAGATAAAAATATTTCATTGTGGTTATATGTATCTTTGAATGCTGGACATAATCTCAAAAAATTCAAACGACCAAATCATCAAACCCCTTAAGTGGGTCCTAACCAAAAACTACACAGTTTTATGACTGCATGGTGTTTGAACTTAAGCAAATCCAACAATTTCTTTGTTTGTCCAGTCATCACATATCCATTTTCATAAACATGGCATCTATGCTTTTTATTTCCGACTTAAAAGTTAATCAATATTCCAAACATATTCACAGGTGCTCATTATCCTTGTGTCAGCCAATTATGCATACATAGAGGAGGAACTATGAGATAAGATAAGATAAGATAATTTTATTAATGTCCAACAAATGACCGCAAAAGTACGTCAATGGGACTGTAGAGTACAAAGCCAAAGAAACCAGCAAGAGGACCCAAATGGGTTGCCCGAAACACAAGGAAAGAAAGGAGAAGAAGAGAAGGAAGCAGTAAGTGTCAAGAGTCCAGAAACGAAGAAGAAGAGGATGACGATGTGGGGGGGAGCGGAAGAAAGAGCAACAGCCCCAACAACATCACCTAACACTCAAGACCGGCTGGAAGTAACTTGTGATCCGTCAATGTCCAATAACTGAAATTGTGGAATGGTTGGAAGGCCTATGTCTGGGAGGGAAACGGTGCCTCTGTGTAAACCTGGTGGATCTCTGTCTATGTGGGGGGGAGGCTAAATGCTCATGTGGCAGGGAGCCTCTAGTGAAATAAGTGGAGTTCCGAGTCCTGATAGATCTGAACTAGGGGTCCATACTCGTGTCAAGATGTCGCTTGTTGCCTCTCCCTTAGGAGAGCACCAAGAAGAAAGAGGTAATCTATCTAGTATCCATCCGTCTGGGAGGAGGGTGAAGGAGCCTGTCCCGAAGCCCGAGGGCCTCCTGTAGAAAAGAGCAAGACATCTCTAATCATGGTATCTGAAGAAAGCTGCGAAAGATGGACGTTCACGGAACAAACAATGGAATCTCCCTCTAATTTCGTAGTAAACAAGACACCAGAAAATGAAGTGTTCTTTAATTTCAACCTCCTAAAGAGAGCAAAGTAGGCAAGTCCGCTCCGAGCGGTCTAACTGATGGTCAATTTCCACTTGGAGTCGATCTGAGCCCACTCTGAACTGACCAAGGGAGATAAGGACTTGTAATCAGTGCTGAGAGATGTACATGGGTCTGATAATGAGCCCATCATGGATCTCAAGAAAGTGTGCAACGTAAAAGGACATCTTCGAACGTAAACCCCTCGGAGGATTGGTCCAAGTGTGCTTAATGAACTGTCTGTAGATAGAATCTCTGATAATCCTATGAAGGTCCTATTGGTTCGGAAGGAGATGGGCAGGGGCATCCAGGTAGTAGCTGAAAGGTGGGAGGCGGTCCAATTGGATGTCGATGGACCCAAGAAGGCGTGAAACATAGGCATACCAGCAGCGAGATCGACCACTATGATCGGAGGAGGCAATACCTTCAAAAGAACAATAGGCAAGGTAGATGTTCCTATTCCTGTCTATGGAAGAACCAGATAAACCTCGGATACAGTGCAACATCAACATAAGGCTGAAGATAGTCTCCAATCTAAAAGGGCGAGCTCCAAACTTACTAGAATAATGTTATGAGGAACGGACCCTTTGCACCTGATGATACGTCTGAGCGTGAGAATCTAGACACGCTCAATAGTAGCCCAACCAGAGTCAAGAAGGGAGGGACCCCAAACTTCCGAACCATACAGAATTGTGGACCTAACCAAGGAGTCGGAGAGAGACATCTTGGAAGGGATGTCCTGAAAGTGCTGGCGGAAGCACTGTCTCTCAAGAATCACCAAGGAACCATATCCCTTATTAACTCGGGGTTGGAGAGCAGGATGGAGGCTAAAACGTGGTTCAGAGAACAGAATCCCCAAGTATGTATAAGAACAGGTGATCTCAATCTCCTCACCCCAAAAGAAGAAGTTGAAGTCCGAAGTCTTCAAACAATTGAAAACCATAACTTTGGTTTTTCCAAGATTCACTGTCAGCTACCTGTGATCACAAAAGAGGGCTAAGGCATCCACCTACCTCTGGAGTCCCTCCGCAGAGGACACAAGGAGAACTACGTCATCTGCAAAAAGGAGGATGTAGATCAGAACATGGTGCAGAATATAGCCATCCCCCTCCTAGATGTGATCCCTGAGAAAATCCTCAAGCTCATCAATGTAGATACCAAACAAGGTAAGAGAGAAGGGGCAGCCCTGTTTGACCCCAATAGTACTCCTAAAGAAGTCAAACAAGCCTGCCCTTGAGTCTGCAGAAAAAAGCTTCCCATGGAACCGAATCAAAAGCTTTCTGAAAATCCACAAAACAACAAAAAACTCTGGGGGAGCGGTGATGAGCTTCCATTATAATAGCCCGGAGAGTGAGGATGTGATCAATGGTCTGGTAGGTCTGTCGGAAACCCGCATGTCCCCTAGCTCTGCAATAGTACTGGTCGAGGAACTCGGAAAGTTGTAAATGAAGAGTTGTGGCGTAGAGCTTGGAGAACATGTGGCCCACCATGATAGACCTGTAATTGTTGGGGTCGGAAGTAGGCCCCGACTTGTGGCTGGGGTGGATGATGTGCTGGGACCAAGACACAAGCAAGCATGTACAAACTACCTGATTGAAGAGCTCCACAAGGTAACTGAGGAGAGTAATGATCATTCTCATTAGTTTGGTGATTGCATAAAGGTAAAACATGCAAATATATTGGAATTTTATAATAGTCACAAAAAAATGCACATAATTCAATAAGCTTATTCCTTCCAAGTTTGATGCCAGATAATGAATTTTCTGAAGTTAGAAACAATAAGGGCGTAGAAAACAAGGAATAAATTAACAAATCAGATATTAAAGCCTAAGAAGACCGTGAAACTCTTATAAGTCAATGAAAAATCACTTGGATTTGACAGCTGATAGACCAGTAATCATTCTAAGGAAACATTATACAAACCGTTTTTCCCTGGAAATGTTTTTGTATAGCCAAAATGTTTCTAGCAATTGTTTTTCCTTAAAAGCTAGGTAGCCGGTACGTGCCCTAGGGACTGCAAGTACCGGTTCGGTACGTTGTGGGTTCGGGGTATGGGTTCGGTTCGCAGGGGATACGGGCAAGGTTCTTCCTACAGGGCCCAGGTACGGTCGGGTACGTCTGTGGCCGTACCCGGGCCTTGCAAGAAGAAACCTGCCCGTACCCATCCGTACCCGCCGACTTTTGGACGTTTTTTTTTTAAAATGTTTTTTGTTCAAAAAAAAGTCAAACCGACTTTTTAAACAATAAATTATTCTTTTAAACCCTAATTTGTGCCCCCAAACTCTATAACAACAACAAGTCATTTACCTCACATTTGCATTCTTGCCTATTATTTGCATATTTGACTCTCACCTTCATTTTTTCCACTATTTTCAATTGCTTAGGGTTGATTTCAAGTGCCATATAGTTGAAGGAGCTTGCAATAAGTGCCAAGGAGTTCAAGGAGCTTGCATTATTGGTGTTGGGTGTATTGAGGTAAGTATTTTGTGATTTTTTAAAGTGTTTTAGTTTGTATTTAATATTTTATTATTTTTTAGTTGTTTTTTTGGTTTGTTTTTTGTTATTGTTTTAAGCTTCATTTTTCTACATTTGATTTCATTTAAATTTAAATTTTAAAGTTTCAACATTTTCTCAAGACTAAATTTGTTTTCTTTTTTTTTTAAATGCATTGTGCAGTTAAAAACTTAAAATGGTTACGAGTTCTAGTTTTGTGGGTCAAGGTAGTAAAGGTGTCCTTAACAAAAGTGATCCATACTCCCTCCCTTTGGAGCCATGTCAAACAACTAGAACAATTACCAGGTGGAGGGGGCTTTATTTGGGTTTGTTCACAATGTAATATGCAATTTAAGAGCTCCTACAGTTAGGTGAAAGCCCATTTGTGTGGGGCTATTGGCCACGGAATTAGAACATGTGGAGGGTTGGATGGAAAAGGGTTACCACGTGCAAAGACCCTTGCATACATCAAAGAGCAGGAGGAAGCAGATGCAACAGTTGCATTAAATTCCAATCATCCTATGGCAAGAAAAGGAAGATCAAATAGTATTAGCAGGCCACATGTTTCTCCTTTTGTTGTTGTGGCCCCAGATCACCCATTTTTGTCTACACCTATTGCAACTGGAGGGGAAGAGTATTCACCTCTTTCTCACAAAAGAACAAAAGATGTAGGCCCATTGGAAAGGGCGTTCCAAAATGAAAGCAGGGACATAGCTTACCAAAGTGTTGGACGCTTTATTTATACATGTGGTGTCCCATTTAATGTTGTTAGATCACTATACTGGCAAGATATGGTGAGATGTATTAATGAAGCCCCTAAAGGGTACATTAGCCCAGTGTATGAAAAGGTGCGCACCACCTTATTGTCAAAAGAAAGAAAAAATGTTGAAGACTCATTGTTACCCATCAAGAATCAATGCCTCGAAACAGGAGTGTCCATCATTTCTGACGGATGGAAAGATATAGCAAATAGGCCATTGATCAATGTGGTTGCCATGTGTCCTAAAGGGGCAATGTTTCTCACGGCTATTGATTGTGAAGGGCAAGTGAAGGATGCCTAATTCATTGCCAACATCCTCATAGAATCTATTGAGGCGGTGGGGCCTCAAAATGTTGTCCAAGTTGTAACGGACAATGCAAAAAATTGTAGAGCTACAGGGTTGTTGGTTGAGGCACAGTATGGACACATATTCTGGACACGTTGTGCAGTTCATTCCCTCAACTTAATGTTACAAAAATTGCTTGGATCAAACAAGTATATGAGGAGGCAAGTGAGATTCAAATGTTCGTCAGCAACCACCACATGTCCCAAGCCATCTTTCGTAAATTCTCAACATTGCAGCTATTGAAGGTAACTCGTAACATTCTAATTTCTTTTAATTTTTAAAAATAATTATTAGTTTTTAAAATTCATTTTTATAAATTCATTAAATTAATTTTATAAGTTTGTAATTTGTAGAATTTCAAATGTTTTAAATTTACTTGTCTTAATTTTATTTCGTTTGATTTCTTATTAGGTTGCTGAGACTCGATTTGCCTCGCACACGCTCGTCTTGAGACGGCTTGTGAAGGTGCGAGAGGCATTGAGTGGCATGGTTATCAGTGACCTTTGGAGTATATGGAGGCAAGCAAACAGTGAGAGGGCTAGAAATGTGAAATTGTTGATCCTGGATGAAACATGGTGGGATCGTGTGGATTACTTGCTTAGTTTTACTGAGCCCATCGTGAGTATGTTGAGATTTGTTGATATGGATCATCCATGCATGGGTGAGATTTATGATGGAATTGACTCAATGATTGAGTCAATTAAGACCATCATAAATGCCAAAGAGCAAGATCCTACAAAGACCTTCAAAGAAGTGCAGTCACATCTCAATGAAAGGTGGAACAAAATGACTACTCCATTGCATCTTCTTGCTTTGCCTTGACTCCAAAATACTATAGCGCAGAGATCCTTTCTTTGCCTAGGAGGGTCCCACCATATAGGGATGTTGAAGTTAGTGAGGGGTATAAGGCGGCATTTGCTAGAATCTTCTGAGATCCAGAAGTAGAAGACATGGTTAGAGGTGAGTTTGTGAATTTCATATCCTCCAGGGATCACTCCATTAGCGCTCTTCGTGACAAATACAGGATGGATGCTTATTCATGGTGGTACCTCCATGGACAAGCATACACCTACCTCATGCCACTTGCAATAAAAGTTTTATCACAAGTAAGATTTTAATTTTTTTAATTTCTTAACTCTTTCTTTTTTACTTTTATAAATTTAAAACTTTAATTTTGCATTGACTTTGCGGCTTGCCTCAATAGGTTGTGAGTTCTTCTTTAGCTGAGAGGAATTGGGGTACATATTCATTTATCCACTCAGTTAACCGCAACAAGTTGGGAGCAAAAAAGGCGGAGGATTTGGTCTTTGTGCATTCTACCCTGCACCTTCTATCACATAAGAAGGATGAGTACAGGAAAGGGCCAACAAAGTGTTGGGCTATAGACCCAGAGACTCCAAACTTGGATGTTCCCATTGCCCAACTTTCATTGCTAGACCCGGACCTAGATAGTACTTTGCGTGAGCTGCAAAGTGGGGCTAGCGGGAGCGGCATTGCTAATAGTTTTGGTTGTACTCCTGGTGCTTGTGGTTCTAATCAACCACGTGATGGTAGTGATGCTCTTGTTGAAGACATTCGAGAACATGCAGAGCCATTAGACTATTATTAATTAGAATGTTGATGTATCTTCACTTTTGTGTTTACAATGTTACATAATACATTGTAACATTTTGATTTGAACAATGTACTACTTATAAGTTCAAACAATGAATTATCAATAATAAATATGTTTTAACTTTTGTCGCTATTTCACCTATGTATATTTCAGATTTGTTTAATCTATGCATGTGTAAGGCTGGAATTTTGCTTATCTTGCTACTTTTCAAAATATTTTAAATATTTTATATGTATATTGTACTGCCGTACCCGGGCCCCCAAAAAAATTGCCATACCAACATACCAGATCCCCGTACCGTACCCACGTACCGGCTACCTAGATTAAAAGCATTTGTGTATGCAAGAAGGAGAAGAACAGTGTGATAGAAATGGAATACCTCTCTACATAGAGGCATCCATATGCATTTCTACAAGAATCTAAAAAAACAGCTCTTGCATTATGCATAACCGGCATAGTTGCACATGACTTTGTTTCTTGACTCGTTATGCATAGGGTGAAGCTTGGATGCTATACTAGACTATACTAGGAATTAAATGCATATTCATATACGGTTGATATAGTTTTGCTTGTGCTTGTGCTCTTTAAAAGTTCTTTATGCAATTTTAGTTGCTCTTCCATGTGTTTTAATGTTCATATGATGCGTTGGTTATGCCCTTGAAATTGTGGAGATCTAGTGATTAATGTCAATGGGACACATTTATACATTTTCTGAAAGATGCTAATTCCTATGGATGAGTGAATGCTACAATAATATGTGAATTCAACAAAAGGTAGTTTTTTCCCCGCTATGTTTGTTTCATTGTTGTATGTGTTCTAAGAATAGCCTCCATGGTTCCATTTACTCAATTATTTGTCCATTTGCTTTGTGGGCAGTAGCCACTACTACATTTCAGTTGTGGGCCCAGATTTTGAAAGAGATCGTCTCAAAAGTTTCTGGTTCTCCATCGCTTAAAATATATTGTGTAATCCATATTTTGAAAGATTTCCATGGTTACTTCATCTTTGGACTTACTCTCATGTCGCAAAGGATAAATCTAGCTAGTTTGGCTACACTATCGATCACCACCATGATCTGATTATTTATTCGGACATCTTAGGTAAATCAGTAACAAATTCAATTGAAATGCTTTTCCATTTGTTGTCAGGCACCAAGAGGAGCAGGGAACCCATTCACTTGATTTACATGAATTTTCTTGTACATGTTTATATACTTGTCTATATACATCTTGTCTTCTTGTGCCTATGTCTTATTTCTATCTATATGGATTGCTAAGGGGATATCATGAGGTTTACAGAACAAATTATATGTAGAGGATCTTGGTTGATGCTACTATTCCATGGTTTTGATATGGGGATTTGTTTTCTATATGCAGCCAAGTACGGCTTCATTTCATTTTACAAGTATGGCCTTTGCTTTAGAACGGGCACAAATAGGTTTATACAACCATCCTGTTTTAATCTACATAAGTACAGATTACCAAAACACATACTTAAGGCTCAGAAACATTTACAAACTGAAAATGAAATTCGAACTATCAAACTGATTTTGTGAAAGAAAACGGAAAAATGTGATCAAGTTTTGGAATAAAATTTAAAAACGTCTATTCTGGAGACATGGACTTAAATAATAGTTTTATATATCATATGGAGCTGATCATTCTCTGCAAACAGTTTAACCATTCAATACAAACATAACAGAGTACAAATTTGTAATGAAACTGTGCACTGATTTCAATTCCCTGAGTAACACCAGTTCACACAAGAAAACAAACAAACTAAACAAAATAATGAATCCACAATCCTGTTTACCACAAACAATATAAATTCAAATGTGAAAACACTACCCAGGATTCAGCGGTGATTAGTCAAGTTGGCATTCATGTAATAAAACTGAAATAGCTTTAACTTCAAATTAATGTTAAAACGAGAAAGAAAACTAACATCACCAATTTTTGCAGAGATATAGACTGGCTGCTTGTATTAAAACCTAAAAATGTCACAATGTATCCCCTTTACAACTTCGAGCCAAATTTGTATATCTTTGAAACATTATAAATATGTATATATGGCAACAGAGGATTCTCCACAGAAGGTGAAATGAACAGTCTTCAAGTGACTCTTGGTCTTCCACAACAAAATCAATTAATCACTGATTTTATTTTATTTTTTTCTTCCATTTTCGGGTTCGAGGCTACCCTTTCGATGACAACATACATTCTATACATTTAGTAAACCGCATCCACATGAAGAAAGGCTCACAACCCCTTCAGTCTGCGTACATGGGGGCAAAATGTCAAACTTAACTAAAGTTTTTCATCTGATCTAGCATGCTTTCCATGCACCAAAGGCTCTTGAAAACCTCACCAATTAATCCTAAAGATCCAAACATCTATAAAAGTATCGTTTTTCACAAAATGGACGTTGAATGCCAACTTACACGTGTTTAATATCAGACCTGAAAATTGGCTTAGTACTTGTCTGTCAAAATATGGTTGACAAACCAATTTTGAAGGTGTAAATATGCTACATAAAGCTACAAATAGAGGTAGTTCTTCTATTGATTTTTTCCTCACATTCCTCTACATTTCTACAAATTTTCAACTAAATCCGAGTCCATCTCATTATGCAAATCACATCTCGAAAGAAGTCATAGACATTTTCTGAAAAACTATGAAAACAGCTAAACACTTATGTCAATATATGACTAACATGCCATTTTCAAAAGTGAAAATGTGTTGCGTAAAGTTGGGAATGAAGGCGATTCTTGTTTCATTGTGTTCTCCTCACATTTGTCAACATCACAAATTTTCAACTACATACAACATTGAATTCAACATCCAAATCGTATTTCGAAAATTCCTTTGCAGTGATTTTTGCAATGTTACCTAGGGACGCATCCCCCCTCCCCCCAAGTAGGCACGTCCAGGATGTCTTGGACATCTCAGAGTAGTGGGAGGGCAGGAAAGTCCCCCCCACATTTTCTGGCAGAGAAATTTTGAAGGGGAATCTTCAAGATGTCCCTGTATATGAAGGGACATCCTGTATTTTAAGTTTATAGGGGAAGTCAAGAATGCTTGCATGTCCCCGAGACGGTTGATGGATGTCACCGATGTCATTTAGTTTTTTTTTGCTTTATTTTTAAAACACTTTTTTGAAAAAAATATAGATATAAAAAATTTAAATAAACAGAAAAGAAACATAATAAGGCAACCTTAACCCTAGAAGTGACACTCTAACTTATTAAATGAGTCTTTAGCATCATTTCATATCACACTCAATATTCACACTTCAACAAACTTAGCACCGAGAAAAAGTGGAGAGCAAGGGCAACTGCAAGTGAAAGAGGAAGAGTAAGATCGAGAGGAAGAGAAAAAGCAACTGCATGAGCAACTAGCAAATGCAAGAGGTATTTATGATTCTATTTGTTTACATACTTTAAATTTACATTGAAATTTTGAAATTTAATTCAAAAGACAAAATTGTTATTTGTAAAAGAACTAGAAGTAAAGAACCAAATTGTTGTTTGTATTTGCAATGTACATACTACATTGTAAAAAATTTCGTTTTACAAAAACTTTGAGGGTTTGTTTGTATAGTTGTATTTGTAATTGTTGTTTTAAAGTTTTTGTTTGCACATTCACGTTGTAAAGTTTTTTTTAGTTTTTAGTATTTCATAAAATGGCAAAATACATAGGGTTTGGTTGTTAGGGCTATAAATTCAAAATTTTAAACTCTTGCATCACATTGAATACAAGCTTTGCTCTCTTTGCTGATTGTAGTACCTGAAAATTGTTATCTCATTTTCCATGTTTTTTATTGTGATTGAAAATGTGTTATAATTGCATTTAATTTCTTAGAAGATCTATTGAATTTTTTGTATATTTATTGATAATTCATTATTGTTTGTAAATATTTTATCAAAATGCAATGGTTGTGTTTAAAGTTTAAAACTTTAAACTTAAAAAAAAAAATAGTTTTTTCTATTTCTATTAGAATTCATTGGTTATTTTTAAACTTATGGTTGTTTTGTTAATCATTGCAGCCACAACAACGAGTTCTTCTGAATATGAATTGGAAGAGGAGATGATTGAGAAATGTGGGAGTGTCAGTGGTGACATTAGTATGGGGGCAGGTGAAGAAGTGAGGCAAAATGTAGTTGCAATACAAACTAACAATTAAGTTGTAAGTACTATCAATTGCCCCTCTCAAATGTTGGCCGAATTCGCCATGGGATCATTTGATAAAAAGAAACCATTTAAACAATTTTCTCGCGTAGTTGCAAACCCCGAAGATGGAGGGGTGAGTAAACTATGGAAGTGCAATATATGTTTGGATACTTGGCATGGCAACATCACCAAGTCCAATGCACACTTGTTGCACCTTACACGTTGGGGGGTTGGTGTTTGTAAGGCTTTTTCACTTGATTAGAAATTAAAGCTGGTAAAGCTTTATAATGGAAATACCACAAACGCCATTCAAGAAGTTCATGGTACTAGCACTAATGCTACCACCCCTTATAGCTCTCGTAGAACTTGTAAGAATACATTGGCTAGTTCTAGTGTTGGGTGATATAATTGGAAAGAAGAGGGAAGAGAAAGGCCGATGGGGCTGCCCCCAATCTAATTGTAGATATGGTTGATTCAAAGGCAAGGGAAGAGGCCGACGATGCTATTGGAAAAAAATTCTCTGCTACTAGGATCTCATTTCATGTCACTCACTCTCCTTATCACAAGGAGGCTATGGCCAAGGTGGAAAAGGCGAGTTCAAGTTATGTGCCCCCTAGAGACACCAAAATTAGGACAACAATTTTGGATGAAAATTATTCCAAGTTAATTTATAAATGGAGGAGATGGTGGCCACATGAATGTCACATGGATGGGTGGACGGATATTAGACACCGCCCACTCATCAATATCATTGTTTCCTACAAAGATGGCATATATTTCTTGAGCATAATTGTTTGTTCTGGGAAGCAGAAAGATGTCGAGTTTCAATTAAAATTTTTGAAGGAAGCCATTGAGGAGGTTGACCCTGCAAATGTTGTACTAGTAATCAAAAATGCAACTTATGTGCGCAGAGCAAAAAGCAAGTTAGTGGATTGTTCATACAATCATATTTATTGGACCCCATGTTGTATGCATGCCATAAACAATGCATTGAAAGACACGAAAGATTCACTAGGTCAGAAAGATAGTTTCCAAGGCTAGGGAGGTGTAGATGTTCATATGCAATCACCGCACATCGTTGTCACTCTTTTGAAGGAATGGGGAGGCCCCGAGTTTGTAAATTCCACGTGTGTTGGTTACGACATAGAGGTTGATAATATTTTGACAATCATTAACTTTCCCTTGTATTCATGATTTTTTTTTACGGTTTCCTCTAAACTACAAATGCATCTGATAATAGTCGAAATGGACTATATTTGGGATACCGGATATGCAACTACATTATCTCTTCTTGAATAGAATGCAAGTTTTGATTTGTACTCAGCAAAGATTAGTGACCACTTATATAGTCTACCATGATCAATCAATTCAATTCTCTTTTAGAGGGAAGTATAATTGTGGTTAGTAGTCTATAAATAGCTCAAAATTGTAAATTTTGATTTAGAGATTCTAAAATTTTTATTGCTGAATCACTCCTAAAGAATCTCGGACAAAAAGTGGTGTGCTCCCATAAAGTACAAGTTGAGACAGGCCATATTCTGCAATACAATTTGGTGTCTTCGTTCTCTTCAAGAGCCGAAGAATGAAAAGCATTTTATTTTCAAATTTGCACTTCTATGAGATATATGGAAAATATCATTTTCTATAACAAAAGTGGAGAGGTTCTCACTACAATTGTTACGCTTGATCAGAGGTATCTAGCCCTTTTTCTTAGAGAGATTGTCATTCTCAGCAATAGGAATTTACAGCAGACCATTATGATTCCTAGGATGATTAGCTCTTTTCAACCCAACCTAGACATTGTAGGTGTTAAGAACCCTGTCAACACTGTCAATGCAACGATGCACTTCTTTGCATATTTCTACCAGGTACCCTAGCACACTCACTCACTCTCATATTAGGCATCATATATATGCTTCGTTCTGTCATTAATGGTCTTCTAGTTCTCCTTGCCCATAACCCAGGTTTACATTACTAGTTTTCTCTTTAGAGCATCCACCTTGGGTGCTAGGAGAGGTTCTATGGGGAGTACGAGCTACTTCCTCAAAGAATTTTCCAAGCCAACCATTTCAGTCATGGTCTTTACCCAATCTTGCATGGCCCTTTGTGGTGGCGGCCAATGAAGTTGTCTGATCTTTTGAACTGAGCTTTGTTACAAACATGTGACAGTATGTTTCTAACCTTGGCCTCCAACTCCAATATTCTCTTCATCAAAGGCGTTCAATATTAAAGGGTCTTTCCTTCACATGGCTTTTTAGACTTAGAATCCTCTGCATTGATGTCGAGCTGATTTGAATTCATCCTATTTAGTCATGTTTAGATATGTATATGCTTATTATTTTAGTTTTGTACTGTTTAGTTGCTTTGTATAACCTAGGGATTTTCTTCCGTGGCATTTGTTAATCATAATTGTGTTTAATTATTTGTGTCTATTAATGTAGTTTTATTTCACTCCAACACTATTGAGCCATTCTAGTTCTAATCCTTTCAAAAGTAACATATTCATTTCAATCTTAGTCACCGCATTCGCCGATTTTAAAGCCAAAAAATTGAAATTCGTCAAATCTCAAATTGTCGCAAGAAATTCATCGAAATTCACGATTTTAATACCCCTCTAACAAAACCGTTTTAAAAACTCGAAAATATGTTGACAGTAAGGTCGTTTTGCCCTAGCCATTGCGTTTGGAGTTGGAGGAAAGACTGGGAGCTAACATGCCCTAACGCGACTGGGAGCTAACGTGCCCTAATGCGACAAGACAGGTTATGCCAAGTTTTAGACTGTGCGGATGCACGCTTTTACAGAGGTTCTCGACGCAATCTCTGTCACGGGCTTCCATTGCCATACGTTGCATAGCGATACGTATGTTTTATTGATGTTTAATTTTTTGTTTTATAACATATTATAATATTTAACATGCATGGCTTTAGAACTCTTTCATGATGACTGATCTAAGGAAAAATATGATTTGTTTTTTATCATTACCTTTTAGTTTAGGTTTTATTTTTTATGTTTTTTATTAATTTTATTATATATTTATATTTTACATTTTTATTATATATTTATAGTTTACATTTTTATTATATATATATTTTTTTAATGTTTTTATTAGCTTTGTAGTTTAGGTTTTGTTTTTTATGTTTTTATTAAATTTATGTTTTATAGATGATAATTTTATTAAATATTTATATTTTACATTTTTACTATATATTTATGTTTTATACATGTATATATATAATGTTTTTATCATATTTGTGTTTTATATATCTATATTTTATATTTTATATTTTTCAAAAATACAAGTATATTTTTGTTAGTCGAATTTTATCTCGAATATTTTTAATAACAAATTTCTTAGGAATTTTATGCTCCACGAATCCGAACACGAATTCGAATGCGGTGATTTAGATTTCAATCACCTCCCATATATCCACCTAATGGTCTACTAAATTAATCATGATTAAAATGAAGCACTTGCCACAAAAGTCTCTAAAGTCTCTAATAGGTATTATTTTCATAGGTAGTGCCACTAGGTCTAGGATTTTAGATACTTTGAAGTTTGTGTTGATGTTTTTGTTTCTACTTCCTTGGTCTGCATCATATCTCGCATTTGTGCTTGTGTAGTTTACATCATATCTTACATTTGCAAATGTAAGCTTGAAATGTTTGCAACAGCGAGATTAGCATTTGCACGTGCACTCGCACAAATTGGAATAAGGAAAACTTAATTATGTTGTTTGACACGTGTTTGGTTATCTAAGTTCAATTTTGTCACTGAATAACATAAATCCCTGTTATAAACACAAAATGTATTTTCAAACAGGGATATAGACTTCATCAAAAATTACAAGTATTATTAAAAGTAAAACAATTCTTCATTGAGATAAACTTGATAAGAGAAATATAGTTATGAGTCTCAAGTTCGACCAATCTTGTAGAAGACCGGGTAAGTCCCGAGCCAAGTCAACTAGAGAGGATCGAACTGGATCGGCTAAGGAGATTGGGTGTGTCTTTACAGAAACTCATAAGTATTTCAAAACAAATGAGTTCCGAGGTCCCGTGACTCCTGATATTGTGACCTACAAGTTTCAAATTAGATACCAATCACTTTTAAAAAGACGAAAAAATGACACCCCACCCTTGATCCTAGCCCACTCCAACTTCATACACTTTGATTGGCAACTCCCAAAACAGTTAAACACCATTTGCAGATCACAATTATGATCCAAGGGGTATTTTGGGCATTTTGGCCAATAGATACGGCTTTAGTTATCGTTTCCATCTCCATGATGTTGTTTGTAGAGGCTCTAATCGTCCATTTGCAAAGGTGTCATGGCATTTCTACAGGGGGTATGTAATGTCCCCAAATGGACATATTTCAACCCCAAGTGGATTACCCGCAATTCCCACTAGGGCTAAATATCAAAATACCTCAAAAAATTATGAAAAATTGTTTGCAAGTAGATAACGAATAATCAGAATAGGATCTTCAATCAAATTCAAAAAATATTAATTCTGAAATTTATTAGGGCAAAAAAAAACAGAGCTTGTAAATTCAATAACATGAAATACTCCAAATTCCAGGGCAAACGATAGCTCAAACTAAGGCTTGAAAGATAAGTTTTCCAATGAACCCAAAATCAGAATTTTTCAATGGCAAGAAGGCATGCAAAATGGATCTGCAATTCTGATACAGTGTAGATAAACCCTAGTTGTAAGTGAAAGCTAGAAATACAATTTCGCCCCACTTAGGAAAGGCCCAAAAACACCTCAAAACTGATCAAAAACTTCAAATCTAATCTCTCCTTGAATTTAGCTTGAAATCGATCTTCAACAACATCTAGAAAACTACTGAAAAATCAGCTAACTCCTTGATATGCAATGGAAACACCTGTGTGGAGAATCCTCTCAACTAGGAGAAGGGTTTTCGTCCTTCTACTAGGTTCTTTGAGGGTTTTCGTCCTCAAGAGTGAATCTCTAAGGGTTTTTCGTTCTTAGAAGATTGAAGATGTAGCTCAAAGCTCATCAAACAAATCTGATTTGAGAAAATAAACAAGTGATGTCTCTCCAAGCAAGTTCACTTGCTTAAATAGAAGAAATTAGAATAGGACCCAAATGGCCACTCTCACATCCAATCAGAATTTTCCCTTCATTTAATACTTTTCCCCACTTGCTTTTCTCCCTTAGGCAAGTCGCATTTTCCCTTGAATTAATAACTTTTGCTAAATGTCTTTTGTCTGTTTTGTCTTTTTCTATTTTTATCTTTATTAAGTTTATAATATTTTATTATAAGTGCTTTATAATTTATTTATTTTTGCACTTTATAATAAACTAGCAGAACTTAAGTCCCCCCTTAAGTTTATTCCTTAGTTGTCGGGGAGACAGAATGGGCTAAGGGTCTTCAACTGGGAAGGGGATATTACAAGGTATGTGTTGTTTTTTTACCCTTCCATTTTTCCGATTTTGTTAACCCTATCTTCTTTTCAAATTGAAAGAATAGAAAAGACTAGAATTTCAAATATTCTTCTTTAACCTTCTCCATTCTTCTTCTTTATTCTTCTCTTTTTGCTATTTGTTTCTCCTAATCTTCAGGTTTCTATTCTTCCTCTTCCTCTTCCTCTTCCTCTTCCTCTATTTTTCTCCATTCTTCTCTGTTATCTAATTGCTTTATTCTTTCTTTCTTAAATCTCACCATAAATATTCAATCTTCTAACCCAAACTGCTGATTTATCTTTCTATCTTTGAATGTATTCTTCAGAATGGTGCAGCAGCTGCAAAAAATAGACCAATGGAAGCATGGCAGTGAGGACAAAATGGAAAGCAAAGCATTGAGGATGAAATGGATGGGGAATTTATATGCAAGTAATGTGATATGATAGTACATGGAGGCATTAATCGAACAAATACTAACTTGGTCTTGAACGTATTCCGGGACATGATATTTGTCAATGCAAACTTCCCAACCAGAGTTTTTAAGGGAAATGCCTTCCTTTTTAGAGGGATTTGAGAAAAAGGAGCAAAAGAGGGATGGGGTAATCATTCTCTCCTCCATTTCCTTGGCGAACCCATCTTCTACTACTGGTTGTAGGAACCATAGGCATTCAGGATTAAGGGCAGACAGGATGCAGCAAGAATAGTGGTCAGAATTTTTTGATATTTTACCACATACCTTTCAACATGGCAAGGCAATTCTTTCTAAATTGTAGTTTTCATTTTTATTCATTTCAGTCACCAATAGATTTGCTATTAGAGTTGTTATTTCCACTTTTAGGTCCCCTTCTTGACTGGAAATGGATGGTGCCTTGACAGTTTCTATCCAAGGTTTACAGCTTTTATTCTTCGATGACATTAGAGGGCCGGTGTTGAATGAGAAAGTAGTGGATGTCAACTAATTGATTGATATGTAGTGCGAAATATGGAGAAAGAAAGGTTGAACCATAATTTCTGATGGTTGGACATATGGTAAAAATTGGCCACTTCTCAATTTCCTTGTGACTTCTGCAAGGGATTATTTTTTTCTCAAATCCATTGATGATTTGCAAAAAGTTAAGAATGCTGAATATTTATGTGATGTAATGGAGTGGGATGTGCTAGAGGTGGACATCAAAAATGTAGTCCAAGGAGTCAAACTCATAAGAAATGCCACCAACTATAGAGATGCAAGATAAATTCTTATAGAGAGACACGCCTAATAGTTTTTGAGCTCCCTGTGTAGCCCATTGCATTGATCTTATGTTGGAGGTTCTTGGATAAATGCTTTGGGTTTAAAACTTTAAACATGTTATGGAGAGAGCAAACATATGCAATTACATCTATAACCACACATGAGTCTTCACCATGGTGAGGAAGTTTGTAGAAAACAAGGAGCTTGTCTGATCAGGTTGCCATTGCATTTAGTACCTTGCAATCTCTTCTTGTTGTAAAGGAAATTTTGAAACAAATGTTTGTTAGCGAGGAGTGGAATTCCTCAAATTATGCAAGGGGGTTGGGAATGATAATGAAGATTGGGTTTTAGATGAGATTAACTTTTGGACAATGGCCAAGGAAATCATAATGGTGAGTGATGTGTCCTTTTTATAACTTCACTTCTATCATCTTACATGCCTAGTTTAATCTCCTCCTAGCATCCAAATCATAAGTATAGGTGATTGAGCATTTGGTGAGACTCTTTGTATAGTTGATGAAGAAAAGGCCCTAATGGATTGTCCATGACGGGAAAGATAGTGCCAAGGAAACCACTGTCACTTTCTATAACGAAAAAGTAACTCCCAGCCTTTATGGGACATTGTAGATGGTAGGTCGCACTTTCAGCTCCATACGCCATTATATGTAGTTGGGTAAGTACAGGTGATTGAGCCTTTGGTGAGACTCTTTGTATAGTTGATGAAGAAAAGGCCCTAATGGATTGTCTATGATGGGAAGGATAGTGCCAAGGAAACCACTGTCACTTTCTATCACGAAAAAGTAACTCCCAGCCTTTATGGGACATTATAGATGGTAGGTGGCACTTTCAGCTCTATACACCATTATATGTCGTTGGGTAACTTTGAAACCAAACTTCTACTTTAGAGAGCTGTTCAAGTTTGATGTGGAGGTAAAAGGAGGCCTCTCAAATGCATACAAAGGCTGGTGTTAGTCCCAAATCTAAAAGAGAAATAATGAAGAGCTCTTTGTTAGTCCCGTCGCAATCGAACTAAGGATGTCGCAGCAAGCTAAATTTCTAAAATATTTCATCTAGTCTAGTAACTTTGTAAGCTTTTTCTTTTAGTGTCTTCGAAATTTTATTTACTTTAATTAGTTTTATTTTTTTACATCTGGATATATGGTGGGAAGACTTTGGCACAGGTACATCTCATCTTCAAAAGCTTGCGGTTAAAAATTTGGGCCAGCCGTGAATCACTTTTCTGAGTGAGCATTGCAATATATTTACCCAGCAAATGTTGAATGATTTGGTGTTTATACACTACAATCAGCGCCTCAGCCACAAACAAAAATAATGGGACTGATTTAGTGCACATTTACCTGGATGAAATCGATTAAACATCGGATCGGATCACTGAGACTGAGGAGCACATGTTTGCAAATGAAGACTTTGTTTGGATCAATCAAGAATATTTAGAGGCAGAGGTAGTGTCCATTGCGAGCAAGAGGAAAAATCAGAGGCACATAGAATGGTTGTTTCTGCTACTTTCAAGACCTACCAAAAGCACATGAAGTGTGGGTCGAGACGTGTTGAGGAAGTCTTGGGCTTGGTTTGTGTGGATCCTTCCTTACATTGTTCTTCATTATGTTTATGCATGTTATGCCATGGATATCATAATCCATGAATTTCAGAGTTCAAAATCAGTTATAAACTTTAATATAAGATCAAGCCATCTCTGTTTCATGTGCAATCACATTATTTAATTACACTTGGATGGATAGTATGTATTTTAGCATGTAATTAATAAATTTTGCATGTCACTAAAGCTGGTTGTGGAATGTAAAAAGATCCTTTATTTTTGTGAAATATATTTGTTGTTTTCTGAATTTGTTGAGGTTTCTGTCAAATCCAAGTCCAGGCCCAGAATCAGCTTGCCAAGTCTGAGTCTCATTACAATAGAAGGAACGTGCTTTCAAAATTAATTGCTTGGGATTGAACCACCTTGCTATGTGTATACTCCAGACTTCCTTTGTCTGTGTATCTGGAAAGAGTTTACGCTGGCAACTATTGAACATGGGATTACACTTTGAGATTTATATATATTTAAGACGGTCACAAACAGGACCTATACAACATATATTAAATGTTGTATAATTTATTTAAAACAATGATTTTGTAAGAAACAGAACCTTAATCTTGGCAGAAGAAAATTAACATTTCATTCAAAATAATTATAATCAAATGAAAAGCATGTCCAAATGCAAAGTTTAGCATTGTCTCCACTTCAGAATTGTCTAAACTCTAAAAACCTTAAACGCTGGGAATTGGCATAAAGGATAATTTAAGATGGATCTCTCACCAGTTCCCCGCGGTAAGCATGACCAGAAGTATGCAGCTTCTCTCCCCTTCCCATCACTATTGTAGGGCCAAGCTCTGATATACGGTTCATCATTTTAATCACACGAGGTTCATTCCCAGGTATCATCTGCGCAGTCATGGAAATCAGTAAAAGCAAGCATATAAACTATTCTTCAAAATAATTGCAGCTTCGGTAGATATATTAAATCATGTTATCACGCATGCATAAAACTGCCATCTCCTGCTATCACATGTAACATCATTTCTTGTAGAACATAGGTTGTGGAAAACTCAAAGATTAGCATTAGCAATCTGTTCTCTTTACTTTATTGTACCATTTTTAGGACCCACAGAACAAAGCAGGCATACTAAGTCCTGAACACGACAAGCAGTTCCATTTTAACACAGTGGAGGCCAGGTCAGAGAGTCTGAATTGTTCTACTAGTGTACCTGAAAGGAGAGAAGATGTCACTCCTCTTTCTAAGGTTTTTCCATAGTAATTGAAGGTGGAGATATTAGAAATTTAACCCATTTTGACAGGACATAATGAGAATAAGAAAATCTGCACTCGCATAACAAAAAATATAATTAAAGCAAGCAAGACAGAATGTTGTTGCCAAGCATCAAGTTTATGAGAAAGCTTTAGTGCGAAAAAACTTCTATCTTGTAAGGCTTCAGATTAATAGATAATATCGCTACAATCCCACTGATGACCTCATGTACACGTTTCCATCATGTTATCCATATATGTGACTAGGGTTGTTAAAGTAGAAACCATGCATTCTTTCCTTATTTCTTGATAAAGAAATTTTTACATGTCATGCAGATATGACCAAATCTGATCCAGGAGTATCTACCAAAAGTGGTTCCCGCGGTACCGCCAACCCAATCTTTGTATATTGTAGTTCATGAAGTTCCACTTCAATGGACTGCAGTACTCCAAAATCTCACCCATAGGTCTGCAGTACCCCCAAGACCATCAATCCATCTCTGGTAGATGCCTGACACACTCCAGCAGTATCACAGTGCAATCTGTGTAGATCGGATCTGGCACCACCTGTGTGTGCGCCTAAACCTTCTGCAATACATACCATGGCTTCAGTGGGGTCTAACACACCTCCATGACAAACCACGAAGGACAATTCACACTATACAGTTCCGCGAGGTGCCGACAACTTGCTTCCCACATCCCAACAAGTGCAAAGTGTGTGTTCTTCAAAGGCTTAGCTAGTGCGGGGTTGAGGGGCAGCCCACTTTTCATGGGGTAACGACCTATGCCAAATTTTTAATAATCACAATAATGTCATTCAACATGGCTCCGCACCATACTGCACCACACCACGTGACACTTCCGAGGATGTCATTATACAAGAGCATCAACCCCCATAGCACCCACCTTTCAAGCAAGCCACATAATGGTCAAAGGGTGAAGAGTCTATAATGTCCCCTTTTCAGAATTAATTAATTATGGATACCTAAAGCCTTTTTATATTATTTTCCGTAGGCTAAGGGAAGATTAAAAGACGAAAATAAATTAAATAAGTAGTCCAAGGGTATTTTATATTTTATTTGGAAAAAGGACACTTGAATTATATTTAAAACAGCGGAAATAGACTAAAATAATAATACAACAATAAACTTCTATTATGGGGCACTAAAGATAGAATAATAATTAAATAAAGCATTCTATTATGAGGCACCAAAGATAGAATAGGTTGCATGAGCGTCAAAATCCTATTTTTTAGGATGGAGAGAGGATAAATCAATTTTATATTTTTATTCCTATTTTTAGGATGGAGCGCCAACTTTGGAAAAGGCCTTGGAAGTTATAAAGGCGGATTTAGGGTTTATTATTACATACATCTTTGAAATTTATGAGTTATTTTCTTTGTCTACAAGTAGCTTTTGCTTCTACAACAGCAATAGAGGACGAAATCCCTCATTTGCATACGGATTTGAGGACAGAATCTCTCACTTCTCAGCTGGGAAATTCGATTCAGGGGTTGCAGTGGTCATTCAAGGTGCAAGTGTTCCGCCAGTTCAGCTCCAAACAATTGTATTCAGACACTGGTATTTTTTATTGTAGCTGGTTGGAAATCATTAAATAAAAGACAGATTTTTACACATTATGGTTCACTATTTTTATTTATAAAAATCATATTATCGTTGTTATAAAAGTTAATTTTATCAATACTGCTGCCCTAGGGTTTTAACAGAAATACTCAGATTTGGTTGAAGTATTTTTTTCAGGGATATTATAGAGTCACACATGGAGTTGCATGACGTTCAAATTCATAACTTTTTTTGCCTTCGCAGTTTTGTAACATGTGTATGCACATTTGTAGCTTTAGATGCCAATCAAAGTAGAAGATGGAACACCATACATCTTTCTCAAGAGTATGCCATGTACAAGATGCACAGATAAATAACCACATTTATTGCTCCAAATCTAATATCTCCCTCTCTCAATTCTCTACATAAATGTAAATAGCTTCCGCATTCGTATATAACACGTTTAAATCCTCATTTAGGGTATTGTCCACCAAGTCAACTCCTGCACCCTGAATTAGTGGCATTAGAGTGGTTCATCATCTTGTATGACTCATCGAACAAGGTCAAAGCATCAGAGCCTCAGCGTTAAACCACAAGATCCATTAGACTATCTCATGTGCCATCATAACAAAGTTCAGATGGCAAAGGACAATCAAGTGCAAGATGAGTTACATGCGATAATGAAGGATGAAATTGCAAAAGCACTTGTAGAACAAAGAAAATTTTTGTTCAGTGAATTCATGAGAAGTCCTCAAACGAGTGGTTCCATCGACCCATTCATCAAGTAAAGCTTTTGGTGGTCGATTCTACACTAGGTTTCAAGTAAACCTAGACGTTATCGTGTTTGAAGGAAAAATAAATGCAAATGCAATAGATAACTAGTTAGATTTGTATTTTTCTGCGATTACTTTTTGATGAAGAGAAAATCAAAATTGTACTTCTGAAATTCTTTTCACCCATCAAGAAGTGGTGGCAAGCCCGTGCTTTATAGGAAGACCAAAAAGAAGGAAACTCTAAGCCAACCTAGGATTCATTCCCAGAAGCCTTCAAGGATAAGTATTAACCTGAAGATGTTTATGAATATCACTACATTTAGTGGCAACAACTATGGCAAGGACATGACAAATCATTTGAAACCTAGGTTGATGCCTTCCATAACCTATATGTAAAACTGGGTCCATTCAAGTCAAAGGAACATACAAGTTTCAAGTATCACAAAGGGCTACAACCATTCAGTTAGTCCCAATTGGAGCTGGCTAAGATCAACATGAAGGTAGAAACCTATCACTATGCAGAAACTATTGAGGAGTCTATGATGAAGGGCAAGGGGGACACATCATCTACACCAAAGAAACCACCTTCTTAAGACAAAAAGTCACAACAATCTAAGACAGGTAAATGGTGTGACAAGCACAAAAGAAATAGCCACTCGAACACAAAGTACCAAAGGCCAAAAAATATATCTTGCATTGGCAAAAATAGAGGATTATGAAATTAAACCCTTTAATGGAATCATTGACACATCCAAATGTTGTAGTAGCACCGCACAAGTAACACCAATAGTGCAAGATGTTGATGCAGAACATCTATCTCATTCACATCTTTGGACGCAAGGGCAACCACTAGATTTTATGATAGATGGTGGTAGCAAGAATAACCTCATCTCTAAAGCAATTGTCAAGCGACTGAATGTGTCATCCATTCCTCATCCACAAGCTTAAAATCTAGGATGGTTTAGTTCCTACAACAACAAAGGTATATGCATCACTCCCCAATATCACTTCTCATATTCTATTTATCCTTTTAAAGAAGAGTTAGTTTGTGATGTAGCGCCAATTGATGTTTATGAAGTTACTCCTTGGGCATACATATATGCATAGTCGTCAATGTGTATAGCACCAATCCCCGTAGCATAGTTGTATCAATGGGTAGTAAGAGATATCAGAATCCTAAAATGTCATGCCAACACCCAATAAAATTGTGCCATAGAACTATGCATATTCAACATTCAAAACATCACCCTTACTGACACACGATCTCAACTAGTAAAGACATATCAGATTTTGAAAACCATGTACACATAAAATGGTTCTATGTCCGTGCACAAAGTTGTCAGAACAGGTCATCTTCCACAACAAGCCAAATGGCTCCCGAGGTATCCCCTAGAAGCCAAGGTGCCACACCTGCTTCCTAGATGTTAACACAATCGAGACTATTTCTTTACAAGAAGGGGCAAATTATCTAGGAGCATCTACCAAGAGCGGTTCCCACAGTACCACAGAGCCTATCTTCATAAATTGCAATTCATGCATTTCCAGTTCAATGCATAGGGGTACTCCAAAACCTCACCCACAAGTTTGTGGTACCTCCAAGACCATCAATCCACCCCCAATGGATGCCACACACACTCTAGCATTAGCGCAGTGTAATTTGTGTAGATGACACCTCATGCCATCCATGTGTGCACCACCTTTTGTGGTACATCCCATCAGCTTCAGCAGGGTCTAACACACCTCCAAGCCAATCTGCAAAGGACAATTCACACTACACAGTACAGTGACGTGCTGTTGCTACCTCCTTCCCTCTAGGCATGGAGCACATGCTCTTCAAAAACTTAGGCGGTGCAAGGTTAAGGAGCAGTGCCCCATGCCAAACTTTTGATAGTCACAATGATGTTGTTCAACATAAATCTGCACCATGCCACGTGGCACTTCCAAGCATTTTTTCATGTCAGAGCATATGTCAGTAATCTGCAGACCTTTCAGTCAAGCCACATAATGGTCATAAGGTGAAGAATCTTACACGGAATCCCATAACAATTCAACTTCCATAAGGGTTCTTTCTACATTCGCGGCTTTGTAATATATGTATAAACATATGTAAATTTAAATAGCAATCGAGGTAGAGGATAGACAGCCAGACATCTTTCTCAAGAGTATGCCATATAAAGGATGCCCACATAAGTAAACACGTTTACACTTCCAGTTCTAATATCTCCCTCTCTTGGTTTTTGCATAAATCTAAATAATTTCCACATATGCATATAACACAGGTAAATTCCTATCTAGGGTATTGTCCACCGGGTCACCTCATGGGCCACAGATCAAGATTTGTTAGGGGATGTATCCTTGTTCTGCCCCCCTCACAATCTATGTGGACATCTATCCAAAAAGGATTCTCTAATTACCAAGGATCGGATCAATTCCTGTGTTGAATTTGAAGGCATTTAATAGCACCAAAATATCAATGTCTCTAAGGAGTTAAAGGTAGCTTAACTTCTCAAAGCACAAACAATCGAACTAAGTTAAACGTAGGTTAATCGAATGCACTTTTGGAGTCCCAGTGACTTAATTTTGGTCATCTGAGGACATTAGAATAATTTCTTTCTTTCTCTCTCAGACCATTAACAATGTAACGAATCACATCACGAATTACACTTTGATCAACAGCCCATGATTTATGTATATAATAGTCTCCTAAAAAAAATTTGACAAAAGATAAAGTACTATATATTAAAAAGGAGGTGTACAAAAAGGAAAGGAAAAATTATACTGTTCAAGAAAGAGTTAGAGATGGTGAAATTAACTAATTATCAGGGGGCTTTTTGTTTGCTTTTGTTTTGAGCCTTCCTCAGTCACTTCTTCCGTTAGTACTATCATTGCTATTCTTGTCAAAAAAATTAACATAAATTTTTTCATCATCATGCCTATATAAGGACAGAAACACTATATATCTGTGACTACTATTAATATCGTTGTAAATCAGGCCACTATACATGCCGTCATCTTCAAGATGAAGCCAGTGATCATCCAAAGAAGATTCTTTTTATTTGTGCCTTGCGTGTTTCTGTTATGAGCTACATAGGTTGAAAGGTTAGGATGATTTTCCTCATTCAGGCTGCATGAGATCCAAGTCTATCCAGAGGTGCAGGCCTGAGGCTTGAAGAGGGTCAATTTCTAGTCCATTCCTCTTATGGTTACTTTGGTAGAGTTTTCAGGAGTTGTAGCTCGTCTCTTTGCAGGAGGAGACAACTGAGCATGTTCATGAGTAATATCACCTATTCGCCTTCTGGAAATTTCTGATAGCATGATGTCGTCAATTGCCTCAAAGGATGGTTCAACATTCTTTCCCAGCATATCCACACACTTGGTAAAGACCTATCGTACTGAGAGTATGTAAACGGTGCACACAAAATGTGGAAAAAAAATGGTTAATAGAAAAATTTACGGTAAATTGTGCATATAATAATTTGTAAATCATGGTAATTTTAATAATTAAACTTCAGATCTATACATGGATAGATTAAAATATTATCTAAAGTGACAAAGAATTCTGGCTTAAACAGTTAACATAATAAATATAACATCAGTTTTTTAATCTTCTCTCTTGGCTGATGTTCTTGCATTACCTTCCAACGGCAGGTTTATCTTGCACACCTTTTTGTTTTTCTATTTATACACATAAGTCCCCACATTTCTTAATGTTAATAGAATAGTTTGTTTGCAATTGTTTGTGTAATTTTTGTTAACTTCTTCTTTCTTTTATTTTGAATCTGTGCAAGTGTGAAAACTAAGATACCAGATGCATTCTAAAAGGTCATATGTCGCATACCCAACACTTGACACGATAGGAAACATGTCTGATGCGTGTCCTAAAATAGGACACGTGTCAAACACGTGCCCTAGACGTGTCCCAATGTGTCGGACACATACACGCCAAAATGAAACCACCAGGGGGGGGGGGGGGGGGTGTTTAAAAGCAGTTTTTCACTTCATATTTGTCACTTTTAGCTATAGAGAAAAGCTTACATTGTCTAAAAGACCAGATTTGGAAAGAATTTGGAGAGATTTGAAGGCATTCTAGCAAAGCAGATATGTCAGTTCTCCAACAGCAGCATTTTTCTTCATTCATACCACAGAAATCATGGCTCAATCATCAAAGGCAGCTGGTAAAGGTCAAAGGAAAGGCAAGAATATCAGTTTGGTGCTGCCCCTGCACCCACCCCCCCTCCAAGTTTATCCATCTGCTGCAAGTGGAGCTGCAGGTGCAGCTGACAGTGCTGCAAATGACCTTGTTGTAGCAAAACAACAAGCTCAAGATAAAAACTATCTGTTGTGGAGGTGTGTAACAAAAAAACAAGGGCACGGGGAAAAGGTTTTTTGAAGAGGAAATGTTGTTTGGACATGTAATTACTGCCATGTCAAATAGAAGAGCACCTACTACTGAGTAAAGGGCCATTTAATGGGTCTTAAGTATGGAATTGGAGCATGTAAATCGGTGAATGTTGCCCAACGAAATATGATGTCAAGAGAGGATAATATTGGCTTGGGGAAGGTGGCAGCAGCAAGTAGGACACACAAAAATGAGGATCCTCTTCCACTTTTGATGAAGCCATCCAACCAGTTTAAGAGTGGGACTACACTTCACCCAGCAAGAAAGATGCCAGCTCCTAGTGGCAGTCCAATGGACAGGATCTTTCAACAAGAACGGAGAGATGAGGTTGATCTTACCATTGGGTTCTTTTTCCATCTCAACTTCATTAAATTTGATGTTGCACACTCTCCTTTATTTTTTTAAATGTGTCAAGCTCTACTTGAACTGGCTCCTACTGGGTATTTGCCTCCTGGTTTAGAAAAGCTTAGAGCCACATTGTTTGTTAAGGCAAAAAAGGAGGTCGATAAAATCCTAGCACCTATTAAAGCGTCATGGCCCTCATCCAGTGTTAGTATTGTTTCCGATGGATGGACGAATGCAGCACGCCATCCACTCATCAACTTCATGGTGGCATCGCAGAATGGACTAGTCTTCTCTAAAGAGGTGGATGCACTTGGAAAATACTAAGTTACCGAAACGTTTTGGATACGGGAGCGGGAGCGGGGGTATCCGATACGCGGAAACGGCAAATTTTTTTTTGACCCCGGATACGGCGTAGGATACGGCAGTACAAAAACTGTATAAAAATTAAAAAATATATAAATCTCAACCTTCTAAATAGGAATTTAATTATAAACCACATATGTATATGAAAAACAAGATAAAAGACAAGTTATACTATTAACTATAAATTTATAATAATGTACAGTATATACAAAACGAATAAAATTAAATTCAGAAGATTCTTTCAGAAGATTTGCAAGAAGTTGCTTGGTCCAAAAAGGTGCAAAAATGGATTTTATGAAAATAAGAAAAATATCGCCATCAATGCATAGAGCTCGAGAAAAATATACACTTTTAAAGAAAACGACACCTGCAACGGAGCCACAGAATGAAAGTTATGGCTCATCCAAGTTTTTGCTGCTACATCTTCCCGGACCCTTTCCAAAAATGGCAAATTTTTTTCCATACTTGCGTTTTTTTCACCGAAAATCCAAAAACGGAAAAATTTGCCAAAACAGGAAAAAAACGAAATCGCGCCAAAAAAGGAAAAAAACATGGAAAAAACTAAAAAAAATTAAAAAACGTGTGGCCCGCTCCCTGGCCGCTCCCGCGCGCGCTCCCGCTCCCGCTCCCGCTCCCAGACGCTCCCGCTCCCGCTCCGGCCGCCTAAACCGGCGTTTCCGGTAACGTAGGGAAAATACAAGGATGCACAATATATGGGTGAGTTATTCATTAAGGTCATTGAGGATGTAGGAGTTGATTCTTGTGTGCAAATATTCACACATAATGCACTTGTTTGCAAGGTTGTTGGCATGATTGTGGAAACTAAATATCCACAAATATATTGGACACCTTGCATTGTTCATTCTTTGAATTTAGCACTTAAATCTATTGCCTCAGATGTGGCATGGATGGGAACTCTCGTTGATGATGCACACCATATCCGTAATTTTGTACAAAACCATACCAATGCCCTTACAATCTAAAAAGAGAACATAAATCTATCATTGTTGAAGATTACAGATACTCGGTTTGCCTCCTCATTCATCATGCTTATGAGGTTGAGGGACGTCAAGAGCGCAGTTGGGGCCATGGTTATTTCAGATTTTTGGTCTTTTTCGAGAAAGACCGATCAAAATGCTTCAAAAAAGGTCAAGGACACAATGCTAGATGATGGTTGGTGGGATAGATAGCTCATATCATTAAGATCATGGACCCTATCATTTCTTTGTTGCAGTTTGCAGACACGGACCAGCCCATATTAGGAGAGGTTTATGAAGAGCGGGACTCCATGCTTGATTCCGTGAAGAATGTTATTGTACAGAATGAGTGCCCTAAGTATGGGACAGTAGTAAAGATTTTTCCCCGCCATCTGGGATATTCTCATAGTTACCAACTTCGGCCAGATCTGGTCCAGATCCGGTCCAAGCTGGATTTTTTGAGGCATCCAAATATATCCGATCCGGTTCACCTTAGGTTAATATTAAAAAAATGTTCGAGATAGTGTTTAGTGCATTCAAGGCAGAGGTTGAAGGTTTCAATAGTCCACTCATGTTCATCATTTCCCTCGCGTCTGACTATTTGGCTCAACTCTGTCATTGTTTTGCTCGGAGCAGCTGTGCTAAACAGTGCTTGATCGGAGAGGTGGTCGGCAGTGTTCAGTTGGAGAGGTGGTCGGTGGTAGCAAAGGTATTGCTAGTGTTTGGAGGGAGTGATGAAATGAAATGAAAGATTTTAATGACGTCCACGAGACTAAAGAGTCTATGGGACCACAAGAAACAATTATTTTAATCAGATTTCAGTCTCCTCTCAATATCCGCTCTTCGGCTGTGAATCTTGAGGATGAAGCCCGCCGTCACTGGGAGCTTTGTTCCTTCGAAGAGTTCCTCTAGTCTGTCCACCTTTAGGTTGTTTTTGTACTGAATACGGATATCCTCATATGCTGAACACTCCATGACAAAATGCCATTCTGTCTCGACGACCCCTTTGCTGCAGAAGAGACAAATTCTCCTTTCCCAATCTTCCTTTGGAATAGTCCATCTACCAGTTTCACATTGAAGATGATGCGATCCAGTTCTTAACTGCGCCACTAGAATCTTTGCTTTACCCTTGATAGTTGCCACTAGATAAGCTTTTTCATCATGTTCCCCAGTGTAGTTGAATTCTCTAATATAATGTGCTTTCTTTCGACCAATCTGACCCGCCCACATGGCAGTCCTGAACTTTTCTATCACATAATTTTTTATTTCCCCGTTTCTGTTAGGACACTCCTGCATGTTGATGCCCCATTTATACATCCATTTAGTATTCTGATTCATCCAAGTTTTCTTTCTGCGTTCTAAAGTGTCGTTCATAACTATTTTGGGCCAGCGAAGGTTGTCCATGTTTTCAGCTTTTTTTAGATAGCTTATCATCCGAGACATTGCCGAAGCTTCCAACGAGAAAGAACCCGCTTCAGCCAACAAGATCTCATAAGGAACAGTTGATTTGACTTTAAGGGAGCTTGTGATTAAATGTTTCTGGATTCTCTCAATCTGTCTCCACCCGTGATTTGACATGCTACTTCCCCAAACTTCGCAGCCATATAGAACAAACGGCGTGACCAACAATCCAAAAAGGGTTTTTTTAGTTTTCCAGTCCCAAAGTTCAGCTTTCCTGCACCTGTTTTGAAGTAGGAAAGATGCTTTCCAACCTCCCTGAATCCTTTTTGCTTTACAAGTCTCCCAGCTAAGTTTGTGGTGAAAGTCAATCCCAAGATATTTGTATTCAGTGACTATTTCTAAAGGGCTCCCCTCAAAAAGGAAGATGTTTTGTCTCTCTTCCCTTTTCAAGGTGAAAATCATGATTTTTGTTTTGCTGGTGTTCACTTGCATCCCGACTTCTTGACAAAAGAGCTCTAGCGCTTTTAACTGTTCCCTCAAACCTTGGGCTGTTTTTGAAATTAGGATAAGGTCGTCAGCATATAGAAGTAACTTCACCACGTAACTTGCTAACTGAATACCTCCTCCCTCATTTTTGATCAACAATAAACTTAGAATAAGATTAGGGTTTTTACCATTTTTTCAAATTAAGTATATAATATTACTTTATTTTGTAAGAATAAGATTATTATAGTTGTATTAATTTTATTGTATTTCATTTTATATTTAAAATTGTTATAGTTATAGACTTTATAGTTATTATATTTATATTAATCATTTACATTATATTTAATTTATAAGAATAACAATATTATAGTTATTAATCAATGTAAAAAGAATTACTTTCTTTTTTATTTGTATTATTAATTTTTTTGTTTTTTGTTTTTTTATGATAATCACTACAATATTAATATTTAGTATTTAACAATATCCAATTTATATCAATAATAATTAAATATTATTATCTAGTTATTGACTTACATAATTATACGTAAATTAAATAAATATAATTAGTATTGATTATATAGTTCTTCATTAAATTTATAAAAACAAAACACGCGATCATATTAATATAAAATCAAAAAATTACAAATTCGACTCTGCTAGCCTGAAAACTTTTTGACCAATCCCGAGCCAAATACAACAAAAAAAAAACTATGGCCACTCATTGCATGTAGTCTAAACTAATGCTTTTTGAAAAATATTCCATTTTTTTTAGATATGAGACGTAAACCTCGTTAATAAAGTATCTAACTTTATTATCCAGGGGCTGGGAACTCTAAAGCAATAATTTAGAAATTTATCAATCCCCTAAGAGTTTAGTTAGATATTCGACCAAAAGGAAGGGGCGCCGCCCTGATAGAGCTCATTTATGTATCCTTTACCTCATTAAGTACATTTCGCACCCTTATATTTAAGAAACTTTTGAGGTGAGTTAACAGATCTAGAAGAATCTCTCTTTAAAAACTTTGAGAGGTTTGATACAAACTATTTCGTACATGTTCCCAATGATCTATTTTTGGGTACATACGTACCCTCAACATAACAGATCGACTCCCATCATTTGTATTCCACCAATATCTATTCATGCAAATAAGATCCTCGAATCGATAACGAGGCCAAAGAAAACGTCTTATCTTTTCTCTTGTATCTATGCTAAGATGTTCGACTTTTTCAATGAGTTCTTCGTCATTCTGTATGTCTTTACTATTTGACAATCCTGCACTTTCACCTAAATTGTTTTCCAAATTCAAACGATTCAAAATTCAAAATTCTCTACGACATCTCTGTCTCATGTCTGTCTGAAGTAGATTCAACCACCATAAAGGTGGTGTACCATAACAAACAATATTATGGTTGTCAAGGGCCCAATTGGCCACAACTTCCTTTCTTTCTCTAGGTATATGGCTATACTGAACATCTTGAAATTGTTCCTCCAACCTTTTAATTCTCCAAACTTCTTTAGCAATCCTCCAATTCGGACTATGTTTTCTTCAGGGTTCGATAACATGCTAACAACAATTTTAGAATTTGATTCAATCTAAATTTTAGTCCAACTACTTTTTAAGACCTCTTGCAATCCTTTATAGACAGCCTTCAACTCGGCTAAGTTATTAGTAGCCGTACCCAAGTTTTCAGCAAAAAAATACAACCAACCGATCTGAGCTTCTACCCATACCCGCCATAGCTGCAGGACGTGGATTACCCCTTGAAGGTCCATCAGTGTTTCACTTTAGATACCCCTATGGAGGAGCCTTCCATTGATCATCCCGCTTAAATTTTTGTTTCTTCTAAAAAGGTGGCATAGTCACACTCTTAGGTTGCAAAGAAAGTTGTGCGCAAATATGCTCCCATTGAGGATTAAGAATAAGAGGTGAGGAGACCTTATGTTCGATACCTACAATATTTATTTTGGTTTTGTCCCAAACATAACCAACTTTTTTGCTATCCTATTGAAAAATTCTTCTATTTTATTCTTTCCAAATATTCCAGAGGAGGAGAAATGGTCCTCTATAACACCAGTCGGAGATTTTGACCTCCGGTAAGGTGTTCATGCCTATCTGTAATCAATTGCTCAAAAGATCCAATACTGGACCAAGAGATATTCAGCAATTGAGAAAGGAGCTTCCACAAAGGCACAACACGTGCACATTGAAAAAATAGATGAGAGAGATTATGTTCAGCCTCCAAACATAAAGAACATCTTTATGGGTCAAAAAAGCCAAATTTCATGAGGCGATCACCCATTAAGATTATTCTATGTAATAGCAACCAGATAAAAAAAAATATTTTACGCCATAGAGCAGGCTGCCATATTTGCTTTAAAATCTCCTTAAGAGGATGATTGGTACTATTAATCAAAGAATTATAACCTAAAGAAACTGTATATTCTCCAATGCTTGAATTCCCCCATCCTAAAGTATCTGGCATAGGGGATGTAGAGAGGGGACGATCTTTCAATATATTAGAAATCAGAATTTGTCCCTTGTGCCCAATGTGAATTGGCCAATCAGTAGGAGGAATCCAATGCTTTCCTATTTGCCAAGGTTGGCTAGGTAGCTGAATATAATGAGCAACCTTTTTCCATCCTATGTCATGCAAATTTTCCATAAAAGGCTGTAATTGAGGGAATTGCATTAGAATATAAGGATGTTCATCCTAAGAGTCTGTCCAAAAATTTGCCTTTTCACCATTATTCACAATCCAAAATAGTTGTTTCTTAATAATAGCTTCGCCAACTTTGAGAACAGCAAGTATTGGTGAACCTTCAGCAGGAAGGGGTAATCTAATAATTTGATTTGGAGAATTATTCTCCCCATATTTTGCGCGAATATTAGCAGCCCATAAAGCATCCAGATAAACTAACATCCTCCAATAAATTTTGGCAGCAAGGACTTTTTTCTGTTTGATAGTTGATCTAAAGCCTAATCCTCCTTTCTTCTTGGGTGTACATAAAGATTCCCACTTGAGTAAAGACCACTTCTTTTTCTCTCGCAAGCCACTCCATTAGAATTTCTAGCATAAGATAATATTGGATTTACCTTCATTTACTAGCTGACCAATAGCCAATGAGAAAACTTGAAGGATTTGCTGAAATTGTTGTGCTTCCATACAAGTAGCTCTTCCAACCAAAGTAGAATCGTCCACAAACTACAAATGAGATATTGGAAGGGTTGTTTTTGCCAGTTGTATACCATGAATTTTTTTCCTTTGACAGGCTGACCCAGCTAGTCTACCCAGCCATTCAGCTAAAATAATAAACAAAAAGGGGGATAAGGGGTCACCTTGTTGGATCCCCTAGAGACCCCAAAAATTGAAGTTGGAATACCATTCACCAAGACTTAAAACAAGACCGAAGATAAGCAAGTTTGGATCCAAAGTATCCATTCATCAGAGAAACCAAATTCGACCAGATCTTGATTAAAAAATTCCAGTCTACCCTATCAAAATGCCTTAGAAAGGTCCAGCCTGATAAACAAGTGTGGTGACTTTTGGATGTCCATAGAATGGAGGATTCCTTGGGCCAAAGCAATTTCATCATGTATTTGTCGTCCAGAAACAAAACCTCCTTGTTCAGGGGATAAGATTTTATGAAGAAGAGGTTTTAGTCTTTCAGCCATTACCTTAGTGATGATTTTATACAAAACATTACATGGTGCTATAGGTCGAAAATCAGAAATATCCTCCACCTCATTAGCCTTAGGAATAAGAGCTATAAAAGTTTTATTAATTTCGTTAAGCATAGTTTTGGTTGTTCTTACTTCCTCAAGTACCTGAAGGAGGTTGCTTTTAATTAAATCACAAAAAGCTTGATAGAACTCAATTCGAAATCCATCCGAGCCTAGAGTTTTACCCGTTGCCATGCTAAACACAATCCCAAATAATTCTTTCTTCACGACTGGCTTAGTAAGATGCTCATTATCTTGTTGGGAGATAAGTCAAGGCAAAGTAGCCAAGACTTTTTGCTGGGAGGAAAATTGTAGAGATTCAGCTGTAAATAATTTTTCAAAAAACTGAGTAGCCATTTGTTTCATGCCATCCAGAGAATATTCTTTACTTCCATCTGCCTTAGTAAGGGAATTAATATCGTTGTGAACCCTTCCGGCTAGCAATGACTTATGAAAGAAAGTTGTATTTTTGCTGCCACATTATTTCCTCCCTTGTTTCCCATTCTTGTAAACTAGCTTTCAAAAGGAGTTCTTTTTGAAGAATTTCAGCATTGCTTCCCAAAGTGCATATCTGACCATTAAGTTCTTCCAACGTTTCTAAGATCTAGTTTTTCCTTACCTTTATGACTCCAAACTCAGTCCAATTCCATGCTTTAAATTTAGATGTGAGGTAAGCCAAACGCTTAACAAAAGTTAACATATGAGTACCATCAGATGGCTTACTCTCCAACCACCATTGTTGAATACATCTACTTATATCTTCATGTCTGAGCCACATCAGTTGGAATTTGAAAGGGGCATGGTATGGGACTAATTTGCCCATCTCCAAGCACATTGGCCAGTGATCAGAAACAATGTTATTCAAAAGATGAGCTTTAGGAATGAATTCCTTCAACCACCAGTCTTCAGAGATCAAAAACCAGTCTAATCTTTCCAATATACAATTCACTCCTTGTCTTCTATTAGACCTTGAATCTAATTGAAGTTCCCCCCTATTTTTCTTGCAAATTAAGGATAGTATTAAAATATCCTCCAAGAATAATTGGCAACCCTGGAAAGGAATGAAATAGTAAAAAAAATTTGCCGTTGTTGCATTTTATCCTCAATAGTAGTGGGGGCATAAATAGTTATGGCTAAGTGTTGTTGCACATCCACCTTTGAGTAAGCATGCATGAAAATAGCACATGAAGTAATTAGGGTAAACATCTTTGGATCCCATAAAGAAAACAGACCCCCAGAAGCCCCTTGAGAGCTCAAAGAAAGATGTTCAGCCTTGGGCCAAATTCTTTGCGTTAATAGAGACATAAGCTCAATGGATGCTTTGGTTTCTTGAATGAAAACCAACATAGGATGATTTTGGTGAATCAACTTTTTGATTTCTTGTACTTTTGAGGCGCTGCCTTTCAGTCCCCTTACATTCCAAGTTATTACTTTCATTGGGAAGGCTTTTGAAACATTTTAACCATTCTAGAATTACACATCTTTTGACCCACATATTAAAGAGCTGCTTGATTCGATCTACGTCCCGCCTTAATATTGGTGTCCATCTTTGACTTTTTACTTTTTCTTGATCAACTCCCAAAGACTAATCTAATTGTGGCTTGGTATTTGTACTGTCTATTAAAACCAAAGCTTTGTCTACACCTACCGTTCTATATGTCTCTTGATGCTGAGAACTAAATTAGTCTTGATACTTTGTTTTGCATTGATAACTTTTCGTCTTTGGATGATCTTCAAGTGTAGACGATTGTGCGTGAAAGACAACCAATTGAATGGGGACTTCCATCTTCTGTTGCTCCAAAGTTATTATTTGTATATTGCTAGGGGTCTTTGGTGCTTGGGATTTCATAATTTCATTTGTTTCTTTATCCTCCTGATCCTGTTGTAGAATAGAAAACTTATTTCTCTTACTTCCTTTTGGTTTGTCTGGATTTTTTTTCCTCATCATATTTTTCTCTTTTGGATTAACAAAATTATCCCATAGATTCTCCCCATTTTGCTGCTCTGAAACACTGAACAGACAATCCTTAAATAGATGCCCATATTCATGACTAAAAGGACAGTGAAAAGGGATATTTTCATAATCTAAAACTTGGTCCCACATTCCCCCCTCCACAACAAAAGAAATCTTCATTGGAAGGGATTTGTTGAGATCCAACGAATCACATATGTGCGTTAATCATTTGTTCCAACCTAGTTGAAACATCTGTCATCATCATAAATGTCCCAAGAGTGTTGTCGATCGCCGTAAAGACATTTTGGTTCCGATATTCAGTTGGGAGTCCATAGAGTCTTACACACACATGGGCTACCAAAGGTAATTCTTCATCAACCTTAAACATGGGACGCCAAGGTTTCATGAACAAACAAACCCGTCCCTAAAACCAAGGTCCTCCTTGAAAAATGAAATCCTAATTTGTATCTGAGGCAAAAAATACCAAGAAATATCCATTAGATAGACTAAAATTTTGAAATCGGCTTGAGTTTTCCATTGTTTTTTTGTCCAATCTATAAGGCATGCATCGAAGGACAAAATCCCATAAATCTGACAATCAAGCCATGATTTTCCATTTCATCGATGTTGCTTTGGAGATCCGATTTTTGAAGGTGCAAGATTGGTGAAACATCAGCAGCCCTCATACATCCATTTTCATTTTTCTTGGGATCTGGTTTTGGCATCCATAAAGGTTGTTTAGTAAAAGTTCCTTACATTGGAGCTTTAGAATTTCCTCGAAGAATATCCCTGAAACTAGATTTGGAAGGATCAGCTTTTCCCATGATGGGGTTTTCGAAATATCCCTTGTCGAATATCACTTGAAATTCACAAAATATATAAAAATAACAAAGAACTGAAATTCTGATTTTTCTGATTTTTAGGACAGCAATATGCAGAAACAAAGAAAATTTTGTATTTTCCAGAATAATAATTTCTAACACTACCCAAAAGCTTCAAATAACTTAGAAAAATATGTAGAATAGTAAACAAGAGAGAAATATTTTTTATCTATTAGATCTGATTTTATTTATTTATTTTAACTGTTGAAACTTCCTAAAAATTCCAGAAATTCACAAGGAGCTTAAATGATTCTGAAATTCGGGCAGCAATGTATTTAAATTATAATGAATCAGATCTGGAAAACTAAAAAACTCCAACCAAAAGCCCTAGAAAACATTGTTGTAAAACCCTATGCAAGTAGATCTGAAAATAAATAAAGCCCAAACTAAATGAAACTCCTAGGAATTTGTCAAGCTTGCCTCAAACGCTAGAAATAATCTGATTTGTACATGGTTGAAGTATGGACCATATGATCTCTCTCCGGCACTGAGCAAACCCTTGAAAGTCTTTAAAAACTCTAATCTTAAAATCTGATTTGAATGAAGCTCCAAATTAGCAAACTAAGGATGGATCTTTCACCACCAAAGAGTGCTCTACTAGCTAGGAGTGGATCTCTCACCACCAAAGCTAGGGTTCCTGCAAGATCTTACTCCACAAGCAAAAATTGTGCAACCAGCAATCGCTCAAATATCTGAAAATGTGTGTGTGTATATAAATGCCCCTTTCTCCCCCAAGCGCTTCCTTTTATAACTTGTCATTAAAACAGAAGGCCCAAAAGAATCCTAATCAACCTCCTTGGGTAAAAATCAATATGATAATAAAATAACTTAGGTTGTTTTATCATCACTATGCCCAAAAGTACACTTAACTTATCCTAACGCCAAATTAGAATAATAAAGTACCATAGGGGAGCATCACACAACCTTACTTCACTTAAGTCGCCTCAAAGTACGTGTCCAACATCGAAACATAACCTAAAAGTGAAATGAAGGTGCAAACCATACCCAATAACCATCAACGTCACTAGCCCGCTGGGCATGACCAAGGCTAAGACGGATGAAAAGGCTCCTAGGCCATCTGCTCGGAATTGAGGACATTACAGTTTTTCCCTATTCTCTCCATAACAGATGAAAAGATCGGCAGAGAGAAGGATTAATGTGAGAGAAATCACAAAACGGTGAGGCAAGCAAAGACACTTCACATATAGAATAGACTTCCCTAGTAAACATTACAAATAAATATTTGTAATGTAAATAATTAAATTAAAATTAAAAAAAGTTTATTATATACCGAACCGAATTTTTCCAAACTTTTTCGAGAACTTCGCATTTATGGATTTTTTTGCCATTCCAAATGGATCTGGATTTCTGAACCTGGTAACTATGGATATTCTTATCGCCCGGTGGGAGAAGAATTGCACATCTTTGAATTGTTTGGCTCACTCGTTGAATCCCAAGTTCTACAGTCCCGAGTGGCTCGATGTTGAGCCTTCAAGCAGATTCCCTCCTCACATAGATAGAGATTTCAAAGGGGAGAAAGCTGGCATTTAATAGGAAATATCAAGATAGAGCATCCCTTGATGGGGTGAAGCAGAGCTTCGTAATTTTTTCCACTAGCACTGGGAGATTTGGAGGCTATGATGTGCTCAAAGACAAGGGGTTAAGAATCCCTATGCTTGGTGGGGAACACAAGGGGTAGTGCACCCTATTCTACAGCAGTTAACCATGAGGCTCCTCTCTCAGGTTACTTCATCCTCTTGTTGTGAGAGGCATTTGAGCACATATGGGAAGTTGCATACTTTAAAAAAGAGCAAGCTTGAGCAATCCAGAGAAAAGACAATGGTGTATGTGCACTCCAACATCTTTATTATTAACAAGCAACAGAACAAGTGGTTGAAAGGAAAGACAAATGTGGGATGTATTTCCTAATTATATGGGTTTGAACAACAGCGTTGAGTTGGCATTGGCCAAATTGAATCTTAATGAGTCAGTGCTAGAGTTGGTAACTTTTAATGGTGATCCTCTTGAGGGGTCATCCTCCACACTAGTAGATGCAGATCCTGGATTGGATGTAAAGGAGGAGGATGGAGGAGAGTGCAGTGGTAGTGGTGGTGATCTTCAGGATTTTGACATAGAGGACTACTGAGGAGCTATGAGATTCTTCCATCTAGGTTCTAGTATTTATCCTATTTTGTATTTTTCATTGGCATTCCCACCTATAGTATCAATTATTCAGTATCTATGTAATACATTTTGATTTTGATGACATCAAACAACTCAATGAGAAAACTTCAATGCATGGTTCTAACTTCTAAACATCTATTTTATGTGTATTCATTGTTCAATATTCTAATTGCTTGTGTTTGATCATGATTCATTATTAATAAAGTAACTAGTTGTAACTTGTAACTTGTATCAATATTTTGGTAATGTTCTTATTTCCTTTACATCTATATTTCATTTTTGTATTTGTAATTTGTAAATCTTTTAATATATATATATATATATATATATTAAAATGTGTCCCCATATACTGTGTTTGGGGTTGATGTGTCCCATTTCGGATACTCATATCGGCGTGTCCAGTGTCCTCTAGTTAGGTGACCTAGGTGAAATGTAGTTATTTGCAAGTTTGTATTCTAGTGATTTAGATCAAATTCATCATGGTATCAAAGTTAAAGCATGTACCTTATTTTCCGTTGTCCTTCATTGACTCTTTGGTGTTTCCCAGTACCAGGAGCATTCAAGAAAGGAGGTTGTTTTCATGTTCTACAGTTTTGAAGTGTGTTAGATAAAATCTGATCAAGAAATGTGGTTTGGGCTTTTGTTTTGTCTCAATCAAAGATACATTCGAGGAGAAAATTCAATTGTAATTTTTTTCAATCTAAAACATTGTGTTTTTTAATTATTTAAAATTAAAAAAAAATTGTCATATTTTGTATTTGTTTCTTTTAGAAGTATATGAAAGAAAAATCAAAGGTTAGAAAAAAGAGGAGAGGTTCTTGGTCCCTTTTTATTGGTTGGTTACAGAGCACAAGGAGGCCCCCAAGTTCGACCCCATGGCCTTTAGCCTTTTCCAAGCCTCAGAGACCAATGCCCATCTCTATGTCGACCCCTTCAATGGTTGTAGCAGACCTTCCAGAGCTCTTTCCACAACCAACCTCTGCACAACATTGTAATATTGTAACTTTTCTTCAATTGATAGTCACCCCCACCCTCAACGTTCTCATGGCTCTTCGAATACTCCTCTCCAAGTTCTAACATCGTCCATTACATGGCCCTTCTTTCATTTAAAGAAAACTAAAAGTTTAAAGAAAAAAAGTCAATTTTGTCATGTACATCATTAATTAAGTGGCATGGTGAAACGACAATCTTTATTTTGTTAAGACATTCAAAGGAGGAGGTCAAACGCTCAAATCCCACAAGTCAAATTTATTGTCCCTCACCATTGAGCACCATTCTAGACAAATCTTTAGTACTTTGTTCATGACTCAGTCATCCAAAGCCCATTTTATGTGAATTGTGTTCCCTGTGAAGCTGATTCAAACTCCGTCATGGTGCTATAATTTTTTCTAGGGTTGGGTCTCTTTGTACTTTTTTTATAGATCTTCAAAAGAATCATGAGTCGTTCCCATTTGTTGAACTTCTGGAGGCCATAACTTTGTCATATGGAAGCATTTGGAGGTGTTTTTTTTAAAAACTACCTATCTTTCCATGCTCTACGCACATGGGCAGTTAGATTAGCTTTTATTTGTATCTACAGTGCTGTAATTTTGTTTTCCTAAAAACAACTTATTAGATATATTTTTGGGGCAATTGTAATAGAAGAAGACCCGAAACTACACAATTATCACTTCTTTAGTGGGTAATACTTAGATTAGCTTTATTTTGTATCTATTGTGTTTTAATTTTATTTTCCTTAAAACAACTTATAAGATCTATTTTTTAAGCAATGTAATAGAAGAAGACCCAAAATTATACAGTTAGCACTTCTTTAGTGGGTAATACTTTTGCACTATCATTGTAATTTGTAAGTGCCAGAATAAAATTAGAGGGGAGAAAATTAAAAGCCTCTTATTTCCTTCATATCTTTAGTGTGCACAAGACCAGGGGAACATTCTCGTGTGGATTCTCATTGACTGTAATGTCCCATTTTCCGTACTAGTTTGATTGGAAGACTTTGAGCCCATTCCACATCCCATGGGCAAGAAGGAAATGAGCAAGGGGAGTAATTATCATGTTTTTCAGTTACTTTTGTGAGCATTGCATTCTTATATAGTAGTTTTCTTTATATAGTCAGATTGGTTGGGTTAAGAAGAAAGACATGAAAAATAAAAGAGAAAAGGATCCATTATGAGGTTGGTCTTCTTTAGAGGCACTCTAATTGATCTTTGGCACCACAACGAGCTACAAAAAGGGGTTTTTTGGTTCATTTGTGCATCATCATCTTGTCTACTAATCACTTTCAATGGTTTTTGGGCTAATTGTTCAACTACTTCCACTTGAGGACGAAAACCCTCTTGTGTGGCCAACAAGTGAAGATGAAAACCCTCTTTGTTTGATTGAAGAATAAAAACTCTTCAATCCATTGAGGACTCTCCATTCTGGGGTTTCCAAAGAGCTTCAAGAAGATTGATTTTGCAGATTTTCAGCTAGGGTTTAGTTCTACAGCAATTTTCAGACCCTCTCCTAGGGAAGCAACCCACCTTCTGGAGGAATTTAGGGATTTCTAGGGCACGGCAACATACAACTCAGCCCTCATTTTGTTTCTCATATTTTTAGCAGCCGGAATCTACTTTTGAACTTCATTTTTGGGCTTGGAATCCTTCATTTCAAACCACTTTGTGAGGGTGTTCACTGTTGTTATTTTATTTAATTAAATAAATTCCAGTTGGGGTTTGAAACCTGGTTTCTTGATTGATAATTGTTCTAAAATATTTCTACGTTTCCCTGCATGCTTTGGATGGTGTGAATGATGCATTTTTTAAGAGATATTGTATTTTCCTTACTGCTGTTATAAAAAATCAGACTGTTGTGCCATTTTTTATTAATTTTCAGTTGGCTGTCATAATTTTCAGTTTACTATCTATTGGGGTTTGTGCAATTTCCCTTTGTTTTCAGTTAGAGCCTGGAAGGGACATTACATCGACTCTTTTCACTTTGCTTTGTTGTAATTCCATTCAGCATTTTATTTTTGTGTACTCTTCCTGTTTGTAATTGCACAATGTCCAACCTAGTTTAGGATTGTATTGTCCCATTGACTATCCATAACTTCTTCACTTGGAAAAGGAGTATTTAGAGTGACAACGGGTGTAGTAATAGAGCCAAACACTATCATCAAGAAGATCATCTATGGTTAAACAAATGTGTTGAAGCCTTAGAAGTTATCAATTTGAATGTGGCACCTGAGCTTCTTTTTCAATTAAATAGTTGGAAACTTCTAGTGAAGCTTTGGGTTAAGTTTGATCAACTCCTTGGCAAAGCAATGCCATAAAAGGCTACCAACTAGACAATCAATTAACTTTTCTAATTCCCCAAGACTTTGGCACAATTCAAGATTATCTCTCTTTTCAATCTCCCAGGACTCGACTTAAAGATTGTTAGAAGAGGATGAGCAATTGATTCTCTCGGTCTTATCCAAGCTAGGCGATCCTTACCTTGTCTTTGTCTCAACTTTTCACCCTACTTGAGATGCATGGCGTAGATCTTTCAAAATGCCCTCCTTTAAAGAGTTTGCAGAATGCCTAGTCAGAAAGCAAGACAAACTCACACATGGGGGTATTAAACCAACCAAAGACTAGTGCAATTCGGGCAAAGAAACCAATAATCAGAAGCAAAAGGGAAAGAAATATTCAAAGACTTAAAATAGCTCCAAAGGTGGTCGAACCAAAGGCAAGTTAGACAGTGATACTTCTTCCCCTTCGCCACAATGGCAATTCAAAGGAAAGAAATTTATCAAGACTTGATCCTACTACAAGATGGATGGAAATTCAGATACTACTTGTTTCAAAAAGATGGCCACATGATAAGCCACCATAGAGAAGAGTTTTCTCGAATAAAATGAAGAATCACGGCCTTCCCCTCCATGTCTTTCAAATCAGCAATCTCTTGTGCCTCATTTTGTGACTGCTCATCCTAGATGTGGTCTTACTACCACAAATCCAACAACTTAATCTTAGAGGTAGATTTCGGACTCGAGGGCCACTCATCATATGGGTCAGTCTCACTCCTTTTTTTCTACTCTTAATTGGTGTAACACCAGCGCTATTTTTTTTTTGTGATAATTGTCCCTTGGATGTTTTAGGGGTAGAAAATCAAAACGCTCAGATGGATGATGGATATTTCCAATAGGTTCTTTGTGTGTCGGCCCTTTCACACAGCCTTTTATTCATTTATCAAATTATTCATTCAAGGGAAGGAAAAACTGTTGAATTTTCTCTCAATGAAGATATTATGAGGGAAATGAAAGACCAGTCATAAGTTGATGCAACTAGCAAGATTGTCAAATTTTTTCCAGGTTGTACAAGTTTCACAACTGTGTCGCCATCTTCTGCTATTATTTCTTATCCAACACTTGCTTATACCTTCACTTGCTTTCAAGATGAAGATTGGTTTGAAGATGAGCTTGAAGGGGAACATAATGATTTTGTTCCACCAATGGAGCCACAAGTCCCTCTTGTTTCCTGCTTGATTGCACATGAACATGGAACTACACTTCTCGCATGGAACACTCAAGGTCAGTTGATGCAGCAGTGCATGGTCTGCCAAAGAAGATAGCAGATCCTACACTTTCATCTAATTCCAGAGGTGTTAACTTATGCCGCATGAAAGTTGATCGACAAGTGAAATTTTGAACCCATCCCCTTTCTACCCTATTTGTTTAATATATTGTCCATTCTCCAATTTAATTGCACCTGTTCATCTTGATTTGAAAAGAGTTTCTTCTTGTAAATGAGGTTTATATTATGGATAATAATTTTAGAATCTCCCTGAACTTGAAGTTTATGAATATTGTTGCTAATAGCCATGATGATTCTATGAAAGCATGCCAACAATTCTACCATGCTGGTTAGATTTACAACAGCTTTCAGGTAAGCAAGGAGAATCTTCCCCGATCACTTCTCATGATTTCCCCATGCCTGCTTTGCAAGATTATTTTTGGCAGTCCCTCAAATTAAACCCTCTTTTTTGCAGGTGATTCAATTTGGTTTTCGGCTTGATATAAATCGGTAGCATCTTTTAGTGGAAAGGAAAGCGCCAGTTGTTTGCAATTTGACAAATTAACATGCTTACAAAATCCAAAAATCCCTGTTTCCTGGAAAAAAAGACCATTGCTGTACTCACAACTCCTTATGTTGGATTTGATTATGCAAATTAACTGAGCGGTTGAGTGCCTTCATTGAGTATTCTACCCTTTCTTTCTACCCATATTTTCCTTATGATGTGACTCGGAACAATCTGAGCTATGTGTTTAAGAATTTTCAACTATGTTTGCTGTTGGCTTCTTTTTTGTAGAGCTTGGTCTATTGTAGTCTCCATTCTTTCTTTATTTCCTTTGAAAATTTCAAACTCCTTCCGAAGGTAGCTTGCTGGTGGACAATGTATGAAAAGATGTAGAATAGATTCACCATTCGCAATATGGACGAATTGAAGGTCCCATTATGCCTCTTTTCTGCAGATAATCAGCTGTTAGGCTCCTTTAGCGTCTCATGAGACCAAAAAAAGTTTTGATGTTCAGCCATGTTTGACTGTCCCAAATTTGGTTCCATTATTTGCTAGTGTTTTGGGGGTTATCAGTCAGAATTCGATAAACTGAAGTTACTGTCACTTCTCCATGACCAGTGTGAAGCCAAATTAGTTTATACTGTGCTGTTGGGAGAAAGAATTGTCTTTAGCTCAAAACTACTATGATTAGTTGTGTAAGAAATCAGAATTCTTCTTTAATGCCATCTAGAATCGTGCTGTTCCACCTTGAAACACCTTCCTGGTATTTTATACAGTAATCAGCAACGTTGATGCACCCTTGAGATTCTAGGTGCTGTTGAAGATTTTTATCCATGGTGAGGGTGAGCCAGGCATAATGATGTGGTCACCCTTGGCAATTTGCCAACTTAGATTCTCTTGGAATTGTTCAGCCCCTTTTTTGATAAGGCTGAAAGTATATGTCATTTGTGTGCATGGAGGAATTTGAGGGAATCATGTAGTGTTATCGATTTGATATTTTCCTATAAGAATTGTTCTTGAAGGCATGCATGTTGCCTGTTGAAAACATCCACAGAGATTGCATTGCTGGAGCTTGGTTGAATATATGAGGATTTTTGACATTGAGGCCACCTTTGTTTCCATGAGTGCTTAGAGCTAACCATGCAACCAAAAGGGTCTTGAAACTCTCATTTATTCCCCTCCAAAGGAAATTCCTTTATGTTTGTTTTCTGTGGATTTCAATTTTTAATAGTAGAGGAAGAAGTGAGAAAAGACATATTGGGACCACTTGTTGGACACCTTTTAAAATCTGAATTCTCCTAGAAATACTGAGCCATCTGTTTATCCGCCTTGATACTTTCCTGTGTATCTTTTCTATGGTGTTGTTCCATTATTCTGTAGATTTTTTCAGATGAAGGGGAAAGCACAAATAGATGGTGGGAATTTGCCATTTTTTAATTTAGTAGTTCTGGTAATTCATCCATTTCTCCTTGCTAGAATATTTAGGAAAAATATATTTGAATTGTTTTTATTTATTTTCTACCCTGATTCCTCTTGATAAGTGTCCAAAATTTTGAAAAGCCGATTTATAATTATTTCACTTTTCAAGAATGTGGTGAATAACAGAGTATCATACATGAAATGAAATGGGAGTATCCGATACCTCCTTCCTTAGCCAGTATCCTGTAAATCATTCCTTGTTCTTTTGCCTTTTGCAGCATTCAGGACAGTTTTCCTCCCGTGAGGATGAATAAAGTTGGACTGAGAGTGTCTCCCTGAAGAAGACCTCTTGTTGGGTTGAACTCCTCTCCCATTTGTCCCTTTGGAGAAACTTTGTATGAAGCAGCACAGATGCAACTGTTTATCCATTGGATTATCTATTGGTTGAATCCATAGGCATGAAAAGTTTGTTCAATCAGATCCCAACTGCGTCGATCAAAAACCTTGGAGATGTCTAGCTTTCATGATGCATCGTCTTTTTAACTTTTTAGCAAGTTAATTCCTACACTACTATAATGTCATTAAAGATCTGTCTTCCTGGCAGAAAAGAAGATTGTGTTGAGACAAGATTTGGAAAGAATATCTTCAATCTGGATGCAATGAGTTTCAAGATTGATTTTATAGACAATATTCAAGAGGGCGACATGTTATTGACCCATTTCTGTGGGCTTGAGTAGTTTTGGGAATTAGAGCAAAGCTTTGTACAGTTCATTTGTTTTCACGTCCGTTTAGATTGTGTCCCAGAAGGTTTGGTAGAAACGAGTGGAGAAACCATCAGGGTCAGGTCCTTGTCAAGATGGAAGGAGAAGACAATGCTTTTAACTTCTTCTTCCCTGAGAGGTTTCATGATCTTGTTGTCTACTTCTTCAATCTTCTTATACGTAAATTGTGAAGAAGTTCTTGTTGAGATTCTTGTTTTTCCCATGAGTGAGGTTTCCTTTAAAACATTATCAAGGTAATCAGTCACATGCTAGAATTTCTAGCCATCTGTAATATAATTTCCATCATTTTGAATACGCTGAACTTAGCATGCTGTCTATTCTGCGCTGAAGAATGGAAAAAAATTGTTTCATATCCCTGTTATATCCATTGGTCTCTTGATCTATAATGCCAGCAAATCTCTTCCTTTTTCTGAAGACTAGATATTTGTAGAATGAGGTCCTCTTTTTTCTGCTTAAGACTCTGCTTGTGTCCCTGCTCTCTGATGTTTCCTTGAACAACTGCTAATTGTTTATTTTAGACATAAATATTGCCAAATTTTGACTTATGTAATTGCTATGGTTGGGCTTTAATGTATTTCAGTTTTTTACAAATTTGAACATTTCAAATCCTTGTTTCTTTGGGGCTTCCTTCCACCATATTCTGTTGGAATGTTGGATGTGATATCCACATTCTCCTAAACATGAATTCTGAACATTTTTTTGGGGAAAGTTGTGGTGGAAATCACCAAAATCATGGGCCAATGATCAGAAAGCGCCGTGCTACCCACTCTAGCCTCCATTTATCTACTGGACCTTACCCAATTTTCAGATAGGAACAATCTGTCTAGTTTTTTAGCTATATAAATTGTGCCCTGCTATTCACCCAAGTGAAGCATCCTTGAGAAAAGTCTAGTTAAATCAAGTGCAAGTTGATTTCAAGATTGCTAAGTGCAGCAGTTGCTGTGTGGTTGAAGCTGAACCCTCCCTTCTTTTATTCAGGGACCTTGATAGCATTGAAGTATCTTATGATTATGAGATATAGGGTGTAGATAAAATGTATCCATTTAGTCAAACTCTTCATCATAGTTATTCTTTCGTTCTCGTGAGGAGGTATGTACAAATTTCTGATATTTACATCAAACTGAAATTCATGAGCAAAGAAAACAGTATTTGATCACCATGGAAAGTTTTGTACTGATTTGAAATTATACCAGGTCGGGTTTCAGTGAATAAGAGTTCTTGTTTTGTTGCATAGAACAGTTTGCTTGCTGCCCCAAATTCCAAAAAATTGGGGTTGTTTGAAGGTTCCATTTTTGGAAAACTCTAGCAGGAATACCATATCTATAATCTCCGTTCTGCACATCTCTTTTCGAAAAAGGCTTTTATTGGGCACCCTAAAGCTGCTTATGTTCGATGGTATGATCTGCAATATGAGGAATTCATATGGGTAGAGCTTTTTCCTGTGATATCTAAATCTCTGAAACAATAATGACTTTGGGAACCCATATATGCTAGGTCACAAGGTTCGAGTTCGAGTCCATGTTCGAGAAGGATAAAGTTCGGTTCAATTTTGCCAAGGGATAAAGTTCGAGAAAAAATGTCTTTAAGTTGAATTAAATATTTTTTTTATCATTTTATTTTCTGAAAAAAATGCATAAATATGTTGGGGGAGGAGGGTAGAGAACTTTCTGTCCTCTGCTTTCATTCGGTATATGTATATATTCACACATTTATAAAATAATGCAAAATCATGTCAAAACTTCCCATGCAAAAATAATGGATTAAGTTCGAGTTCAAAATCGACGAGAATACGAAATTTGAACTTTTTCAATAGAATCCGGCCTACCTTGTGACATAGCATATGTAGCCCATATTTTCTGTTGAGTTTGCAAGATTTGTGTGCTTTGATTCATCTTGTTCTCTCTGTTTTTCTTCTTTGCTTTGTAGCTTGAATATTTTTTCGCTCCCAGATTTGAAAATTGATTGGAATAAGATCCTCTTTTGCATTTTCTTTAATCTTAGACTTATTGTCTTTGTGTTTCTTGTTGTTATGTAAGATGGCTTAGAGCAAAACTGACATGAACCTTGGTTTGTCTTTGGATGCTTGTTATTTGTTGGTCCCAACTTAAGAGCGCTTCTCTGTTGCAGATTCGTTGCTTCGTGCTTGTGTATTACACACCCTTGCAAGATGTCTGTATTCATAGCATATTATGTGTCTGAAGGGAATATTTTCATAGTCCAATCATTTTACCCATTCTATAACCCCCATTTCCAGGATTATTCAGTCTGGCAGTGACCTTTTTAAGTCAATGTTGGTACATATTACAGATCCAGGCATAATTTAGAACCCTTGGACTTTTGGTGAACTCAATGGCCATGTAATGTTCCCTTAGGGCACAAATAAAGAAAATATGGAAATCCACACAAATCCTTATCAATAATTATGACAGCAATAGGAAATCTTCCTTTATTCATCAAATAGCCACAAAACAACAATACCCAGAAGGCCCAAAACATTTAGAAACCCTTTTTGGCACATCTACATGCAAGAAAACAATTTTTTTACCAAGATCTTAAGTTATTTTTATTTATTTTGCAGCTGGGAATGAAAGATAAAAAAACAGCTGACCGTTTACTACAAAAGATGAAGATTGGTAAGCTAGAAATGATGCTCTAGAGCAGCTTTAGGGTTGGTGCAAGCCCTAGCACCAGAACACACCATTGTTACAGCTGAAATGGCCTCCTATATGGTTCGTTCAGCCTCCTTAGCCATTCGCCCAGCCCTAGAAATGTGTGCAAACTACCCAAAACACTGCCCCAAGAAAATCTCAGCTGATTGGTGGTTGCTCCATCACATGAACTCTTAAAATCTGATCTGCAGATGATGCCCTAGCCACCAATCTCTGAAATCACCCCGAAACTATGCCCTAGCTTGTCCAAACTGAAAATCCTTGTTTGTAACTCAATTGCAACCTCCATGATAGAGTTACCTTAAAGGATTTGAGGATTTTCATACTCTAACCTTGCAGCAATGAAGAGTTTTCGTCCTCCTTGCAGATGGAAGCTGAATCGGAGGTCCAAAATCTCATTGACAAAATATAACGTATGCAAAAGATAATTGCAAATGAACCCCCACACCTCCTTGTATACTTTTTTGTCTCTATTTTCCAAGTGGGGCTCTCCATGTGGGACTTTTGCACTTCAATTAATAAAGTGACTTTATTATTTCTATTTTAGCATTAAGTCACTTAAAATAGGAAGTCCCCTTTATTTTAATAATAATAACATAAGTTTCCTTTATAATATTACATTTTGGCTAACTTAGTTATATTGTTACCTTATTTCTCTTTTCTCCACCCCTTTATCTTGCGGGAAATAACGGGATAGGCTAAGGGTCTTCTATCGGCATTAATTCCAAGAAAAGTACATTACAAGCCTTGATATATTTTTCTATTGCTGATCCTACTCCCTCAAGAAGGATTCATGCCAATATTCACTTGGAAGCAAAGGAAGTCTAACCCAAACAAGAACCATGTTGGGGTGATCCTCCGTGTAGTTGAAGGCAGGACACCAATGTTTCATAAATAGGTTGGACTTCACCATAAACCAAGGCCCTCCTCCGAAAGCAGTCTCTTTCAAGCTTGGTTCTGAAAACAGCCATAAAATAGTCTTTTGGCATCATCAGAATGTCCATTGATCCCAATTTGTTCCAAATTTCTTGCCCCCAAATTCTTGATGATTTTGGCCCAGGATAAGCACCCATGAATCAACAGATTAGAGCCTTGTTTATGGCCTATTTTCCATCTCATAAATGGTGAAATAAAATTTAGGTCAAGCGTCCATTTTCAGATAACACACATTTCCTGTGGGTAAGTTGGGTCTTGAGTCAAATTTATGGGTGCAGAAATTTCTGACGCTAATATTTTCTATGGAGCTGTCTCATTTGAAACTGCTAGTTTAATGGTTCGGATGGGTTGCTATGGGGGTGAAGAGTTCACTGAGGAGGCCATGGACCCTCCATGGGATCTAAATCTTAGTGCCACTCGGCCTTTTGGCAAGAGTGGTGCCAGAATATCTAGTTTGCAAGGAATTTTTGTGATGCGGGTTGGAAAGAAGGGCATGGGGCAGTGGTAGATGGGAGCTCTTCTCTACAAGATTTTTTTTAATATAATAGTCTCCTAACATAAACAAATTCAAAACGAAAATTGTAAGTATGCCATCATATAGATGCATTTTTCTTACGTTTATTATGTCTTGTTAACTGTATTTCTGACCCCTACCACACCCTAATGAATCTCAGCCACTACACCTTGCCCAAACATTTATGCCAAAAAGCATGTGTGGCCTTACACAAAGGACTTTTGGCTACAGCCATCAGCTTTCTGTAAGGTCAATTGTAAATTTGCACATGCTCTTTCGTAAATAATGCAGCTTGTATGTAAGTTGCAATATTTCAACATGCAATTATTAGTACGGATTTCAAACCCCAAACCAACAATCTAAACACAACCAGCCATTCTATCCTATGCATGCAGTAGTTGAACCATAAACAAAACTGCATGCAATAGAGCACACACAACTACTAGAAACCCTACAGAAATCAATGATATGATTATCAACTAATAGCTATGTTCAAAACCCACAGATATTAAAATGAATGGACAAGTTTTTGAAAAAATCAAGTACAAGGAACTAGAAACAGTAGAGAGCTCTAAATGGTGAAAAAACTTGTCATAGGTGGAAAATTATGTGATAAATGCCAACCATCATATTAATATTGTCATTGTTTTCAGCATCTTACTTATTACATATTAGTAGATCGTTCGTCACCGAGAGTCTTATTAATTGCATGTGACCGTTCATCTCTGAGTGTCTTATTAATTGTCTCTATGTTCTTCCTAGTAAGATGTTAGAGAATAAATACAAAACCATATTTTGGATGCCATGTGTTGCACATTGCATAGACCTCATGCTTTAAGATATAGGCAATTAGGATTGGATCAGGAACACTGTAGATCATGCCAAGAGTATTACAAAATACATCCATATCCACTTGTGGGTATTGAACCTAATGAGGAAAAACACCGAGGGTAGAGAACTTTTTAGGCCGGCCATCACGAGATTTGCAACAAACTTCCTCACGTTGCAATCTCTCTTTTCACAAGAACAAAACTTGAAAAAGATGTTTTCAAGTGATGAGTGGAATGCATCTCAATGGAGCCACAAACAAGATGGGAAAGACACCAAAAAGAAAGTTTTTGACAAATTCATTTTGGAAAGCAGCAGAGGTGAAAATTGTTGAGCCCCTTGTTAAGATGATGCGCTTGGTAGATGGGAAAAAATTGGCCATGAGTTACATTTATGAGGCTATGGATCAGGAAAAAGAGTAGATAAGGGCAGCATACAAGGATAGAGTAGAAAAGTATGGGCCTATATGGCAGATCATTGATAACAGATGGAATAATCAACTCCATCACCCTATACATGCAGCTGGGTATTTCTTAAACCCAATGTATCATTACAAAGCTCAGCTTATAGAAGATCAAACTAGGGAGGTCAAAGATGGATTGTACGAGTACCTAGAGCACATGGCCCCCAATGAGAGTCAGCAGCTAGAAGTACACCAACCAATCAGTGCTTTCAATAGAGCCACAGGTATCTTTGGCAAAAACCTAGCAAATATTGCAAGAGAAGTGGACCAGCAAGGTAAGCAATTCCAAAGTTTTTTAACTTCAGTTGTTTAAACTTTAAAAACTTTTAATTCCCACGTGGTATTCTGTGATCTGTGGGTAGACACGCATGGACACGCACTTCTCCTCTAAGCACTCACACAGTGCCTTGGGACTATAGTGCATAATTTCATTCCACACTTACCTCCCAACACTATGTGCACCTCGCAGCTGTGCAGGACATCTAGAATCCATTGACCACATGTTAGCCCCTTATTTCCATGCAGCACTCTCCACATGTGCGCCATGTTAGAGCTCCTATTAGTATACCGCACACAAGAAGCTCAACCATCACTCAGGCAAAAGATGAACTGTTCTTGTAAATGTCCTCTTTTGTAATTTGTTGTACTTGTAACTACCTTCCTGCAATAGTGTGTGTGTGTGTGTGTGTGTGTGTGTGTGTGTGTGTGTGTGTGGCATAGCCTTCTTCTCCCTAATGATGGGTCTAGTATAGAACTTGAAACATTGGGTCTTAAAAAATTCCATACACAATATCCAGAAATTCTTATTATAATTATTACCTGCAAAAATGACTCTCAAAACTCAAAATATATGTAAACCATTCAGGAGAACGGTGACAAAACAACCATAGACCAAATAGGAGTGAATATTGGCATGCTTTGAGAATCTAGTATCTATCATATGCATCTATATCTAGTTCTAGTCTAGACAAATCAGTTAAGAAATGTTTTCCCCTTTCTGCTCACGAGAATCCTCATTCTCAGCCATAGTGAACAGTGTACACCATTGTACTCTAGCCTGTTTTTCCTCATTAAATAGAAGGTGCATTATCATGCAAATACTTCCACATTCAAATGTGTTTTGGTTTACTATTGTATTAGTTTAACTTTGTGCATTCTATAACCCATAATCTAGCAGACCAAATTATAGGGTTGTCCCCCTCACTGGCACCCTGGGTTCCATGGTTCGGATCATTTTAACTGCAACTCAGATCATAAGAGAACCTCTACAGTAAGTACAGACACAGATGCATAACCGCTAGAGGGACTTTCTAGGAGTGTTAGCATATTGTTGTTAGAAAATATAGTTTTCCTATAGAAGTTAAATTTGTTTTCCTGAAAGCTGCAAGAAAATGAGAAATTATTCCTTCCAGTCAAAGATTGATTGATCAAGACAGTTGCACCCATTCCAAATGTGATTACAATGGAGTAAAGATAGGTGACTTGTTTAGCAATGAAAATCTCTGCAAAATTTAGAAACATATATAGATGAGCTGTAAAAGTACTTTCTGCAAGCACATATTAAAAATTCAATTTCAGCAAAGAAAATCCCCACAATTAGATTTCCAAAAAAATAACCATGAAGAATATGGTCCTTGCTGAAATGTTGCAATTTGGCCCTAAATTCACATTGGTGCTGCAAATGTTGCCAACTTTAAATATGTAACAATACTGAAAAGGGCACATGGACTAATTCTTGTAAAGAGCCACAAGAAGAGGACAAACAGTTTTCAAACTCTTCATAAACAAATAAAGAAATGAAATTAAAAAATAGTAGCAGCCCTTTGTAGAACCCCATCCCTATCTCGTGTGTTTTTCTTGGATCTCCCTCCTATGCTAGGAATCTCTTCCTTTCCCGATAAAGAACTGAGAAAGCTTACAAATTTACAATCTGCTACTTTTTAATTTTACATGTGGCCATGATAGGTAGGAATTAACATACCTAATTACAGCACGTTGTCAACATCAATCAGCATAATGTCGGTAAAATTACTTTTTGAACTCAAATCATCTATTGGATTGTCCTTTTAATTGACCTTGCCTCTAACCACTCAACATCTCTATCTGTATTGTGAACCTCTATTCTGTGTTTGACCTCCAAATCCATAAAACTCTCAAGTCTTAGTTAAACCTTGTATGATTCTAGTTACTCTCTATACAACTGAAACCTGGACTTTATATCTTCTGTCTGTGTGACTCTGGCCAGCATTCCTCATAAATCCAGCATACATGATTATGGTCTGGACTGCATGAATTTCAAATCCCACTGTGCATACATCTAATCTACAGTCTGATGATTCTAGTTCAACACTTTATAGTTCATTTTCATCATGGGGCCTTTGGTCCATCATTGTAACTTAAGTTAATAATTTTATGACCCCAGTACAATAGTTAGGGAGCTTTTTATCCTCTGTCTGCATAACTCTGGGCACTCCACACAGCTCCAAGCTGCATGACTATAGTATGTGCTACATAGTTTCAACTCCCACTGTATACATCTAATCTGTGTTCTGTTGACTCTAATTCAACACTTCATAGCTCATGTTCATCACTTAAGGCCTCTGGTCCATTGCTGAGACTTAGTCAATATGTATGACCGCGGTATAATAATTTAATTTTGTCCAGTTTATGTCTACTTGTAGTCAATTTGCTTCTTGTGTACCAGAAAAACAATCTAAAATAGTTAGGCCCAAAATCATGGCTGAAAATATTTATAGTGCATGTCTAGAACATTTTGTACTTAAAGCAGAAGGCCTTCGATAAAGCTGAAGAAATTCTGCCTAGTAAAAAGGACCAATAAACCTATGAAAAGAGTTTGGGCTTGAACTGAGAGGCGGGAAATTAAAAATGACACTACATACATTCATACTCATTAATTGATTTTGTCTCTCTTTTGAAATGTGCATATTAATTGATTTTGTCTCTCTTTTGAAATGTGCAATGTTCTTGTCCCTTGTTTTTTACACAGTAATTAAGCTTTTACTCAAACTGCATTCTTAAGAGTATGAAGAAAGCAATCCAGTTATTTTCAAGAGTACGAAGAAAGAAAGCCAGTTAATTCTCTTTGGTATGATGAAAGCAATCCAATTATGTACCCGAGCTGAATACAATATCAAATCATCTTTGTTGAGCTTGAGAGAGTGACTGCTTCTGAATGATGCAAGATTTAGAGCTGCACGAGGTTCTGCCTGCTTCAAAACAGGCTCAGTAAGTTTCATGAAAAGACCTTATCAGTCCATAGAATTTGTTGAAATGCTATTTATAAATTCCTTGAGAACACTACCTGTGAACCTGTTGTCACAATCAGAAGATCTTTGGGTGCATAAGCATCCACATCTTCAGGTTTGACCTGCCATGCAAAACCAATGATAAGATACTAATGAAAAATAGCTGTTAGGGCTTGTGCAGATGATTCTGATTGGATCTCCACTGTGTACTCTTGAATCCCACACTTAACCATCCTACTAGGAATAAACAATATTCCACAAATATAGGGGAATGCAACTACTAATTAGTTATTTGTAAAGAATGGAAACCTGAAGAGATATCCTCAATCAGAATATGACGGTCCACTAAGAAATAAAATGCCACCCAAATAAGGTATGAAATAGGGGAAAAACAAAGTGAAGATGAAAATACTTAAATATATAATGGGAACAGGACTAAGAATACAGAAGATATTTGGTTGAATTACTATTTATAAAAGGATCAATTGTCAAATCAAAAGGCAGTGATCATAATAGTTGATGTATACAATATAAACCATTCAAATAAACTACGAAAACAGAAGACAGCACTTCCTACTTTTTAAGCATATACGCAAACACCTACTATTTAAACATATACACAAAGAAACTTTTTAGAAATATCTTTTTAGACAATGTGTTCAATTGATAACACTAACATGCCTACATATGAATTGTTGACATTGCCAACTTGCTAATTATTACAACCCATCTCTAGATAACCATCTATAAGTTTCTTCTTCCTCTTCTTGCTGCTTTTTCTCCTTCTACATAAGCTCCTGGATGGTTCCATTCATGATACAAGGGACAAAATCATGTGAGCATTTTCCTGAGGGTGTGGACAAGCGGCATAGACAACTTGTCATATTTAGTCAATAGTCAGGATCAGGTCTAAGGGATATCCTGACATTTTACGTAAATGCTGCACATATTGCAATTGTAACTAACAGAAACATGAAAAATGTGCAGGTGAACCTGATCAGGTTGTAAAGTGAGAGATACTATTGAAAACTGTCACATGATGTTAATCATTTATAGGAGCTTCAGCCTAGTTGGTCTCCAGTAGTGTCTATTTCTTCCCGGAGGGCATCAAGGGCTGAGATGTTTCTTCACATCCCCATTGAAAACACATAGATACTTCAAGGAATCCTTGGTTGGGCACATTGTGTGATTGAATTGTAATGTTGCTTGCTGTCATTGCAGATTCAAAATTCAACATTCATATCAGTCATACTTCCAATAATCAGAGAACTCTTTTATCTCTTTCAAAGACTTCAATCAAAGGCATGTTATTTGGGAATTGAAATTTTCCAAAATGAGCTAATATGAGATACATACACCTATGGAACATTAGAGTTGTATTGTTTTATGCTAGACTGTTCGGTACGGATACGGGTACGGGTACAGGTGCGGTATGCTGATACGGAAAATTTTTAAAAACTTCAGGTACAGTACGCTTTTGGGTACGTTTTATATATATAAAGAAGCATTTGCATACTTATTGAAATTTGATATTCAGACATTGCATACTTATTGAAATTTAATACTCATGCAACTTAAAATCATTCATAGAACATGAAAACAAGTTTCCAATACTTTGAGAATTGAGACTTGAGTTTGTATTGATTCATAATGTTCAAAACATAATAGTTAATAACATAATGCATTCAAGTTCTCAACTTCTAGAGCATATCATCTAGATGATCCTCAAAATCATCTTCATGGATGGCACTTGCAGCTCCACTCCCACTAGCTCCGTTTTCGAACCCTTGTGAAGGGCTCCCTGGAAGTTCGTCATCAACACCAACTAGTGAAACATTGGACAAACAAGCAGCAGAAGCTTCAAAGTCCGTGGTTTTAGGTTGGATGTCCCAAAGCTTGTTAGGACCACTAGTATACTCTTCCGTCTTATGCGTTAAGAGGCGCAAATTCGAATGAACGTATACTAGATCCTCAGCCTTCTTCGATGCCAAGATGGTGTGTTTGGCTGAGTGGATGAAGCCATAAGTACTCCAGTTGCACTCTGTAGAAGAATTACTAGCCACCTCTCACAAAAACAAAGTATTATTAATATAAAAAAAAGAATGATATCAATTTGAATTTTAATTCTTACTTGGTAATTAAAATATCAAACAACAAGTTACAAACTTTATACCTGTGAGAGCAATTTGATCACACCAAGTCGTAGGTACTTGGCATCACGGCCATGTACAATCTACCACATGATTGGATCCTAGGTGGCTTTGTCACAAAGAGCCTCTATCTCTCCCATGCTACCTCCTCCAGTTACAAACATCGCCATCTCATGGCAGACTACACTAGATATAGCTGGATCAGGAAACAACCTCATGAATGTTGCCCTCGTCTCATTTGCAACCTCTTGGTCATCATATGGTCGTTGCCTACTAGGTAACCCAACTATTTCACTGCTGTAATATTTGGGATTTAAGGCATAAGCAAGGAGATACAATGAGGTGGTCATTTTGTTCCACCTTTTCATGACCACACTTTTAACTTCATTGTAAAAGTTTTCCTCAGGGTTTTGCTCTTTGGCTTGTATGATATCTTTGATTTTCTCAAGCATGAAGTCAATGCCATCATATATTTCTCCAATGCAAGCATTATCTTTGTCTACAAATCTTATCATACTTAGAATAGGCTCTGTGAAACTCAACAAATATTCAATTTTTCCCCACCAATCATCATCAAGGATCCATGTTTTTATCCTTTGGGCTCTCTCTATTTTAACTTGCCTCCAAACAGTCCAATAATTATCAATCACCATGCTACTCAAAGCATGTCTGACCTTCACAAGTCGTCTCAAGACAAGTGTGTTAGAGGCAAACCTAGTCTTAGCAACCTATTAAAAAGGAATGGAAACAATTCAATAACAACACAAATTGAAATTGATTTAAAATCAAATATTAAAATGAAAAACTTAAAAACTTAAAAAGTAAAACTTATAAGTTATGGCTCATGAGTTGTTCCCTTACCTTCAACATCTCCAACTTTGAGAATCTTTTGAATATGGCTTGAGATATGTGATGGTTGGTGACAAACATCTGAATCTCGTTTGCCTCCATGTAAATTTTCTCAATCCATTCAATTTTCTCAATCTTCTGCAACATTAGATTCAAAGAGTGTATTGCACATGGTGTCCAAAATATATGCTCATACCTACCCTCTACTATCAACCCGGTTGCCTTGCAATTTTTGGCATTGTCCGTGATGACTTGGACAACGTTCTGCAGGCCCACTGACTCAATAGCTTCAATGAGAATATTTGCAATGAATTGGGCATCTTTTACGCCCTCTCACAATCAATAGCCTTCAAAAACATTGGCTCTTTAGGGCATACAACAATAATGTTGATGAGAGGTCTATTTCTGGAGTCTTTCCATCCATCTGAGATAATAGTGACTCCTGAATCATTCCAAGAATCTCTAATTGGTTATAGAGATGTTTGTATGTGTTGCACTTCTTTTGGCAAAAGAGAAGTGTGAACCTTATTATAGCTGGGGCTTGTATACCCTTGTGGTGCCTTATTAAAGCCTCTCACCATCTGCTACCAATAAGGTGACCTCAAGACATTGAATGATAGCCCACATGCATATATACACCGAGCCACCAATTCATCTGTAATTACTCTCTTCTCAGTGTTAAATGATTTTTCTAAAGGCCCTTTTGTTCTCTTGCTTAATGGGGTATCTTCATCAAAAGGGGAATCAACTGGAACAATTTCAGCATTACTCTCAATGAAAGGACGAAATGATGGTGTTGGTATTGGTGGTTTTCACAGTCCTCTGCTGTAAAGAAATGGTTCTAGAGCGAGCTCTTGTTATTTCAAAGTTTGCATCCTCTTGCTCTTTTAGGTACATGGCTATTGTTTTCTTTTCCACCTTTCTACACGCTCTAATGTTTGTCCCCGATACCCCCGTTAGATGAGCTCTCAAACAGGTTTACAAGGATTTGAATGTGGTGGCACAATGGGGGCACGTCCAAACATGGACACCACCACTGGTAACGAGCTCTAACACTTTCACATGTCTCCATAAAGGAGAATGAGGATTTTCACTGTCAAGCCACTTGGAACATTTCCTCCATCTTGCCCCACTACAGTAGAACTAGATACCATGATTGTAGGTTTAATTTGTTTTAACCTACAATAAGAGATACTTTTTAAAACATTGCTAAATAATTTAATTACAAACAACAAATATAAATTAGACAATTAATTTGTTAACCCATACATGTCTGTCTTTGATTTTGATCACCAAGTTTGCCATAAATGGTGCGAGGTGAGAGCATACACAGAGGGTAAACGTTCAAATTTATAACAAATTCAATTTAAAACTTTAAAATTAAAAAAAAATACATAACTAATTAAAAAAATTAAACACTTAGCCCTACATGTCAATCTCTAATTCTGATCACCAAGTTCGCCATAAATCGTGCAAGGTGAAAGCATACACAGAGGGTAGACGTTTAATTAAATAAAACTTCAATATTAAACTTTAAATGCAAAAATAATAATTAATATTTTAAAAACTATAAAATAAATAAATATTAAAAACAAATTTAGATCATGAATCATGATCAATAATCATGAATGATGTGTTTGAAACACATCATTCGTGATATTGATCATTGATCATATACAAAACATTGATCAAAAGATTTTTTATTATTTTTAAAAATGCTAGAATGCATGAAAAATACCTGAAAAAAAGATAGAATTTTTCCTGTGCAACTTTCCCACCCAACGCTTTTTGAAATTTCTAGTACGACTTCCCTACGACTATGTCGCACCCTTCTAGTCCGGCCTCTAATCCTTCACCTGTCAACTCTGGTGTCACTCCACCTAGTTCCCCTCAGGTGACATGGAAGAATGTGGTCTCCAGTTCTCTTAAAGTGACCCATTCTGTCAAGCTTCAACCAAAGATTTGATGGGACGTTGTCCTTGCAGATTCCTTCCCAAGTCATCGTTGTTCCTCTGGCTTCGAGAGATTTGTCCCTGATTGGCAAGCTTATGGGTCCCAGACTCCCCCTAGAGCCAATCAAAAAATGGGCGCGCATAAAGTGGACCCCCTGTGGCCCTCTTGAGAGTGCTACTATGTCGAATGGCTTCATCCTATTCACTTTCAACCTCAAGGAGGATTTTGCTCGTGCTCTTCTCGGGGGACCATGGTTTTTTGGAAGGCGAGGCTTCTATCTTAGAAAATGGTCTTTGGGATTTAACCCTCAAACTGAAACAATGACTCAAGCATCGGCTTGGGTGCGCCTTCCTAGTCTCCCACTGGAATTTTGGGATCCTGTTGTCATAGAAGGTATTGCTCTCTCCCTCGGCTCTCTCATTGCTATTGATCAGGCTACTAAGGCTAAATCCAGACTCATTCATGCGAGATTTTGTGTTAATGTTGATGTTAGTAGCCCTCTACCCAAATAGATTGATCTCATGTCGGATTTTGGAGTTTGGACCCAACCTATTGAATATGAATATGTCCCTCAAGCTTGCTTTATCTTTAAGAGTATTGGACACAGAGCCCTGGCTTGTCCTTCGAAGCTAGCTCCTAAGAAGAAGGATATTGTTATCTCTCCAAAGAAGAAAGGCAAATATATTCCTAAAATCAATCCTAATGTTGGTACCTCTAATCCCTTTGTTGTCCTCTCAGAAGATGGTGAATCCCCTCATCTGAGGCTCCTCTTGAGCAACAGTCCCTTGACTCACCTCCTGAGGCTCCTCTCGAGCATCAGTCTCTCGCCCCACCTCATGTTTCTTCCCCACCTCCTTCCTTTGTTTCCCCTCTTGAGGATGTGCTCGCCCTCCGTCCTTTTCCATCCGTTGAAGTTGTTTCATCCTTTCCTCCTCAATTCCCCGTCCTTTGTTTGGAGGAAAAATCCTCTCTACCTTCTCCTTCTTTGTTGGGTATGGATGATTGCAACCAGCCCAGGATTACCCAAAGCAACTATAAAAAAAATATTGATGTTGGAGCTAATAAACAGAAAGGGAGACCCACCAATAAGGTAAAGCTTCAACAAGAGTCAACTCAAAATATTGCGCAAGGCATTCGGGGCACCCTCTCTATGGAAGGAGGGGGCACACCCAAATCTAAATAATGAAGATTATCTCCTGGAGTATTAGGGGAATCAACGCTCCCCAAAAAAGTAAAGTCCTCAAGGATATTAGATTAAAATATTCTTCGTATATCATCATGCTTCAAGAAACTAAACTCAAGGAAGATCTCTTCCTCTCTGGGATATGGCCTTCTGCCCCCTTCGCCTCTCAAGAATCTTCTGGGAACTATGGTGGCCTCTTTATTTTCTAGAACCCAAAGGTCATTTATGTGAATGCATCATCAAAACTCCTCATTTCATTGCTATGTTTTTTCAAGAGATTGGATCGGATATAGGTTGGATTATAATTAATTTATATGCTATCACGAATGAGCTAATAAATTTCTACTCCAATCTCCTCCACGAACGACCCCCTCTTGAGACTGAAATGTCAGAAATGCTGCAGCACATTCCCAAGCTGATTTTTGATGAAATTAATGGTTAGCTCACTCAGCCTTTTTCCATTGAAGAAATTCATAAAGCGGTTTTTACTATGAAAGGCGATAAATCTCCAGGTCTTGATAGCTTCCTTGGAGCCTTCTTTCAAACATATTGGGAGATTATCAAGGAAGACCCGATTGAGGCGGTGAATGAGTTTCAAAGGAATGATTCCTTCTTGAAAGAATGGAACAATACTTTCATTGCCTTGGCTCCTAAATCTTTGAACTCCAAATATACCTCCAATTTTCGGCCAATCAACCGCTGCAATACCTCATATAAAATAATAACTAAAATCTTGGCTGCTAGATTGAAACCCTTCATGAACATGTTTATTTCTAAACAACAAAATGGATTTCTTGGAGAGAGATTGATTCAACGAGGTGTGATCATGGTTCATGAAGCCATTCATTTGGCACAACTCTCTAAATCGACAGGGATGATCCTTAAATTAGAAATGCAAAAAGCTTTTGATCACTTTCCTGCTTAGAGTTCTGAAAATTGGTTTTAGCGATAAATGGTGCAATTGGGTCTATAGTTGTATCTCTTTCCCACATTTCTCGGTCCTGGTAAATGGTATCCCTGCAGGATACTTTGCGAGCAGTCATGATATTAGATAGGGAGACCCTCTCTCCTTTCCTTTTCCTTCTTGTGGCAGATTCTTTAAGTAGAGCCCTCATTGCAGCTAAGCAATCTGATGTTATCTCCAGTCTAAAGATCACAACCAGAGTTCCTTCAGCCACTCACAGCCAATTTGTTGACGATACTCTTCTCTTGGGAGTTGCTTCGGTAGTGGAAGCCAAAGTTTTGAAAAAGATACTTGACTGCTACCAGTCTGCTTTGCAACAACTCATCAATTTCGCTAAAAGTTGTGTGGCTTTCCTTATCACTACACCTAGTAGGCAAAGGAAGGTAGCGGCTATCTTTGGTTGCAGCATTGTGGACCTCCCTTCCTGTAATGTCCCCGTTTTTAAACAAAAATTAATTTATAACGGTTGGTATCCTTTAATCCATTCCCCTTGGATTAAAGGAAATTAAATTAGGGGAAATTCGATTTGCACATGTGGATTTACAAATTAAAATATATTTCTTTTATTGTGCAAGTCAAAAATTAAAATAGAAGGAAGAAATTGATTTACCTTCGGCCAATTAATGATCTTCGGATGTAAATTAATTAAATAGAGGCAAGTCGAATTCCTTGAGATTATTTAATTATTATTATTTGGAATAATTCGACTTATCTTGGCATGGGTCGATTCATTTTATATATTTAATTTTCCCATGCATTAATATTTGCTTTTGAATGTGACTTCCAAGCAATTTTTAAAATAAAAGATTCTCTCCTAGAAGGTGGCGCCAAAAGGAAGAAAGCTTTGGAGAATGAGCAAGGAAAATCTATAAAAGAAGATGGACTCCCCTTTTCACATGTTGACGGTTATTATAACTTATCTTCATGCTTGAAGAGGAATGAATGCCCACTAGTGATTAAAAAATAAAAGGTGTTCATTAACACCACCCATTATGAAGTGTTTTCTTTCTTGAGCTATGAATTGATGAGTTATGTGCATTTATATTCCATATATGTGAGTCGCCATTTTTTGAAGAGTTCAAGTTTGTTTTAAGAGGGTTTTGAGAGTGATCTATGGTGAATGCAATTTATTATAAGCTGGTGTTTTTTCCTTGATGAAATCGACTTGTCTAGGGTGATTTTAAGCTTGTTTGAAGGTGTCTCGAGTACTCAAATACCTGTCGTTCATTCCAAATTTTTAGTAAGCTCAAATCGACTTGGTATGAAGTATTTTGGTATGATTTTATAAAGATACAATGAGAATTACAATCTGATCTATTTTTGCATCTAATTTGGGGCCTATTGTGTTCATTTTAATGATCTTTTGGCTTACTAGCACTGCTGAAATCTATTTAATGCAAATCGACTTACCTAGGCATTTGATAACAGTGTTTTGAGAGGGTTTCTAATAGTTTATGAGTTGCTGTCATACAGGAATTATTGCAGATCTGAAATCAGCTTATTTGAGTGTGGAAAGTCAAGTATAAAATCTGGAATTTATTTTATATGCCATTCTAACCTTGGGCGACTTGAATTCAATATTTGTGGGCTTTTTTGAGGGACTTAAAGAGCTCAGAAAATTCTAATTTAAAGTTGGTTGGAAAGTGTATAATTTTATCTTCCATCTGCAATTCATTTCACTGAAAAATTCCAAGTATTGCATGAGATATCAATTTTTCAAATTTTCAGCTAATTTAAGTGCATTTTTATTTATTTACTACTGCTGCAAATATAATGGTTAAAGAAGTGTTTTCTCCGACTAGATAAGCCCATCTAAACCCTTACTTTGGCTCACTCCAACCCCGTTTGGGTTGTATTGAAGCCAACACTAGGTTAGTTGAGGTGACCCTAGAAGGGTTTCTCTTCTAAGTTTACTTCTTTACAAGTAATTTAATAAATTTTAATTAATATCCCAAAAGGGGATATTACACTTCCACCTACTTACATCTCCCTCTCTTCAAAGGCAAGCAACTTAAGAATCTTTGGTCACCAGTTATTGAACGTTTTCAAAAGAAGCTTGCAGGTTAGAAGGGCTCACTTCTCAGCCAAGCAGGTAAGCTGCCACTAGTGAAATCTACTCTCCAGAGCCTTCCTTTATACTTTATGTTTTTTCTCAAAATGCCCTCCTCAGTTGCGACTTGCATTGAAGAAATCCAAAAACACTTTCTTTGGTCTCGTTCTAAGTAGAGGAAAAGGGTTCATTTAGTTTCCTAGAATATTGCTTGTAAACCAATGCATTCTGGTGGACTGAGGCTTCAAAGAGTTACAAATATGAATGAAGCCATGTTGGCCAAGCTAGGCTGGGCTATTGCGTCTAAGGATCAGGCTCCTTGGGCCAAACTTCTTTCATACAAATAACTCTATCCTTCAGGAGATTTTCCTAATGCTAAGGCTCCACGGGGTTCTGCCATTTGGAACTCCATTCTCAGTTCACGGTCGCCGCTTAAAATTGGAACCAAATGGCGCTTAGGGAATGGCATGCTCATTGATTTCTAGAACAACTAGTGGTTTGAAGACAAACCTCTTGGTTCTGACCCCTTTTGGGATCCGATAAAAGACCACCTCTCCTCTATTTGTGGCAATAAGGTCACGGGCTATAAAAGATATATTCATAAAAAACCTAACTGGCATATCCCTTCTTGGGATGGTTGCAGCAATATCCAGTTGCAGCATACCAAAAGTCTCAGGACTGCTCTCTCCTCTCAGTACATCCCCTTTTCTCAGTCGCAAGATATACTCATTTGGCCTCTCTCTTCTTCTGGGGGTTTTTCTGTTAAAGCGGCCTATCTCTCTAAATCTCACGCATCTTTACCACTCCCAAGGTTGGCTTCTTTTCTTGGCTCTCGTTTTATGATGTTATTCTCTCTGGAGAAAACCCTAAAAGAAGGGGTTTCTCGCTTCCTAGCCGCTGCATCCTCTGTCAGTCTGATTTGGAATCCACCGCCCATCTTTTACTGCATTGTCCCTTCTCCCACTCCCTTTGGGGTCTCCTCCTAGCTCCTTTCAAGTGTCATGCGTCTTCCCCTCCTCACTGGCTAATACTTTTTCCCAATAGAGCTCTCCTTTCAAACATCCCATTACTCCCCTAGCTTGGAAGCTTCTTCTCTCCCATGGCCTTTGGGGAATATGGAATGAAAGAAATAGACAGATTTTCAAGGAATGGTCTAGAGGCTTGGCTCAAGTGTTCATTGGGATTGTTTCTAGTCTTCAAGAGAACTTAAACTGCTACATCTGGAAAGCACAAGTAGAAAATTAATTTCAACAAGAGAGATGACTAGCTAAATCAGCTTTCCATTCTGATTGTTGCTCCGATCTCTGCAACAGCTAGGGCTAATACTTCATGGTCACCCCCCCAATCAGTCGGTTAAAACTCAATACTGATGGCACTACTAAAGGCAACCCGGGAGCTTCGGGGGGTGTAGCAATCTGGAGGGATCATTCTGGCCACCCTCTGGCTGCAACTACAACAAACTTTGGCATAGGAACAAATCATAGAGCTGAAGCTCTAGCTATCCTCAACGACTTGGAGTTGGCTCTCCATATTGGCCAAGGGCAACTCATAGTGGAGAGTGACTCTCTAAACCTAGTCAGAATTCTTAATTCAAAGGATCCGACTCAATGGACTATTCGCCCTATTATTGATGATATTTGGATTCTTCAATCCAATTTCCAAGAGATCAAGTTTCAACATATATATAGAGAACACAACAAAGTTGTTGACTCATTGGCAAATATGGGGGGTCCTTTCTGATGGGCAAAAAACTTGGATTGTTGACTTCCCGAGTAACCTCCTTACCCTCATATCAAATGACTTTCACCCGAAAGCTTCGCTGCCTATTCGGACAGATTCTCAGCTACATCTTCTACGATAGGGCTTCAATCAGTCATAGCTTGGCGAAGGATAGCCCTTCCCCCATTTGTGGCGGCGGTCGCAATAATAACTTTTTAAGGGCCATTAATGGTAATTATGATCTGGAGCACTTGCGTTTGTGCAGCAAAAAGATTTATTCAATGATGAACACTCGCAGCGGATTTTTGTTTACAGACTGTACTCATTTAGAAAGTTAGCTGGCACATGTGGGTAAACGGAAGGATGGCATTCAAATCCTCTATTTAATTAGTGTCCATCTCGCCATTTTTTATTCGTTTGTCGTTATCTGAATGATGGGTGGGCCTCTTCGGAGAATTGAACCTACGTCTTGAGACGATGCAAGGAATGACCAAGAGGTCTGAAACATTTTGCAGGAGGCAGGGATTACGACTTTTATGGAAAGGCTCTCGAGACACTCAATCAGAGTTAAATGCAGCGTCTTGGCTTCTTCGTGAAATGGGAAAGTCAAGGTGGGGAAAACCAAATTCACCATCTCCACGGAATCTATCTCAATGGCTATTGGTCTACCTTTTGAACGCGATCTTTATTTTAAACGCTCCCTCAGAGCAGAAATGGCAGACTTTCTCTGCCATGGGGAAAAATTAAGGAAATACCAGTATGGCTTGAATGTGTTTCTCTTCCTCTGCCCTGGGACAGGGTCGCGGAGCTTCTCATGTGCTACTTCACTTTGGAGGGACGTGATAAACTGGTTTACGGCACCCAACTGTTCCTATTATCTCACCTGCATCATGACAAGAAGGTAAATTTGGCCTCCCTTTCAGTCTCTTGAGCTTTCTCTGAATTTGGCCAGGGAGGAAGAAGGCCCCCTTCTTCATCATGGCCTTCTTTATCTTTTGTTCAAATTTCAAAACAGTGGCTTCTCAGGGGGAGATTTCTCTTTTCCTCCCAAAGTGGGTAAATAGCACCGTGTTGCTTCTGTCTCCCCTTCCCCCACCTTCTCATCCCGATTCCTCCTTCGCCCCGTCTCGCTGCTTCTGCCGCCGCACCTATATTCCCCCCGACCCTGACTCTGATGTGCTCATAACTAGACACTATGTTGTTGTCTTTGCTTCCCCCTCTCCATCATCTAATGTTGCACCTTTGTTGTCTCCCCTTAGATCCCCTCTTGCTTCCGCGAAGCATCCCACTACTCTCAAAGCTGCTCACGATTTAGCAGCTTTTCGGTCTACGTATCCCATGTACATCTCTGCCGAGCAAGAAATACTTGAGGTTCTTTTGGGTCTCTCCTCTTTCTACCCAGACTCTCCAGTTCCCGATGTTGTGGGTTCTCCTATCACTGGCACGAAAGAAGCAAATTTGGCTGCAGCTAAAGAGCAGCATCTGGATGAAGACCCCACTAATCTGACTAATAATGATATTGTGGCAAATATTCTGGAGAAACTGAAGATGGATTTCTCAGTCATCAAGAACTGGAAGGATTACACTGATAAAACCTGGGAAACCATCCACATTGACTGTATTGAGCTCCTCAAGTTGGTTGACAAACTGAAGGACAGAAATGCTTCTGCTACAACTAAGGAGGCTGTTAAAGCTCTTAAGAATATGCACTCTATGTAATCTTTGTTTTCGCTTGTTTTTTGTCTTTTGGACTGCCTTTGGGCTTTTTCTCTTTATGCTTAACTGTTTTATCTCACCTTAAGGGCTTTTTGTAAAAGGATATGGGTCCTTTCAAAACCCTCAATTTTACCTTTTTCCAAAAAAAAATACTTGAAAAAATCCTCCTTGTTTGTAAACTTGTAGCTCATCCTTCTCATCTCTTTCTCCTTCAAGCTCTCTTTCTCTCCTCCAAGCTCTCTTTTTCTCCTTTCAACCTCTCTCTCTCCTTCAAGCTCAATATTACCAAAATAGCAAAAGAATGAGTGTGTGAATAAAGTAGACGGATTGGGTGTATAAATAGGTGTTTGGGGGGGTGTTTTAGGGTTAGGTTGCTTTATTTTTAAGTAAACATGTTTAATTTTTGTTTTTTATAGTAGGAAAAAAAAAAACATTTTTTCCCTAGGGTATGCTGCAGGTACGTACCCATAGGCCCCGGGTACGGTTTTTCATACCCGAAGCGTACCCTAGACCTATGGGTACATACCCACAATGTTTTTCGTACCCGTACCAATACTGGAAATGTTTCCAACTTAGTATGAACGAGGGGAACATTTCAGTGCAGTCTAGGTTTTATGCATAGTTTCGAATCTGGTCGGATGAATTTAGTCTCGGTCAGCCCTAGTTGGTTTCTATTGTCAACATATAGAATTGTTGGTTGCTTATGTGGTACTCCTTATCCTTCATGTATGCGACATAACCATAATGCTTCACAGGCAACTCCTCCTGGAACACGATACTCCGCTTTAGTGGAAGATCGCGAAACGAAGTTTTGTTTCTTGCTCCCCCACGTTATTGGACCAGATCCAAAAGAAAACACATATCTAAAAGTGGTTTTTCTATCATCGATATTTCCTACATGATTTGAGTCTAAATATCCTATCAAAAAGTACTTAACGTTCTTCTTCTATTCTAGGCCAAAGTCCATTGTACCTCATATGTATCGCAATATGTAATGTCCCCAATTCCAAGCAGATGGCCTAGGAGGCTTTTCATCCATCCTAGCCTTAGTCATGCCCAAGGGGCTAGTGACATTTATGGTTATTGAGTATGGTTTGCACATTCATTTCACTTATAGGTTATGTTTCGACGTTGGACATGTACTTTGAGGTGACTTAAGTGAAATAAGGTTGTGTGATGCTCCCCGATGGTACTTTTGACTTAGTGGTGATAAAGTAACTTAAGTTATTTTATTATTATATGCTTTTTCCCCCAAAGAGGTTGATTAGGGTTCTTTTGGGCCCTTTATTGCAATGAGAAATTATAAAAGGACGCACTTTGGGTAGAGGAAGGCATTCATTCATACACTCACTCTTTTATGATATTGAAGTCATTGATGGTTGCATACTTTTTACTTGTGCAGTAGGATCCCATAGAAACCCTGGCTTCGGTGGTGAGAGATCCACTCCTAGCTAGCAGACCACTCTTCGGTGGTGAAAGATCCTCCCTAGTTTGTTAATTTGGATATTCATTCGAATCAGATTTTTAGATCAAATTTTTCAGAGAATTTCAAGAGTTTGCTCAATGCCGGAGAGAGATTATTTGGTCCATACTTCAGCCATCTACAGATAAGATTATTTACAGCATTTGAGGAAAGCTTGGCAAATTCCCAGGAGGAGTTTCATTCAGTTTGGGCTTTATTTATTTTTCAAATCTACTTAGGGTTTTGTAGCAATGTTTTCTAGGTTTTCTGGTTGGAGTTTTTCAGTTTTCCAGGTTGGATCTGATTCATTATAATTTAAATATATTGTTGTCCGAATTTCAGAATTTATAAAGATCATTTCAGCTCATTGTGAATTTTTGGAATTTTTAGGTAGTTTCAGCAATTAAAATAAATAAATAAAATCAGATCTAAGAGATAAAAATTATTTCTCTCTTGTTTATTGTTCTACATATTTTTCTAAGTTATTTGAAGCTTCTGGGTAGTGTTAGAAATTATTATTCTAGAAAATACAAAAAATTCTTTATTTCTACATATTGCTGTCAAAAAAATCATAATTCAGTTTGTCGCTATTTAATACATATTTTGTGAATTTCAAGTAATATCCCACAAGGGATATTTCACAATATTTGTTTTGTTGCTTTCTAGTGACATATTTTTGGATCTTGCATGAACCGTGAATTATAGCTAACAGCATAGCTAGTGTTTGGCCTAGTATATGTCAAGTAAATAAGACTCCCAATCAACTGTCAATAGAGAGTTGCATTTACATGTGATGAAAGATCTAAATAAGAAAAAACTAAAGCTTTGCCTCCATGGATGTTTTAAAAGGTAACTATAAATTATGCAATGTCCCTTTCAGGCTCAAATTTGAAAGATACAGAATTTGCAGAAAACCTCAATGATAGCAAACTGAAATAAATTTCAAACCCTAGCAGCAACTGATTTTTATTAATTTATGGCAGCTCACATACACAAAACAGCTAAAAATACATATAGAACCCTTCACAATATTTTATTAGTGAGTTGGAACAATTATAAAACAAGAGCCCATAGGGGAAAAAAATTGTATTTTTGGACCAGCTGGGATAACTGAATGACAACTGCAAATACACTTCACAAATATGGCTGGAAATAATGATTCCAAAGCCTAAATACAAGTCCGGAAAGTGCAATCAACCACTGTAAATATAAGGAACCCACTTACCGATTGACAGTGAGTTGTCGTGCCGTAGAAGCCAACAAACTTCACCCCAAGAGGGGTCCCCACCCTAGGAGGTCCAAAAACTCCCAAAAATTCCCTAGCATCCTATTATCACGGTGCTTGTAAATATTGCCATTTGCTTTTGTTTTGTCTTGAAGATCCATCTACAACCTATAGGTTTCTTCCCTGATGGAAGATCTACAAGTTGTCATGTGTTATTTTTCATCAATGATTGATATTTTATATTCATGGCATCTTTCCAAGGTTTTGACTCTAGGGCTTCCTGAACTATAAAGCGCTCAACAAATTCTACCAATGTGCTCATTACAGCCAAATTGACCTATTCTCGAGCCATATTGCGAGTCCTTGGTCAAGTAGTGGATGTGTTTAGGACTCCATCCAATTTTGCATCTTGTATCATACTACCCTACCATTTAGAAATGCATTCAACGATTCTTGTGGGTTGTGAAGTTGGAGGACCTGATTGATCATCACCATTATCCCCATCGGCATTGTCACCTATGTCACAAGGTACACCGAATTTTGCGGAAAAAGTTCAAACTTCGCTGAACTTCATCCTCCTCAAATATGAACTCAAACTTTATCAATTATATTTACATGGAAATTTTTTGACATACTTTTACATTATTTACTATATGTGTGTGTGTATACATATATTAGTTGAAAGAAGAGGATAAAAGCTCTCTTCACTTTGACCCTCTCACATATTTATGTAATGTATTTTTTTAAAAAATAAAAAATGATAAAAAAAATCTTTTGTTCGAACTTAAAGACGGTTTTTTTCCAAACGTTATCCTTTGGCAAACTTGAACCGAACTTTAACCTTGGCGAACATGAACTCATACTCAAACCTTGCAAATTAGACTGTCACCATCAGAGCTTTGATCACCTTTTCAATTTATACAAAACTGATTTGTGCATCAAGTGAGTGTGTGGAGGGTGCATTGGTTTCACCCTTCTCATTAAACTCAGCAGCCCTGTTTACATATATTTTGTAACCCAATGTATCTTCATTGTATCCTACAAAGATGCATGGCATGGACTTGTTATCCAAATTTGTTCTCTTCTTCTTAGGGACATGCAACGCCTTACATCCAAAAATACGAAGATGGGCTATTGATGGTTTGCAACCTGACCATGCTTCTTGTGGAGTTACTCCATCAAGAGCTATAGTGGGAACCTTGTTTAACAAGTAAACTGTCATTTTTCTTGCTTCTGCCTAATATGTTCATTCCAAACTTGAATCTTCAATCATACAACAACCATTTCCATGATAGGGTGGTTTTGTTTTTCTGCAACACCATTATGCCATGCAGTATGGAGTGGAGTCAGTTGACGGCGAATACCATGTTCGTTCAAGAACGTTGAAAATTCATTACTGGTATATTCCCCCTTGATTTGAGGGGAGAGTTTTAATTTTACGACTAATTGCAATCTCCACAAATGCTTTGAATAGTCTGAAAGTTTAGAAAGATTGATCCGTCGTCTTTAGGCAGTACACCCACATTTTGCGTGAATAATTATCAACAAAAAGATGGAAATATTGAAACCCGACTTAACTAGGTCTCATAGGTCCACAAAGATTGGTATGCACCAAACCTAATTTTCCGAAAGCTAATGGTCCTCGATGTTGTTGTCTTGCTAGACAATTGTGGCAGATATATGTATTCTTCTTAAGTGGAGGAAGTCCTCTCAACATGTTATGACCACTTAGTGCAACCAAGTATCGAAAACTCACGTGTCCATATCTCTAGTGCCACAAAGTTGCTAAGTTGGAATCTTGTGCAACAAGTGCCTGATTATTCTTCTAAACAAAATCAAGTTGGAACATCTTTCAATCTCTAGAATTTGTGCAACTATTTTCGAGCTCTTTGACTTATCTTTTATGAGACACATCTTTTTATTGCCTTTACAATAAAAAATCAACCTTTACGTTGTGCTCCAGTAGTTGATTAATAGAGAGAATATTTTCGCCGAGTCCTACAACATACAAGACTTCAATGATTGTGCAGTCATGCGTGCCAAGTGGTAACAAAATGTCATTAGTGCCTTGGATACAATATGGCGTATCATCACCCAGACAAACATGGTTTTCAGTAGGGGTATCTCTCAAACTATGCAACCAATCTTTTCTTTCAGACATGTGTTGAGTTGCACCCAAGTCAACATACCAAATAGAACGTTGTGAAGTTGATGTCTCCTGAGATTGTGTAGCATATAGGAAGTCCTCATCTGAGGGTTTTTCTTCCTATTTGGCAATGTTGCCTTATCATTGTGGTTTCTTTTTTTAGTTTCTCTTTTCTATCCCTGTGACTTATTTTGTTGTCCCTGTGATGATTGATAGTTATTGGGCTTCTTGTTGCTTGAAGAGCCTTGTTGGCATGCGTTGTACCAACAATCTTTCATTTCATAGTATTTTTTTACCACAAATTAGACATCGTTTTTGTTGTTTGTTCCCTTGTTGATTATGCTAATTGCTCTGCTTTTGGGATTGTTTGGAAGACTTCATGGGCCTCTTCCCTTTCTATTGTGAAGCAATAGCGTGTTCATCTACCTCTTCTACTGTGTGCATGGACTCCTATTGTAACGCGTTAACCAACTCTTCAAAGGTCATTTTTTGTTTAGTGTGATTTAATGTAGTCACAAAAATTATGTACAAGGGTGGCAATGCTCTCAAGACAATGGGTACAAGAGAGTCGTCTGTCATTTGACTTCCCAATGCTTTGAACGAGGCCCTCAAAGTTGCAACACACCTTAGAAAGGCTTCAAATTTTTCACCTGCCTCCAATTTGAGAAAGTGTAGCTACCCCTAAGGTGGAGGATGGTATTATAATTTTTGGCTTTGTATATTGTACTAAGTTTATCCCAAGATTCTTTAGTTATTTTAGCATCACGAATATGGGGTTGTAGCTCATCCGATACCCCTACCATAATTATCAACATAGCCTTCTAATTGGTTATGTCAAACTTGAGTCTGGTCAGCATCAATAGCATGTCGTAGGTAAGTTCCTTCAACAACTGACCAAATAACTTCAAATTCCAAATCTTTTTTGACTTTTGTTTTCTATGTGACATAGTTGTCTTTGGGTAGGAGTTGAGAATTAAGCAAAAACAAAATTGGACCGTTACAGCCATTGGGAGATATGGATCGGTTCCTTATCAGTCCAAATAGGTTCCCTTCTCTATATATTGTCATTGTGATATACCAAACCTCTCTATATACATGCCCTTCCTAGATACCCGTCAGTACGTGGAATAAGTTCTTCCTATTGTTATACCCCAATGGTACGTGACAGAGACGTTAACACACGTGAGAGAAAAGTGATATGTAGTAACAAGACAACAAGTGACAAGAATTTTTCTGATCAATTGTACATGCTTATAGGGCGAAACAACACATGAAAATTTACACAAATCGAATGTGGTAAATGGGTGACGAAGGGATGGCGCAGTGAAATTTTACAGACCTTAATTCTACTCAATGATTTAGAGGGAAGATGCCCAGACATCTGTGATACAGCTATTTTAGACATTAGATGCAGTAGTTTGGGTGCAACAACATGACCCATAAGCATGAACTAGAGGCACTATGTATACCGAACATTGTGTTAGTGAGAAAAAATCTCAATTTGTCACCAATTTTTAAAGAACATGTAGAGCAGGTTTACAAGATTTGGGGAAAAAAATTAGCTACGGAAAAAATACCTCCCTCTTAGCTAATTTTTTTTGGATAATTTATCTCTTTGAAAAAAACAATCTCCCCTTTTCTAAAATTTTCCTATTTTGAACAAGAATATGCCCCCTTTTGGTTCTAATATTCTACCCTTTATTTTTTGGTAGTCTCCAATGCAAAGGGTTAAAATATATGTTTGAGGGTGTTTGTGGGGGGTCGACCCCTTAACCCCTCCTCCAACCTAACGGATTAATAAAAGTTTAATAGCCACTCCGACGGTGAGGCTTTTCAAGCATCTATAAGATGCAAACTTAATTTGAAAGTTTTAACTTAAATGTTTGAGTTACAAAAGATAAGAAAGCTCACTCAATTAGGGTTGCCTCCTCGTGAGTCAGTGATAAAGTTGACTTGTACCCATTTGAGGGTTTTTGCTTAGTCCTTTTAGCATTGTTCATTGCCGAGTTGAGGATTGTTGAGGTCGATCCGCACCAAGATCTAAAAGAACGATCTCGGGTGTGAGCCAAGAACAATCACACCAAGCAAGGGTCCCCTGTGTGAAGCAAGCCGAGATCAAGTTGGGCCAAACTGAGCCATGGCAGCGAGGGGATGAAGCTCTACGTAGCTATTGCCCAAATGGAAGCGGCTGCCGTTGTTGGTGTTTGAGATGCCTGTTGTGCGTAGAGAGTAGATTTGAAGCCATCGTCGTAGGATCAATACCAAAGGCATCTCAATAGGATGGCAAAGGAAGTCGAGAGCAATGTGGGGTTTGAGCGGCAAGTTGGGATCTCACCCCTCTTATACAGGAGGTATTCACAGTTCTGATCCGAGTTTAAAAGGCACCAATGGGTCGATGGGAGAGAGTGGAGCATTCTTGTGAGTAGCTCGCTACTAGAGCTTTAAGACAGCCACTTGAATCGAGTTTAAGGTTGAGCAAATGTAAGAGTGTCTACAACTTTCAATGCAATATATATATATATATATATATATATATATATATATATATAATTTGCAATGTTTGCACACTTCAGGAATAAGGGGGATCAACAAATGTTGTAGAGAGGTGGATTTGAGAGTGAGGGTGCCTCAGGGATCCTCCTAGTTCTCTCAGTATCAAACTCTTCCCTATTCTTCTCCTCCCTTCTTCTTACACGTATAGAGCCTCCTGCTCTAATACCAAATGTGCCACATGAAAAATTATGTAGTATTTTATTAATATGAAATATGGTCATTACATTCAAATCATATGGTTGTAATATTTACAGATGTTGCATAACCATAAATAGATCCTAGAAAATAGAATGTCAATACATCAAATTACAATAAAGATAGATGTTGTAAACAAATAACAAACCTAACGAAAAATGAAAGATTACAGGATAATACTATCCCAACAATAAAAAAGATTCTACCTACATGAGTAGGATTTACTCACTTACAAAGTTTATTTGACTATGGTGATTTAATCACCCCTAGGCTAAACCTAACATTTTTGTTGTATTTGTCAATTTTGCATATTTATAAAATTACACTCATGTTTCAGACCAGATTTTTCAGAACTTTTTCAAGAATTCCAGATTTTTCAGACTTTTATGCCCTTCCAAACAGATCTGTATTTCCAGACTTGATAACTGTGGTTTTATGTCATAATGGGAACTAGTGTTCTCCAAGGTCCATCACAAACATTAACATCTCCTTTATAATGCTCAAAAGAAAATTGACAGACCTGTGTCTATTATAGAACTTCGTGGGTCATGAACTTGAATACAATAATGAGTCGCATGACTGCACTTCCCAGTGAGTGCTTTCTCCGGTTTTATGAAGATACAGGGCTACTCTATATAACATTGGAGACCAAGTACTGTGCTGCAAATGGTCTGATGCTAAACATTGCATCATGTTTACAGCCTATCATCGGGTTCATTTCAGAAAAATGAACACAATCATAAGTCACGAGTCCAAATCATTTTCTTCACACTTTAGCTTATGAATTGTATCTACCTATATATGATTGCTTGTTACAGGCAAGGTTAAGTGCACATTTGAGAGTACAAATGTAATATCTCTGGAATTGTGTATTTCTTATGCATAAATGCCTGTTCCAACTCGGGTACAGGAAAACTCTTAACTGTAAAAAGAAATAAAAATTCCCAAGTAAAAATCTAGGAGTTTCAAAACTAGATGAAGCTTGCGACAAAACGTGCAATGTTATGACACGCTATCACATGGAATTGGAAAGATGGATAACATTGCATACCAAGGTAGCTGGATCAAATGGTGCTTGCCCATCCTTCCAAGCAGCATCCATGTATGTCCTCAATGACATGCCAACAAATACCTGCACAGTTGTAAGATGAAAAAACATACTGTGAAGTGAAATTGAAATGGAGCAATATAACTAATTAATGCCAGTTATTTTACTTTACTGAGTATTTTTTAACATATAATACTTCAGAGTACGAGCAATATTTCAATTACTGGCCTCCCAAAATTGTCTCCAGCAATTAATCAAAACTTGATAACTTAATCACACGCTATGACTTCTTACCAGCTTACGGCCTGTACAATCAGCTGCTGCTTTCACGCTACCAAGGCGATGAATATTGGAGGAAAACTGTGTTGTTATGACTCTCCCCTTTGCAGATGCAATACGCCGCAGCAAACCCTCTGCTACATCAGTTTCACTGATAGTTCTTCCAGGAGAAAGTACATTAGTGGAGTCACTCATCATCTGCCAGTGTGGTCAAACTTTACAATAAGAAAAAAAATCTGGCAAAAATAAATCAAGATTAATAATGCAAAGGGAATTGTGGATCAAGAAATCCATACTTTAAGAAAATAAAGATTATGTAAAGAAAAAATCAATCGAAGGAATTTATTTGTGAACTTTTCATTGTTAACTGATCAGTCTTCCTCACAGAAAAACTGTAATACAACTGAAAACCAAGAGGCAATATACTTCCAATGATGGATGCAACAGAATAAGAAAATTAGAACATGCTGCCTTTTATGATAATCCAGTCACCATGCTCTGGATGGAATTGCCTTCACTCAAAGACACTATAGAATGAGTCAGTTTCATCATACAGAAGTTCAACCTTCAATTTCAGTCCAAATTATATCCTTTACAGCAAAATATTTTCAGTATACCGTCCATGTTCTCAGAGGAAACCCAGGATTTGTGTGTGCACGTTTGGAGAGTTTTACATGCATATTTATATCTTTCACTTTGTAAAGATTATTATAACATCAGCCTTTCTATGCCAATCCAACCCATTCTTTTTATCTGGTAACTTCCACTGTCATCGTTTAGGAATTTGGGTGTGTCAGTTTGTAGCAAGCAGCACACTTTAATGGTCGCTAGGCACCCCAAAGGGATCTTCTTTAAAACTATGTGGGCCATTTCTCTTAACTAGATGCTTTCATGCCTCCAAAGAAGCCCTACAAATATGTGGCTCTTTTTTCTTACTTCCAAGCTTTAATTCGTCAATTTAACTACCATATGCATTAAATGTCAAAGAGAATTTCTCTCAGTAGTTGAGGTTATGACATCTCTCCCCTTGGAGAAACCTATAGACGTGAATGAAGCCAGCTTCCCTTGGATATGTAGAAAGCACCCATTTGCCTTGTGAGATGGACTCAGCGGACAACCTCATATTAAGTAGGGTAAGCCCATAGGAGCAAGCAGTTGTCTGAGTGTGAGTGGTTATGTGTCAGTTCAATAATCTCAAAATGCACAATGCAACTAAAGAACCAAGTGCTACAACTAGATTCTATTACTTAAAAGAAAAAATTTACAGTAGTAATGCAGTTTTGAATTGAAAACTGAAAAGAAGATAGAGATAGATGATCTTTGACAAAAGAGGACCAATTGTGCAATCTCTAGTGGGTGCAATGTTGGCGTGGAGACGTGCAAAGAATTGCAGTGTGCCAAAATATATAACTGTCCAACACTCTAACTTAACTGTGACTGATCAAAATTGTACATTTTGGTATGAATCGATATTTATATATTTTATAGAATGGATGGTTACACAGTCACATTATGAACTGAGTGATTCAGATACACTTGTCTATTTTGTATTTTGTCTGCTTATGGAATTTCGACTAGTGATGTTTCAATGGAAAGTTTAGATAGTGTAAATCTAATGTCCCCTTTTCCAACTTGAGAGCATGATTTTGGACTTCTTGTCATTCCCTTTTCCATGGCAACGAAGTGGAGTGAGCGGGAAAAGGAAGTGAACTCTCATTGCACTTTTATTTTCTAATTTTTAATGTTTTCTTTTAGTGTGTTCTTCTTTTTAGCGAGTCAGCTGGGTTTGGTGGCTTTTAAAAACAACTTAAAGATTAAATAAGCTTTATATGGGATCGGCCTTGCCTTTTTGGCCTTTGGCACCAAGATAAGGATATAAAAGGAGATAATGAACATCATTTGCATCATTCACTTTTGGTGCATTTTCTCTAATTGGATTGGGTTGTTGCTCATTGTTTTTCCACTCCTGGGCGGAAATCCAAGTGTGTGGCACTTCCAAGAAAAACTAAAACCCTTCTTGTGGTTGGTTGGGAGATGAAAACCCTCCATCCTTGTTTGGTTTGAAGGCAAGTTGCAGACTTGGAGGAAAAGAAGACATTTTCAAATTTTGCATGCATTGTTGACTCTCTCCTAGTTGGAGCAGCTTACCCTAGTGTGGAGTTTGGTGTTTTCTAGGGCGCGGAAATCTGATTTGTTTTCATATTTGGTTTTCTCATCATTTATAAAGCCGGAATCTACTAATCTTTGTGAAGTTTGGTGTTTGTAAACCCTCATTTCATAATTATATGTGGAGTTGTACTTCGTTGATTTATAATTAATTTCCAACAGTGTTTCCCATCATATTTCATGTTGAAAATTACTTTGGTTGATGCCTCAAGTACATATTTATATTTTGGCAAAGTCATTTGGAAAGTTTTAAGTGTTTTTCATCTTTTTTTGCACTTTTATTCAGAAAATCTGATCATTGTTTTAATTTGGGTTTAAATTTCAGTTTGCTGGTCTGAAATTCATATTTGAATTAATTGGGATTTGCGCTAATTCCTTGTTCTTTAGTTTTTCCCCCAAAAAGGGACATTACAGTGGTATCAAAACTTCCTCTTCCCAGCCTAAGGGTTTCTTGTGGGAAGAAATATGGACAAATTGATGAAGATGCAAGAAAGACTAGCGGATACCTTGGACTCTCTTGCTCCCACCATGTAAAACCTACAAAGAGGAAGAACATTCGAGGAAGAACTTAGGGTTTCAAAGGTCAACAAGGTGGCAACTAGCTTTCAGGAGTATCAAACCCTTCTAGAGGATCTTCGTGATGCCCTATCATTTTCCGAGTTTGTAGGGTGGAGAAAAGATAGAGTGGGCATTGGAACATGTTCCAAGCCCCGAGCCATGCACAAGGGTCATGGGAAGAACATCCCAACCCTAGAAGAAAAGAGCCCCATCTTGTGGGAAAAGCAAGGAGAAACTACGAAGCTGGTTGAAGAAACCAAATTTCCAAGTTCGCTAGGAGAGGAGGGGCATGATCATTCCCCTAAGGTTAAGAAAGAGGAAGGTATATTGCTGCAGCTGGTTATGGAGAGGGAGCAGCCCTTGGGAGAATTAGAACTCCCCAATCCTCTTGCCACGATTGATCTCTTGGCTGGTTTTCCTAACAACACCTTAGTGACACAAGGGTTTGATGACATAATGAAGCACAAGCCAAGGAGGAGGAGCATAGTGAGCATGCAACTCAAGATCCACACCTTGGAAGAACGGGAGCCAAGAGGAATGAAGATTCACCCCTTACTCCCATTTTTGTTCTGAATGATCATCATTATGAGGTAATTACTGATCATTGTTTGATTAATAGTGATAGCATTTCAGCATGTGATGATTCCAAGGTGGAATAGAAGGGTTGTGAGCAAGAAGGGCAAGTGGAAGGGGTGGGTGGAACCCATTTCCTAAGGATACATGATAATCGTCAACTTGTTGGTCTGTTTACGACAGTAGACAATAAAGAGCCAAAAGATGAAGAATTAGACTTGGGTAATAGCCACAAGGACATTCCAAGTAGATGTGAAAAAGGTATGTTGGTTGTGCAAAGGGACAAAACTCCAAGTATCGAAGAGGCAAAGGAAAAAGGAGATGAAAATCTCATTGAAAGACAAGGGAACAAATATATTTCAGATTTATTATTCCTTGGTTCACCATCACATGGAGCAGTCCTCATAATCAGTTTGATAGAAAGGTGGGCAAAATGAGGAGCAGCTTGAGTAGTAAGGGATACTTACAACCTTTCCGGAAGCCCCCAAGTTATGCATGCATCAAAACAAATGCCACTTCAGGCACAAGGACTAAGATTGAACTGACAAAAGGTAACCCTCTTTCCAAGGCCCATGGTATGCATGCAAAGGTAACTATTTCCTCTTTTAGTTTGGTTGGCAATCTGCTTGATATACTTATGTTTAGAAGAATAATTTGGGGTTGTGTTGATGATATCTCAACAAGCCTTATATGGTCAAAAAGATTGGAGAAATCTCTCCATAAGGCTCTTGATGAGGTGGCTGGTTTATTCCTAACAGCAGTCAAAGGGAGGTCATTTGAGGGAATAATCATCCTTAACAAGAAGCCAAAGGTTACCCAAGAAAAGCACCAACAACTTGGGAACAAATGCAAGAAAGAAAAGACCCCATACGGCAAGGAAATCATGCCAAGAAAGTGTGTTGATTTAAACTCAGAAATTATGAGTCCTAAGAATGTTATGGGCAGAGCCCATGGTACGAAAAATATTTTAGTTTTTGCCAATATATCATTTCGTATTTTCTACCATGGACAGATGTTTAGGAGTACTCGTGTCTCATGTATGTTGTATCCTCCTATGTCACCGCTTATTGAATACCTTTGTGCACATCATACTTCATGGGGTGAGGAGGTAAGAAGTACTTTTTGTAGTAAAGCACATATAGATACTTGGGCTCAATTTCTACTTTATTTACGCAAGTGGCATATAGGTGTTATATTGAGTCCTTCAAAGGCAGGGAATAAATAAGATTTGATAGCCTCATTTGGAATAGGGTTCCATGTGAATTATGACCATGGTGAATTGTTTTCAGCCCCTCCCCAAACTGATTTGCATTTGGTAGTGAGAATGATAGCTTGTCAAGATGATTATGCATCCATTTCTTGCTTTATGTTGCAAACTACATCAGTTTGCAGGAATTTTTGTACTGCTGAGCATGCAAAAAGGGAAGTGTCATTGTGGTTTTTGAAGTAGAAAAATATGAAGACTTTCATGAAGAAAGGGGCAATAGAGAATTGAGTTTGTTTGGGTTGAAGCTCCTTCATCTAACCAGCATAAAGTCAAGATTAAGGGAGCACTACAACATGTTCCTTCACCATGACATGATGATGCTTGGGCATATGAGTTAGTAATTTCTTGGGGACAAGCAATTTTGGGAAGGGAGAATTGTAATGTACCCTTTTCCATATGGAGAGCATGATTTTGGACTTCTTGTCATTCCCTTTTCCATGGCAACAAAGTGGAGTGAGTGGGAAAAGGAAGTGAACTCTCATTGCACTTTTATTTTCTAATTTTTAAAGTTTTCTTTTAGTGTGTTCTTCTTTTTAGCAGGTCGGCTGGGTTTGGTGGCTTTTAAAAGCAACTTAAAGATTAAATAATCTTTATAAGGGGTCGGCCTTGCCTTTTTAGCCTTTGGCACCAAGATAAGGATATAAAAGGAGATCATGGACATCATTTGCATCATTCACTTTTGGCACATTTTCTCTAATTGGACTTTTGGGTTGTTGCTCATTGTTCTTTCCTATGTTGCCGCATTCGGCGAACTTCAAGGAAAAAATTCGAAATTCGCCGAATTTTAACAGCACCTTGAAATTCGCGATTTAATTCGCGTTTTTTTCCTTTTTTGGCAATTTTTTTCCTTTTTTGGTTTTTTTGGTGAAAAAAACAGAAGCATAGAAAAAAATTTGCCATTTTTGGAAAGGGTCCGGGAAGATGTAGCAGCAAAAACTTGCATGTGCCATAACTTTCATTCTGTGGCTCCGTTTCACTCGTTTTCTCTAAAAGTGCATATTTTCTTGAGCTCTACGCATTGATGGCAATATTTTTCTTATTTTCATAAAATCCATTTTTGCACCTTTTTCGACCAAGCAACTTCTTGCAATCTTCTGAAATAATCATGAGCTTTGATCGCCTGTAGATAGATTAGTAATGAAATCAATGAAATGTGATATTATCTCTCTTTTGAAATGTGAATTTATCTTTTGTTTTTATATATTTAATAAAAATGTATATTTCTCATAGTCGAATTTAATCACGAATTTAATCGCTGATTTTTTTACCGGCAAATTTTTCACGAATTTAATCATCGGTGAATTCGAACACGAATTCGAATGCGGCAACTTAGGTTCTTTCCACTCTTGGGCGGAAATCCAAGTGTGTAGCACTTCCAAAAAGGTCGAAAAACCCTCCATCCTAGTTTGGTTTGAAGGCAAGTTGCAGATTTGGAGGAAAAGAAAACATTTACAAATTGTGCATGCATTGTTGAGTCTCTCCTAGGTGGAGCGACTTACCCTAGTGTGGAGTTTGGTGCTTTATAGGGCACAGAAATCTTATTTGTTTTCACATTTGTCTTTCTCATAATTTATAAAGCGGAATCTACTAATCTTTGTGAAGCTTGGGATTTGTGAACCCTCATTTCATAATTTTATGTGGAGTTGTACTTCGCTGATTTATAATAAATTTTTCGGCAGTGTTTCCCATCAGATTTCATGTTGAAAATTTCTTTGGTTGATGCCTAAAATACATATTTATATTTTGGCAAAGTTATTTGGAGATTTTTAAGTGTTTTTCATACATTTTTTGCACTGCTGTTCAGAGAATCTGATCGCTGTTTTAATCTGGGTTTAAATGTCAGTTTGCTGGTCTGAAATTAAGATTTGAATTAATTGGGATTTGAGCTAATTCCTTGTCCTTTAGTTTTGCCCCCAAAAAGGGACATTAGAGTAAATCCCAAGATACCTGTGCAGAGTATGTTGATGTGGCAACAAAAGTTGCAAAGCCCATGAAGACACATTGGTGATAGCACTATAAATTATCGTTGCAGGGACCATAAAGGAACTTGTAAACATGTGAAGTTACTAGGAGTACTAAAGAATTGCACTGCCAACACATCACCTCCTAACTTGTATTTCAGTATATACTAACAGATCTGTGTAAGGGTTCTCAAAATCAAAGTTGGTGGCATACTTTGAAGGTGCTGCTAATGCACTTGCAATGTCCCACAAAGGGAAGCAAAAGTAATAAATGGTATTGGATTGTGGAGGATTCACAAGGCGAAGAAGTCACAGATGTTGATGAGATGGTGATTGATTAGATGATGATGATGATGTGATCCACAAATGTTGATGAAGCAATATACTGATTTTGATGTTGGATCTGATCAGAACCCCACTCTTAGAGAGTAATCACCCTCCAGTTTTAGGAGAACGGCAGAGGAAAGTTGGCCCTGGTCTGTTCAGAGGCATTCCATTTAGGTAGTGTCTAGTCTCCCCAAATGAAACAAACGAGTGGCTATGCTTAGTTTGAGTGGCAATGACATGATTTATGGGAACTAGAGAATTATGTGGAAAAGAAAAATTAAGAGGTTGTGGCCAAAAAAGTACAAAGCCACTTCAAAAGAGGTGGAGAATGATCCGAACCATGGAGCCCAAGATGGCAGCTTAGAGAACAACCCTATGACTTAGTAAATTACATGTTATTACAACAGTTAACCATTACACATCCAAATGCATGAAATTGGCAGAAAAATGCTCTCTATTCAATGAGAAAGATTCTGATATAGCACGTGTACAATATCTAGCAAGGCTAAGAGTGAGAATTCCCAAGCAGAAAGCGTTATTCCTAGACTGTGAATGGCCTGAATAGCTGAGAATGAGAATTCTTGTGATCAAAAAGGGAAAACAATTCCTGACTGATATGCCCAGCCTAGGAGGTTACAAAATTTCCATTCGATGTGGGTACATGCAAAATCATGCATTGTTGTCAAATGACTTCCAATATATCATTACAAGAAAGCAGTTGCAAAAGAGAACGTTAGAAAACAGTTTGGCTTCTGCAATGGATGACAGTTTGCTCTCTTCGAGAAATGTCAATTGGTCTCTTAAGTGCGCGGTATGTTGATAGGTGTGTTAATATGGCACAAGCTCTGGAAATGCCACCTGGCAAGGTACAATGTGGTGCAAAGTGTCCACAACTTCTGTCATGTATAGAAACAGAATGTTGTGCGCTATGCATCTTGACAGTGCACAATGGTGTGTAGACTCTCCGCGTATACCACAGGATATTGCAAAGGTCCATAGGCTATGCGGAGTGCACGATCATGCATGGGATTATGTGGAGTACCACATTGTTCCTTAATGCTCGGCCTCAACTCGAATTGTGCCAATCAAGTTGAGCAATGTTTGGGAAAAGCGTCGATCTGTAGAGATGATGTCTCAGACGTTGGTCTAGATATCAACTTGTGTAGAAGTCCTTGGTGTCATGTGCTACCATGGGCTATGCCAATCAAGTGGAGCACCAAGTGAGGATAGAAAAACTATGATGGCACGTGTTGGCGCAGTGCTATGCAAGTTGTCTTGAGTACTCGATGTGTTACATCGAAGCCAAGTTGCACTGAATGGTGTTGAAAGAAAAGATAAAAATTTGACATGTGGGGCATTGCCCTACATCCCATTAGATCACTTCCCCTCGACCCCGGAAGGGGAACCCCTAAACTTATATTGGAGCTTCACCATATTGGGAATAAAGGGAGCTCAATGTTTTCTATGGATCCCCACACTGTGTAGTATGATGCTATGCGGGATGAAGTGGTTGTGCAAAGTGTCCAAATATCGCCAAGAGTACCACAATGGGAAGGTAGTCTTGAGGGACCCCTACTACGCTCATATTAAATTATGGCTTCGATGGATCAGCATCAAATACCATATTGGTGTCAAACTAAGGTGGAAAGTATTAAGGCATTATCATGGGCTACATTGAGTATATTATGCGGTACATAGCAAATATAGCTTGAATTTTTAATTTTCTGTTGTAAAAATTTCTATTGTGTGTGCACTGTTAAAAAGCAGGTTGCCTTTCTTACCTAGATGAACACAACAAAATAGCAACTTCAAGATAGCAGCTGAAACTCTCAATGCAAGCTCTTCCAAAAACAGCCTCCAACCCTCCTTTCCCCACTTCTCTAATTGGCTTTTGGCTGATGACCAAGACGTCTACCAAGAATTCCTACAAAAACAGCCACAATCGGGTAGTAGGTACGTCTGTCATAAATGAGACCCACCCCCATACCTGCTGGGCAAACATTTTCCCCTTTTTCTATTTTTTTTCTCTTTCCTTATCTACAAGCCAGTGGTCCATGGTCATCATGTTGGCAAGTAATTTTCCTGCAAGACCTCACATTCAAGATAATATTTGACTAGGAAAGAGTCATGTTATCACTAACAAGCTATTATGGATGAAATCAAGAAAGTTGTCCATAATGGTAGATGATGAATTTCTAGAAATGTTAAAGTTCTGCATTGGTATGCCTACCTTTATGAATTCAATATAGGGAACTTCCTGTACAAAGCTTTCCCAAAACATATTGCAGCCAAAAGAGGAGGAAAATTATGACAAGTCTAGGACATTTTACATAATCAATGGGCTTCTCTATAATTTAAAACTAGAGACACCCTAGAATGCACCATGAAGGGAGATATACAGAGTGTTTTGCAAGAAGCTCATGTGGGACAAGCCAGGAGTCATATGAAGCCTAGCACAATAACAATGGAAATGCTTCTAAAGGGACTCTCGTGGCTTATCATATTCTAAGATGTTAAAAATGGAACGTTGTGTGTGACAATTGCCAATGTACCGGCAATCAACCTTAACAATTGTTTGAGAGATGGTGCTTAGACTTTAGCAGAAATTCAAAAGCCAAACCAACTTAATCAAAACATTTAAACATGTAAAGTATAGTAGTTGCGAGGGAAAATCTTAAAGGATGGAAACATTTACGTAAGGATAGGCCAAAACAAGTACTGTGGTTTCTAAAAAGTACAGAAGCCCAACTTTATCAAATAATTTTCCAAAGAGTGCTATACAAAAATTAAACACGCTAATCATAATAAGATTTGGCATTCCACAACATCTTTCAAGCATCAAGGGAGATCACTTCGTGAAAGATATGATCATGCATTGGTTCAAGTTTTTTTACTTATTTTCAATACCTTATTACACTACAGCCATCAGACAAGTAGCAATGAAGATGTGTCAGATTAACACAAAAGTTTCATAATTGAATGAAGAATTAACTCCACAAGCATAAGAAAGAACACAAATATGTGGTGGAGTCGAGAGACACCCCAAAAAGCATGCCACATCACAAATCAAAAAAATGGAATGTGAACAAAACATGTTATAAGCCTATAACACAAATTAAAAAATGAGTGCAAATATGAATTGACGGATGTAATTGATTGAAAGAGATAATTTCAAGAACTGTAAAAACAATAAGTCATAAGTGAAAATATGCAATAAAATAAGTAATCACCATAAAGTCATACCATGAAAGGGTTGAAATACGCGATTTGTAAAATGGGGAAACCGAGATTTGAAATTTATTGGAAAAAAAAACCACGTGTTATTTAAAAATGGCCCAAAGAAACTACAAGATAGCATGATCACATAAAACTTCTTCCAAGAGAGAATAAGAAAAAAAATAAAATGAGTAAAAGCACCAAAAAAACATAAGAAAAACTCTTTAAAAAAAGTGATAAAAGGAGTAATTGAGACAAAGACCCGTATACTCTTTAAATAAGGTGAAAAGAGCAAAACGAGAAAAAGGAATTACAAGTACCTACAATCATTTCCTTAACCAACCTTCCAAGTGTGTGTCTAGTGTCCCTAATTCCAATGTATAGAGAAGTGAGTGCAAAGTGGTAGGAATTGCATTTGAAATGTTACTCTATTGTCCTCATAATGAGAAATATCCCTAATAAGACATAAGAGGTGAAGGCTACATGCCACCTCATACTATCTGGATTATATGAATTAAAATTTCATATGTGAATAAAATAAAGATTAATCTCCAATCCCCTTTAAGCTTTATTTGGTGGGTACAAAATGGAGAACTATGGAACAACCTAAAACATAGAAGACGGTGACAGTACTCAATACTCCCCCTTGATGACAACTTCCTTTGTGAGGAACAGATTATAAAATTACAATGATATCAAAAAGGAAAGAAGAAGAACAAAAATGTCTTCAATCATGTCACAAAGTTTAAACTGAAATCATCGGCAATCTCCCAACATTTAAGAAAGGTCGATCCTCTTGGAACAATGACCAACATAAGAAAGGCGACAAAAAATTCCACTCTAACCTGAAAAACACAAAAGCTTACACAAATTTTGGGTTAAGAAAAAAATTATGTAATAATCTACACAAAAGAAATAAGCAAATATGATAAATTCCATAACAAAGTGTTGATTCCTTTTTGGATAAAGCATGGTCGAAAGAAATTTGTCAAAAAATAAATGCATACTCTATGCTTATATCCCACCTTCAAAAGATTCAAGAATCGCCACTAAAGGTAGAAAGTAATACATGATCATACAAAAATAATTCTTCTATAGTAAATTAGCCCCAAAATTATTTTTCACAATAGTTAAAAAGTAAGCATAAAAGTAACAAAACCATGTAAAACATCATCTAATCATATCAAAATCTCCAAATAATTAGAGACCAAGGAGCAACAAGCATTAAAGTTCCAAATAAATATATATTTATGCGACAAAAAAGTTTAAAGTAACCCAAAAACATAGGAAAAATAACTCCAATTTAGAGCACTAAACTCAAGCACAAAAAACGAAGAGTTATAAAACATCATACTAAGGGTTAGCTTTGGAATAACAATGCAAGAAATGAAGCTAAGGCTTATCAAGGAAATGAGAAAGAATGGAAGTTTGGTCTTTCACATAAGTAATTTTACCTTGCCCAAAAGAATATTTATCTATAGAAAGTGAACCATTTTTTATTGAAGGGACCAAATATTTAGAGTGGATGTAATAGTTGTTTTCTAATAATGAGAAGAGTCGTGATTTGTCCAATCACAAATTTTACAAAGATGCAATTTCCAATATTTAGCAATACCATGCTCATCTCTACCACAATATTCACAAATATTAGTCTTTTTAACTAAAGTATTAGTGAAAGAATCCTTTTGGATCTAGAAGTACTATACCGGCAGTGAGAACAATATGATTTCGCATTTATTGTAGCTTCATTAAAACCAAGCCTCACAAAATTGGAAGTAGTTTTAAGCGAGAGCAGTTCAACAATACCACTTTTTATCTTTACCAAGACCGCCTTTATCGCAACTCACTGATTTCATACTTCGCTCCTCTTGAAGACACACTTGCAGATAGATTTGTCATTTGTATATGGGCCGAGTAGAGTTAGAGGAGGAGAGGAGTCACCCAATTGTATCACTCCTTCGGATAGAATAGAATATTTAAAGGGGGGAGGGGTGAAGCCTTAGCGAACCACTCCCTCCTACCTATCCATCCCCATCCCCCTCGTAGGCAGATCGAGTGAGCATTCTCCTTGATCAACCCTATACATGTAATTGTTAGCATTTTCCAATCCAATTCGGGGGCCCTATCTATAAATCTATTTGGGGACTGCATCTATATATAATAGGCTACTTCATGTATCGGTAGGGCACCCGAGCCCATTATATACGTGATACAACCAGTCGCACCTCCTTTCTTTGTTGGGCTTTCCCTCCTCTTTCCTTATTCGGACAGTAGATATAGATTACTTTCTCTATAGAGGGGTCACAATCTCTATATATAGGGGGCCCCCACCCCGAACTATCTTATCTTATAGTTCTAGATACAAGGCCATGCTAACTCCTATTGTAATCCTATCTCGAACCAGATAGAGCAAAGTTGCTAACTCATGTTGTTATCTCGAACCGGAAAGAGAGATAGAGAGAATTCTCTAGAATTGGGGGGCGGCCCTATATCTGAACTCTGAACTTTATATCTGGCTAGTTCAAACTATAGATAGGCACTCTATCTCTATAGTCAATCAAGTGCAAATGATGGGTGAGTCGGCCCTCGGTTTAAGACTGGGTGGTTGTCTACCCAAAAACCAATTTGCCATCCCGAGAACCGATGAGTCTATGGTTGTTGATTAGCTCGGGGTAGGAATCAGCAATTAAACCAAGGAATAGGGCGAGTACGAATAACTTGCGAGTTTATCTCACCTCGCTGCCCGTGGTATGGGGATGGAGCCCTACTTTCTTAATCGACAGAGGACTAACCAAAACCCAATGCCCATATAGAGAAGATAAGATAGAGTTCAGGGGGGGTGGGGGATGCAATTATCTGGATAGGGCCCTAATCCTTAACCCCATGCCTCTAGCCTTAACTCAATGCCCGTATAGAGAAGATAAGATAGAGATCAAGGGGGGGGGGGGGGAGGGGGCATGCCCAATCCCATATAGGTGTATAGGGCCTTATCTTAGCCTTCCTCTATGTACATCTAGGGGGTTGGTGGCCCCCCCATAGTAGAGTGAGTCTGGAGAGGGGATCGGTATTAATATATATATATATGGAATGGGGGGTCCCCATCTAGATAGAGAAACTATAAATAGCTGCCCCCCGATCCGCCATTTTTAACCCAAGGTTAGAAAACTGATTTTACCAAGGAATATATTTTTTATTGCAATGAAAAGCCAAATCAAAATGGAATATCAACATTAAAGACGTGAAAATGATCAAAAGATGCAATATTTTCATGAAGATGTCAAATAAATTATGCATGTTCGTAACTTTCTCATCATGTGAGTTTTGCAATGCATTAATAGTCATTTTTCAACATTCAACTTAACACTTAAGAATCTCAATTTCATACCTTTTGAAGCAAATTTTTGCTTAATATTTTTAATGACTAAAATCAATGTCAATTTTAATTGTCATAATAACAAAAGAAATTAAAAAAATTGTACCGCTTGGATTCAATATACCAATCTTTAGTAAAGAAAATGTGGATCTAGGTATCGATTTTAATTGCCAAATTATTCTATAAATATGTAATGAAATCACAATATACACTAAGCAAAAAATATAACTTCCAAACACCTTTGATTAGTTATAGAACATAAATAAAACATATCACTTTAAAAGAGTGAGTTGTTCACTTCAAAATAATATGTTAACCCAAATTAAATTGCCAAATTATTCTATAAATCTGTAATGAAATCACAATAAACACTAAGCAAAAAATATAACTAAACACCTTTGATTAGTTATAGAACATAAATAAAACATATCACTTTAAAAGAGTGAGTTGTCCATTTCAAAATAATATGTTAACCCAAATTAAAAAGCATGTATTCATGTAAAATGAATGTCAAAGAATTGAGAGCAAGGATAAATATTTGCACTCTTCTTAACTAAACCATAAGTTATTTTAGATTTGCATGTCAAAAACTTCTTGGAAAATGCAAAGTAAAGTTTGTGTCAGCCAGCCAAAAAAATATGCAACAAATAGGAAAACAAAGAAATTAAGCACGTTATCATGTTAAGCACACGCTTATACTGAACGGGGGGTAAATCAGTATAAGATAAAAATTTACTTATTAAAACTTATATCCACAATTAAAGCATTTAAAAGCATTCAAATAACATAACATAGAACAACACAAATTTATGTGGAAAACCCTCTCTCGGAAAAAACCATGAAAAAAGACTTCTTTGATCTACCATCCAAATCCATCCCTAAAATTCAATATTTTACAGATGTTCTTAGGAACCAACCTATTGGAGACACTGATCTCCAATGCCAAGCACCAACTCAACCAATTTGTGAGCACCAACCCACTGGAGACACCAATCCCCCAAATTGTGAGGCACCGACCTCAACAAAATAAACTTTTCACCTTATATAGTTTCTTCTTCAACTGGATGATGGTAATTTCACTTCTCTTCTTCTTATCTTAACAATATATTTATGCTCTTTTTCTCACACTTCTCTTATAATTTTATGATATATCAATCCATTTCAAATTCTTATATTTTTCCATCCTCTCATCTATCTTTTATATCTTCACATCTCTTTATCAAGGTGGGAAATGTTTCCAAGGGATGTTTCCTTTCTTACAAGGGAGGTTGGAAGGCCCATTAATTAAATGCTCTGCCCCTTCATTAAATCACTTCACATGACCATTCATTAAATTCTTCCCCTTCATTAAATCATTACCTATAATATGAGCGCCACTTGTAGACATAACATAATATAATATACAATTAATTGTTGTTATACAATGTGATTACTACATTGTTATTATATTAAATCTGATCATTGCATATTAAATTTTATCATTGTAATTGTTGTGCATTCTCCTTTGACATCAATGAATCGTATTCCACACATTCTCTTGCGACATCAAAAAATCATTTGACATCAATGAAAATATTTCCAATAATCTCCCATTTTTCATTTTCGATAACCCTACAAATAAAATAATCATCTCCAACCAGAATACTCCCACTTTTTAGACTTGATCCCTCTTATTGTATTGCTCCCTCTTTCTTTAACTCTTCGCATCAATGGCAAAGGGATATACAACAATCACAATGTATATCACCAAAATATCCATGGAGATGAATAATGCAATGATTATCTCCCCCTTAATCCATGCTTCTCTTGACAGTTTTAATGACTAGATGAAGAATGGATCACTCCCAATTTCTACCTTAGAAACTCAAAATTTTCTTTTGGGATGGGATTCGTGAATATATTTTGTATTTGTTCCTTTGTGGGAATGTAATCCATCTTTACTTACCTGATCTGCAACTCATTCTCTCAAGAAGTGATACTTGATTGGAATGTGTTTTGTTCTACAATGCATAACTGGATTCTTCGAAATGTTTATTGCACTACTCTTATCACAGATTATTGCGATTGGATGTTCATATTCTATATTAAAATATGAAAATGTTTGTTTCATCCAGAGGACTTGTGTACAACTAGACATTGTTGCTATGTATTTTGCTTCAACCATAGATAAAGAAACTAAAGGCTGTTTTTTGCTTAGCCATGACACAAGATTTTTGCCAAGAAAGAATGCTCCTCCACTTGTACTTTTTATGTCATCAACACTTCATTCCCAATCTGCATATGTGTATGTTGTTAGTGTGAAATCTTCACCTCTTGGATACCATAAGCCATAGTCCAAAGTGCATTTTTTATCTGAATATCATTTTGACCACTTGCACATGTGTTTCTTTTGGGGCTGCTTGAAAATGTCTACCAATCCTACAGCTTGCATGATGTCTAGGTCTTGATGTCCATGGTGTATAACAAGCTGCCAATCATGGATCTATAAAGTGTCTGATTCGCTTCAGGAGATTCATCATCTTTACTTAACTTGCATCTTGTAACCATGGGTGTGCTAACAAGTGTGCAGTCTTCCATTATGAACTTCTTCAACATCTCCTTTATATACTTGGTTTGGGAGATAAATATTCCTTTGTTAGATTGAGAAATTTGCAAACCAAGGAAAAATGACAACTCACCCAACATGGACATTTCAAACTCCTTTTGCATATATTTTACAAACTATTGGGACATTCATTTACTATCTCCTCCAAAAATGATATCATCCACATATACCACAACAATCAACCGATTCTCACCTTTAATCTTGATATAGAGATTACTATCAACAACTCCCCTTTTAAAACCTTGTTCTTGTAGATATTTATCAAGCCTTGAATACCATGCTCTGGGGCTTGCTTTAGCCCATATTGTGCCTTATTCAATCTGCAAACATAGTCCTTGTTTTATGATAAAAGGAAACTTTCTGGTTTTTCAATATATACTTCTTCCTCTAACTTGTTATTTAGAAAAGCATATTTCACATCCATTTGATAAAATTTGAAGTTCTTAAAACCAACATATACCAGAAACATTCCTAATGGCTTCTAATCTTGCAACAGGGGCAAAGGTTTCTTCAAAATCAATACCTTCCATTTGAGCATACCCCTTGCAAACCAACCTTGCTTTATTTCTTGTTACTTTGCCATCTTCATTCAGATTTATTCCTAAACACCCACTTGGTACCAATTACATTCTTGTCTTTTTGTCTAGGAACGAGTTCCCATGTCTCATTCTTTTCAATTTGATTCAATTCTTCTTCCATAACATCGATCCAATGCTTGTCATTACTAGCTTTTTTGCAAAACAATTGGGCTCTATTTTGGATAACAAAGAGAAGTTTACTTGTTCAGATGTACTTATTATTCTTCTTCTAGTTTGTACTCCACTATTATTATCACAAAGAATTAGACTTTCTGCATGATTTTTCTGGACAAATCTTGATGGTGCCTTAGTATCTTCATGTTCCACTTCTTTTTTTTTCTACTTTTTCTTTTTTCTTTGAAGTTTAGTCCCTCTGAATGATCATTTGTTTGTGCACTTACTTTTTGAGGCCTTGTTTCATCCATCTTTATGCTAGCACTTTCCACGATTGTTTATAGCCTTTTATTATAATATCTATAAGCTTTACTTTTCTAGGAATATCCAAGAAAAATACCTTTATCAGCTCGAGTCAAACTTTCCCAAGTCTTCATCATCTCTCTTAATGAAGCATTTGCACCAGAACACTTTGTAATATTTGACTAATGTTGGTCTACCCTTCCATAACTCATAAGGGGTTTTGCTATTTTTTACTCTGATTTGTTCTTTGTTAAAAATCTAGACTTTACGGTGTTAACTACTTCTTTGCAAAACATGTCTGAAAACTTAGATCTGTTTAACATTGTTCTAGCCATTCCTTGAACAATTTAATTTTTTCTTTTTGCAACTCCTTTTTGTTGTGGAGTCCTTACAACAGAGAGATGCCTTTTTATTCCACGCTGCTCATAAAAGTCATTAAATTCATTTGAGAGGAACTCACCTCCTCAATATGATCTCAAACACTTGATCTTTAAATTTGTTTCATATTCCACCAAGGCTCTTAAAAGCTTTAAACTTCTCAAATGACTCATATTTTTTTTTTAGAAAAGTGATCTGTGTCATTCTAGAATAATCATCAATGAACAACATGAAATAATTTTCATCTTGTATGCTTTGTGTTCTTGTAGGCCCACAAAGATCTGTATGGATTAGTTCCAATGGCCTGGTTGTTGAGTACTCCTTTGATTTGAAACTTTCCCTTGTTTGTTTCCCAAGCTGACATTGCTTTCAAACAATGTTTGATGGTTTTGTAATCTTTGGCATCTCTTACGGCTTGTCTAGTGTTGATTTTCACTAGATTTTTGAAATTCATACGGCCTGTCCTTCTATGCCATAGCCAGACTTTCATCAATTTGACTCATGTAACATTTCTCTCCCTTAACTTCACTGAGTATGTACATGTTGTTTGTTGTTCTGTTTACATCTGCTACTAATTTTCCCATGTTTGTTTTTCTGCTCTCACAACCTTGAGCATAAAACTTGAGAGTGTGTCCTTGATCACACATTTGACTGATACTTAGAAGGTTATGCTTCAAGCCTTCAACATACAACACATTTTTTGTTTTTGTTTTTTCATTATTGAGGCTAAGGGTACCTTTTCCACCTATCAGTGTCGTGGCATTATCTCCAAATTGTACCTCGCCTTGACTCATTTCCTTCAAGGTGAGAAATTTGCTCTTGTCCCCAGTCATGTGCCTTGAACATCCACTATCAATATACTATTGTTGCCCTTTGTCTTGGGCATGAAATGTTGTTTGTACAGTCATAGATTTCTCCTTGTCCTGATTAACTTCTTCTTGCTTTTGTTTCCAAATTTTTGTAGGTTCTCTTTTCTTTACAACAAGAGCATTCACTTTCTGTTTTGTCTAGGGGGTTCTACAACAACACTTTTACAGAACCGTGATATATGTCCATAGTTATTACAATTATAACATACAATGGTATTCTCTTAATAATTCGATAACGGGGCAAATGAGTTATAGTTTCTACTTACAAATTCATAAGTACTTCTCCATTGTCCCATGCATACCTATTTCTTGCATGTGTCCTACACTCCATTGCTCTATGACCAAAATCATTGCAAGCAAAGTAATAACCATAAAATAAACTTTGGTTCTCGATCATATGAGATTGTTTTGGAAAGAATGATCTTCTATGATTTCTTATGGGAACATCATGCCACTGGTTCTCACCTTTGTTTTCTTCTTTAGGAGGATTGATTGTTTGAGGAAGCTTATCTTCTTTCTTTGGCAGCTCACTAGCTTTTGAATCCAGAGTCTTCTTACTAACCTTTTTTTTTTCCTTGTAGCTAAGCCCAGTCTTGATGAATGGTGACCTCTAGCGGGTGATTATATCATCCAGAACTTCAATGCTCTTTTAAAATTTTAAATTGCTTTTCAATTGAGTATTTGGCTTTTCCAATTCCTTCCTCAGGGTAACAATTTAAAACTCTAGCTTCTTACAATCTTCTTCCTTTGCCTTCAATTGAATTTTCACCTCTTCCTTTGTTTTATTTGCCTCTTCAAGTTGAATCTTTAGGTTAATGACTTGGTGTCCCCAGATTTCACCCTGAAATTTGGGACTACCCATTTGAAAAAATTTCCTTTTTTTTTTAAATTAAGGGTCTTTTTGTGTTTTTATTGCCAGAAGATGCTTGTATTGCATTAAGATATTACTAGTGAATCACATGAGCCAATTTCGACAAATACCCAGATGCCGAAACTCGATTTTATCCTTTCTGCCAAGTTTTGTCCTGCGAGAAAATTATATTTAATTATTTAAAGCCCCGTTTAAAGTAAACTGCACTCTGGTTTAACCCTGTTGAAGTTTTGCATGTCAATATTCACATATACCAGTAGGGTTTTCACCAGGAATGGATCCTGGGCTTTGTCTGTGACTTCTGGCAATGTTTTTTGTTTTTATTATTTTTTGCGTGTTTTTCTCTGTGAAATTCCCCTAGGTCAATTCCTTCGCCAGTACAATCTATTTTCTTACCTGGAGTATATGGAGATCATCTACGGCTTGCCATGCCAGAAGGAATCAGCTTCAGGAAGTCATGAACTTCTCTTTAAAAAGACTAAGTCATGCACAAAAAGTTGCCTCTTCTGGGCAAATCACATTTTTGGGAATGGATGGATTTAAGCTACAATGGGATTTTTGGTCGCTTTAGTTGCAGGTGTTTTTGTACTTGTCATTCCAGGGTAGTTTTTCCCATGAAGGCAAAGTCACTTGAGTTACGATGGGAAAACTAGAGGTCGCAGGCAGGCGGGAATTTCTTACCTGCCTTGCAGAGTGAAAATTTTCATTATAAAATAAAGAAAAATCACTTAAGGCATTGATGGGAATTTCTTACCTGCCTTGCAGGGTAAAAATTCCCATTATGGAAGTCAAACAGCTTAAGTGGATGAAGGGATTTTTGGAGCTGCCATGCAGGGTGAATAATCCCATCAAAGATGACTTTCAAATATAGAAATCAGCCTTATTCAAAAAGTGAGCCCCCTTTTGGAATTAAAGAATAACTTTAATTGCATTTATTAATAGTCTTCCTTCCTAATTATGGCGCCATGGAGAAATAGAAGGTCCATACATGATGTGAGGTGAAAGTAGAGGGCTAAAAATAAATTAAATTAATTTATGTAATGGCAGCCATGAGCATGCAAATTTAGGCACCCAAATTGAAGGAATAAGCATGTTATTTATTTAATTAATTGCCAGTAATAGGAGAGGCAATTATTAAATATAGAATGCTAAGAGTTATATAAGCATGGGCTGCCATTGTGATGGAATAGTTAATTCTTTTATCAAAGGATTGCAGCCCAGACAAATTTGGCGCCCAAAGGAGGAGGATTTTTGCTCAAAAAAGTGTTTTTCACTACCGGAAAGCTTCAAAGTTTGGCACCTAGGGTTGGACGAGCTTGATTTAAGCCTTGTTAATTATCTGCATGTTGGTATGAGTGCCCAGATAAAGTTAAAAATATTTATGTTTGTTATGCATGCAAGCAAAGCCTAAAATTTTAGGGCAGCGGGCTTAATATGCAGATTTTTGTGATAAAAATCAAGTGTTCATGCTCTGGAATCCGTCTTTGTCTAAATTAATTGCAGGTATTCATTACAGGTGCTTATATAAGAGAAAGGGAGCTTAAATCAATGTCAGATACATTGAATATATCTTCTGAATCTGAAGAAATCCTCAGATCTGCACCAATTGTAAAGAATTTCGGCCAAATAAAAAGAAAAAGAGTTGCTTAGACAGATTTCTCCAGCCATAGCAAAGCGGGATGAAAGGGAAGGCTCTGCGAAATCATGCATAGCTTCCAGATTTGCTGAAGTCAATGATACAAACACGGGCCATGCACCTATCACTGATTTAATTGTCAGATCTGCACAAATCGATCCAATTGAAAAGACTTCCTGCAAAAATCCATCCTCTTGTTTCTAATGCAGCCCGTGTAGAAGTCAGTGCATGGGGAAGTTCCTTCCAGGATCTTGTGCATGTGCTCCCAATCTTCCAGTTGACGTCTTCATTGAATTTGCATTCACCCGGAGTGCTTTCCAGAATTTTTAATTGCTCATATGCAATTAAAAATAAAAATGATGAGTTATTTACGACAAACAATTGCACTAATGCATGTACTGGAGAAGAACTACAAAAGCTTCAAGGATAAGAGGGAAGACATGTCAGCGTGTTAACACTCGTAAGTAAAATCACAGTCAGCTGTTTCTAGATCCAGTTTAGTGAGAATCAAAGGCAGAAGAATCAACTGCATGTACAATATGAAAAAAGAACAAGACTGCAACTTTCCTCTTTCTTCTTCTTTCTCTTATTTCCTCCGACAAAGTAATCAAGCAATCAATTAAATTATAAAACTTAGGTGATTGGTTTAGAAGCCATTACTTGAAGAAGTCAATTACTTAGAAATAGGTGGCATACATACAAAATAGAAGGTTCTATTTGCAGTTATAAATCATGCATGTCATGCAAAGAGGAATTCGAGGAGGGAGATTTCCATATTGTTTCTTTTCCGACTTCTTCCATGTGTTAGTTCACTAAAGGCTTCCTATTTGTAATTTCCCCTCTACATGTTATAAGTAGAGGAAGAACCTACGGGTTAAAGGATCAGAATTTGTAAGCGGCATTCTTGTGTTCCAGCCTTTGTGCTGAAACCCCTGATAGCTATTTGAAGCACAGGAATAGAAAGGAGCATATTTCCGGAGAACTTTGTGTCAACGGTGCATTTTGTTTCTTTCTATCCTCTTCCAAGGTATCTTTACTTGTGGAGGCATCAAATTTTATTTCTATGATCATGAATAGAGTTTCTTCTCTGTCATTGTCTGATATGCCCTCATCACTTTCCTCAGCTGAGCTACTATCCTTTTTGGAATAGAGGCTTTTCTTGTGCTTACCAAACTTTTTCTTATATTCGTTTTGTTTGAAGTTTTTCTTGTATTGAGGTTTGTTTTCCTTCTTATTCCTTTCCTCATTATGATTTTCCTTATCATCGCTATCATCCTTATGTGGACAATTAGCAGCAAAATGTCCTATTTTACCACAATGGAAACACTTGAAAGGCAGCTTACCTTTGTATTTTCCAAATCCCTTTTTAAGCTTTCTGATGAACAGAGCCTCCTCATCTTGTTCATCGCTTGTTTCAAACTCGTTATTTTTCCCTTTCTTTGAAGCTTTGAAGGTTGCTTCCCTTTTTGATGGCTTCTCTGATTTTGTCCTCATCTCATAGGCTATGAGAATTCCATGTCACTAGTCCATTTTCAACTGGTCTAGGTCTTTCATCTCTTCAATAGCAAAAACTTTTGCATCAAATCTTAATGGTAGAGACCTTAGTACCTTTTGAACTATTTCAGATTCTTTAACTTTTTCACCAAGCCCTCTAATGGTGATAACAATCTCATCCACACAAAGAAGATATGCCGCAACATTTTCTTCATCTTTCCTTTTCAAGCTCTCAAACTGTCTCCTATGAGTTTGGAGCTTTTCCTTTTTTACTTTGTTATCAGCCTCATAAATGGTCTGAAGTTTATCTCCGATGTCCTTTGCCAAATTGCAATGCATTACTTTGACAAATTCTAATTCTGATAAGCAACACAAAATTGTGTTCATGGCTTTTGCATTATTTTCACTAGCCTTCTTTTCGGTTGTATCCGTTGGTGGAGTTTGTGGCGTTATATAGCCAATTACTGTTGCTTGCCATATATTAAAACCAAGGGCCATTAGATATGTTTGCATCCTTATACTCCAGAATGCATAGTTTTTTTCATCAAACAATGGAGCCTTGTTTGCGGAGAAACCTTCTTGAACATGATGATTAGCCATGTGTGCTTCCGAGATCTACCTTCTAGCGGTTAGACTATATCCGAAGGAACCTTCTCTGATACTAATTGTTAAGCATGCGCTTATACTGAGGGGGTGGGGGGGTGAATCAATATAAGATAAACTTTTACTTATTAAAACTTACATCCACAATTAAAGCATTTAAAAGCATTAAAATAACATAACATAGAGCAACACCAAATTTGCGTGGAAAATCCTCTCAAGAAAAACCACAAAATAAGACTGCTTGGATCTACCGTCCAAATCCAGCCCAAAATTAAATGCTTTACAAATGTTCGTAGGCACCAACCTACTAGAGACACCAATCCCCAATGCCAAGCACCAACTTAGCCAATTCATGAGCACCAACCCACTGGAGACACTAATCCACAATTTTGTGAGGCACCGACCTCCGACCTCAACAATATAAACTTCTACCTTCTGTAGTTGCTTCAACCGGATGATGGCAATTCCGCTTCTCTTCATACACATAAATCAGATCATACTTCCAACATGGACACTGGTCCAATTAATGAAATCAAATCGCTTTATATTTTCCCTTCCTTCTTACTCTTTATTCAAATGATATTCTCATTTTACTTATGCTCTTCTCTCTTTCACTTCTCTCAAATGTTGTATCTATTTCATTTTTTTTGCTTCTCATTCTCAATCTTTTCATCTATCTTTTATAGTCTTCATGTGCGTCATCCCAAGAAGAGCGACTATCAAAAGATGTCTCTTAAATTAACATTAATGAGCTTCTTTAACTCCTTCCAAATGGGTTGGTTGGGCTTGTATTTGATATTTGTTTATTTCTTTTATTTCCTTAGATGAAATCATTGGCCCTTTCATAGTTTAAACACTGGTATACAATGTGTTTGTTGTTCATTACACTCACTGTTAGTATATCAAATCTGATCACTGTAATACATCAAGGACACTATTTCTCTTTGATCGTTGTGCATTCTCTTTTGACATCAATGACTCCTATTCAGTGCATTCTCTTGTGACATCAACAACTCCTTTGACATCAATGACAATATTTCCAACATATCACATTCACGATGCTTAATAAACAAAATGTAGTAATCCACAAAAATGTTATTTTCACATAAGATTTGGACCCATGTTCAAAGAATAAGCGCACAAAAAAAATTAAACACGAAAAATAAACATAAATTGCTAAACCACAGAGAGAATATCTTTATGAGAAAAAATGTTCCTTTCCATCCAAAACAACAAACACTCAAACTGACAAACTAAAAAAACTAAACAAACTTTACAATGCCTTTGAATAGGAATAGTAATGTCTGTTTCTTTTTGTGAGGAGGATATAATTGAAGCCAAACGACACTACTCAAAAAATAATCTAATAGTGAGTGTTTTAGCAAATGGATCTCAATAGAAAATCGCAGGTTGAAATTTTGGGGACTTTTAAGTCAAACTAAGCTTTGTCCCTGTGCCACTATTACAACAGTCAAAACACACCAAAAAATCACATGAAAACTGTCAATAATCAAAGATAGAATGATTAGTAGTACTACTTTGATACCATGAAAGAGATCTTTCCAAGATCAGCTAATAAAACAATAAATCATAAATAAGTATTCACCATAAAGCCATACCATGAAATTGTTGAAATACGAGATTTGTCAAGTGAAGTGATTCCTTCCCCATAAGGAATATTGTATGGTGTTTCTCTACCTTAAGGATATTTCTTAATACAATTCATATTAGGGCATTCGGCCCACACATATCTTGTGTTGTGCAATCTACACTTATTATACATACTATTCTACATAATTTCTAATATTATTTGTGAGGTTCTTAACGCGGGGACAGGATTTCCAATACAAAAAATCTCATATTTTGGGGTCACGGTTAAAATAATATATAAAATTTAATACTCAAGGGTACAGGTACGGAGATAGGATGTCATTCAAATCAGTGTACATGAGAAAATGAATAAGTGTACGGTCGTATTGTATATAAATGTAGTCACCAAATAAATGTGGGTATGGGACAGGGATGCAGTTCTTGTCCCTAAACTAGAGTTTCCTGGTAACTATGACCAACCTAAATACCTGAATCTCAATGATTTTATAGGATTCTAAATACTTTGTGCCTACCCTTCACTCTGCTCAGGGTTTCCCTACAACAAACTTGCATTGTGGGGTTATATGTTGCTCGATGACATTGGCATCGACATCTACACCCTGATGTGCAAGATGTGAACTTGTTGCATCTTGATCATCATCTAGCAAAGATCCCACAATTAACTGACTAGCTATTGCAAGCACATCGGTAGAAGTATCAGCACTAGTCGAAGATTTTCGTAGTGGTCATAACGACTGGTTCAGATATTATATACTTTATAGACCTTATAGCACAAATTGAAATGCCTCGCTCTACATTATATAATATATACAACTAATAGAGTTATAATACCCCTTGGGTTCTGCAAACTTAAATTCGACAGAGCCTCTAAAGGCAATTCGGGAATATCAAGCAAGATGCATTCTTAGGCATGTCAAAGGTAATTTGATCAAAGCAAGTTCCTTCAAGCTCGTGATAGGCTTTTGCAACATAGCGGAGGCTAAGGCTCTCCTTTTCAGTATCGGAATGGTCGTCGATTCTGGCTGTTCCAAACTTTGTATTTAAGGGCACTCTCAGGTCATCATTCAAGCTATTAAGAAGGGTTAAACGGAGGCTTGGCAGCTTAATTTCCTAATCACTCAAATCCTCCATTGGTTATCATTGTTAGGGGAGTGGTCGATGCTACATGCCTTTCCGGAAACCAATTTTGTGGCAGATGCTCTAGCAAATTATGGCGTCTTCCAAAATGATGACACCCTCGTTTCTAATAAAGGCAATCAATGGGATTTTATTGATGTCATTATCATTCATGATCGTTCTAACTCCATTCCACACGTGGGAGAGCTCTCTTGATACGTGGGAATTTCCTTTTATTGGGGAAGTCGGTGGCAACTTTCCTATTTTATTACATTTGTTCCCTCTGTTTATCCGCAGTATGGCTCTTCTTGAATATCCACTCCTCCATCTCTGTGGCGAAAAGAGAGAAGTTGCATTCTTCTCTTCAGTCTCCCCTTGCCGTCTCTATAAGATATTCTATTTGGGTTCCCCTTCGGTCATGAAAGCCATTGAAAAGATTATCGGACCGGCCTATCTTCAAAGCTCGGGTCACGCTAGGGTCAACTCAGAGATTGCCTGTGTTTTCGTTTCACACCTCCTCCCTCTGATTCCCGATAAAGGCGTTGTTCTTTCTATTGCTCTTCACTTCATCCTTCCCTCCATTTTTGTGGTTTGGAGGAAGCCCTAGACCAGGTGTGTCTCGGCATGATATTTTCTTCTGTTGATTCCCCGGCCTCCTCTCAATGGGTTGATCGTGGGGTTTTATGGAATTGGAGCGACGAAATAGATTACTGTTGCAGTTTTTCGTCTTTGTCCACACCATTTGCCGCGCTAAAGGCACTAGCCCATCTCATGTCCCACTTATCGATCTCACAACATTGGCAGAAGCCGTTGGTCCCCCCCTCCCTGGATTAAACAATTTCTTGATCAAGCTAGTTCCTCCCTTTCCTTCTTGGCAAGGATTGCCAAGCTTGGTTCATGCGGCAAACTTGGTGGTAGGAAGGCTACGGCCGTGGAATCCAAGCCTTTGGAAATCAAGGAATTATCTAATAACTAAATTTACCTCTTGTTGTTTGTTTTCTCTTTTTCTCTGGCTGTGACGAGGCTCAAAGTATATCTTGCCACTGTTTTGTTATCTTTCTCTCTATAGTTCCTATCTGGTTGACAGTCCTCTTATAGTATGTATCTCTCTTTCCTGTAAGGGTGGGACCCCATTCAGCCCCTGGTTCAAAGCTCTGGTCAAAAGCGTTTATCAATCAAAAAAAAAAGTTATAGTATATTTACTTTAACTTAAACGTTAAAGAATTTATGTTCCAAATTTTATAGTCTGTAATTTATTAGATATTTGGTGTAATTGTTATTTTATAAATGATTACAAATATTTTTTAATTTTTTAATCAAATCACGACTTATTGGGAATTACAAATTTCTGAACCTTTCCCCCTCCTGTTTGAACCTGGATGTCCAGTAGCTGTAGTTCTAGCATATCCACTATGTTAATAAAATGCATATAAAGAAATAAATTCTTTATGACATAATCAGGTGCGTAACACTCCAATATGCAAGATTGTGAGTTTATGCTTCAGCAAGAGCTTGTCGGGGGTTGTCTAATGCTGCTAGAACAATTGATACATATCTTGGCTGTTTTCAGCAAGATCTGGGTTCAAAGTTTTTCACTTGGGTTCAAAGTTTGCTAGTGACATGTGAACTACAGCCCAGATTTCTACATAAGTCGGTTCCAGCTCCAGCTTAAAAATCAGAAAACTAAATACCTAATATCATAAAAAATCATCAGTGATTAACCACGAACAATGCAAAAAGGATTTTTTCAAATAATCATAATATCAGAAGAGACCTTCAACAAGAATTTTTCAAATTGAAATAACCATACTATGAGAAGAGGCCTTCAAAATGAGCTCTTCCATTTGTCAAGGTTCAACCTTCAGCCTAACTAAAAGAATAAGAGGCCACACTCAACAAGTATCCCTCCCAACTCCAATAACAACTCAGATAGCTTCCCAAATTTTGGTCGAATCTACACAATTGCCGAAAGACCCAGACACATTTGAATCTAGGAAAAATATATTTCAGACCTCCAGCATAGCAAAAAGGTCGTGACGAAAATTTATTAACTTGATAAATTCTTCAGCAGCTGGAGAGGCTCCACATGAACACACAATTTGTAAAAAAGAGCCAGAGAAAATGTTAGAAGGCCATAAAAGGCCTCATGAAAATCAAGACAAAGGAGGTCCATGACCTCAAACTCTTTCTCTTAGACCGACATTAAAGGATCCAAGTTGTCTGATGGAATCCAGGCTCTCCAAGCTCCATGTGCGTCTTCATCCATTGATGTTCATACTCTCTCAGAAAAACCGAAAAAAAGTGATGCCAAGGCAATCTGCAGTGCCAATTAAGGAGGTCCACCAATACTCGGTGCCAAATGGCATGCATCCATGCTACAATCATTTATTGCCTCCTGCTTAAATGTCTTTAAGGTGCATTCATTCTTGAATACATTGTCACTTTTTGTCTCAATGAATTTCAGTTACCTCGAAAAATTATTTTCTGGAACAGCCTGTCTATAGAAATTAGTTTTTCAGAGTTAAAATATCAACGATGGTAATTAAAATGTCCATGGTAATTGTATCAATGATATTTAGAGTTTTCCGTATGCGCATGAAGAGGTATTTTAATGGCTATCTCTGTCTCGCCAAATCTCTACAAGATGAGAATCTTGGCATGAGTGCAGCTTGACTAAGCATCTGCTGCAAGGCTATTAACAGAATCAAGAAGGCATCTTTTGTCTGGTCCAGAAAAATCAAAAGTGGACAGGCCCTATGTACCTAAATTGTATGCTAGTACAGTAGAAGTCTTATGCAGATAGAAGATAGCATGTTCTCTGCTAATATCACTGTCCAACATCCATCAGCTCATCTACATCATGACCCCCATTACCCTTAGCAGGTATCTCAGGTCAATGCTGGTCCAAGGCCTTCCCTAGAATCACCTAAATTTTCATTAATCACACATTCCAAAAGAATATATTCATGGATAATGACCAAGGTTCATATTATCACCAGCACGGCCTCAAAATCTACCTTTCACGAGGAAGAGGTTGATTTGGAAGAGGTAGAGGCAGAGACTTCTGTGGAGCTTGATGGTCCCTTGTCTTCCTAGAGTTTTGCATCTCTCGTCCATTTGATATGAGTATAGATATGCTTGAAATATCCTTTGAAGCAATTGAATTAAACCCAAATGTGGGAATTCGTCATGGCAAGGCAGCAGAGCCCAAACACCACACTAAAGCAAGAGAGGCAAAGGCCTTTGTGGCAATGATCTCTGGGCATCAATCCTTGAAATACAGCATGTAATAAACCATACTTCTCTAGAAATTTCACATAGAAAATCAGCAAATTGCGCATAAATGAATGTAAGCAGTTAATCTTAGGTTCTTAAAGTCCTCGAAACAATTAATCACAGTTATTCTAAGTGATAGCAGAACTCTCAAATGTTTTGCATTTTGTACATTTCTATTTCATATAAATGCAAATTTTAATGGTTGGCCAATACATATACATACATAATTATATGAACTTCCAATGCGATCTGTTTTTATTTTCTTTCAAAACTTTACTCTATCACTAGGATAAAATCTATTCAAACACAGCCTAAAGCAGTATTGCTGATACAAATTGCAGAGGATCATATATCTTCTCAAAAAAAATATATATATATATATATATATGTAAAAACTTCAAACTGAAAAAATAAGAAAAATAACCAAAATACAAAGTTCAAATTCTTCTAGGAAAAGAATAAGGTTGACTCACCAAAGTAACACCTTCCTTTGCAAGCTCTTCTAGAGCCATCCGATCAAAAGCATTTCCATCCACCGGTGACTCATCAATCTTTAACATGCACAACATTTGGTGCATTATATCAAAAGTAAATTGAGTTTGGATACCTCTGTTGTATAAATCTGCTACTAAAAGAGCTCTGCTAGTACCTTCCAGTCTCCAGTATGGAAAATGGTCCCGTCTTCACATCGAAGCACCAACCCACAACAATCTGGAATGGAATGTGTAACCCGAATAGGTTCTATCTCAAAAGGGCCTGCATGGAACCTCTCTCTCATTTTAAAGAGTTTAGATCTTCCATGAATTGGAATACCAAACTCTTTTAATCGTCCCTTTATAAGCTGCCGATAAGTGACATTGCACACATCCCTATTTATCAGTCTCTACAGCAGTTCACATTAGACAACATTATAGCAAGAATTTTACTGTCATATCTCAATTCCAAAATTATCATTCTATAGCTGCAGATTCGATAAAAGGCTAAGCCACACCCTTCAGAAATTTAGTAGCTGAAAAAGGAATCAAATAGCCTTTATATTTCTAATAGAAGAACAGACTCAACCCCCACCCTCACCCAAAAAAGTAACTTTCAAGTTTCATTTAAGGAATTCCATTATTTAAATAACAGTACAACAGAAGCAAATAATATCTATTGACAAGCATAAGTGTTTACATCTAAATAAATACCTCCATTGTGAACGATGATGAGAAAACTGGAGTATGTGGATCCAATGCTGGAATAACCTATCCCAAGAAATAGCAGTGTCATAGTTTGGGCATATTTGAATCTTCCTACTATGTTGCAAGAAAACAATCAATGACAAAAAGGGCACAAGTGCACATATTCTTCCTAATATGCTAATATAAGCAAGAATTTATCTTTTGTTAAAGTTACTAATCAATGACCAATCCCACCAACACAAGAAGACAGGGAATTACACCTTAGTACAATAAGCAATTTAGCACCATTAAGACACCCATCTAAGTTTGAAAAAGAAGTATCAAATCAAGAACTATTCTTCTATGAATCATAAAAGTCTCTGTTTTACAATTTTCCAAAACTCCTTCGATAATCTCCCATTTATAGGGTTGAAACGAGATATCTTTGAGAAAAATGATCACTAGAATATCTTTTGCAGTCCCAGTTTTCATCTCAAATCTAAGAAGATTACACTAAACCCTCGATTAAAATGTCCCATATTTGTGCTCATAACTCAAATTCTAAGCAAGGAAAAAAGGGGTCAAATTACATTAAGAGATATAAGTAAAAATGTTTTATGCAACCCTTATGGTTGTCAATTGTAGCTCACGTGTTTTCTTATGTAACATAAGATGCATTCATTTAAGAAAATTGAGTAAATAAAAAAACACAGAGGAAAAAATAATAGAATTTGAATCAGATCAGATCTGGGGACAATAAGGAAAAAGGTGAGAACAGTGATAAAGGGCAACCAATAGAGGTGATTGATGATGATTCTTGTTGGAGGAAATACCAATCTTTTAGTAAGGGTTTCAGAGATAATATGTCATTTCTAGATTATTGCATGATGAAGATTGATAGCAAGCCCAAGCGAGATCATCATATGTCGGTACCTGAATTACAAAAGAACTCATTGAAGAAGAAGAAGCTTCTAGAGAGAAAGGTATGATTTCCATTGAGCAAAATAATTGCATTAGTGAAACTTTGTTAGAGAAGTTATTCCAGCTCGGGAGAAGAAATTTGTATATGCAAGCCAAGAGGATATAATGGAAACTCTAAAGAAGTGTGAGGAATGGAATAGAAGAGCTAAGGTTGCTAGATTGATAGTCGTTCAAGCAAAACAAAACTTACAAGAGATTAAGGCAAGGAACTCTTCATTATTGGCCAGGAAAAAGGAAATCATGGCACATGAGTTTCAAGGTAAAAGTTCATTGGTACTTACTGATATTCCTTTGGTTTGTAATGATGGCATGTGGCAAAGTGAAGGAAATTCAGATTTGCATAAAAAGAAATCAGGTTCACACCATAGTGAAGAAGTCAAAGGAAACTTTATGGAGCAACTCGCACATGAGGAAGAGCCTCCCATGGACAGACACTTATGTGAAATTGCAGCCTGTTGTAATTTCCTAACCAGCAACTTTTGATCAACTTTTAGATACTTTCAACGGGAACTTAGGCAACAATGTTGGGGGCAGCTCAACATATGTCTATCTTGAGCACACAGAGGACATTGATGGCATTGAAAGGTATGAAGAGCATAATAATGTGTCTTATTTATTGTTGCATATTCCAATTATTTCCATCATGAGATGCATGATAAGATAGAAGGTGGAGTCCAATTATTTCCATCATTTCACACATTATAGAACCTTAATACATAAAATTAGAGTTGAATTGAGCTTTCACATAAGATTCAACCTTAAAAATATAGGAAATTTCAAATATTCATATATAATGATATTAGATAAACCATAACATCGATAAACTTAAAGCATTCATCACACACATCATAGAACTTTAATACATAAAATTAGAGCTGAATTGCGATTTCACATAAGATTCAAGGTTCAATTACAATGAAATGCCCAAGGGATACAAAATGTCTTAAACATAGAAAATTAAAATGAAAATATATTGGTCCCCAAATCAAAATCCGCTAAAGCGGCTTTCTTATAGACATCCAAAAAGTAAATGTCTGATAGTCACTGTTTGAATTGTGTGGTGGCATATAAATTTATTAAGGATGGATGACCCCAACCAATCCCACGCTAGGCCTCCTCATCAATATGTGTGGCAAAATTCGAAATCACACGATCCCAAGAATCCTAGATGAATGTCTGATGTTATCTGAAGAGACTGTCAATCCTATAAGTCTCAAGGCACTTTATGCATAGAACTATTTTACTTCATTTGCTCGTCACAGACTTATAGATCGGTACCAATGGTTGATAACTGTGTAGACTAAGGCCACACGTGGACTTCTTAAAGGTTTGTTGTCTGCACCAAAGGAACTAGCAAGCCAGTGAAAGCAGGCTTTGATTGGCAAGATATCCAAAACAAAGGGGTGATAGTTAATAGCATCCTAAAGTCATTTCATCTCAATTATCCAATAGCGGAATATACTTCAGCCCATGTGGCTCGATATGTCAATCTCCTCAAGTTATCTAATCAATGTAGGTCCATTGAGATTGACAAAGGATAAGCCATTGTTTTGGTCCGCCAACTAAAGTGGACTCCTCGTTATTGTTACATCTCTTCGAAAGGCCTTTTACGTAGCCCTGTCTTATTGACCTCTTTTGTCATCAGTTGTAGTTGTAGTCTGACAAGTTGTGTTTTAACTAAAAATCATTGGTTCTTTAGATTCTTAGGTTGTCATATAAAGCGGCGTGATTCATTGTGTTCCACCGCCGTGTCACAATGGGCACTGATTTGGACAGTTCCTCCTTGTACCAAGTGATTGTATTGAAGTTTGAACACTACCTTATGCAATAAATGGATTGCTTCATCTGCAAAAACGATGCTTCTTTTTTGTTCTGATGTTTGTTTTAGGTTTAGGAGCACTCTAGAAATGAAAGTGGGGTCCTTGTAGGCCCGCACATTGCTTTACTTTTAATTAAAATGATGGAGTTTTTTTTTCTGCAAATGTGTGTTTTTTTTTTTAAATGTAGTTTTTTTTTAGGTTGAAAAACTTAGGGGATGGTAGGGGATGGTTGGACGTAAACATGGATACGTATTAGGGGACGGCTAGAAGTCCCCTAAACGTACCGGGGACTTGCTAACCGTCCCCGTGCCGTCCACCTATTTTTTTTTGATGTCCCCGAGGACGTCTCCTAAAATTTGCAAAGTTTGGGGACGGGAAGGGGACATTTGCCTACCCGTCCCCGAGGTTCCGAAACGTCCCACGGTACGGGAATGAGCATAAAAAACATAGGGGACGTGTCCTCCATACAGCATCAGATAATAAACTCTACCCAAAAATGGATAATAGCTGACATCATTCACGAGTTGTATGAAAGTACTCGGTGCGTGAGTTAATTCCAAATGGCTCGAGAAAACCACTCAATACGATTTCTCTGTGCATTTTAAATGCAGTTGCATTCATCACCATCCCTGTATGTGGATATGGTGATATGCCACTCAAGTCTATCTTTGTGAAATCTGGTGCTTTCCAATGTCTTAGGCAATCCATTAGATCATCGCATGCAGATCAATGGAACATTGTACTTGATCCTTAAAATGTTGTTTGTAAGCTCCCTAGAATCAGTGCACATTCGCCAACTCTCCATTTTTCTTAGGCTGAATCAGATCACCACTTGGTACAACATGTATGAGGGCCTCAATATTCTCTTTGATCAACCCTTTATCCAACAACTCTTGTACTTGGAGGGTTGCATCTTTTGCATTTTCCTTGGGTGTCAATCTATATGTTGCTTTAAGAAAATAAGGTGCCAGCTAGAACCTGTGACATTGATAGTCCATGCGTGTGACGATATCTAATCATGGGTAGGTCAAGCGGTCCATGATCATTGAGATATGCCCACCCGTATGCAGAACTTGCCTGAACAAGTCCACCACACTCACCTGTGGAAATGATTCGTCTATCAAGGAGGTCTGGTTACGTAGCATGCACTGCTCCATGTAGGCTTAGATATGAGGAACACAACAGCAAGCGCATCTCCTTCACCACTTGTTAGGAGACAATTTTTCCATGACACCATCAATATTTCTATACCATTTTCAAATTCTTCACTCAGTTACTTCCCCGTGTTTGCAGATTGAACATCCCCGCAACAGTAGTACTAGTAGTCTTCCCATCCTTCACTAGTGTGTAGAATCCTCTCCCCTGTGTGACCATCAGGTTACATTTTCCTGTCGGATTGCCAAGGCCTTCTGAGTACAAATGACAAAGTCATCTAATAGGCCTTACATTATACATTACTGTTGTACTTATACGCGCCAATCTGAAAATTTAATCAAACATAGGCTTATTTCAGCTAGAATGTTAATGGTCCTTTAGCAGCCAAGATACCTCTATAGGGATTGGGATGCGCTATCCACTTTAGACCAAAAGATGTTGACCATCTCTTGTGAAACTGCCCCAGAATTATTCCTACCACCACTGTCAAATATGACACGTTATACCACACTCTACTTCTCCCCTAAATTTGCTGTCGTTCTTTGAACAAATGGTTGTTACAAATTGTGAAAGTAGGCTATTTTCCTCCTTGAATGTGCCCTTTGCAACAGATACTATAATCAGTTCACTAGGGCAATTGACATGGATTGTTTGAAACCACTTTTGCTTTTATTCAACAAAACCCTTTTCATCTTAAAAGTTTATTATTTCTAGTTCTACCTCTATGTTGCATTGCCATTTGAATCTCTTCACCCTCACTACCCTCACTGTTGCTCATTGTTTTTTATTGGAAATGCAACACCCAACTGCAACTGCAAGTGAAAAAAAAAACAAACAAAAAAAAACTTCCCCTACCATCCCCTGCCATTTCTTGGCCAAAAAAAGACATCCACAAGACATTACCGAAATTTCGCACAGCTTGGGGAAGGAAAGGGGACATTTCCTACCCGTCCCCGAGGTTCCGAAACATTCCCGGTATGGGGACGAGCTAAAAAACCCAAGGGACGCATCCCCGTTATTAGAACAAATGTGGGAAGATATAATTGAAGAATTATAGATCCACAAATAAACAGTTGAGGATTATAGATTATAATGTGCAGACATTAACCAAATGTTTACATTTGCATATAATAGTTAACAGATTATGAATGAAAGCAAATAACAAAAGCTGAAAGTAAATGAGACAAGAGACACCAGATTTAAGTGGAGAAACCCAAAGGAAAAAACTCCACTAAAAAAGCATTGTCTTATATTAAGAATTTATCAAACTTTCACCCAGCACTTCCACTTCACTCCTCGGTCTCACAGTAAACACTAGCAGATTTCTGTCTCGCTATATAACAGCTCGCATAAGTAGCTTGAGTTTAGATCAAATGGTCTATATACTCATTCGAAAAAGGAAGATCACAAAGCAACCCAATCCCATGAGGGATCATCCTATTTATATAGGATGTGTGTGTAATGTCCCCAATGGACATTATTTTACCCCTAAACGGATTTTAGGCAATCCCAACTTTAAATGCAACTTGTAGACAAAATACCAAACAAGTATCATGCAGATCTAAATTTATAAAGGAAATGCGACTCGGGTTAAGTGGAAAACCCACACCAATCAACCTCTAAATTTATATCATTCCACTCAAATCTAGTACCACTAATTTATAAAGCCCAAATATGTATAAAATTGCAGATTTCAGATGTAAACAAGGCTGCAATAAATTATTTAAAAAACCCTGTCTGCAACATAACTTCAAAAATTCATATCTTTTGCTAGAGAAGTCCAAATGAGCTGAAACTTTGGATCTTGGGCCACAAAAATATGAAGAATAATATTCCAAAATTAGTTTTCGCACGACAAACACAAAACCCTAATATTGCCCTAAAAAGTAGGCCGCCCAGCGCATTTAGGGTATCAAATCAGCTCCAAAAATTAAGAAAACAAGCTACTTTGATTCCCAAACAAATCAGCCCTGAATCAACTCCAATAATGACAAACTAGGGTGGGTCTTTCACCACCGAAGAGTGCCCTACTAGCTAGGAATGGATCTCTCACCACCGAAGCTAAGGTCCCTGTGGGATCTTACTCCACAAGCTAAAAAAAATCTAAGCGTGTATGCAAAAGCTACAAGCTTAAGACACAAATCAAAAAATATCAAATGGTTATGCAATATCTTCCCCTCAAGTCAACTTCTCCTTATAAAGGAAGAAGAGACCCAAAACAACCTCTACAATATCCAATTAGTTCACAAGGATTTTCCCTATGCAAGCATTTAATATTTTCCCATATTGAATGCTTTTCCCAACAACTTTTTCCCTCCTAATGCAAATCGCATTTTTCTAGAGGAAATACATAGTAAAATGGGCATTTATCATTTCTATGTTCTCATTCCCCTTTCTAAGGCAAGTCGCCTTTTCACCTAGGATGCATAACAATTTATATTTGAGCCTTTTCCATCCTAGATTTAATAATTATTAAGTCATAAATTATTATAAGTGCTCTATGTATTTTTTTCTTTTATTAATGACACTTTATAATAATTAAATATAACTTAAGTCACCCTTATATTTTTCCTTTGGCCGTCGGGTTGACAAAATAGGCCAAAGGTCTTCGAATGGGAAAGGGATATTACAGTGTCAGCGGTTATACCGCTTCACTTTTTTCAAAGCTGTGAAAAACCGACTAAGATTATTAACTTTTTATCCATGACAGTCCAAAGTGCTTTGCATTAATTGCCCATATGATGGTTGATGGTAATCCAAAGTGAATCCACTCATTCCAAAAGAACAATTGAGTTATTTCCTGAGTTGAGATATCCTTTTTACATGGTGCAAGCATTTCCACCTTTGAGAATCTATCTACTGCTCCATATACAAACTCATTACCATGCTTGGCAGCAGGCAAATCTTACATAAAATGCATGGAAATTGATTCTTAAGGTTTGTTCGATAATGACAAATGAGTATACAATCTGTGCTTCTTTCCAGTTGGCTTGGCTATAACACGTGGTACAAAACCAGATGTTTTTTACAACATCTGGCCTAAGACGTGGCCAAAAGAAATGCATTCTTGATACTGGAAGGGTCTTTTCAACTACAAAATGACCTGCAATTTCGCTGAAGTGAATATCCACTATCATCTTTTCACATTCTATTCCATGCAGTATGCACAAGTACCCCAAGTGTACAAGAGCCCATCCTTAAGGTAGTAAGCTGGAATTTATTTACCACAATTCAATGCTTGATATATTTCTACAAAGTATGAATCTGCTCAGCACAATTCTGGCCAACTGATGGTCTCATGTTTGTATGTGCCAAGCACAAAGAGAATGATTTTGATTAGGGGCCAACTCAAACAACATGCTACTGGATTAGCACTCTTTTTCTTATATCTAAAGTTCTAGTGGAACTGCAGACTATGTGAATACCATTCCAATGCCACTCCTACTGTAGCTTGTTATATGTCTGCATGAACTGCAGTGGTTTATGGTCAGAATGTATGATGGCCTCCTTTCACTAAATGTAGTTCTTCCAATGCTTATATGCTTGCACAATTGTATAAAGGTCTCAATCATATGTCGGGTGCTTCCTCACCATGAGTGAATGTCTCATTGTGGTCAGCAACTGGGTGACCAAATTCAGTGAGGACTACTCTCAAGTACATAATCAAATGAATCAGTCTCGACTCTATCTCAAATGATTATTGAAGATCTAGTAACCAAGAAATGGCACGGAATAGAGTCTGCATTTCCATTCCTCGAATGCTTTTTATCGTACAATTGTCCTGCTGAAAGTTTCCTTTGTGCCACCTTTAGTGACTTAATTCAAGGACCAAGTGATATAAGAGAAACCAAGTACAAATGTTCTACAAAAATGTAATAATCTTAAGAAACCACACAGTTCTGTAAGGATTTTTTGAGTAGATCATTCTTGAATGACACAGATCTTGGTCAGATCCACATTTACTTTTTGAGGGTCAACTATATACCCAAGATGTTGCATTTCCTTTATGACAAATGAGCATTTTTCTAAGTTTGCATATGATTCGTAGTACCGCAAATTGTTAAGCACTTGTTGAATGTGGTCCAAATGCTTATCCTATGTTCTATTGAAAATGACTTTTGCATTTAAATAGGCAACAACAAATCAGGATGTAAAGGGCCGAAGGATGTCAATCATCATTAGCATGAATGTTGCGAGAGCATTGATGAAGCGGTGTAACCAACCATTCAAACAACCTTCCTTTTGCTTTGAATGTGGTTTTCCAAACATCTGAGAGTTCAACAAGGATCTGACAATATCTTGTTAAACGCCTTAGCACCGCGGAGCTGGCCAATACGACTTCTATCGTAAGAAGCAGATGGCAAATTTTCACGATAATCTTATTCAAGGCTATATAGTCAATGCACTAACTCCATGTGCCATCCTTATTTGTCATGAGCACAATTGGGTTGCCGCTCAAGATTTGGGCCTGATGTGTCCTTTATTCACAAGTTCTTGGATCTAACGTTTGAACTCTTCATTCTCTAGGAATGAAAGGTGGTAGAGGGATGCATTAGGAAGAGGTAGACCTGTAATCAGATCAGTAGTATGTGTTACCAAACAATACTCTAAGACTTCAGGTTGCGGCATAAAATTGTATTGCAAGGTTATTGGCCTTATTCAGGTCTCACCTAGAGAACACAAGTTTCTTACCATGACTTGCCAGCTTCTCACGTTTCTTGACACTAACGAGTGATAACTTAGCGACTACTTCTAGTGTGTAGTATCTATTTTCACCAATATCTATGACAACATTCTACAATTTGCTTCAAAGATTCCATAACGTTGGTAAACATAAGGTTTCCCGAGTAAAACATCACATGCCTCTAATAGTGCAATGTCACAAAGGACTTCAACTTGAAAAAGCTTGATTTTGAACACCAAGTGACTCTGACAAGTGAAAGCGTTTCTCAAAACCCAAGCTAAACCATCCTTTAGTGTATGGTTGAGGGTGAAGCGTCAACAGCAAGTTCAATTTCCAAACTGCTTCAGATGAAATTAGGTTCTTCTAACTTCCATTGTCAATAATGAAGTGTACTAGATAGCCATTGACCCACATCTAAGAATGGACCAATCTTTTTGTTTCTTCTGGCTATGTATTGGAAACTGATGCTACCTGTATTGTTGCTACCACGGCACTCTGCTATGAGTCCATTATCTATTTTCCTTTATCCAATACCACTACTGTAGAATTTGATTTTTGTATTTGTGCCAATATTCCTCGTCAGAATGACCACTGTAATTATGTAACCTGCACCACTTTCCAGTCTTGGATTACGTCTTTTTCTGTTTGGGCATTGTGTTCTTCCTCTAGAAGTAACCCAGTGGTCCTTTCCCTTGTTTCCTAGCACTGACTTTATTCTAGACTTGGAATTCTTATTCTGACACTTATCTGAGATTCTGATAAATGATTTGGAAGCATCATTCCTGGATTTTGCTTCAAGTTTGCATACATAATTATAGGCTTCTCTTAAGGAAGAGATCAAGACAAAATCAATGTCAAATTGGATATATGGACTGAGGCTGAACCTATACTTCAAGATTAGATTTTGCTTGGTATAAAAGAAATTAAGCTCTGAATTCAAGGTATGGAATATCTTGGAATATTCTTGGATAGACTCATCACGACCTAGACGCAATTGTGAAAACTTAATGAATTGATTATCATAACTGCCAACATCAGATTTGTTTCAAAGCAATTAACACAACCAAACCAGGTTTCTACATATGACATGTCATACTCATGGACAGTACAATAGTTTTCCAGCTATTTTTTCATAAATAAGGAAACTCTAAAAGGGAAAACGTAATCTTTTATGAATCAGAAAAGGAATACACGGCAAAGTAGGAGTCTACTACACTAAGCCAGTCATCTAAAGCATCCGCAGTTATCTTTCTTTCAAAGATTAGACTATCTAGATTTATTTTTACCTTATACAGTGTCTGGCCTCCAAAAGGCTTCTTCGTTGATGAAGATGACACATTAGAGGAAGACTGTACTCGCTACAAGAGTAATGCAAATTTATCAATCATCTCAGCTTTTTCCTGTTCATAGTGTTCTACCAAATCATCTCTTTGTCACTGCAATGTATCCTCTATCATCTTCTGATACTATTTTAGGTCCAGCATCTTTGTCATCCATTTGTCTGCCATTTGTTGGGGTCGTGAAAAATCTATGAAGGTAAGACGAAGGGTCATACATTTGCAACCAAACTTCCTATAACCACACCTAATATGTCTAGGCATACAAATGAAGAGTGATTAAGATGAGAGACTCGAATGTAATGTTGTAATACCACTAATTTGAATCCCAGGGCGGATCCACAGAACAACAAACTATAACAAGTTCCAATGTGTTATGAGTGGAAACAGTTTGTATTGCTTTAAAAAGAGATAAACAAATGAACCGAATGCTGGAACTGTCGTGCAAGATTGTGATACTCAAAATCTGCCAATTTTGTACATTAATCTGAAAGGTTGGATATGTATTGACCAAACTGAGAACTGCTAGAAGCCAATTCAATGAAGAGCTATTATGCATGGTCATACAGTTGAAGAAGACAAACGGATAGCTAGATAGTTACACGAAGAGCAATCACTATCTTCCACTAGTTCATATTCCCTGTTCTGCCATTTTTTGGAAGTACTGCAAACAAGTGTATTGAGCAAGGCTGACATGGTCGGTATTGTGCAGTATTGCATATGACAAATTAGACTATGTAGTTTTGACCACCTGTGCCTGAGACCATAGTCCGCATACTCATATTCGGCAAATATTCGGCAGACCCAAAAAAATTGACTTGGCAAGACTCAGCAACTTAAAAAATACACAAATTTCTTTAAAAACATAAATATTATGCAAAATATAGCTACAAAATGTATCAAATGAGTCTGTTAAACATTGGGGAAGTGTTTTCAATTAGATTTGAATAAAAATACAGTACAAAATCACATCGTCATGCAAATACAACAGCCAGCTGATAAGTGCTATCAATTTATGATGATTGCCATTGAAAATTATCTCCAAATGAACTTCTTCAAATTTGCTCTCCGAGTTCGGTATAAAATCTCTTCAACTTATGCAAAGGATGCCTAATAGTTGTGTGATTACAAGTGAGGGAGTGTGATGAATTTATAAGACAAAAAGCATCATTTTTTCAGCGTAAAATCCGCATTTTACCTGTTTTTTGTGTCCCAATCACGTATGGTGAGTTTTTGGGCTAAAATCGCCGAATATTCGCCACGAGTTTTGGTGTTGATTCGCCAGACAGGGGTGGCAAGTTTTCTGGGCGAATATTCACCCCATCAAAAATGTGGCGAGTATTCACCAACTTGGCGAGTACTCGCTGAATAGGCAAACTATGCCTAAGACAATCTCGAAGACCATGGTCAAGACAACATTGAATTTGGTGTACCATCGTAATACCCCGAAATAACCAAAGTTTCAGATCCTCTGGGATCAACTTTGTTTGTGGGAAAGGTGAACAATAGTGTGTAATGTCCCCTTTCCCTCGTCTAAGGCCTGAGGGCCAGTGCTGGTCCTAACCCTAGTCATGCCCAAGGGGTTACGGATGCTATGAGCTATTGGGTATGAATATCTAGTCCAGTTGTTATTATTTTCCATTGACAGGGTTATAAAGTGCTTTCGAAGGGGACTAGATGTTATGTTTTATCGTTGGGAGGGGCCACTTAACTCCTAATGTTCTAATTTTGCGTTGGGGTCACCTTTTTGGGCCAAGGCGCCTTGAAGGGGAAAAAGTTAATTTTAAGTTACTTTATTAATTGGGCCCTCTCTAGGAAAGTGCGACTTGGGGGTTTTAGGGTTTCCTTGGCAAGGAAAAGGTTATAAAAGGAGAAGAGGGGTGAAAGGACATTCACTCATGCATACACTTATATTTCTTTCATGTGCAACTGATGTTTGCTACTGTTTAGCTTGTGGAGTAAGATCCCACAGGAACCCTAGCTTCAATGGTGAGAGATCCATCCCTAGCTAGCAGAGCATTCTTCGGTAGTGAGAGATCTACCCTAGCTTGTCATTTGGAGCTGATTTTAGGGCTGTTTTACAAAGATATTTTCAAGGTTTTCAGAGATAAGAGTTTTGAGGGTTTTTGGTGAGTTTTGGTGGAGATTTTCAGCTGGTTTTCGGATCAGACCTACGGCAGCAATAAAGGAAGGGTTTGGCATCATCTACAGAGATTTTCACAAGGGTTTTGGTCATCTACTAAAGAGGGCGACTTGTTTGGGAGATTGCAGCCCTAATTTCTAGGGTTTCCAGTTGGCCATTTTCAGATCTGAAGGTTGGAAAGTCATCTTCTATATTTATATATGTTATTTCCCAAGTTTCATAATTTTGCACTTGTAATCGGGAAGATATGAATTTTAGAAGTTTTCTAGCTGTTTTAGGCACGCTGTAATTTTTCTGGCAGCATTATATTGACCAAAAATTTCCAAAAATATTTCCCTTGTGTTCTTTATATTATTATCTAGTTCTCTTTAAATTTTCAAGCGATTTGAGCGAATATTTTGGGAGTTATTCATATTTTATTGTTCACTGCCCTAGCTGTAATTTTCTGCAAAAAAAACCAGATTTCTGTTCGGCTGTGTTTTGTCTATCTTTTGCATATTTTACAGTGATATCCTATAAGGGATATTTCAGTGGTATCAGAGCTTTTGTTCCCCCAGCCTGTTGGGGTTGAAAGATGGGAGACAGAGACAAAGATAGTGAAGAGATGGGAGTAGATCTGATGAAACAACTGTTCACCAACATGGTGAAACAACAAGAGACTACCAACCTCTATTTGAGCCAACTTACTGAGAGGTTAGCACAGGGTAGGATTGAGGCTCATACGGAGAAAGGAGAAGCCAGCAATATGGGACAGCATGGTAATAGAGGTAAGAGTGGACATTCGGGACAAGGGTCCCCTCATGCATCTACCAGGCCCTTGGGACTCCACGAGCCTTCTTTTTTGAAGGATCCGGAAGTTTCGCAAACACGACAGCCAGCAGACGTTGTGGATGAGGAATCTTGCTGGGAGATGTACCGGACATTGAGTGAGGGTTTCTGGGACAACATGCCATTTCTGGAGTATTGCAAAATGAAGATTGGTAGCAGGCCCAGGAGAGATTACCAGACACAGGTACCTGAGTTTCAAAGGAGATTGGGACAAATCTCTATTCCGCACTTCGATGGCTCTAAGAAGTGTACCGCCCAGTCTTGGATTCAGAAGTTGAAGACTTACTTCGACTTGAATCCCATGCGCGAAGAGGATGCAATTAAGTTTGCTATCCTACACCTCAAGGGAGATGCCCATGACTGGTGGCATCATGGTTTGATCACACAGTGGCACATGCATATCACTACGTATGCAGATTTTACACAGAGATTGATGAGCAGGTTCGGCAGGAGGGACCCAGATAGGCACTTCAGAGAATTGACCCACTTGAGGCAGACAGATTCTCTAGATTAGTACATTGCAGATTTTCAGAGGCTATCAGTGATGGTATCTGATGTTTCAGAGATGAGGTTGACTTCACTCTTCATGGCAGGATTGACTGACGCTTTTGCAGGATTTGTGAAGGCGTTTGAGCCTTCCTCCCTACATGAGGCGATCAGGAGTGCACGTGATTTGGAGTTATCCACTCCAAAATCGAGGTTTCCCCCTCGAATTCAGCCTAAGGTATTTCCTTCGATAGCTAATGGTTCACAACCGAAGGGGCCCCCACCCAGGCAGGATACCACAAGGAGACCATTTGTATCGAGAGAGGACAGGGAAGAGTTGAGGCGAAAGAAACTATGTTTCGATTGCCGCACACCATGGGTTCCAGGACATGATTGTAGAGGAAAAGGGAAGGCCCAATTCATAGAGGTCTTCGAGGAGAGCGAGAACGAGGAGGTGCGGTACGGTCAAGAGTTAGAGGATGAAGATGAGGAGGCATTGGATAGTGCAGGGGTTGAACAAGAGGAGGAGACTTTTCCCCATGAGACTATTGCTACTTTGTCGAGTACCCCGAGCTACAAGGCAGTCAAAGTTAGGGGAATATTACAGGGTCAAAGAGTAGTAGTACTCATTGATAGTGGGGCGACCCACAATTTCATTGATGCATCTTTGGTAGAGAAGCGGGGATTACAGGCAAAAGACTTTGAGGGTTTCAATGTAGTGGTAGCCAATGGTGAGTCCATGAGATGCATGCAGCGAGTTCCGCAGTTGAGTATCACCATGGGTAACCATACAGTCACCGATGACTTCTATGTGGTTGGTATTGGAGAGACCAACCTTGTGCTAACTGTATAGTGGCTCCATTCTCTTAGAGAATTTCGGACTAACTTTCAGACGATGGAACTCAAGTTGTCAAGTCCGACGGCCAAAGGAAGAATGTAACCTTGAGGTGGTTTATCTTCAGATGCACCCAGGGTTGTTTCAGCAAAGAGGATCGATTAGGATTCACAGACACAATGGGGTATGATATGGGCAGTTACAGTGCGTGGTATATGACTTACCAATTATTAAATCAGAGGATGGACAAGGCCCAAAGTATCAATGTGGATATACAGGGGCTAGGTGAACAAGCACAGTACAGTTGCCTTAGCGACATACCACCTGGTGTACCTCCAGATAGGATAAATGCCCATTTGAGCTATGTGATTGAGCCTAGAAAAAATGCGACGCTTAGGAGGGAGTAAAATTGTTGGACTAAGCATCCTTACCGTCACCCCAAACGGTATTAAGGATGAGATTGCAGAGGGACCATCCATGAGCTTATTGACATGGGACACATGTAGAGCCGTTGTTCTAGGTCTCTTCTTGCTTCCTAAGGTGAAGTCGACTTGGTAAGGGAAAGATATTCCATGGGACCATGCGATATGTGCTAATTTGTGTCTTAAGCTTGTAGCATATGCATATTCTTTCATGTGACAACTCAAGTTTGCAAATATCCAGCTTGCCGCGTATTGATGAGCTACTAGAACCCTGAGCTACGGTGGTGAGCAGATCTATTTTTAGCTAAAATAGCATTCTGCGATAGTGAGATATCTACCCTAGATTGTCAAGGTTAGGAGCTGAATTGATGTGCATAAGACCGCTGTTCAGATGACCTATTATTAGGACAAAATTAGAGTTTCTAGTGATGCCATTCGGGCTGAAAAACTAATTTTGCACCAGCTATTATTCTTCATATCTTTGTGGCCCATGAACCAAAGTGTTCAACTGCCATTTGCGGAAGTCTCTAGTATTGGATATTAATCTTTGAAAGATATATTCAACTGTCTAGGGCACGCTGTAAGACTTCTGGCAGCATTCTGTTATTCGACACCTTGACAAGATAGTTGGGATTATTAGAAGCTAATTTGCTATTATGCAAAAGCCATTCTAAAATGTCAAGAGATTTGGCATGACAGAGTTGTTATATTTGGAGTTATCCATGTGATTTTCTGTTCGAGGCCCTAAATTTAAGGTTCTGACAAAGAGAAGATACAGGCAATTTCTGGATTGGCCTCCACCCAGTCTACATTTTGACACATTTGAGGGGATTCTTGGGACTGTGCCTAAAATCCTATTACAGGAGGTTCGTGAAGAATAATGTCTCATTGGTTGACATGTACACCATTCTCTTGACAGAATTTGACCAAGACTAGGGAGCTTTCAGACGATGGAACTAGAAGTGGCATAGTCAGAGGGGAAGATCATCTCAAGGAGGTGATGAGTTCATGCCCCAGTCCTTGCATTGCCAGATTTGTTCTCAGCCATTTGGATCTAGAGGATGTGACAAACATCAGGTGAGGGTTGATTGGGCAGCGGTGCTTATTTCTAGGATAGGCATCCCAGGATGGACTTACGAGAGTATCATGTGAATATTGAGGGGCTAGTGGAGAGGCACAGTACTCGATTTTAGTGACATAGGAGATGTTGTACCATCCAAATAGCATGCTTTGAGCCAAATGTCAGACAGTACCTTGTGGACAGCAAGTTCGTGGTAGTGTAATGTCCCCTTTTCGTCAAATCAAACGACCTTTAAGGCCCTTTATGATCTGACCCGACGGCCATCCAGGGGAGTTTATTACATGGGTGACATATTAGGCTTCTATTATTTTTGCTTATATGGTGCTATTGTTTCTAAAAAATAATAATATTACCATGAAAATGCACATATAACTAAATCGGGCATTGAAGTTAATAATACAATTAAGAATGTCAAATATACAATTAAAAGTAATTGTATTAGCTACAGGGAGAAAATGCGACTTGCCTTGGGAATCATTTTTGGGAGAAGGATGCCAATCAGCCCAAATCAAGGAAAATGCAACCAGCATAGGGGAATGAAGACAAGCTTTCATATGGCCGATTATGGACAGGTGGTAGTTTCTAGCTGATGCCATCCGGACTGTCTAAATAAACAAGCTACGACTCCAGTATGGGATGTATCCAAATTTTTATTACCGCCATCTTTTGCGGAAGTTTGCTCTGAGCTTCTTATCAATGATATATTGGTCTAAGGACGAAAACCCTTGTGAGAGCCATATCCGCTTGCTTGACGAAATACCCTAGGGGATATGAGAGGGGAATTTCACTATATGCAAAAGCTTCCCAATGTGAGTATTGGCATCATAGATTTCCAAGTTATAGTTCAGCCATGTGATTGGTGGAGGAGGATTTACAAGTGTCTTTCAGTGATTTTCATACCAGGCAATTTTGGATCGTCCACCAGTATAAGACAGTTTAACAGCGAATCTCAGAGATATTCTTGGGACTATCCACCTATTACAGGAGGTTCGTTAAGATGTTTGGCATCACATTGTGAACTGATCCACTGTACAGATTTGATCATTTTCTGAAGTGTATTTTTGAAGATTGGTCAATCTGAATAATAGCACAGACTTCAGATCTGATTTTCTGGGCATTTCAAGGATTTGTTATAAGTTCATGCCCCATCCTGTGTATTTCAGCCCCAATTATTTCTAGGCAGTCATTAGAAATCTAGAGTGTAATTTTATTGGGTGTGGGATTTACATTGATGCTCTCTCCTAGAACCTAGTCGCACTTTCCAGATGCTGTACTGAGAGTCGGATATTGAGCATATATACACGTAAAGGGTACTCGTATTTGCAAGTTTTTGTTGGCCATAAAAAAAATGCATTAGCCAGTGTAAGAAAGTATCCATCAAAGGCATCAGGTTCATGGTACGTACAGATCACAATAGTTTGAGGTTCTTTTTGGGGCAGAAGGATCTCAACGACCGCCAACAGAGATGGGTGAACAAGGTACAAACGTATGACTTTGACATAGAATACACTAGAGGTAAGAATAATGTTGTTGCTGATGCTTTATCTAGGAGGCCTTACCTTACTACTATGTTGAGTTCTATGTCCGAAATTTCAGCAAATTGGAAGGCTCACATACTTGTTGAGTACTCCAAGAATCAGTTTGCATACGAGATCATGGATGGTATTATCAAAGATGACTGATACAGGGTGGTAGATGATCTCATTTTCTACAAGGATCAGATTTTCCTTGTACCGGGGTCTAAGATGAAGGACAAGATCCTTCGTGCAGTACATGACACACCACTAGCTGAACACCCCGGATATTTCAAAACATACAGGTACATTAGGGAGAGATTCACTTGGAAGGGGATGAAGGACGACGTCCTTAATCATGTCAAAGAGTGTATGGTTTTCCAGCAAACCAAATTGGAGCATTCTTTTCCTACAGGGTTACTTCAACGTCTTCCCATCCCTGAGTAGAAGTGGGAGAGCATATCGATGGACTTCATCACAGGACTCCCTATGGTGAATGGGCACAATTGCATTTATGTGGTAGTTGATCAATTGACCAAGTATGCACACTTCTTTTCACTACCTAAGAAGCATGAGGCAGCTGACGTGGCTCAGGTATTTTATACAGGGATTTTTAGGCTACATGGGTTGCCTAAAAATATTATCAGTGACAGGGATAAGATCTTCATGAGCACCTTTTGGCAGGAGATTTTCAGACTTGTCAGGTACCGAGTTGACTCCTAGCACGAGCTACCACCCTTAGACTGACGGGCAAACGGAGATTGTCAACAAATGGATAGAGGGCTATTTGCGGAGTTATGTGACCGGACATCAACAGGGATGGATCAGATGGTTGCATATGGGTGAGTATTGCTACAATACCACATATCAGATGAGTATCGGCATGACTCCTTTCAAAGCTTTGTATGGATACGATGCCATGTCATTTGTTGATTTGGTATTATCAAATAGTCGAGCTCCCAAAGCTCGGGATTGGTTATAGGAGAACCAAGATATCCTGCGAGCTCTTAAGGAGAACCTCCAGAAGGCGCAAAATCAGCAGAAGGTTTATGCAGATCGGCACAGGATAGAGAGGTCCTTCGAGGCAGGAGACTTGGTGTTCCTACGTCTACAACCGTACAGATAGTCGTCACTCAAGCAAAAGGGGGCAGAAAAGCTGAAACCACGGTTTTATGGTCCATACAGGGTAGTCCGGTGAGTGGGTGCAGTTGCATATGAGTTGGATCTTCTAGAGCACAGTAAGATACATAATGTCTTCCATGTGTCATGCCTTAAGAAGGCCCTAGACAGCACATTGTACCTTCTACAGAGTTGCCACCATTGGATGAGGAGGGGAAGTTGGTTTTAGAACCAAACTCTATTATTGAGGTCAGACAGAGGAAGCTCAGAAGCAGAGATATTACAGAATATTTGCTACGATGGAAGGGTTTGCCTCTTGAGGATGCTACTTGGGAAGGAGAACAGATTCTACAGCATCCTAGTTAGCATTTGCTTGGGGACAAGCAAATTTTGGGAAGGGAGGACTGTAATGTCCCCTTCCCCGCGTCCAAGGCCTGAGGACCAGTGCGAGTCCTAACCTTAGTCATGCCCAAGGGGTTACGGACACTATGAGCTATTGGGTATGAATATCTAGTCCAGTTATTATTTTCCATTGACAGGGTTATAAAGTGCTTTCGAAGGGACTAGATGTTATGTTTTATCGTTGGGAGGGGCCACTTAACTCTTAATGTTCTAATTTTGCGTTGGGGTCACCTTTTTGGGCCAAAGCGCCTTAAAGGGGAAAAAGTAACTTTAAGTTACTTTATTAATTGGGCCCTCTCTAGGAGAAAGTGCGACTTGGGGGTTTTAGGGTTTCCTTGGCAAGGGAAAAGGTTATAAAAGGAGAAGAGGGGTGAAAGGATATTCACTCATGCATACACTTATATTTCTTTTCATGTGCAACTGTTGTTTGCAACTATTTAGCTTGTGGAGTAAGATCCCACAGGAACCCTAGCTTCGGTGGTGAGAGATCCATCCCTAGCTAGCAGGGCATTCTTCGGTAGTGAGAGATCTACCCTAGCTTGTCATTTGGAGTTGATTTCAGGGCTGTTTTACAGAGATATTTTCAGGGTTTTCAGAGATAGGGTTTTTGAGGGTTTTTAGTGAGTTTTGGTGGAGATTTTCAGCTGGTTTTCGGATCAGACCTACGGCAGCAATAAAAGAAGGGTTTGGCATCGTCTACAGAGATTTTCACAAGGGTTTTGGTCATCTACCAAAGAGGGCGACTTGTTTGGGAGATTGCAGCCCTAATTTCTGAAGGGTTTCCAGTTGGCCGTTTTTAGATCTGAAGGTTGGAAAGTCATCTTCTATATTTATATATGTTATTTTCCAAGTTTCATAATTTTTGCACTTGTAATCGGGAAGATATGAATTTTAGAAGTTTTCCAGCTGTTTTAGGCACGCTGTAATTTTCTGGCAGCATTATATTGACCGAAAATTTCCAAAAATATTTCCCTTGTGTTCTTTATATTATTATCTAGTTCTCTTTAAATTTTGGGAGTTATTCATATTTTACTGTTCACTGCCCTAGCTGTAATTTTCTGCAAAAAAAACCAGATTTCTGTTCGGCTGTGTTTTGTCTATCTTTTGCATATTTTACAGTGGTATCCTATAAGGGATACTACATAGTGTCTTCGATTTTATTTCTGCTATATATCTGCTACAGTCATATTATATTATTATTTCCTTGGAGAAGAGAAAAATGTAGCTTTTGATATCTTTCTCTCTTCCAACACAAGTTTTTGATTGCTGCATTTATATCCATCATGAGCCATAGATGACAAGCCTAGATGACCCTAGGATGGCAATTATCCGCAAAGGGGAATAGAGGAAAAGTGAAGAGTATTTTTTATGTTACAGGTATGCAAATGCCTCATACCAGTCACGAGTAAATGCCCCCTAGCTAATGATTGTCTTTAACGTGCCTTTGATATGGACAACCCTTGCAACAAATGCATGGAGCATGATGTATAGCTGGCCTTAATCGAATATAGCATTGCATCTGAACCACTACTCATATGGCCAGGAATGGATGTTATTCCAATTTCATGATAAGGCTTTGCACATACATGTATAAATTATAGAACCTACATGTTTTATACATGGTTAGTTTCATATATGGTTAATATATGGGTTATAATATGTATTGGGAGATATAGATGGTCTTTTGAATGGGAAGTGAATATCCAGCTAGAGGTAGAGCGACCAGTCCAATAAATGCTTTAGCATGATACCCCACAATATCCTGGAAGCACAGATTTCAACATTCTAGGCTACAAGTTAGGGGTCTTGAAGGCAGTAAGCAAAAACGTCAAGTACAGTAGGGACATAACAAAGGGATGGAACTGTGTGTGAGCCACTGTTGGATTGGATTGGAAAAAACAAAATGGCAGGCCTTAGGAGTAGAATTTCTCTGGAAGATCTGTGATGGGCATAGCTCTTTCCCTACAGGAGTGATTCAACAGCCATGCTAATAAATGGGTCACTTAATTGGATTTCACTGTATCACCTCGTTCTTCTTTTAAATTCAGAACTTGTTTCGATATCCTCCTCTATCATGGGTTCCCCAAAGTGATATGGTCTTCTAGTACAAAAGGAAAGCCGCTCTTTATGTTCAAGACGAGACATATATGCCTACAGTTGCCCAAAAGACTATCATCAGAAATAATCACAGAACTATTTTGCAGGTATTTTTGTCCAGGTATGGAAGTCAATCCTGTAGAGTATCCCTATTTGAGAGAGAAAATTATTCAAACTAATCTCTATTTCTAGTTAGCCACTCAAAACATAATAAACAACCTAGACAGTCTTTAGTTTCTGAGTATAACAAAAATACATTAGATTTTGCACTCAGAAAAGGCACAAGGCTTGATGGTAGATACTATTGTGGAATGAAGAGGAAATTAAACTGCTAATTTCTACGATAAAAATATCAACTGGTATCTTGTAACTTCAACACATGAAACAAGAATCGAGAAATACAAAAATAGATATATGAAAAAACTCCAATGCTATAATTTCTTAAAATTTAAAAAGGGGAATTTGAAAGGCACATTATGAGGCATGTTACCCAAGGAAGGGCTCCTATATGATCCTCGTGGCCATGCGTTATAACAACTGCTTCTATCTTATGGCTCCAACGTCGAATAAAAGTTGTGTCAGGCAATACTCTCTGGACACCAAGCTCTTCATAACTGATTTGCAAGCATGATGGTTAGCCAAGTGAACCAGTAGAAAACTATAAGTAGAAACCATGCACCAACTATTAAATCAAGTGCAGAAACACCCCGCTAAATGGGAAGAAGCAAATACAAACACAAACTTCATGAACTTTTCCAAATGCCTATCATTTTTCTGAAAACCTCTCAATTAGCAAGATATGTGAAAATTATAGTATGCAAGACATTATATTCAAATGCTTTCACTGACTTGAGAATAAATGCATTAAGAACATGTGTGAAATTCAGCCACCCGTACATTGGAAAGGGTGTCCCATGTTAGAGTAGTTAATGTTAGATAGTTGTTTACTAGCTTAGCTGCAACTGAAAGATAGGGTCTGATGCAAGATCTTCTCTACATGGGTATTATCGCTCATACAAAATCTTTACCAACATAGGAATGACTGGTCTCATTATTCATACAATAACATATGTGTATGCTTAGTGAACTTCAGCTAGTTTTAACTCCTCCTCTCTTCATCCAGTATAGTGCTCATGACAGTGGCCATATCGCTAGCTTCTAAACGTCTTCCATGAGAAGTTCAGCCTTATATGTCAAATGAACTTCCTCCTCTTCCCTTCCAGCAAGAAGTACACTGTTGCCTCTGAGAATAATTTTGCCGACTAATCTTGGGATTGTGTCCTCAGACTCGTCATTGTTGGCCATACTGTGGTTGATGCCATTGCAGATCCTCACTCCAATGCCAATGCAGACCAGGGAGGATTTATGTTGTCTCTTCTGCACCTTTCTTCCATGGAAGTAGCCTCGCTCACTTTTTTAATATCCTACAGAGTTTACACTTATAGAAGACCTACAATTGAGAGTGACTATCCTCTTGAAGAAAGAGAGAAAATCATCCCTAATTGGGGCAGCCGAAGGTGGATCAAGGACCACCTAAGTCTCTATACAAGAGGCCCAAAAAATGCCAAAATATTTTATTTAAGTGCAGATAAAAGCCATGATCAAGCCACAAATAAGCCAAGCAATTTAGTTTGATTGACAATGTCAATGAATACAAATGTAAGGGTGGAAATAAGTGAAAGAAGTCCAAAGAGTCTATAATTTCTAAGGATTTTGAAGAATTAAATGGATTTCACTTAGACCCCAAAATGTTACCTTGTGCAATATCAAGGAAAGAGTCACATAATGACATATGCATTAATGGCATTGAAAGCTTCAGGTAATACTCCTACTCACTGATTTTGGAATTTTTAAAAGACTCGGTCACCATGAAAACTCTCTATTTCTCCCTTCAAAGTTCATGTTTCAAGGCCAATTCAAACAATGTGCTCTAGATTTATAAACAATTTGTAATTCATTGTAGGGTTCCTGTGGAAAAAAAAGTGTCTATTCCTACAGAGGTGTTGCTGTGGTCCTTGATTCTCAATGATTGAAAACTCTTGAAAGTTTGATGAGAATCACTCTCTTGTGATTATTTTTTGTAATTAGCTTTCCCATCTTTGTGGCCCAATTCACTGTAGCCTTTTTTGACTGCATATAAGATAAACTAAGAGAGTTGCTTTTTGTGCTTTTCAACACACGCTCTCATCCTTGTACATCTATTTAACCCTCTGTTCCAGAAATCGTGATTTATCGGAGACAAATCACGATAAATTGTTTGGAAGCATGAAAATGATTTCTTGTCTAGAAAATCTCGATTTTTGTTGTGCCGATAAATTGGAGATTTATGGCAATAAAACTTCTGGAAAATTGCAGAAAATTGGTTGAAAAAACGGTGAAAATCGCTGTTTAGGGCATAATGTTATAAACGTCCAAACTGGAAAACACAGTCATTTCGAAGCATTTTTTGCGATTTTCTCCTCCACGAATTAAGTCCCCGCATTTTGCTAGGGTTTCAAGTTTCGACCAGCAGTGGGTTTAATTTCCGCATTTTTTTTAATTTATTTTCATTGCTCATGATTCTCATTCAAATTTGTATTATTTGCACTTGCAGATTATAATACAGAAGCATAGTGTCTGAGTTTGTGTATTTCAGATTCTAATAGATAAATCCATGCTTTATTATAGTGTTCTACCAGAAATCGTGATTAACTCAGGTTCTTAACTCAGACAATAATGAAGAGATTTATTATAGTGCTTTATTAACTCAGACCCTATGATTATGAGTTCGTGTTTTAGTGCCGCATCATAATCATTTCTGGTAAATTTTAGTCGTAGTAACAGGAATATTAGTCATTACCTAGTAGGTCCCCACCGGCACCAAAGGCACAGACCACAACTAAGACCTTGGAGTAAAGAGTCTCGAAATTATATTGCAACCCACAACCAAGCAGTGCGTTCTATAGATTCACTTCTCGTGTCATTTAACAACGCTTTACATTTAATTTAAGTTTATTTTATGAATTTAAATGTTTTTTGAAGTAGCAATAAAGTCGCCAATTAATGCCGAGAAATTGCCACTTCCAGATTTCCGAGTCGAATTTTAGCCTGCCGATAACGATTTTTTAAACTATGATTTAACCCACGCTAAAGAATAGTGTAAAGCAATCACTTCTAATGGCCATCACGTTGTTTACTCTTTCGTTTTAGTGTGTTCCATTCTTAACTTTCTGCAGTGAGAATGAAGAAGCCATATAAGTTGCTATTAAAGCTTGATGATCATGCCTCTTCTGCAATTTTGGGTTTTGGTTTCTCTTTGGCTCAAGAAAGGCCAACAAAGCTATTTTTGGGGCCCTGCACTTCACTACATTAGCTACCTCTGACATTAACATGCTTCTATTTCAGCCCTTTTTTGCTACTTCCTCTTTTTCTCTGCTGAGTTTTTCTTTTACTGACTGTGGTTATCAATATATTTAGATGAAAATCATAACTCCTACAAATCCTCCCCTTTGTTCTATAGTGAGATTGATGAATATCGGTAGGGATCCTTGTAAGGTTCTAATTTTTGCAATTTTTTTGCTCGCTATTTGTAGGCCTTCTACTTTCCCTATTGTCGTTCTCAGGTCATTGGCCCTTCATAGATTTTTGTTCAAGGATTTATTAGTCTACCTGATCATGGACAGATTTCTTCTCAGATCATGGCTCTATCAAAACCAGTGTGCAACTCCCTTGCAAACGGCTCATGATCTCACTACATGATTGAAGTTGCAAGCTTATCTTGCTTTTTCATGCTTTTATTGTGCATGCAAGCTTTTTCATGCTTTTCTTGTGTTCAATATTCTTCATGATTTTCTTGTGCATGCTAGCTTTTCCCGTCTTTTCTTGTACATGCAATCTTTTCTTGCTTTTCTGATGCATGGAACCTTTTCCCTAATTTTCCAATGCATGCAACCTTTACTTGTGTGTGGAATATTCTTTGTGGTGTCTAGCTTTTAGTGATGTTTTCTAGCAGTTTTATTATATTTTACACAAGTTCAACGGGTGGGACTAAGTGGCTAGGCGAAGCAATTCAATGAAAACCAAGGTTAAAATCACACCTAGCGATCACTAGGGCAAGCTCCTAGAAATAATGTGGCCACAATAAAGTAGGACAAAAAGCATGTGCACTACATGCCCGGGGAGTGAAGCCCCTCTAAGTTCCCAAAAATAGAACTAAAGAATTAGTCTCCACGTATCCTTAGACTGAAAATGTCACAAACATTTTTGGCTGTCCAAATTCCCTCAAGCGTAGCCCATGTCCAGACTTGGTTTAATGACTAGCACGAGAGTTGTGCAACCGATGAGAATTATAGGATAAATTTCAACATAAACTCATGCATCAAATGATGAGCATGTTCCAACTCATAGGTCAACAACAAACCTCCAACTTTATTTTGATGGAGATTCTAATGGGGACAAATCGGATGATTGGATTCATAGTATTGAGGTATCTTTCAAGATGCAAACAACTCTCACAGAGCCACAATGGATTATGGTTAATAAGGTTTGTACGAATGCACGGGCCCTCACCCAATAACAATCTCATATAAACCTTTTCGCCACAACAAAGCAGCCCACCACTGATAGTTTAAAGTCTTCACCGAGACTTTCAAGAAGTGTGTTTACCCAATCGAGTACATGAGAGCCTATAGTGTAATTTCCCCTTTCCTTCACATAGGGCCTAAGGGCCAATATTTAGTCTTAGCCTTGGTCATACCAAAGGGGCTAAAGACTTTAGAGGCTATTGGGTATTCTACCTTGCTTATTTGTTATATTTTTGCGTTGGCATGGGTGTTAAGTGGCGCGGTGGGGGCAAACGTTATGTTTTATTGTTAAGAGGGTGACTAATAACACTTTAATGTTATATTCTTTTGTTGGGGTCACTTATGTCCCTATGACGACTAGGGGGAAGAAAAGTAACTTAAGTTACTTTATTATTTGGTGGTCCTTCCTAGAAAAGGTTGACTTAGGTTTCTTGGGCCACAAGTTGTTTGGGGGAAATTATAAAAGGATATTGGGAGGAGAAAGAGGGGTCATTCTTGTATACACACTTATGATTTCCTTTGAGCAACTGTTGTTTGCTTTTTCTAGCTTGTGGAGTAAGATCCCACAGGAACCCTAGCTTCGGTGGTGAGAGATCCATTCCTAGCTAGCAGGGCATTCTTCGGTGCTGGAAAATCCACCCTAGCTTGTCAATTTGGAACTAGTTCAGGGCTGATTTTCCAAGATCATTTTCAGAGTTTTCAGAGAAGGGTTTTCGTGGAATTTTGGGCTTTTTGGTGGAGAAAAATCAAGGGTTTCCGGATCTGTTTTATTGCAGCGATTAGAGCAGGTTTGGCGCCACTTCTGGAGGAATTTTGGAGGGGTTTTGGTCTCTTTCCAGGTGGAGCGACCCATTTTAGGATTTTACAATGCTTTTTGGAGGGTTTTCAGAGTGCTTTTTCGAGGACTAGCGATTGAGTTTTCATTCATATTATTAATAGATGTTATTTCCAAAATTTCATAATTTTATCATATGTATTTGAGAAGATATGGATTTTTAAGGTTTTCTAGTTGTCTAGGGTTTTCTGTAATTTTCTGGCAGTCATATATGATTCGAAAAATTCCAAAAATATTGTTCTAGAGTTCTTTATTATCATAGCAAGCATCCTACAAATTTTCATGGGTTTTGGGAAAATATTTTTGAGAAAAATAAATAAAAATCAGTTCACTGCCCTAGCTGGGTATTTACGGCAAAAATCAGATTTTCTATTTGCTGCAATTTATCTATAATTTGTGTTTTTTTGACCGGTATCCCACAAGGGATATTTCATATTGACACTTCGACTCTATCTTTGCAAGAGATCTAGAAACTCAAGCCAATAGACTGTAAAAACGTCTTATCAAATCCACACTTCAGTTTATTCATTTGAGATTACATTTATACATTTTTGGTCTCCGATATTAGAGGAGTCAAAGACTATTGACAACAAAGTGATAACTCTTAGTTGTCCTATTCTTCCTCAAATGATCCGAGAATTATAATAACCAAATCAATATCTAACTAAAGCCTATTAAATGAGTTGTAAATATAATACAACTCATTATTACATTTTATTCTTAACTATATAGAACAATAATGTTCATACTACTAATAGTATTTCCTAACATTCACCCCCTTAGTGTGAACATGTGGCAAAGTACAATTGAAGTCAGAATTGTATGTCAACGCATACTTTTAGGCCTGCATACTGCTCCTCTAGATGCCAACTGCCCTCCTATACAATTGTTTCATTGTTTTGCACCTTTCATGCCATATCACAACACTTACGAGATTATATTAGGAATGCTCACATGTTCAAAGTGAACAAGTACAAACTTTTGTTCTTATTCTGCAAACCAAAATAAAGCAAACACACAATTGAAAATGAAGTCACCATAGCAAAATGCGACCCCATCGTTGGTGACTGACGAGAGGCGTTCATCGCTCTCCTTCCTCCGTTGCCTCCAGCCTCCATCAAGAATTTTACTTAGTAGAGAAAATCTTCATCACTAGGACAAGAGATATCTTCATCATTTGAATATTCTTCCTAGTCGGTTTTTTCTGCTCGATAAGCCTTTTTTCTTCCAGTTTATCCTCTAGGAGATCTTGTGCCCTTTTCTTACAATTTAACATTACATGACCTGGTTCTTTACAATACTAGCATTTGATTTTCACTTTTGAAGGATTCAGTTTTGACTTGTACTTTATTTTCTTTGAGGATGTACTTTCTTTGTTTTTTACATACATAAGCTCTTCTGATTCAAACTTTTCATTTGAGTTTCCCTCATCAATTAAAGTGGAGATGACTCCTAGGCTAATTTTTACTTTGCTCAAAGTAAATACCATGCTGGAAAAACTTCTAGGCATGTTATTCAGAAGTATTGCTTTAGCATCATCATCTTTTACTTTTTCATTGATTCCAGCTAACTGATTTAGAAGTGAATGAAACTTACTTATATGTTCTACAACTTTTGAGCCTTCTTCCATCTTCAATCCATACAATCATTGTTTCAATGTCGTCTTTGCACTTTCCGCTTGAGATCCAAAAAGCTTGTTTAATGATTCACAAATTTCTTTGGTAGACTTCGTGAAGTCTAAATGGTGCAGATGTGCCTTTGACAAACCGAGACCAATAGTCCCCAATGCTTTTAATATTTGATTCTCCATTTTGCGAGTTCGTTTGCATCTATTGGTGTTATGGCTGTTGATTTGATGACATCCCAAATATCTTTTTCAATCGAAGTAAGTTGCATCTGTATTTGCCAAGTGTGGAAATCTCGCCCTTCAAACTTTTCGATGAGACTTAATTTTTCCATTTTCACAAATTAAAACAAAAACAAAAGAACGTCGGTTACCCCGAAAATGCATCCATACAAACAAATTTTAGACCGCAACCCCTAATATTCACCTAAACATGTATGACACAATTGATGTTCAATGTTTTTGACATTACTTGAACAAACAAAATTACAAAACTAATTTCTAATATAGACCAAGTCTATAATTAGAAATATGTATTTAAAAGAATGTCAATATTGACGTTTAAACTAATATCTAATTTAAAACATAAACTTATAGAAAATATTTGCTAAAAATTTAGCAGATATTACAGATTCTAAGTCTAACTTTAACCTAGACCACTAAACGAATATAACATAAACCAAAAAATTAATAAGAAGAGAATATATAATTCAAATCTTAACACTAATACTGACTTTGACTCATCCGACAGAATTCAGATCTGACAAACATCGGTGCTTCACAGAGAGGACAGTATTGAATGCGCAGTACAAATTAAACTTAACTCTTGTTGCCTTCACCAGAATTAATGTAACGTGCAGGTTCATGTGCGTGAATAATAGATGTGGTGCACGATGCGTGGATCAGGTCAGAGCCAACATTAAGGAATCGCAGACTTATCCTTGGTCACTTTTGGCAGATTCACCATACAGCATACACACATAGGCACGTACGCTAACTCCTCCTACGTTGCAACTTGCATTAAAACATGTTACAGTGTCTTAGGAGCGGGCCATACCAGAGATCGTAGCCTGCTCTGTACCAAATGTAAAAACATATTATCAAATCCAACTTCAGTTTATTCATCCAAGATTACATTTATACATTTTTGGTCTCCGATATTGGAAGAGTCAAAGACTATCGACAACTAAGTGATAACTCTTAGTTGTCCTATTCTTCCTCAAATGATGCGAGTTATAATAACCAAGTCAATATCTAACTAAAGCCTATTAAATGATTTGTAAAAATAATACAACTCATTATCACATTTTATTCTCAACTATATAGAACAATAATGTTCATACTAATAATATTTCCTAACATAGACGCTGACAAATGTAATCACCTCTCTGTCAAGTAAGACATACAAGTGCTTGAAGAACATCTGGACCAGTACTCTGGAGACAATTTCTTATGACCTAGTGGAATATTTGGAAAATTTACTTGATGAGATCCAGATTTTTCTGGACTGGCCAGCATGTCACTTGCATCAAGGAGCTCAGTTGGCACAAACGTCAGGGGAATATGTGGAGAGTTTTGATTGTTTGAAGGAGAATAGGAACTCACTCTCCAGGGATTATGTATAGGCACAGACGGGCATGTTGGATAGGGCTATTAGGGGTGCCATCCGTCATCCCTTCACCTTTATCTCCAGCTAATGTAAAGCCTTCTTCTTCAGTGTGGGGTCCGTCGTTTGGTCACAATTTTAGTTTGTGTGAGGAGGATCCTGTGGTTAATTTTTCGGCACCTTTGGGTGGTGACAAACGTGTGGGGCTTAGGGCTGTTCCATGAGACCTGAGACCAGCCTTAGGCCGTTAGATGGGGAAAAAGCCTACTTCTGGGTATCTTGGTTAAGAGGGGGGAAAATAGGAAGTTGTGGGGAGCCTGGTACTTGGAGATAAAATATCTGTGAGTAAGAAAGGAAGCTCTGTCGGGTTGGTTTTGGGGGATGATTTAAGAATGCATCTAATGGTAGGACTAGTTGCACAGCTCTAGTATGTTGTTTTCAAGGCCGGAGAAAGAGTGACAAATCTCCAAGGGATTGGATGAATCTAGTCTAGGAACTATTTTTAAGTTATAGGCCTCAGTTCACCTTCTTTCTAAAGAATGGATGGCCTTTATCTTTAAGGATACTGGAGTTGCTACTAAGATTATTGGCAAAATCTAGCATTGGGATTCAACCCCATTAATATTAGAGAGATGGTCTCTGTTATTTAATGCTAAATTGGAGAAATCCTACATTGTTCCTGTTTGGGTAAAACTCCCTTGGTTACCCTTGGAATTTTGGTTCATTGATGCTTTTAAGCAGATAGGAAACTCCATTGATACATTTTTGGAAGCGGATATGAGTTTTTATGGAGACGGGCATCGTGACCATTGGTCGAAATCTAGTTGGAGTGGATCTTAGAGAGGGTCTAGTGAGGAAATGATTATACAATGGGGCCCCATTTCTCAATCTCAGATATTAGACTATGTTGGTATTCCATTCAGATGTAACAGGTACCATTAATTTGGTCATGTGGTGGCAGGTTGTGCTCTTTAATTTCATAAGCACATGTGGCTTAAGAAGAATGCTTATCAGGCTGAAGGGGCGGAGGGAGACTCTAGTTTTAAGACTTCAAAGGAAGTTGGAATGGCTCAGGTGGATAAATTTTTTCTGTTGTGTCCGGAACAAGTGATTTCAGAGGCTGGTGGAGTAAATAATAAGATCAATGAAATCCAAAGGACATCAAGCGCAGCTCCCGAACAAAGCTAGGAGTTTGTATCTGATGGATTTATGCCAAATCAGCTTCTGCATCAAGTTTCTTTTATTTCAAACAAGAATAGTCTTGATCCTCCGCTAGATCCCGAAAATGTGGTTAATATGGGGTTTGAGAGGGGGTTGGATCAGGATAGGAGTAAGAAAAGTTCTTCAATGTAATGTCCTGTGGAAGAAAGGTTTGATGAGGTTATACTTTCTTCAGAGGATAGGGAGAGGGCTTTCTCGGCAGAAAAAATGTTGCCTCAGTGTCTAATTCCGGAAGGACAATAATCTGTTCATGTTGTACTCCAGTTCCTCTTTGGAGCTTGGTGGGGGTACATACTACAAACAGTGCAGCCAGGTATTTCCTTCAATCTAGGTCTTCTGGGAATAAGGCAGCAAATCTGGGGATAGAGGGTGGGCTAGGGCTGTTGGAACGATTTGATCCCTTGGAGAGGGTGGACTAGGGCTGTTGGAACGATTTGGTCCCTTGGGGTCTAAAAAGGGTAGGATACTAGGAAGTTATTTTGGTCTATGGCTCAGGAAAATGCTAAGAGAGGTAATGGGGAAGAAACAATGTCTTATTGATGTGGTCCTTCGAGCAGCCTATTCCCCTCAGAGATGTGCATCATGATCCTAATGATGTTAAATGTAAGAGGGTTTGGTCATCCCTTGAAGGAACAGGCCCCCCATAGATTAGTTGATTCGCACAAGGTGGATATACTGTTTTTACAGGAGACTGTGGGTGACGGTCAGAAATGTATTAGTGATCTGGGTAAGCTTCTCGGAGATTGGGAAGTTTGCTCATTGGACTCAAAAGGTCGCTCACGGGGGTTGATTTTGGCTTGGAGGAAAAGAGTTTTTCAATGTAATAATTCATTTTCCTTTGATTCTGGTCCATGAACAGTTCTTTTTGCTCAGGAGCTTGGTGAAGACATTACAATCCTTAACATTTATGGACTGTATTGTGATCAGGTGGCTTATTGGGATAAGTTATTTGCAAAAAAGTTTTCTCGGGCAAAGGTCTTCTATCATTGCCATTGGTGGTGACCTGAATTTTTCTTTGGGGATGGCGGATATATGGGGTTCAGTTGGTAATGAAGATGTTCTTACTGCATATTTTGTGAAGAAATTAGATGACATGTGCCTGTATGACATCACGCCGGTGAAGTTGAATCCTACATGGAGGAATATGCGAACTAGAGAGGGTAGAATAGTCAAACGTCTTGACTGATTCTTGGTGAGATGATTTTATTGATGATACTGTAAAAACAAGACAGTGAATAGGTTTGGGTGGCAAATCTGATCATATGCCTGTTTTTACGGAGATTGCAATTGCTGGGAAAAAACATCCTAACCCCTTTAAATTTAATCCAAACTGGCTTGGGGAGGATGAATATGTAGAGATGATAAAGGAGTCATGGAATCAATTTGATCATTGTTCTCAAGAATCAGCGGCGTTGCAGTTTATTAGGAAGTTAAAAAAAAATAAAGCAACTTTCAGGTAACTGGACACAAAGAAAAGGTTAAAGGACAATCAAATATTAGTGAACATGGAAGCTCAACTGGAGTAGATGTATATTAGGGAACAGTGGATGTTCCGTGATGAAGCTTACAAACATGAGGTTAAGGTTTTGTAGCTAAAGAGGAAAAGTATATTGGCAGATAAGGAGGCTGCTTGGAGACTCAAAAGTCATGCTTATGGTTGGCTAAGGGAGATGATAACACCAAATATTTTCAGAAACTTGCCTATCATCGAAAGAATGTGAATACCATCTGGCAGGTGCCAAAGCAGGATGGATATCTGGCCAGTTTTGAGGACATAGCTAAGTTAGGTGTGGATTATTTTTTAAATATTTACAAAGGAGAGAGTCAGGTGTCTATAGCTGAGGTAGTTAAGATGACTGCCTTCTTTCCTAGCTTTGTGAATGAAGAGGACAACATAAGGCTGTTAGAGGTTTCTAAGGAAGAGCTCCGGCTAATTTTGCATGGGTTTCAAAAGGACAATAGCCCTGACCCGGATGGATGGCCTGCTGAATTCTTTTTGGGCTGTTATGAAATTCTAGAGGCTGATTTGTTGAAGGTAATCAATGAATCTAAAGTTATCGACTTCCATCTCAAATGAGCAGTTTGGGTTTCGTCCAGCAGGTAGATTCATGAAACTATAGGGATTGCCCAGGAGGGCCTACATACTATTAAATTAAACTTATGATAGGGCAAGCTGGCTGTATTTGAGAATGATCCTGATCCATCTGGGCTTTAATGTGCATTTCGTTAATTGGATAATGAGCTGTATATCCTCTGTTTCATTTGCCATTTTAATTAATGGGGCTTCTTCAGCTTTTTTCCGGCCTGGTAGAGGGTTAAGGCAGGGCTGCCCTCTTTCACCTCTTTTATTTCTTATTGTGGCTGAAGGTCTTAGAAGAGCACTTATTGAAGCTAAAAGAACAGGATCATTCAAAGGAATCAAAATTGGAAGTAATCTCTCTATCACAGCTCTTGCTTGTTGACGAAATCTTACTATTTTGTGATGGTTCTAGGAGGGATGCACTCAAAGTTAGAGAGATATTAGATCTTTATTGCATAGCTACTAGCATGGTGTTCAATGTTCAGAAGTCTTCCGTCTCTTTTTCAGGAATAGTTGAAGCGGCTAGGTATTTTTCTCAGTTATTTCCTTCCCAGCAGATTGACTTAGAGGGTGGTTTGAAATATTTAGGTTTTTACCTCAAACCTAATGCATATGGAAAAAGGGATTGGAGTTGGCTTATTGCTAAGGTGGTCAAACGATTAAATGTCTGGTGTAATCATTGGCTATGTTGGGGACGTAGGATCGTATTAGTCAAATCTGTTCTGGAGGCAATGCCTGTTTATAGGATAACATTAGCTTTCATTTCAAAGGGGGTGCTTGAAAAGAACATGCAGTTGAGTTTCAGATTCTTGTGGTCAGATAGTATGGAGAAAAGAGGGATAGCTTGTGTTAAATGGAATCATATTGCCACTCCAAATGATCATGGAGGTTGGGGTATACCGTATAAAGAATATCCATCATTTCAGCAAGGCATTGGCAGCTAAATGTGTTTGGAGGCTGATTGAAGGTAATGATCTTTGGAGCCATGTCATAATACAAAAGTATATTATGCCTGATTTGGTGGAAAATTGGATTAGGAATTCAATGAAAAAGTGGCAAAACGGATCCATTATTTGGAAAGCAATGGTCTTAGCTTTTCCACTTATTGGTCATTGTCTTGCTTGGAAGATTGGGAATGGGAGAAAAGTGAGAATCGGATCTCACCCACAGGCTGGGTGTGGTGAGGAGCACAAAATGTCTAATAGGTTGATGGAGGTTCTGCTATACCTTTCAACCTATACCCTTCGAAAATCACAACTGCTATATTTTGCCCTAGATGTCTATATTTCACCCTAGATGACCCTCACGATTTCGTTCCAGTCCCTCGTGACCGACTGTAAATTCTTTCTGAAACTCACGATTTTCTTCTGTCTGAAACTTCTTGAATGGCTTTGTCTTGGCGCTTTTTAATGTGTTCTTGTACTAAAAACGTGTCCACTGTATAGAAAATGTGCCTTAATGACCTCTTTTAGGCTCAAAATGACTAAAGAATACCCCCGAGTTTCGCCCTCATGCAACTGTCACAAATTTTCTCACATAAATGGTGACTTGCGTAAAAAATTTTGAGATTCAGTCTTGAAATAACATTTGCACAGCCTTTTGTTCACTATTTGCAATCTTCTATTCGAATTACAAACCCTATCGAGCACCAATGGCTCTGATACCAATGTTAGAAGATGTGAACAGAGAAATAATGAAGAGGAATCGGAATGCACACATTATCATTGTGTGTCCGTCATTTTATTATGTGAGAGATGGTTACAAAATGGTTGAAGTGGTGACAACCGTTTAATTGTTAAAATTTAACTAAAATTAACTTAATTCTAAATATAAGTATTATATTCCTATACTAACGGTCTCTCAAAGACTGGATTGCAGTTGACCACGGATGTTTGGCACATTCAAGGGTTCGTGGATGGTCACACTTCTGAATACTATCATAATACATTTTATTAGTGATTGTATTGGACCTTCAGGCAAATTTCAGTGTCGAGCTTGATGGACTCACTTGATATTTTTTGTTTTTTTAGGGCTGGTTGTGGTTATCATGTGAACATTTGTTTTGGGATCCATGTTGTAGTTCATAAAAGAGCAAATTATTGTATGAATTCATTATGCTTGATCTTCCTATTGGGGAACTATAAGTAATGTGTTTCCGCATCTATGGAATGTAATTTTGTTATATTTAATAAAATAATGATCTTTTTTGTGCGGAAAAAAAAGTTAGACGTACAAGTGATCTATAATCAGGAAGAATATTTCATTCCTAATTCATCAACACTAGTAGTATAAAGTATTCAAAGAGACTTTCAAGAAATGTGTTTACCCCATCGGATACAAAGAGGTCCTATTGACACTTTAACTCCATCTTCACAAGACATCTAGAAATTCAGCCCAGTAGACACTGACAAATTTAATTCTCTGTAAAGTTAGACACACAAGTGATTTGTAATCAGGATAAACATTTCGTTCCTAATACATCAACAGGAATCTTAACATGCTAGAATTATGATATAAGTTAAGGTGTTGTCCTTTAAGACCTATGCTTCAAAAACAGAATTATACTTAGAATTGTTATGACTTTAGTGTTGAAAATGTGAAGTTGCATACAATGAAATTAAGAAACTCAATGGCAGAAATATCTCATGAAGAAGAGAAGAACCACAAGAATTTACCCTGGAGAAACCCACTGTGGGATAACTCCAGAAGAATGGTATCCTTCCTCCTTGTCTCCATTATCATCAAACAGGGTTTACAAGCCATTTGCTCAAATAGCATCTCCAAGAACTGTCACAACCCTCTTGTGGAGAACAGAAAAAAGGGCCAGAATTTTTTTCACGGCCGTCGCCATTCAACTTAGCAAGATAAGGACGTTAATGTCCAATCCAAATGAATTACTAGCCTGATTCATTCAACTTTATGGCTAAGCATTAGTTATTTATCCAAGTTTTAGAATGTTCACATAAAACTAAAAATGCAGTTCCCATGAATGTAGGGTACAACCATAACATGAATGCAAACCTAACCCAGTTAACCATAGAAAGAAAAGATTGACCTAGCTCTAAGTAACATTGCTCAATGTCACGTATGGGGAAAACATATGCTAAGTAATAAAGTACATAAGCAAGAGAATCATACTGATACACAAGACATGGCACATGACAACATGATTTGGGCTTAAGGAAAAACTTCCAAAGGAGGAAAATCCACCTTTCTTACGAGGATTAGAAAATTATTTTATTATCTCTCATGTAAAACAGATTGAATACAATTTATATGTCATGATTCCACTGAATCCCATAACATTTTGTATCTTTTTGCAACAAGGACCCACTAGCCGTACCATTTACACAATCTCCATACGACACTCTCTCATCATACAGTTATATTTCTCTTCCCCTCATATATCTAGGAATTTTCCAGCTCGACATCTGTAATAGTGGCTTAACAGGCAACATTGTAACAAGCTCACCGAATCAAGTGACTCTTAATTATCTTATTTTATATACTACCTCCCTGATTTGCTCATCCGTGAAGCTATCAAGTCAGTTAGTCAGCTTTTAAGGGAGTATAATCATTAACTTATTTGCCGTTGTTCTAGCTAACAATTCTGGCATAAACATTATCGCATTTCATTTGCTAATGTTGTCATCTAGCATAATCAATATCTCATTTGTTAATGTTGCTAACCTTTTTAGCACACTCAATATCTCATTTACTAAAATCTAACATTTCTAGCATATCCATATCCCATTTACAATGTCGTTATCTAACTTTTTTAGCATATTCAATATCTCATTTGATGATGTCACTATCTAACACTTCTACCATATCAATATCCCATTCACTAATATTGTTATCTAACATTTCTCAGTACACTAGAGCATTTCAATAGTTCACTAGATCACAAAATATAATGTACAATTTGTTTGCTCTAGGCATTTAAATGTTCACCAGCCATAATGCTCGATTCATTTGCTCTCAAGGCATTTCAATAGTTTACTAACTATAATGCACAATTCAATTGCTTTAGGCATTTAAATAGTTTATTGACTAAAATGCACGATTCATTTCCTCAATGATGCTACTTGTTCATCTAACAAATCTACTACTGATTTTCTCTACGCAGCATAAGCATTCTAGTTGTTCACTAACAATAATCAACCATTGATTTTCCTTCTTCTTTTGTTGTTTTCGGAGACCCTCTTGGGTTTTCCCTGTTGTTTCTGCTTTGCTTTGTATTGTACAGTCCCATTGACCTATCTTTGTGGTCACTTGTTGGACATTTAATATAATTATCTTATCTTATCTATCTACACAACATAAGCATTCTAGTTGATCACTGGGAACAATCGATCATTTATTTTCTCTTCACAACATAAGCATTCTAGTTGTTCACTAACAACAATCAATCATGCTTTTGCTCTACATAGCATAAGCATTCTAGTTGTTCACTAACAAAATGTGTATTACATTCGCTCTATATGAACCTAGAACATATCAATTGTTACTTGCATAATGCACATTAATATATCAATTGTTTACTAACAAAATAATATTGCATTTGCTCTAAAAAACCTAGAGCATGTCAAGTGTTTACTAACAAAATGCACATAAAGGGCATATCTTGTCCTACTAATAAAACACATGCGCATAGTTGTTTTACTTAACAATGGAATGTGGGCACAATAATAAGAATGTGATATGCTTTTATTGACCTACTTGTCAAACAGAACTAGTGCACAAATATAACCATGAGACTTATTTCTTTAAAATGAACTATCTATTTATTTTAGATAGAACTATTATTAATTTATTTAAGGATAGAACAAGCTATCGACTTTACTCGAAATAAATAAAACTATCTATTTCTCTAATTAGAACAACTATCTTCTAAACAATTTCACTAAATGTATAGCTCACACCAGTTCCATAATAGTACCTAATATAAGTCATAGTCTACAGTTACATTTCCACTACAAACATTGTTGAAATAAAACCCACCATACATATAAGATCATGTTTCCACTACAAACATTGTTGAAACAAAACCCACCATACATATAAGGCCACTATGAAGAATGCCAATAAACACGTAGCAACCCATTGCATTCTCCTAGGTATAAGTTTATCAAGGCTATTGCACTTGATGACACCTCATAAGGTTCCCTTAACAACCAAAGGCAATGAAATAGAATTTGCAAAGCGTTACTATGTTACCAACCTGACATGCACAAATTACAAAGTGACCATGTGTCTAGCATATCATGGTAACAACATACCTAGCACATCAAGGTAATATCGCCACGAGTAGCATTATAGTCTTCTAGGTTTCCATTTAGTTTTTAGTCTAGCATCATGTGAGACCACCTATCTAGGTTATCTGGAACAAGCCCTAGATCTCCATCTAAATCATAGGATATGTATGTCAAAGGTTCACCATGTCAATTTGGTTTGTTACTAGATCTTGATTCAAAATCACATATACTATTTTAGTATTGTTTTCCAAGGTCTACAAAAAATTATAATATCTCAATCAATGATAAAATCAAAACATTACCCAGCATCACAACATTACTATATCATCACAACTTTGGATAGTTTCACATTCTTACCTCAAGTCTTTGATAAGATACTCAATATACAATTCTATTTCATATCACCCATTTTATCACTAATCAGTTATATAGGTTACTCGACATGACTTAAGCCTTCAATCTAAGTTCACAATAAAAAGCCGCCACCATCTAGACTTTCGAGAAAGAGTGTGAGTCTACAATTTGAATCACCGCCCACACATTCAAGTAATAAGCAAACAGCTTACCGAATTATTTCTCCAAATCCATAAATTTGTTCTCTTACAAGCTCTTATTTGACATATACTTTATTACAATCCTTTTAACTAGCTATGGTTTCTAGTTTGAGATTGTTCATGCAATATGATACGATACTAGTTTAGTTAAGTTGGAGAAGAGTATTTATAAATAATTGACACCCTTTATATTATATCAATTATGTAAGCCTTGGTTATCTATAGGTCCCTATGACCAAATATCATGTCCTGGGTCTAGCAACCATTAGACTAGCTTCATCTAAGTCACTAACTCTTATTCCGCAAGAAGAATCTACCCGAATAGGGGATATAGAAAAAGGAGATTTAAGAATGATAAGGCGGATGAATTCGAGAGGAATTTAGTTCCTATAACACCAAGAGTCGTCTAAAAACCCTCTTAACTTAATCACTCGACCTCCATACTATTTTATTGCAATATCTGACTAAGTGTCCTCTTTCAACGAAGGTGCAGCAGATTGATATACCAAGTAATTATATCCAAAGATAAATTTTACATACATAGAGATACAGACCTCCCAGGTTGAACTCACAGCCCCTTCCTTCTTGGTTTCTCCTTAGAAGAAACTTCTTGTGGACCCACAACACTAACAGGGCAAGATATACCATCAAATCAAACCTACTACCCAGACACCTTCGGGGTCTCAACCTCAAAAGTGTTTGATATTGACCACTTAGCACAAATAAGTTTGTGGTTTCTTTTGAACCTCATGGAAGTATTACTTAAAGGTCATCCAACATGATTCTCATCTGGTGCAACCGTTGTAAGGAAGGAGGTGATTCCTTTTGTGATGAATTTTCTTTTCCTTGGAAACTAGGGTGTTTCCTTTCTAAACACAAAGAAGGGAAAACCTACTAAAATATAAGGCTTATTTATTAGCATTATGTTTAATATTAGTTAAGTGATTAACTAATAAACAATTGAAACTACTTCAACCATTTTGTAACCATTTTTCACATAATAAAAGGACGGACACACAATGAATAATGTCTGCATTCCGGTTTCTCTTCATTCATTATTTGTACATTTTAATCTTTCTTTATTCTTTCTCTCTCCACATATTCTAACATTGGTATCAAGGTATCAAACCAGGGCAAGCAAGGAGAACGAGAAAATATGAAGACTCCAAATTGCAAATTACTCATTTGCAAAACCCATGTCTGGGAAGAATATATACAAACGTGAATCACGAAGTTGTATTCAGAAACCTATTTAGGACATGCAAACATTGAGTTCGCATGAGGTAGAAAGCCTTGTACAAGGCACAGCCAAACCCGTGAATTTGATTCATCTTCGCCATTAAATTTAGGAGCAATGCAATTGTGAATTGTAGAAGTCTTGACTGCAATATATCTAGGGCACAATGAAGATAGAAAATGGCAGTGCTTTTTCAGGACAAATATAGACATACCAGTCTGAGGGTCATCTTCGAAGGGCAAAATGAAGAAAATACAGTCATGAAAGGCACGAAATTCAGTTAAGAATTTGCAGGGATGGAAACCCAATTGTCACTAATCCAGTCCATTTTCGCCAGTTAAAATACCAGTCACGTAAAAGCTTGGAACTCGGAATGCATGTTTGAGGTCTGGAAGTTACAAATTAAGGGCAACTACTAGCAGGGTATACACAAAGTATTTGAGCAGTCAAGTTATCAAGAATCAAATATACAGCACAAGAATCTCGATGCCGAATCAAATTTGATGTTTTCAGAGAGGATATCTGGAATATACCAAAGTTGCAAGCTTAAAAACGAGGTTTTAATACAGTAGTGACATGGTTTCAGACTTGTCATGACCCTTTGGTAAATAAAGTCTATCATGAGTACTTGACTCTTGACTCTCTTTCTTGCAAGGACGTATTCAAGAATGGAGAAATTGACACTCTATTATTCAAAGGAACGACAGTTCGAGAATAGAGAATTATTATTATTATTTTTGTTGCTGCCTTGTTGTGGAGTCAAAAACTCAGAATATAGACTATAATAAAATGATACATGACAAGGAAGGAAGAACGATTATAGCCATTGTTGAAACTCCACCGGATGCTGAAATTGATGTGAACTCATTGATAGAGAATACATATTTTAAAAGAATCCCTAACACTTTGAAGACATGAAGGAATCCAGTGTAGGTGAAACTCGGCATGGCATGATTGTCCAGATAAATCAGGAGTCTTTGAATCTCGGGAATTTACCCTTACGAGGGTCATGAGACTACTTTCTAGAGCAATGTGGGAGTAGCTCAATATGGATGGTTGTCCAACAATTCGGGAAATTCTATAATTCGGGAGTTAGGGTGAAATATCCCTTATGGGATACCACGCAAAAGTGCACAAAATATAGATAAATTGCAGCAAATAGAAAATCTTTTTCTGCAGTAAATACCCAGCTAGGGCAGCGAACTGTTTTCATTGATATTATTCACAATAGTTGCCCAAACACATGAAAATTTGCAAGAAGCTTGCTATGATAATAAAGAACACGTGAGTAAGACAATATTTTTGGAATTTTTCGAGATCATATATCGGGCCTGCCAGAAAATTACAGTTAACCCTAGTCAATAGCAAACCTCAAAAATGGTCATATCTTCTCAAATACTTATGGATAAAATTCTGAAATCTTGGGAAATAGCATCTATTTTCCAATAATAGGAGATGATTTCCCAATCACCAGACACTGGGAAAAAGCACTCTGAAAACCCTTAAAATGAACCGCTGTAATATCCCAAAATGGGTCACTCCACCTGGAAAGGCCAAAATACCCTGGAAAACAATTCCTCCAGAAATGTTGCCAAACCTGCTCTAATCCCTGCAATAGATTACGAAATCTGGAAACCCTGGCATTTAATCTCCACAAAAAACCCAAAATTCCTATAAAACCCTTATATGAAAACTCTGAGACGGATCTCTGAAAAAATCAGCCCTGAATTTGGTTCCAAATTGACAAGCTATGGTGATATTCCACCACCGAAGAATGCCCTGCTAGCTAGAAGGTGGATCTTCACCATGGAAGCTATGGGTTCCTGTAGAATCTTACTCCACAAGCTAGAAAAAGTCAAGGGTAAGCAGTTGAAAAAACAGGAGCAATCAGGAAGAATGTACTTGCAAGAATGAGCTCCCTTTCTTCCCAAAGCTTGCAGCTATGAGGGAAATTTTCATTACCTTTTTCCCAAGTTGGGAGCACCATGAAGACGACGCAACAAGTGACTTAAGTGACCCCAACGTAGTTATTGCGTAATCAAGGGGGAGTACTTAGAATGCCACCGCAGATGTCAAATACGTATTTTATGTATGCAAAAGTTAAAGTGTTATTAGCTCGGATGACCTCTAATGACAAGGCACATTGCAGAGGATGGGGATTACCAAGCCACTTGAATTAGGTTATGCTTATGTAGTGAATGTAACAGTATATGGAGCAATCACTTCATAAGCTAATCTCCCACGAGCAACTAAAGTCTGATATCACACTAGGGTATGACAAAGGCTAGAGGATTAAATTGTTAGCCCTGAGATTTAATCTGTGAAGGAAAATGGGCAGTTATATCGGGGAGGTGGAATCCAACTTGGGAATTCAGCTCGGGAACTACACCTTTACAAGGGTTAAGGCGGCAGCTTGAAGGAGTTCTACCTGGTCAAAGCAAATTTTTAGAGAGTAAATCTTCTGAAGAATGCATGAAGCTTATTTGGTTCTATTACCTTAATCTTTTGTCAATGATGTTCTATAGAGTAAGCCTTAAGAGTGGGTATTAGCAATATACGACTTAATATAAGGCTTATAAGATTAGCGTTATGTTAATGTTAGTTCAATTGTTAACGAAGTAAACAGGTTGTAACCACAGCAAAGCATTTTGTAACCATCTCTCACATAATAAAAGGACAGACACGATGAATAATGTGTGTCTTCATTCGTACTTTGTACATTCTAATCTTTCTTTATTCTTTCTATCTCCACATTGGGTCTAATAAGACCAGCTATCCAGTCCTAGGACAAGTTACTAATGTTTGAAGCCATTGGCATTGAAAACCATAGATGTACTAACACTAGCCTTCAATGGCACACACTGCCTCCACTAATTTTGTCCAACACTATGATAGCTGTCTGCTTACATGCTTCTGACACTCCTTTTCACTGTAATATTAATATAGGGCCAAATTCCTAAACGGAAAGTGTAAGAATTTGACACTGTAGGTGTCTGCATAAGAGAACAATGAGGATGGAACTACCTTCAAAAAGCAAGAGCACAAATCGCTATAATATTGAGAATTAGCAGGTGGTAGATGGGATTAGCATTGTATGATTATCCCCTCAGCTTTTTCATTCTCTGTCATATCTACATGAGACAAATCCGATTTTTAAAACATTTGAAAGTCAGGGTAAAAGAGCTCATCTTTCTAGATGGCTTGAGCCACTATTGATGATTCCTGCACATTTGTCATGAATTCTCAATCATGAGTTAGCATTGCAATTAAAAAAGATTCTCAAAAGTGATGTCTGCCAAAATGGCTTAGGGAAGGATTTAAGTTTCTAACCTGCCAAGTTCATTATTGATGACCAATTTCTGCAAATGATTATGGAGTGGTATACTAAGTTCTGCATCCAAATTACATTAAGCATTGAAGGAGGCCAATCATATGTCTCAATGACCTATAAAACAAAATATTTCCTATTTGTTCTTCCAAGATCTCTTCACCTCTTTTTTTCCCCCGTGCCACCCTCTCTAGCATTTGCGAGATTTTAACTGCAGATTTTTTGAAAGGAGACTCATGGGATTTGGAATAGCAAGAATGTGGAAAGTTCGGACCATGTCTGTTATGGATCCCAAATAATTACCTCATATTGGAGAGGTTGTTTCACTTTGTATAGGACGACCATACTTAATAAGTGCAGGAAAAGTTTATGGAGCCCTAAATTTTAGTAATCAAAGTAAAGCCTTGGTTGGAAGGTTGGACTTGCTTCTTACATTAAGACATGCTTGATTTATAATGCTTGCAATGTGAGACATAGAGATATTCATCGACATAGGTTGCCAATGACAAGGTAGCATTGCATGAATTGATGCCTATGTGTTTCTTAGGAATATCTATTGGTGAACAATAGAATAAAATGATGACATAGAATTGCACAAGTGGTTGAAACTGTGAAAGGGATAATAAGAAGATATCATTTGGCAATTGGGCAAAACAGATTCCTAATAAACTCCACGTTATATATGGTAAGGAAACATTCATGATATGTTGATAGCTGCATTACAATAAAGAAGATCTGGCAGAGAAGCTAGCTTCAAAGTGTAAAGCTATGAGCAGGTTTTATGTCTTACCACATTTTATATGTTGCAACCAATGAGATGAGGCTTAATACTAGTCTATACCTTGACCAAGAGATTGGGTTGTGCAGATGGGAGATATGCTTGCAATATCAGAAAATCTCTAAGGCCAGTGTCTCCAATGGCCAAATGTGAGGCATTGATCCCTTGGTGATCAAGATCCTTCAATCAAGATTAGCCTTGAAGAATGGGATGAAAATTCAACATGTCTAAGGTTAGACAAGTTCTTACAACTTTGTAGGTACCCATGTTTGTCTTGTGTAGGATATATGAGTTTTGGAATGGGAGGGACTGCCATTTTGTACAGATTCCATTGAAATGGGGACAGAAACATCAAAATGTCGTCTCAGGAAAAAATTAGAACAATACTTGGAGGTTAGAAATGGGGTTTTAGTAGGTTTGAAACTTTTTTCTTAATTGAAATTGATTTTCTTACATTGCTGGCTGACACATTCAAAATGAAGAGTGCCGCAAATGATCAGGGATGTGCACATGACAGAAACATGGGGAAGCCTTCTAAGTCTTGTGCTCATCAAGTACTTTTGCATGACAAATCTTAGTAATAACGTTGGGGCACTTTCTATATTATTTCACACCTATTTCAATCATAATTTCCCCTTTACTGTTCCAGCATCCCAAGTGGTAGTCTCTTCCTAGACTGCCACAAATATGCAGGATTGCATTAAACAAGGACCCCGTCTCCCTTAAACTCAAGGCGGCACATTTGATAGGAAAAATGAGTAATGCTTCTTCTAATTGTTCCAATGTTTGGATCTGGTGACATATTTTCTCTCTGCACATGAGCATGAATTAAGAGTTTGTATATGCATTGTATATTCCATGTTGATATAGCATCATAAATCACTTGCTTACAAACTTCTATGGGCCCCAAGACGCCTAGGGCCGGATCACCGTTATCCGTTTATATAATCGATGTTTCTGGAGGTGATAAGATCCCTCGAAAAGGTGGCCCAGGATCGTACTCAAGCAGATCTGCTTGTATGTAAACATATCCCAGTATTCATTTAGATGTTACAATATATGAAGTCTAATTAGGGTGGAATCAAAACCTGAAATACAAATTATTTTGATCTTGTTCATCAGTTACACCTTATCAATTATGGCAATGCCTGGTTAGTAGTACAATTTGAGAAAATGGTCGTCTACATTGTGTCTATGTACACACTAATATATATTTTAAGTTATACCTATTGTTACAGTTATGGTTTCAAATCGTAACGTTATCGTATAAGAAAATAGCCTACTGTAAAATTGCAGTCGTTCCACTCTAAAACCGTTTTGGGTAATTAATCCAGCACATGATCCTTCATTTTGTTTCCGTTGGAGCTGAAACTGATTTAAATACATGCAGATGTGTGTGATTCAAAGGTTTCAGTATGCTATATAAAGACATGTGACTACTATAATAAAGTGTTTATCAATACAAGGTAAGATAAGATAATGTTATTAATGTCCAGATATGTGTTCACAGTGTGTAGAGATTCAATGGAAATCTGCCATGAGTACAAAGCTTGTGTATAGTCTTGTCATAGTTTAAGTAGTTGGGACACTGAAATATGTTGTTTGAAGGATTTGATCTTAGTGAGTATGCTCGCACTAATCAGTATGTGATATGAGACCAATAAATGAGGTATTGAGTCTGCTCTTGACAGTTGGATTTCAGATGGAGCCTCTAAGGCACAGTAGCTTGATTAGAATTACCTAACATCAAGGCCGGATTTCTTTAGTGTATAGCTTCGTCATATGCTAGGGTGACACATAAGGCTACATATTTTGGAAAAAACACATGTCCTAGTATTGCCGGCATACACGGGAGGATGGCTGCCTAAATGGTTGTCCCAATTATTCGCTGTCTATGCAGAAATAGATATTAAACATTGTTGGCTAGATTTTCTGCATAGCATCAAACCTAGGCAGTCATGAGATAAATCTCCCTCATTTAACCGGTGAGGCTCCCGTGTCAGATTTGTCAATTTAAGTATGCTATTATCTATCATGGGGTTTTACTTTAACTACTCAGTTCATGAACCATAACTGAACAGTTTTGCAGCAAGTAAGCAGTTGTTTAAGAAAGGAAAAGTTATAGAAGAAAGTAATTACATAAACACATAGAAGAAATGGGGAAGATGTGCATCCCAATCAATAGTTAACAGAGTTGATTGCATGCACATAGAAGAAACCAATAGATATAAACACACAGAATTATAAAACAAAGACAACTCTAGATCTAGATCTAAATAACACAAAGTTTATTAAGAGATCTAAGATTAAAAGCAAGAAACACAGTACACCGTGACACAAAGTTCTCCGGAAACCTGCTCCTTTGTATTCCTTTGCTCCAAGTGGCTCTCAAGGGTTCAGCACAAAGTCTAGAACACAAGATTGCTGCTTACAAATTCTGATCGATTAACCCGGAGGTTCTTCTCCTACTTATAGAATGTAGAAGGGAAAGTACAAATGGAAACTCAACTGAACTGAAACATAAACAACAAGTAAAGATGACATTTGGCAATCATCCTCCACTAACTTCTCCTTAAGTGACACATGTATCACTTAACTAATAGAATTGTTCCACATGACTTTAAGTAATGGTTTCAAAACCAATAACTTTAAAGTTTTACAATTTCATCCGGGAACATAGAAAATAGCAAGAAGAAAGAATAGAAGAAGTCATGCCAGCTGTAACATTTATGTCTTTTTCTTGTTCTGATATCGGATATACTTGTCGAACATGTGATTCAGCATCTTTTCATCTGTTTTAGCCATTGCTTCCTTCTCCGTCTTGAACTGTAGCAACCCTTCATTCAACACTTTGATGCACACTTCCACATCTTCCAAACTCGGCCCAAACCTCACAATATCCGACTGCAATGCCACCAGTCTGCTAATAGAATTCATCGTGAAAGGCTTAGTAGCTTTATCAATTCTCTTTTGTACCATCAGAAGAGACCCTTCCAGGGAATTAGGCACTTTGCTAGGAACGATCCGCACGTATGAAGTAACACCTCCGTCCACTGTCCTCCTCAGTGAAAGAAATGATACTGTCTGGTAAATCTGATGTCCTACTCTCAAGTGCCTGCATCCTCTTCAGCAGAACTCTGCAGATTTCCAAACGGAAAGATACTGCAAACTCTAGCTGCTTCCCCTTCTCGACTGATCCATCCGGTACAATCTGCTCTGCAATCAATACATCTCCCGACAGCTTGTTGATCTCGGCCAAAATACTAAGGTTACTCTCTGCAACTGTATTCATGCCTTCTATGATGCTCCATCAGTTGCTTTAGTTGATTTGTTGCATCATTCATAACCTTTAGGCGGGCTGGCACTTCCCCAAGTTGTACAGAAGCTTGACGAATAATCAAATCCTTCCATTCGTCAATAGCCTTTACTTGATTGCTTGCATCCTCCATTTCCTGCATAAGATGATCACTCACCTGCTCTAAAATGGGCTGAATGGAAGGTTTAGCAACCTTGGCTATGATCTCACATAATTGAGATACTTGCTTCTGCAACTCTTCTTTCTCCGCCTTTTCACTGTCAAGCCTAAGGAATAAAGCATCTATCAATGTCTGCGTATCCTGCTTCAATCCTTCAGTGGTGGCTTTACCGAGGGGTACTTTGGTTACTGTCACATCCTTTGCCGTGAGCTCGTCCTCCTTCCCTTCTGTCGGAATTGACATCTCAGCAAACTTCTCTCCCGAATCTCTCAATGATCAACCTTGAAGTTGCTTTAGCAACTTTAGGCCTTCTGTCTCTTCCGCTCAGATCCTGGAGTAGCTGCAAGTCGTGCTCCTCTAAGTTCATCTCCATTCTCGCTTCTGGAACCAACTGCGAAGCCAACCATTCCGAGAAGTTACTTCTCGGAGAATGAGAAGTCGCTGAGTGCACTACCATCTCCCGCTCTGCATCCTCTCCGTCAGAAAGTGCCACAGTGTTATGGCTGCCATCCTCTGAATCATCCAAGGACAAAGCTCTTTCGAACTCCGCCATCTGCAGCTTCAACATCTCCTCTGGAACCGGTGCTGAACGAAGTGGCTGAGGAGAGAAGATGAATGTCGCCGGATTCAGTGGAGGCATGGAAACATCCTGCTGCTGGTGCAATAGTTGGTGAAGTACTGGGTACTGGAGAAGCCGGAGTAAAGCCATGGTCGTAGAAGTGATCTTCTCCTTTGATTGAGATCTTCTGTGTACTTTCAACTTCTCGGACCTTCTGCTGCTTTCTCCTTCGTGCTTTCACTTGAGGGAATCTCCTGCGCCGAAGTTGCCCGTGATTTGATTCATCAATGCTTCATCAAGGCAATATCCCTTCGTCAGCAACCAGTTTGAAGTATTCACCAACACAGCTTTCAACCTTTCTTCAATTGTGTTGCAGCCTCCTATGTTATTCTGCAGTATGGCTTTATCTCCTCCCATTTGATGGTAAGTGTCAAGTACCACATTCCCATCATCTTTAAGATCCGCAGGTATCCGCGCTAGTCCAAAGTCGAACACTTGCTTTGCTGATAGCCTGCTGAAATCTCTCTTTCTAACCTCGTACTCACTTTTGCACTTCATCCAGAAATCTTCTAATGAAGGCACATGTGCGTACTCTGGGAGATTGTCTTCCTGGCTACTCCAAATGGATCGAAGTTCAGCCGTGCAGGGAAGAACTCTTGCTCATACTCGGATAACATTTGCGTCTCCATCCCTCGAGCTCTATGAATGCTAATGCAACTGTAATATCCCACAGTGATTGAGAAGAAGCCCGTAGACTTGTGCCGCTTTGACTGAAGGTCGTGTAACTCCACAAGTTGCCTGCTCAGCTCCATGGCGATCAATCTATCATTCGGATACCTGGGCATCTTTATTGGTTCTCCAGAAAAGCCCGTAACCCTGAGGTATGTGAAATCTGCAAATTGAATGAATAGACTTGCCAATCTTGGACACAGCTTCCCATGCTTCCTTGCTTACCCTGTTGGCCTTCAAGTCTTTGTCTAGCCTGCAAATGAAATCCTAGAAGAATCATCATTGACCACTTTGAAATCTTTCTCGCACTGCAGGTACAGTAAGCTGCGGGTAGCACTCGAAAATGGGGTCCTTGGAAAGAACACCACATCTATCCAGCTTGAAAAAGACGCCTTGTGAAGCTGCAGCATACACCAAGTATGAAGTCATCTTGAAGCTGAAAGTACGCTTCACGTTCCGAAGTTGCTCACCGATGTTGCTAATAATTTCCGACCAATTGATTATAGAATCAACCTTGTTGATTTCAATGGTCCTGATGAAAGCATACATCCATGTACGGAAAGTGTAGGCATTCGCTTCGCCATTCATCCTGCATAGCAATTTGACAACATCATCTACCTCCTGCACCAAATTGGACCGTGGAAGAGTTCTTGGGAACTTTGAAGGAGATCTAGGCTTCTTCATGTATCAGCTATTCATTATGCTCACACAATCAGCTCTATGCGTTTCCCATCTATTGCCAGCATCCTGAATGCTAATGGAAGTCACCACCTTTCGTACTTGAATCTTCAAACAATAATTGATGAACTCTGGCGTCCAAACGAATTATTGTCTTTCCCCGAAGCATCACGTACTGATCTGGATGAAGGATGGTAAGATCTAGCGCACTCCATAACAAACTCTGGCAACTGGGCTGTACATGGAAAAGCTGCAGCTCGGATAATTCCACTGCTTTTAACCGCACGCATGAGTGAAGTCTTTCCCGCTCTGGATCTATCAATCAAATCGGCAAGAGGTTCCGGGTCTAGATCTGTGTCTCCTATGTCTGCAAGTTTGGAAGCGATGCATGACTCCATCGTGCTTTCTTTTTCATCTCCCTTCGCCATGGCTTTGTCTATCTTTTGTCTGAATAATTCTTTTTCTTCTTACTTGGCCGGATTTCTTCAAAACTGGTGCAGATCTGGACAATTCTTCAGATTCGGAAGATATATGCAATGTATTGGACATTGATAAAAACTCCTTTTCTTTTGTAAAGCACCTGTAATGAATTCCTGCAATTAATTTAGACAAAGATGGCCACCAGAGCATGAATATTGAATTTTAATTGTAAAAATCTGCACTTTTCAAGCCTGCTGCCCCAAAAATTGATGTTTAATTTGCACATAAAGAGAGCATGAATTTTTCCAACATCACTTGAGCACCTGTAACACTTATGCAAACAATTATGCAAACAAAGATCAACCTCCTTCAAATGCATGCGCCAAATTGGAAGCTTTTAGCCTTGTTGCCATCTTTGTCTGAGCAAAATCCTTCTTCAAATGGGGCGCACTTTTCCTCTTGGCTGCAATTTTTTACCTGTGAATTAAATAATTCACCCTTATGGCAGCCCATGCTTATATAACCCTCACAATTCTATAATTAATAATTGCCCTTCCTATTAAAGGCAATTAATTAATTAAAAAATCACGCTTTTCTCTTTAACTGGTGTGCTAAAAATAGTATGTTTAAGGACAGCCATCCAATAAATTAAATTTAATCCAATTTAATCCTATCCACACATCACTTCACTTGAAGCTTCACAGTGTGCTTTGACCATAGCCACTGAAAATAGAAATTAATTTAATGTTTTAATGCCTTTAAAAACAATTAAGTAACTCCTCAAATGGGGCGCACTTTTTGAGAGGAAGGGGGCAGCCATTAAATAAATTAATTTATTTAATCATTTAGAAATCCATTTCCACCTCCTTTATTCCAATTTTGACTTTTGTTGACTTCCTTCCAAGTTTGGGCGCACTTTTTTCAAGAATAGGAATTAATTTAAATAATCACTTTATAGGCTGCCATCATCTCACCTAAAGGGAGTCGCACTTTTTTGCACATATAATTCTATTTTTAAGAATTTTCCATAATAGATTCTTTACCCTGCAAGGCAGGCACCAAAATCCCATAATCCACTTAAGTGATTTGACTTTGACAATGGGATTATTTACCCTGCAAGGCAGGCACCGAAAATCCCATTGATCCACTTAAGTGATTTGACTTTGACAATGGGATTATTTACCCTGCAAGGCAGGCACCAAAATCTCATGATTTCACTTAAGTCACCTTCCTTTTATTTCCATCAATGGGAAATTTCACATTGTAAGGTAGGTAATAAATTTCCTCCTGCCTGCGGCCTCTAATTTTCCCACTGCAAGTGACTTTTCTATCATGGTAAAAAGTACCTTGCTAGGCAGGTATGAAATTTCCACCTGCCTGCTGCTTCTAATTTTCCCATGATTCACTTCAATTCTTCTTTTTCCAAAAATGCGTCCAGCGCAGAAGAGGCTTTTCTGGTGCACGACTTCGTCTTTTCTCAGTGAACCAAACCTCCGATGGCAACTTCCTTTTGGCACAACGTGCATAGGTGATCCCCACTTACTCCAGGCCAAGAATCAGGCCAAACCGGCAAAGGAATTGATCTAGAGAAATTTCACAGAAAACGAAACGGGAAAACACAAAAACACAAAGTTGCCAAAAGTCACAAATAAAGTGCAGAACTCATTCCTAGTTAAAACCCTACTGGTATATAGGAACAATGATATGTACGATCACAACTTAAATCGGAGCGCAAATTGCCTCAAACGGGGCTCAAAATAATTAAATACAAATTTCTCATAGACAAATCCCGACGACAAAATATAACAATTTTGGGCATCTGGGTATTTGGCGAAAATGGCTAATATGGCTCTTTGGGAATATCCTGACGCAATACAAGTACTTTCTGGCAATAAAAACACAAAACGACCCATTATTTTTAAAAGTACGAATTTTTTTCGGATAGGGTAGTCACAGATTTCAGGATGAAATCTAGGTACACCAAACATGCTTGAGATAGGGAGCCTCGGGTGGAAGGAACGGAGTCACGAGACCTGACAAACCTAGACTTGAGGTCCAGACACGTGACCAAATGCCGCTTAGCACCCCTCACAGGGGAGAGCAATGGGAAGAAGAAAGTGATCAGTCTAGTAGCCATCCTTCGGGAGGGGAGGATGGAGGAGCCTGTCCCGAAGCCTGATGGCCTCCTGAAGGTAGAGAGCAAGACTTCTTTGATCATAGTATCTGAAGAAGTTGTGAAGGAAGGAAGCTCGCAAAACAGGCAATGGAATCGGCCACTAATCTCATAGTAAAAAGGACATTTAAAATGAAGTGTTCTTCAGTTTCAACCTCCTAGAGAGAGCAAAGCAGGCAAGTCCGCTCCGAGCGGTCTAAGTGATGATCAGTCTCAATACGGAGTTGATGTGAGCCCACTCCAAACTGACCCAGAGAGATACGAAGGGCCTGAAAATGATCGCATCACGAATCTTGAGAAAGTGTGCCGCATAGAGTGACATCTTCGGACGTAACCCCCCCGGGGGGTTGGTCCATGTGTGCTGGATGAACTGTCTGTAGATATCATCTCTAATTATCCTATGAAGATCCTGTTGGTTGGGTAGAAGATGGGCAGGGGCATCCAGAGAATAGCTGAAGGGTGGGAGACGGTCCATCTGGATGCCAATGGACTCGACGAGGCGTGAAATGCAGGCGTACTAGCAGCGAGATCGTCTACAGTGATCCAAGGAAGCAATAGCTTTAGAGGAGCAGTGGGCAAGATAAGTGTACCTATCCTTGTCAACATAAGAACTAGAATACCCCCAAATACGGTGCAACAGCAACACAAGGCTAAAGATGGCCTCTAAACGAAAAGGGCGAGCCCCAAACTCAACAAGGATAATGTTGTGAGGAACAAATTTCATAATTGAAGGTAACCAACTAGACTCGACCACCTAACTAATTTCTACATACATGCTTACTCTCATAGATGAGAGTACGCGCCTTTATACCAACACTCCAATTTGTAATCTTCACACAAGAAGAGAATCTGCAAAGTCTCACCAATTGCCTAAGAAAAGTGATCATTTCATAATGCTCTTCTAGCAACCATGTCAAAACATTATCAAGACAATGCTTGCACACTTCTAGTCAACAGATTTAATCTGACAAGTGTATAGCCTTACAACAAACATATGTTGCATTGTTATGCTACACAACTCCCACCACAGCACTTTGAAACTACTCTACACACCAAACTCTGCATAGCTCTACCACCACATTGTGCATGCCCTACACAATGTCAAGTTTTTCCTTTGGCCAAGTTTCTCTGCTTATATTGGTAAGCCTACAATCGCCTCGTTTTGTTGAGTTTTATGAGGATACTCACCAGTACTTGGAAATACTCACCAGTACTTAAAAAAAAATTTAAGAAATTCAAGTATTTTTAAGTTGCCGAGTATTATCGAGTTGAAAACATTTTGGCCTATCGAGTATTTTCTTAGTACAAATATGTGAAATATGGGATATACCCTTCAAGGCATTTTGCGCACTTGTAATCTCCTCAGCGCAAAGTTTACAGGTTCTTGCTCCTCCTTTGCTTCCCCATCTAAAAACTCATACTCAAATACAAGCTCTTCATCATCTATGTCAACTCACATCTTTTTTGTTTCTTCCTCTGGTTGCTTCTTTGGTTGTTCCCACGCATCATCACTGTGCAAGAATCCTCTTGATCTCCCCAAAGACCACATTCCAGATATAGACCACCTTCTCAATTTCCGGATTCCATAGCTTGTAGCCCTTAACACCATTCCCATATCCAATAAAGATATACTTCCTAAACTTAGTCCAGTTGTTTTCCCTTTCGAATATGGACATATGCTTCACATTCAAAAATGCTCAAATGTTTTAAGTGAAGATTTTTTACGAGTCCAAAGCTTCCTGTTGAGTCTTGTCAAACAACACTAATGCGGGTGATCTATTCACCAAGTAGCAACTAGTAGTAACTACTTCCCCCCAAAAATTCTACTCCAAGTGTGCACCACCTAACATACTCAGGGGATTTATCCATCACTATCTTGTTCATCCACTTTGCAGCTCCATTATGTTGCATTGTGTATGGAGTTGTCCTTTTCCTTTCAATTCCACACAACATGCAGAATTCCACAAATTCGTTTGAGAAGTATTCTCCCCCATTTTTTGTGTGTAAGACCTTTATCTTTTTCTCCTTTTGATTCTCCACAAGGGTTTCAAAGGCATCTAGCCAACAGAGTACAAGGTTTACAATAGTTAGGTAGCATGTTCCAGGAATTTTTCTATATGCAAATGAACAAGAATTTGGAGTGGTATCACACAAAAGAGAGTCGTTTGATCAAACTTTGAAAACTTTGATTTCCTGTTTTGTTATTTTAATATTTGGCACAAATGCAATATCTATATAGATATGGGCACATCACTATGAAATCTACACTCCGGGAGTTGAGCTTCTAGATCTGGCATTGATGCGCATGCCATAAATAGATAGGGGGAGAAGCAGTTCAGTTCTATAGTAGGGGACCTCACCCGATCTAGATAGGGCGGATGAGTCCCCCCATATATAGATAGGGGCCCTCACCCTCCACAGAGGGGGAGACCCTGAGCTATAGATAGGGGACAAATATATCTAAGATACGATATCTTATCTATATGGTAGGGGTCCCTTTCCCGTTAATATTAAGGTTTCAAAAATATGCATACAATATTGGCGATGATTTCGATAGGTATGAAACCTAGATCAAAACAGTATTTTGACTTCCTAGGCAGCCCATGCCTAACAGTAATACTAATATTTACACACAAAAAAACCATTATGTGTATACCATTACTATAATGCATGAGAGATATCCTTGGACATGGGATTTTTCAAGAGGATGAGGGCCCAACTTCCTCACAGGACAAATCTAGAGCACCATCCCCCCGGGCTAATATCAAACCACTACCTCCCAACTGGTGTAGCAGGGTCCTGTAAGCATTTTTAGCCTTCTCAAGGTGAATAGCCATTAGTCGTTGACCATCTAGGAGAATCAATTTTTGTAGGGCCTCCAAGTCAGGCTTAGGAATGGTGACTGCAGCAGAAGAAGACCTGCAATGTTGAATAAACCTGCTCACAAATTTGAAGAAAATATGAAACCTTGACTCTAGCTCTTGATATGCAATTGTGACAAACCCAAGAAAGGGCCCCTGAAAGAGTGAGAGATGGTGACCCATCCAGACTCAACTTTTCCAAAACGTCGTCCAAATTGGCTCAATTCTCTTGCTAAATGCAAATGCTAGCCATGGCCATCGCCACTCTCTTGTCAAGTTCAATCTTCAAGATGTTGTTATCCATAAATACAAAGGCGATTTCAAAATTTACTCGTAGGAACATACTCGGGTCCAAGTAGTTAGGGCCTATAATGTCCTTAATCGCCTTCCAGACTTACGCCGAGTGGGGAATAAGGACAAGCTTTAGCTGTTCCCCAGTGACATGGCTGTTAAATTCCATTCCTCTATTCAAATCTCGCAGAAAAATCCTTGGAAAGATAAACTTGTCCATGCTATTGCAAGAGAACCAAGGACAAATACACAGGGCGAATGTCAAATAACTGAGACAGCCTTGGAAGATTTCCCGGGTTTCCTCGGGAAGCTTCACCAATGTTGAGTTTGATAATACCAGGCTCAAGGGGATTCCATCTGGAATTGGCTTTTCCGATTTCCTTCCATCCTAGAAGTGATAAGCTTGACCCATTGGTGGGGGAAAGTGAGAGTGGAGGCCATGAATTCGTTAGCCCAATATCCCATGCAATTGAGGGCACCAACCTCTTCAACGAATTTTTCATGACACATTATGAGATTGCCATCTCCAGCCTTGAAATAATTGTTGAAGGGGAGTTTGATTCTCCTATGAAAAATATTTTGTTTCTTTCCCACCAGAGATGTCAAATCAGAAGTGAAGGACTGCAAATCCATATGGAAGTGAAGTGACCATTTGGATGGAGCAATGGCCAAGATTGTAGAGCCTCCGCAATGGTGGTCAGAGGGGCCCAAGATAGCCCAAGCTTGTTACAAAGCCAATTCCAGAACTTTGTGGAGAATGAGCAACGTAGGAGGTGATTGATGTCTTCATCATGCTCTCAGCACAAAAAACAAATAGTTGGACCTTGAAGTCCCATGAGCTGCCTGCAATCGTGGGTGAGGATTTTCCCGTGTGAGACTCGCCATGAGAATGTGCACTGTTAGAAGATGCGAACATAAAAAATAATGAAGAGGAATTAAACTACACACCCAAGAATATGTCCTTCATTTTATTATGTTGGGAGTAATTACAATGTAATTGGAACAGATCTGAGATAGTTCATAACTGATTACAGTTAAAAAACTACCGGCTAACATGTATATGTATAAATATATTCATTATATTAAATACCCTCCCGTTAATGACTAAACCGGAAACAACTCCAAGTTTGTCCCAAAATTTTACAAACAAGATGGGACCAAGAAGTTTAGTCTTTAACTCTATAGGTTGCTCCTTAAATAGTACACTGAAAGTTGCAGACCTGTGATGTTTTGTTGTTGTCCAATGTTGGAGCTTTTGTGTAGATAGAGACTGAAAAAGAAAGCTGACAGCAAAACAGAGATTTGGTCATGTGGACATATGAGTATAACAATTTGTCCACCAAGTGTTCATTGAGTGACTCATTGACTAGTAACGAATCATCATTGGCTAAGAGGTTTAGCCTAATCTCCAGAGTTCTGAGATCATATTCGTGGAGATGTTGATTGAATAAAGTGTACTAGGCTTGTGGAGCCCTCTTGAGTCTGTGCGAAGACATGATAAGTCTGCAATCTGCATGATCTCGTTCATGTACCTGAACATGAACAGGCAGCACCATAAGGATCTCCTCATTCAAAACTATGTTCACGAAAGCACTTTGAGATACCCTCCAACCAAACTAATTTGCTATGGAGAAAAGCAACTGAAAGGTGACCATCTTTGCAGAAACAGTAGGAGTAACAACCAACTCCGTGGCAGGAGAAATAACCATCTCCACACAAGACACTTCTCTCCAGAGAAATTTACAACAATATTGGAATTCTCTGTTAAATAACAAATAGATAAGAGATTTTTATGCAAGCAAGGAACATTCTTTCCTACTAGTGTTTGAGCACGATTCATCACAAAGCGTACATCTCCTATCCCCTCTAATGCAAGTGACTCTCCATCAGCTAGTATAACTGAATCAAAACAATTTGTAATTGCAATAAATGATACATACTCGTCCCTTCAACATAAAAAATGTCTAAATGCGTTGAAGTCAATGATCCAGCAATTGGTAGCATTGTCATTCGAGAATGATGTCGTAAGACAATAGAAAGCATGCTCTTCCTCAAAATCTTGTCCGTCTGCAACTACTGCCACATTTGCCTCATCCCATGGCTTTTTGTTCTATTGGGAAAGATCATATTGTTGCTTCTGGAAATCCTTTTTGAGGTGCCAAACCTTATGACAGTAATGGCATTTTACCAGGTATTTCAGAGATTCACCAGAGTGCCATTTCCACTTCCCATTTGATTGAGCAGTCAATGCACTCTCTGATTGTCCAAACTGGACTCAAGTGTCTGGTTTTGTCTTCATTCCTTTTGAGACAAAGGAACTGAATTTATCAAAAGTCCACATCAGACTTTCAACCATCAAATGTAAGGCTTCCACAAATGACTCATATGAGGACGACACACTGTTCAAAACCAAAGCAACCAAACCATCATCATCAACCTTTTTATTGATAAAAGTGAGCTGGTCTCCACTTCTTTCATCCAAAGTAGGTGTTTTGATATGGACCGATCCTCTTGCATCCTTACTGAAAACAGCAATTCTTCAAGTATAACAACCGACTCTTCTCTGAAGTTGTGTAATTGTCCTTCAGATAGGTCCATAGCCCACTAGCCATGATGGTGTTCCAGACCTCTGGTATCAACTCATCAGATACAGACAACTTTAGCAGCAACAAGGCCTCCCTATGACGTTTGTTATAATCCGGAAAATTCACAACCGGCCTTGCTTCCTTGCCAAGTATGATTTTACTATAATCTCGAAATTCAGCAATAGTCAAAATCTTATGACTCCAGACATTATAGTTTTGACCCATCAGCTTCTGTGCCTCCGACAGAATGAGGTTTTGGATATTTTACTTTATTCATGCACTATTTGATGATGCGCAAATTAATGCAGCAAAGAAAATTTTGTTTATATTCTGAATTTATGATGTCTGACATGGAAATCAATCCAAGAAAGTACAGTTTTGTATTTCTGATTGTCTATATTCCATCACGGAAATAAATGCACAGTACAGGTCTGATTTAGAAAACCAATGCAATAGCAAAAGTACAGTTTTCTGATAGCAGAACTAAAAGTTTCTGAATTCGCGTATGGAATAATTGAACTTTAAGAAAGATACTTAAAGTTTCTGCTTCTGTGAATTTGATGCTGTCCACCTATGCCCTAATCAGTTTTGAAGGTTTTATGTCTGAAAACCTCCTGTGCGAAAATTCTTATGGGCTGAACAATGTCCATGATTTGTCAAAAATCATGACCTAGCCACAGTCAAAACCAACAAAGCTCTATACAATCAGTCACTTCAGCAAACACATCATAGAGAAACATCCCACAAAGCTTTGTACAGGCAGCAAACACGTTACAACAAGGTTTCACCATACACAGGTCTGCAGCCACTTGTCATGTCCTAACTGCACATTTAAGCGACTGTACAAATCACAATTTACCGAAAATGACCATAATATATTGTGCTTTGCTGAAAACTGATTCTGGAAATCGCATAAATTATGATATCAGTCTGAAAAACTTACTGGCGACAATGTTTTGGACAGCTATTTTTGCATGTTTTTTACCCTAAATAATGACTGTTTTTGCTCGATTTTTGCCCGTGGCTGTATTTTTACGTGAATCTGCTTTGTTTAGCTGTGTTTTTGCCCTATGCATGCCCTAAACGACTGTATTCTTCCTCGACAGTCAAAACACGACTGGTTTCTGCAAAAATGACTCCTTCAATCTGATTTACAAACACGAATGACTGTATTTTCATGGCCTTGATTACTTTCGTCCTCCTCCTTGGATTCCCAATGATTTGCAGGTCTACACAACCCTTCACAATCTTCTTTCTGATGTTCGTACTGTACACCAAGAGCTTCCTTGAACTTTGCACCTTTCAAGCACCAATGGCTCTAATACCAATGCTAGAAGACGTGAACAGAGAAAATAATGAAGAAGAATTGGACTGCACACCAAATGAATGTGTTCTTCATTTTATTATGTTGGGTGTAGTTACAAAGTAGTTTGAACCGTTCTGAGACAATTCATAATTGATTACAGTTAAAAAACTATCAACTAACATGTGTATAAATATAGTCATTATATTCAATATGTGCCAGCCTTTGGGAGACATTCTCGGGCCCAACATCCATGCCAGCAATCTTCATTCAGGAATTCAGAGCGCATGATTACATTATAGCCAGTCTTAACCATGTACGAACCCAATTTTGCAGCCACCCATCGAAGAATATCAAGCTTTGGGTTGAAGTAAGTTTTCCAAGGCTTGGAGAATCCTTGAAGGAGGATAAAGTAGCCTGAGGAAGCGGGGCACCTGAGATATCCTTCTATTTAATTTGAAAAAAACTACCGGCATCAATGATGTCCCAATAATCAGCTACGCTGTTCCCCATAAATTAGAGAAAAAATCTTTTGCAGCACTGAGAGATGGGACATTACCTAGAGGTGGGAGCCCATCCCAGGAGTCGGTCCAAAAGTCAGCCTGCTTGCCGTTCTTCACTTCCCATGATATGAATTGGTTGATGACTGGTCTGCATTTCAACATAAAATTCCAGAGATGGGAGCCTTTAGGAGGATTACGGGTAGAAAAGATTCTAGCAGTCCACAGGCCCCAGATATTTGGCTCGGAGAAGTTGGCTCCATTTGGCCTCAGGTTGAGTATACATTAGGAAAATTAGCTTTACTCCCAACACTCAGTTTTTTAAATCCAGATTCTTTAGACCCATGCCACCATTCTGCTTGGGCTGGCAGATTTTTTCCCATTTGAGTAGTGGAAATTTCCTGGTCTCTCCTGTTCCTTGCGAAAGGAAAGATCGGGTAATGCTGATCAAATGCTTTCTGACTCCAGCAGGTAGGTTCATGACTGACATCATATGAACTGGGAGGGCATCAAACACTGCATTGATGAGTGTGAGCCTGCCAGCTAGGGACAACCATTTCCCCTTCCAAGCGCCAAGTCAATTTTGGAATGACTAAATCAGTGATCAAAGGGAAAGCTTTGCCAGAGCCCGTGAATGGGGGAATGCCCAGATATTTGTGAGGCAAAGAGCCAATTTCAAACACAAAGATGGCGCAAATTTGGTTTTGGAGTCGACCCGGAGTGTTAAAGAAAAATATACTTGATTTGGCCTCACTGATTTCTTGGCCCGAGGCAATGGTGTAGGAGTTCAAAAAGACTTTTGAAGGCCCTTGCTTCTCTTCTTTCAGCTTGACCGAACGGCAATGTATTATCAGTGAACTGTTGATGGGAAAATGGATCCATGTTGTTTGTAACTTTGATACCCCAAATTATTTGATTGTCCAGGGCATTAGACAATGAGTGTCCCAAAGCCTCGGCCATGATAATGAAGAGGAAGGATGGCATCAGGTCCCCCTATCGAATCTCCCTTGAGGGAGGTAGCTGGGGATCCATTGACCAAGATAGAGAAGCTCCAGCTAGAAATACATCCAAATATCCATTCACACAAGTCTCTGGACAAGCCAAAGCTATCAATGACCCACATCAAGAAATGCCAATCCATCCGATCAGAAGCCTTGCTAATGACTCGGAGTGTTAAAGAAAAATATACTTGATTTGGCCTCAATGATTTCTTGGCCCGAGGCAATGGTGTAGGAGTTCAAAAGACTTTTGGAGGTCCTTGTTTCTCTTCTTTCAGCTTGACCGAACAGTAATGTATCATCAGTGAACTGTTGATGGGAAAATGGATCTATGTTGTTTGTAACTTTGATACCCCGAATTATTTGATTGTCTAGGGCATTAGACAATGAGTGTCCCAAAGCCTCAGACATGATAATGAAGAGGAAGGATGCTATCAGGTCCCTCTATCGAATCTCCCTTAAGGGAGGTAGTTGGGGATCCATTGACCAAGATAGAGAAGCTCCAGCTAAAAATACATCCAAATATCCATTCACAGAAGTCTCTGGACAAGCCAAAGCTTTCAATGACCCACATCAAGAAATGCCAATCCGCCCTATCAGAAGCCTTGCTAATATCCACCTTGATTATCATTCCTGTATTGTGCCCCGCAGTTAGAGAATGCATGACTTCATGACTAATGATAATACCTTCGGATATCAATCTACCAAGAATGAAAACCCTTGTTTAGGTGATATGCTTGCCTGCAGAATTGACTTTTGTTTGGCAGCTAGAACCTTGGATATAATTTTTTATGCCACGTTGCACAGCGATATTGGCCTATAATCTACAAAAGAGATTGGCTGCTCCTTCTTGGGGATCAGGGTGATGAAGGTGCAATTTAAGTCCTGCAAAACTTTTTTGGACTGCCTAGATTCCTCCACAGCACCCACAAGATCAGAGCTCACTATATTCTAAAAGTCCTGGAAAAAAGCCACCAGAAACCCGTCTGGTCCAGGCACTTTGTCTCTTGACATACCAAATAAAGCAGCGCGAACTTCCTCACTCGAGACTTGAGCCATTAACTACTCATTCTGCTATTGAGTGATAATGGATGGGATGTTGCGGATAAGGTTATTCTGGGCCAATAGATTGCAGGTAAGGTGCAAGTAATCCTTCGGAATACCAATGGCTTTGGCCCGATTGCATCATCCAAATTCAGGATATCCCAATTAGAGGAAGTGATAGATGTTAACTTTGTTGTAGTTCCTCCAAGCTCTAACTGAGTTGTGGAAGAATTGTGTTACAATCACCTTCCTTGAGCCACCCTTCCCTTGATTTTTGTTTCTAGAAAATTTCTTCTTTGAGGACGAGCTCTTTAAGTACAGCCAACAGTTCCTTCTCTTTTTGAAACAACGCCTAAAGGCATATTACCTCACTAAGAGCCTTTAGTTCAGACTCTACTAGCTTTTTTTCCTTTAAAATGTTCTTGAAGTGTAGTTTGTTCCAATCCTTCAAGCTAAGCTTCACATGGTTTAGCATTTTTGCCAGAATAAACCCTTTTGAACCTCAGATGCAGGGTTCATCCCATCGGGATACAATGAGAGGTGAGAGATTTTTTATCCCGAAGCCACATAAGTTCAAATTTGAATGGGCACTTAGATGGAGCAGCGTCTTATATCATACAAATTGAGATTGGATAATGATCAGAACTGCAGATAGGAAGGACAGAGCTTTCCGATAACCAATCCACCTAGAGCAATTCAGGGTTGACAAAGAAACAATCCAATCTTTCAACGATAAATCTTTGATTGGACCAAGTAAACCACTCTTGCTTAGGTTCAAGGTCCGCCAAGTTGTTGCGAGGAAGCGAAGTGCATGAAGTTTTTGTGGGGCTGGGAAACCAAAGAGATACTCCTGAGCTTGTCTCTGGAAGTCAATATTGTGTTGAAGTCACATCCCATGAGGAGCAGATCTGACCCAATAGACTGAATTTTGATAGAAAGATTGTCCCATATGAGTTTCTTATCAATGATGTTATTTGTGCCATACACATTTATGACCGTGAACTTCAACTGAGATCTTAAAGATTGAATTCTGCACAACTGCTACTGCTGGGATTGACAGATTTGGGAGACTTTTACTTTGTTTGTCTTACATTTGATTCCCAGGACCCCAGAAGCTCCTACCTCATGCTTAAAAAGGCCATTCCATCTAGACCATTCTTTGTTCCAAAGCTTCCTAGCTTCCTCAGCTAGCATCTTGATTTCTTGGAAAAGAACAATATCAACTTGCTCAGCATGTACACAGTGCCTAATACGGTGCTACTTTTTAGGCGCATTCATGCCCCTAACATTCCACGAGATGATTTTCATTGGGCTTGAGGGGGAACTTTTACCCCTCTCGCCATTAAAGAAAGCAGCTTGTATATCCACCTTTGCTGTGTCTACCTTGGATTTTTGACCTCGCTTGGTTTTGGAACCGAAATTTCCCTGCTTTGAAAGGAGATCCGTGGGATGAATTGTAGGCTCTTTTGGATTTTTAATTTCATCCTCATTATCTAAAAGATTTAACCTGCTTTGTTCACTGATTCTTCAAGCTTGTTGAAGTTCACAATTTCTCCCTCTTCCAATCCCTAACAGATCACGACAGCTAAAACAGCAGATGTCTTAGCAATATCTTCCGCTTGCGAGAATGATTCTAGGAGTCAATTGCCCAATTGGTACCGATTCCTTAGGTGGAGAATCGGGTAGTGCAGATCCAGGCAATTCCATGATTGAATAAGGCCTAATATTATTCCTTTTCAGAAAGGCTTCGAACAGCCCATTCGGTTTAGGGTGCCAAATCTTGCAAGGTTTGGGAGGATCAAATGAGCTTCTTGGCTTGGCATTCGGTCAGTTTGTCTTGAGATGACCATGCTAGCGGCATTGGAAACATTTGAAAGGAATCTTTTAGATATCTATTGGCTGAGTCCAACACCATTGTGAAGATCGGAGCTGAATCGATTTTGGAAGAGGTTTTGACAAGTCCTTTGAAATACAAATGAGAGCATATGAAGCGAGCAACCCATCCATTATTTTTATGTCAATCTAGATAACCTTGCCCAAACTGCTTCCAATTTGTGTTAGGGTTTCTACACCCCAATACTCAGATTCGCGAGCATAGAGCTGAATCCAAACAGGGGTTACAACCATTTTAGTTGTAAGAGCGTTGAAATTTGGAACCCATGGTTGCAAGAATAATCCCACTTCTTCTAGCTGCCAACCCCCCGAGTTGAGCACTTCAGCTCTGCTTTTCTCCTCAAAGATTATCAAGAACAAGCCTTTAGAAAGGAAATGCAGAGCAATTTTCAGTCCCCACAGGCCATTACACTATTTTTTGATTGCACCAATCACAAGCCATTTCCCCTCGAATTTCCCAATTAAGCATGCTTTTGAAGAGCCACGGTGTCAGCAGCCAATTCTACTGAAACATCCACCAAAGGTGTTGAAATTTCTCCCTCCGCTGATCCACCATGCTCGCCATTAAGGCCAGCATTGACCCGAGGCCTATCCCCATAGTTGTGCTCGCTAGTACAGACTTCTTCCCACAAAACACCAAAATTCAAATTTCACATTGCAACAAATTCTTTTGTATGTATGTATATATATTATAAAAGTATTTCTACCTTTATTTCTTTCCTTTTGCATTTCTTCTTTTGACCCACTTCTATCATAGGTTCTTTTTATAAACTCGCTTACCCTTTTATTTTAACAATAATATATTTTTATTCTTGGATCATATTTATAAAAACACCTTTACTTTTATGCTTTTTAATTTCATTGTATTTTTGACCCGTCATTACTTGTGCCTTCAACTTTATTTTGCTGGACTTCGAACTCAATCATGTTCACAGCCTATGTCATAAGTCTATAATGTTAATTGTGATCCACTCACTGCATCGTTACATATCATACCATCGAAGCTCTCTAGTCGCATCCCCATTATCCATTACTACATGGATTTTAAACAGTCCTAGCCAGAAGAAGTTAAATTTCCATGGTTTTGTCTCTCATCGCAGTTGTATTTTAGTACAAGTGCCCTTGGCCCGAAGTTCATTTGTCTTAAGTACTTATCATGTTTGCTTCCTCTTCCTCTTCAACACAAGCTCCTTCGATTTGAAATCCATGCAACTCGAGTATTTATCATGGCAACACTTTCCTTTGTCTTGTCATGACCTTGGTTGCCCACTGTGCCACGAATCTTTGTTCATCGAGGATGATCATATTCACATCCAACCGTACTTTTGAAACAGCCCGTGCTTCAAAAGGTCATACTTCACCTTCCATGCTAATTTTATCATCATACCTTAAGTCCATGCTCACCATAGTTGACTCCTTAAACTTCATGTCAACTATACGTTCAAAGTTCAAACTGATGGGCCGGTTTATCATTGATCTTTTCATCCTTGACCTTATACTCCTATGAACTCGGGAGGGTAAGTCAACCATGACATTGACGGCCCATTAGGACTCAACATAGTTAACTTCAACTTTTTGTCATGTCTCCCCATGCTTTCTTTTATCTCAATAATTTAACTGAAATTGGAATCCAACTGAAACACCTCATAGTCTTCTACCTTCCATCTTCCAATGGAAGAAACCATAGAGGGAGTTTGTCTCATCTTTGACGCACTGCTGGAACTCCTAGAACCTTCTATCATTTGGCTATATAGTACCTTGGTTCCGGAGCCCAAAAAGTGACAAAGCTTTCCTCGCGATGCTATGTCACGTTCACAATGATAACATGCATTTTACCTAAAAAGCTCTTTAAAACTTATTCAGAAAGTACAAAATATCATGGCAATGCACAACTAGCTATGTATGCAAGTAACAGCTATGAATTGCTATAGAACGATGATACTTCAATACAAAAACAAGTGAGCATAATATGTGTCTAAGGTGATCATCAAAGCCCACACGTTTGATGATACCTTTTCATGACCATACCAATACTTAATTAAGATGTCTTTAGAGAGATTAAGTATAACCAGGTTACTTGGAGTTAACTAATCTACCCAAGTACCCACTGAGCTGCCTACAGTGCAAGATGGCTGGTACCCAACACCCTTAAATATATGTTAGTTCAGCCATTGATGCTCCCCCGTGATACTGTTAATGAAGTTCAGTAATTGTGTGTAGCCAATATAGATGAGATGCCATCTATACATTGAGTATACCTCACCACGTTAATCAACGCAGATGGATATGGGTGTGTGCAAGGGATCTAGTGTATCTGTGAAACTATTTGCATATATTGATAATAGATATTATTTGGTGCATAGCACCACCCATTCATGAGCATTCATATGCCCAATGAAGATATTGTTTTGTGTGAAATGTTGAATATAGCTATAATAGCCAACAGTTTGGTACCATAGTCTGTGAGTTTCATCCCCAGTCCAGTGTAATATCTGTGTGAGGAGATGGTGTTAAGATTCAAGTTTGTAGATTGCTATACTCATGCGTATAATCTGTTTGGTCAAAGAGAAAATAAGCCTAATGAATTGTTGAAACATGTGCTCTCTTAAGAGATTGGAGATGATAGCTGAAGATTGTGATAGCCAGCAGTCAAGATCAAGCTGCAGTGAAATCCTCCTTTACATTATTATCTGCAAGTAGAGAAAAGTTGTGGATACGAAAAAGAAAAACACCATTGCTATAACTCACCCATTAAGATTGCAGCTGAAGAATCCTCCAAGGAAAGACAAAACTGAAAAATCTATTATTTAAAGGAGATTTGAACTTCCTGCAAGGATAATTCCCATCACTGTTATTGAGAGGCAAGGCAAATATCTGTTAAACCATAAAAAATTTGAGATACTCCAAGAATATAGATTTGTCTTTCCTAGTTTCTAACACATCTGACGGCTCCTAAATAAGAGATCCAGTGAATGCATTGGGACTGATTTACTGCAGGTATGTCAGTCTTCAACTTGTGGAGTTTGTATGATTATATATAATTCCATCAAGAAGATAGCTCGTGGTGCAGAAGTGTGAAGAAGTTGCTTGTTTGGAGGAGCTTGAAGGCCATGAAAAGCAAATTTTAAGCTGTACGAAGCCTATGCAAAAGTGATTGAACCCATGAAACAGTGAATTTGCCAGATGAGCTTCTCCCTGGCCAAAATTCTGATCAGGCTGGAGAAATGGGCCAAACAAGTGTTAAGAAAGATAACTTACTCGCACAGATCCGCCTGAAAAGAGACCCCTGAGTCAGTGAAGAGCAAATGTGAGATAAGTCATGGGATCTATTGTGAGGCCATTGACACATTTGGAGAGAACTGAGGTTTAAATAAGAAAAAGGAAAACAGAGAAAATGCATGCCTAATTTTGACTATGGCTCCAACTCCTTATGAGAACAGCATCCTTTTGTCAGTTCTGCAGATCAAACTGCATTCTTCCATCTTTTGATCTCCAATCTTACATTTGGTGCCAGTTGGAGACAAAGGATCTAATTTGAGAGTTTGTACAATAGCTCCCCCAAAGACAGGATTTTGTTTCTATTTTCCATAGATGGGTCTTGGCTTGATGTCTTTCTGGCACTGTATGATTTTGCAGCACTAGGTTTTGACCCAAAACAGTGCTTCCTGACCTTGAAGCCTCCTCTGATCTGATTGCCTTCTCCGGGCTTATTCCTTCTCTTGTCTCAAATCCAAAATAAACATTCATAAAAAATTAAACTTCAAGTGGGTAGTGAAGGATAATGAGCAATGTTGGATGAGGGCGATCCACACCATATGGTCTACTCCGTGTACCTTTAAGCTCAGAGTTCTTGAATAGTTGGTTCTACTAATAGATCTCCTAGCAAACGACAGGCCCTTCCTAGCATCTTTTGTCAGACAAATGGGCAGACCTCGTTGTTTCACAATGACCACTAGGAAATTGTAGAGCACTAGGAGACAATGGCCTCCTAGCATTTTTTGTCATCCAATACATTAGACGGTCTGTGTGGGCCTTTGGTATGTTGATTATTTCTAGAAGGACATTCCTAGACAATTTAGGTACTCAACTTTGTGCTAAGCTTTGATTGCTCGAGAAGCGCATAGTGGATTTTGACAATGGGGGACCATTAGACATGCTAACTCTTCTTGCTTGGGTAGATACTAAAAAGAGGTACCCTCCTGATGCATCATTCTTGATAAAATCAATTTTTCTAATGTAACATAAGACCTAGTTTTCCAGAATAAAAAAAGGGAAACAAAGAAAAAACTAGCAAGAGTATTTACAGGATCTTTCAAAGTGCAGTTCTACAGTCAGTTCAAATATCTCTTAATGAGAAAACATTTCTTTGCAACTTATATAGCTGACAGTGCTCAGTACTGAGGAACACTTCTACAGCAAAGGTAAAGCCATTGTTAGTAAATACTAAAAACAATTAGAATCCAGAAAATAAAAAAGGGAAAAAAAGAAAAAAACTAGCAACTGTACTTACAGGATCTTTCAAAATGCAGTTCTACAGTCATTTCAAATATATCTTAACGAAACAACTTTCTTCTCAACTTAAATAGCTGACATTGCTCAGTACTGAAAGAACACTTCTACCGTAAAGGTAAAGCCATTGTTCGTAAATACTAAAAACAAATAGAAAACTTACTCTGGAAACATAAGCCCGGCATCCACTAGAATATATCGATCATAATGACCTACAAGCATGCAGTTCATTCCTATTTCCCCAACACCTCCTAATGGCAGGATACGCAAGGGTGGACCTTTGAGTCCTTCATGGAACTGCTTTAATTTACGACGCACGCCATCTTCAATGCTTCGTCTGGGCCTTTCAAGGCTGCCTGAGCTTTTTCTAGATCTATTCAGGTTTTGCGAATCTAAGATTCAGAGACAACTGGATTAGAAAAAACAAAATGCACAAAACATTATCTAACAAAATAGCAACTGTCCAAGATTTTCTTGAAAAAAGAAAACACATAAGATGCAAAAGCATAAATTCAGCTATATATCTGTCTAACTTGACATAGGCACACATTCTTTGAAATCTAAATAGAAAATCTAGCAAGAACACAAGTCCGATAAAAACTTGTTAGGCAATAAGCAGCAAGAATGTGACCTATAGAACACAAGTTATGCCTGCTTGATAAATGAATATAGATATAGCAGAGTGTCAGTAACAAATATTATTCAAAACTAGACATAATGCTACATAATTGAAGGCTTCCACAGGCAATTTAATTAGTTTATTATTTTTTTGTGGGATTTTTCCCGTGTATGTTGAAGTAGTCTCAAGATGTCCTCTATTAGTAATTATTACCTAATGAGATTTTTCCTCGTGTATTTTTGGTAGTAATCATACAAGGCAAGGGGACCCACTTAGCACACGAGCATTATAAAGTGTTTGTTGGAGGGTGGAGGGGGAGGGATGGTGAATGCAGTCCACCACTTTGGGCTTCTCACTTTCAAGTTTCCAGCCTCTTTCTTCATTGGAAAAGATCTTGGAGCATGTAATGCCTTATATGTCACGGTTGTCTCACAATTCTTACCAATGTGGGATTAACCCAATTACAACCGAGTCGTGTATTTTTGTTAAATAATTGACATCTTCCACGAGAAATGTAATTAGATTATTAATTTTTTGTGGCATTTTTCTTGTGTGTGTGTAAACCATAACGACCATGTTCATATGAACATGGTGGATATTCGGTTCAGACTGAAATTTTAAAGCTGGTCGATCTTATTCGGGACGTTTTGAATATGACATCTTACATTTTTGATAAAAATACATTTGAAATATTAAATAATTAACACAAAAATCAAGATAACTAAATATAAAAGTGCCAAGAAAGCAGAAAGTTAGAAACCCTATTCGTAAAAGCTAAAAACTAGAAGGAAAACAGGCATTGATGGCCCAACATGGAAACCAAATTCATCGTTCGAGCTATGCAGTCACGCAGTATGAAGCGGTACCACCTGAACTGTGAGATTTCAAAGCTGTCAACTATTGAGCAGTGGCTGTGATGAGTCATTTCAACTTTTCGGGGCTGTGTTCACTTTAAACTCTACACTAAAAGTGCCAGTCGAGCTGTTCGAGTTGCATTGTGCATCAGACAGAGACCATTCAAGCTGCTTCATTGTCATTGAGGGCATCTAAGTTTAATCCCTGCAAATATAAACCAATCGAGCCGTTTGAGCCCTAACAGCTAGCAGAGCAGCAGCAACAAGCAATAACATTGGGCATCCTAGTCTAGGTGTTTATGCAATGGAATAAAAGTAAAAAGTTTATATTGGGTAAGGTTTAAGATTTATTTGTTAATAGTTTAAGATTTATTTAATTTGTATTGAGTTTATTTATAGGTTAAATAGGTTGAGATTTATTTAATTTGTTACAAATTTATTTATTGTATTAGTAAATAGTTAAAAGTTTTTTCAATTTGTTTTTAGTTTCTTTTTAGTTAACTTTAACATTTATATTATTTTATTTCTTAAACTAACACAGGTGGAGACAAACAGTTCATAACATCCAGCCAGTATCCTGCAAACCACACTCTTAAAAAAGGTCCTTCTTATAGAACAGCCTGTCCAATAGTGACTTATAAGGAATTACAAGTCCAAAACCTTTGCAAAACTGTAAGTCCATTTAATGATGGATCGTCACCATAGTGAGAATAAGAGTCTTATTATTTGAGCCAAACCATCTGTGCATTGCCTATGTTACTATACATGTTTAAAGTTGAATTCCACGGGTAAAGCAGAACTTTGAAGTACGTTATTGTAAACGGTTGAGTTAATGCAGCTAGGATGAAGGAATTGTGTTGGGGTTTTTCCTGAAAGGGTTTTCCCAAGTGAAGAACCTACTGTGTGTATGCCATTTTCTTGTCCTGCTTTTAGCTTAAATATTCTGTTAGTATTGCTTCTCTTGAATTCCTTTATCAGTCTATTTCTCTTCATTTCCTTGTAATTACTACCAAAAATACATGAGGAAAAATGCCACGAGAGTGATGACTTCACATGGAGTTCATCTTGAGATGAACTAAACATACAGGGGTAAAATCCTGAAGATTAAAATTTTATTATCTAGATACTATGCTATTTGGCTGACCCAAAAAGGATATAGAAAATAAGAGTTAATATTGTTAGTAAACAAAGCAATGGGAGCTATGTATAGTAATGACAGGACTCGTCAAGATATTTTAAATGCAGTGATATATAGAAGAATATGAATGGAAGAAGCTGCATAGAGGTGATTGTGGCATTATATCCACTGCTTTGTCACAAATACTGATTGGCTTTGGTTTTAGGATCCTACAACCAAAAATCGCAATATGTGCTGACAATCTTGAACTTACTTTGAAGCATAGATTCAATAGAACTCAGCAAGTATAAAGCAGATTGTTAAAATTAAGTATCAGAATTTTCTGTCTACGGTTCTAAATAAATTGTGCTCAAGTCAATAGCTATTTGAACCATAATATGAGAGGTAATGCTCTTAGAACAGTTGCAGCTCTGACAGAATTGTAGGTACCCTGCAAAGCATGTTCTTCAAGAATATCCTTTCTCCTGAAGTATCCAACTTGGTGCAGAAGTAATTCTTATACTAATTATAGTTAATTTTGAAAAAGACTTCAGTAAATCGTATTTAGTTTAGTTAATAAGATCAACTCTCAACAGCATTCACTAGGAGATTAAAAAACATTTGTGATGCCACAGGTGGAGACAAACAGTTCATAACATCCAGCCAGTATCCTGCAAACCACACTCTTAAAAAAGGTCCTTCTTATAGAACAGCCTGTCCAGTGCAAAACTGTAAGTCCATTTAATGATGGATCGTCACCATAGTGAGAATAAGAGTCTTATTATTTGAGCCAAACCATCTGTGCATTGCCTATGTTACTATACATGTTTAAAGTTGAATTCCACGCACTAAGACAATAAACACTCTCGGCAGTACATGTATCAGCTAACAGATGACACTATACAGCATGCAGTTACTTATCATCTTCGTTATTTTTTTCGGTTGGACAGTTGGAAGTTCCACAGACTGTATATTCCAATGGATTAAGATCGTAACTGAACCTAGAATTAACTTTATGAGCACACAGGTTTGATGTGGGTGTAATACTTGTGATTCTCATGACAGCTCTGATATTTAAGCATATCTCACCCTTTTGACAGTACTATAATCTCGATTCTATTGGTGAATGCATGACACTGTCATAAAAGCTTTAGTCAGTATTTTTGACAAATCATGTTAGGATAATTGCAGACTTTTCCTCACCCTGATAAAACGGTTGGTTGATCAAAGACTAGCAAAGAATAAACGCCCTCCGAAAGGTATGCTTAAGCTAAATTCTGATGAAGCATTTAAGGGCAATCCTAGAACGGCAGAAGGTGGTCACGTCATAAGGCCTTTGGTGTTCTTCTACATGGACCTAGGCATGAGGCAAAGGATATAGTCAAAGACTGTAAAGGAAATCAAAGGCATAAGATATGGAAGGTGCTCCATTTGGAGACTTTTCACCATCCTAGAAAAGGATTCAATCCTGCAAGAAGAGTTCACCACGTCATCTTCACACATTTGCCCATAATCAAGAGATGCTTCCCTTCTTAATCCTCGTCTAAGTCTCAGCATTATCTAAGGCTTAAACTTAGAAGCAAGGGCCTTGGAGGAAAGGGTTTATCACGACATGGTATATAGTTATAACTTATAAGGCTAGATTTAGATAAGGTTTTCAACGTTTAAATTTTCAGTAGATGTACTAGGATAGTTAATATTCATCATACCAAACTAATGAGTGAACATTGTCGAGTGGAGCAACAGCAGAGAAGTCTTCATTGATCTGGCCGGATCCCTCTTGCTCGTTCCATGTTATCATGGCATATCCCATCTTCATCTTGTCCTTGGCAAAAGATTTTGGAAATGTCTTCCTGTACAATTGTATGCCTGTATCTCTGATCATGAATACTCTCTTCAGTACAGCCACCATGAAATACAAGTGCAGCAAGGGACAGATGATATTGAAAGACAATGAATCCTTTAAGGCAAAATTAATTAAGGAAAAGCTTGAGCAGTTGAATTGGAAAACAAGGGGCAGGAGACGTGGCAGAAAGCTGGAGCCAGAGCCTTACAAAAGCCCTGAAAAGACCAGTGAATAGCAGCAACGTCTTCAAGCCACAGAGAAGTGTCAGAGGAAAAAGAACAGTGGCAGATGATGAATTAAGCACCGAATTCAATGTCCAGCTCAAGAGGAAAATTCCCTGACCTAAGATCCTCAAATGGGTGTCTAACTTGGTGTAGATTGGTGTTGATATGGGTAGAGAAGTGATCCCATCAAATTATTCAGAAAAAGGATATAAGAATTGTGCTAAAATTAGACAGAAAATGGATATAAGAAGTGTGCAGAAATTAGTTACTTTTGAACCTGATATGTCATTCCACTTTCACCCGGATATCCAACTAAGCCATGGAGACATATTTTCAGCACTGGACTCAGTAATATTATTTCTTTGAAAGCTTACGAAGAAGCAGGATGATCTTGAGAAGTCAGTGCTAACTCAGACCGCTCAGACCGGTATCTAGTGCCATATGCCAAAGGAATGATTCAATGCCTTCCATCAATGTTGGAGCACTGTAACTCAAAAGGGATCATAAAGAACACCACACCATAGATAATAGATAGCATGCAGACATGGATGACAGTATTTTTTTTCAGTACATCCAATTATGGATTTCCTTATGATTGCTATTGCATTGGCCTATTTATGTATTCTTAGTTTTGGTTTCATACCTATAGTATCGGCATCCATAACTTGTTTGCATAGGTAGCTCCTATGAAGCATGAGTGAAAGTTATGATGGATAACCTTGGATATAATCTGTTTCAGCGAGTCCGCTATTTAAGTGATAACGGATGGGATAGTCCAGGCGGCAGCTTCTCAACCTGGTTTTTATGAATCCCTGATATTTAGCGCTATAAGAATCAGAGCAGTAATGGCATAGTTTGTACAAAGAAAGGAGCTACACCCTGTTTTTAATATAAACATATTTGTACCTATCTAAAATTTGAGACTTTTCCTGCAGTTCATATAACAAAGTTATCAGAATCAATTTCACTTATAGGTGAAGACATCCTTCAAGTTGACTATGAATTTTCAATGTTAAGCTTATTTCTTTTTTCTGGACAAAAAGGAAATCGTTGCATAATTTTTAAGACCAAACAATCTTAAAGAGCAATCATACAGGTTCCAATTTTATTTTATATCATAGAGTAATTGTTTGGAATGTCATCCTCAAATGTTTGTGTTATGATCTCATTCCCTATTTAGTACAAGGATTCATCTCTTCCACAATAAATAAGGATTAAATTTGTGCAATTAGCCTCAATGGAATGGTCATTAGCACTCCTGTCATAAGCCCAGATCTCAACTCTTACGGCATAGAGCTCAACAACGTATGAACATGTGTCATATTCCCACACAGGAGAGATATGATATAACTAAATACTATCGTCAAAATCATTGTGCAGTGAAGGAGATTACAAATACACATTCATGCTCCCATTCCTGTCCCACTAGGATTTGGACTTGGGAGGCTCCAATAGGAGAGACCTGTAAGCAAGACTCATATGTTTGGTGTTAGTTTCTGGATCTGTATATGCTCCCTTGTTAACGAATCTACAAGTTTGCTGCGTGCATGATCCTCTTTCATATTTATAATAATCTTATTAATGATGTCCGCTGGTATATACTTAATATATGGTGGTTTCTGCTGTTTAACTATACTTTTGCTCTTTAATTGCATACCATAAACCCTGGGCGGCTAGTTTTACTGATGGCAACTAATTGTGCAATGCATAACCCCTTTCGCAAAAGGATGATACATTTAAAGACAACTCGGGTACTGCCAAAACAAGAGTCTATTTGCAGTTTTCCAAAACCCTGATAAAGGCAACCCTTAAGATCGTAGACAGAAGTGTTGAGTAGTGTAAGACTACGTTGCTAGGATACGGATATGAGTTTCGGTTTGGATACGGATACGATACGCGTATACGTCACTTTTAAAAAACCCTTGGATACGTCCGTACATATATATTAAAAAAAAAAATTATATATATATATATATATATATATATATATATATACACATACATATATTTTAATTTTTTATGTACATCTACTCATTTTACTCATTTTTTAGTCCATAAAAAACTGAAATAATAATACAAATCTTGAATCAATGTTCAAAACATTCAATATACTTAAGACTTCGCATTTTTATTGATCATGTGGCTGCCATACATATGATATACGAATATCATGTTAACATGAAATGATGAATACGAACAAAACTTGAAATTTGAAAAATATACTAGGATCCATGTTCAAATTTTCAAAACAAACAATATACTTAAGATTTTACATTTCATTGTTCATGTGGCTGCCATACATATGATATAGGAATACAAACAAATCTAGAATATATCATCTAGATTTTCCTCAAAATCAAGTTCTTGTGTGCCACTTGCGCTAGCTCCACTCTCATTAACTCCACTCTCCACTCCTTGCGAACTCCCGTGAGCGCCATCTTCGCCATCAAATAATGAAAGTTGGGCAAGAGTGGCTACGGAGGCATCCAACTCTGTGGTCTCTGGAATAAGAGACCAAAGTTTGTGAGGCCCTCTAGCATACTCCTCAAACTTGTGTGATGAGGCGCAAATTGGAATGCACATATACCAAATCCTCAACTTTTTTAGATGCCAACTTGTTTCTTTTAGCTGAGTGGATAAAGCTATAAGTACTCCAATTCCGCTCTGCGGAAGAATTACTAGCCACCTATTACAACAAAGTTAGAAAATTGAAATTCAAAGACAAGTTAGTATCCTAACTTAATAAAATTTAAAATATTCGAAATGATTCTAAATTTCAAAATTTCAAAATTTATAAATGTTATACTTGTGAAAGAACTTTTATAGCAATAGGACGTAAGTACTTGGCATCATGGCCATGTACATGCCACCATGTGGTTGGATTCAAGCTGCTCTTGTCGAAAACAGCCTCAATCGATCCCACGTTGCCTTATGAACCAGTAAACATGCCCATTTCACTTCTGACCACATTGGCTATAGATGGATCAGGAAAAATTCTTCTAAATGCTACCCTGGTTCCATTTCCAACTTCGGAGTCAGAAAATGGTGCTTCCCTGTTTGGTAGCCCAAGTACATCAGAGTCATAGTACTTTGGGGTCAGTGCATAAGCAAGGAGATGTAATGAGGTGGTCATTTTATTCCACCTCTTCATGACCACAATCTTGACCTCGCCGTAGAAGGTCTCTTCTGGATCTTGCCCTTTTTTTGTATTATATCTCTAATACGCTCAAGCATGGAATCTATGCCATCATATATCTCTCCCAAGCATGCTTCATCAGTATCTACATATCGGATCATGGAGAGAATGGGTTCTGTAAAACTCAACAAGTACTCAACTTTGGCCCACCAATCATCATCAAGGACCCATGATTTTACCCTTGTAGCTTTCTCTGTATTTGACTGCCTCCACACTGACCAAACATTGTTGATCACCATACTACTTAAAGCCTCTCTCACCTTCACAAGCCGTCTCAAAACAAGTGTGTGAGAGGCGAATCTAGTTTCTGCAACCTTTAACAACTCTAACCTTGAAAAATTTTCTGAAAATGGCTTGTGACATATGATGGTTTGTGATAAACATTTGAATGTCATTTGCCTCAGAATAAATTTTCTCAATCCATGGGATTTTCCCAATCTTTTGGAGCATCAAGTTAAGGGAGTGGACAGCACAAGGGGTCCAAAAAATGTGCTCATATCTACCCTCTATGATCATTCTTGTTGCTTTACAATTTTTAGCGTTGTCCGTGATGACTTGGACAACATTATGGGGGCCCACCGACTCAATTGCCTCTATTTATATGTCAGCAATAAATTGTGCATCCTTGACTTCCCCTTCACAGTCAATGGTTTTAAAGAACATTGCCCCTTTAGGGCATACTGCAACAACATTTATGAGGGGTCTATTTCTAGCATCTTTCCATCCATCTGAAATGATAGGAAACCCCTGTTTCCTTCCATGAGTCTCTGATTGGTTGCAAAGTCTTATGAATGTGTTCCACTTCCTTTCCCAAGAGTGTGGTTCGAACTTTTTCATAACCTGAGGATTTGTACCCTTGTGGAGCTTCATTGATACCCTTCACCATTTGATGTCAATATGGAGATCTCAATTCATTAAAGGGCAGCCCACATGCATAAATGCATCAAGCAACAACCTCATCAGCAACCTCCCTCTTTTCAATATTAAATGATTTCTCCAATGCTCCTTTTGGCCTTTTTCGTGAGCTCTCTGGAATCTCTTCATCAAATGGTTGACTTTGAGTTTGAATGAAAGGATGAGAAGTAGGTCTAGGTGTGGGTTGTAGTGATGAAGGCCTTCTTTGCGAAGGAATTATTCTAGTTTTATTTCTTTTAGCTTGTTTTTCAGTCTCCTCTTGCTCTCTTAGGTACTCTGCCATTTTTTCATTTGATATGTTTGGGCAACTCTTTATCCCCACACCTCCAACACCAGTCAAATGGATTTTCACTCGGCTATATGAGGATTTTACTGAGCTTAGCAACCATGACATGTCCAAACCCGACACCCATCACCAGCAATGTTGTCTACCACTGTCACATGTCTCCAAAGAGGGGAATCAGGATCATGTTTCATAGGAACCGATGTGTTTTCAGCTTGGCCTTGCACTCCACCCAAAGCAGAACTTGATGCCATCCTAATTTGTTTTTGATCACCAAGATCACCATAAAGGCGCGAGGTGAGAGCATACACAGATTTAGGATGTGTTTAAATTATAAACTTTAAAAAAAATGCAACATAATAAATAAATAAATAACCGTAAAAAAATAAAACGAAAGGATGAATTGAAAATAAAATTAAAATTAAAATACGGTATACCTATAGTGTAGAATCGTAGATCCTGGTTGCCTCTAAACAAAATTACAAATGCTAACTCTTCCTCTCAAGTCTACTCTTCTAGTTTTGATTCTTGAATGAACACTAAATTTAAAATTTTAAAACAATCTCTTCCTCTCAAGTCTCAACAATGACTTCTTCTCCTTCTCCTTGCAATGGTGGACTCCAAACAATAGAAGCAATTGCTGCCCCTCCTTCAAATCTTTGCCTCCTCTAAGCTCTTTGCAAAACCTCCTTCCAATCTTTGCCTCCACTAAGCTCTTCACAACTCTTCTTTGGCTCTTTGCTTATTCACTTGTAAAAAGGCAATGAAATTGTTTGTGTGATTTCAAATGAGAGGGGTGGGTGCTTTTTATAACTTTTTGTGGGGGAAAGGGTGTATTATTTTATTAATTTAGTGTTTAGGGTTCGGTTTTAGGGAGTAGAAAAGTCAAAAATTAAACAAAAATGAAATAGAACTTTAAAAGAACGTTTTTACTACTGGATACGTTCCTGATACGTATGGGGACGTCAGGATACATCTGTACATATCCGTGATGTATCCTGACGTACCCCGTACGTGTCAGGAACGTTTCCGTATCGTATCCATATCAGATACGTTTCCAAGCGGATTCGAGGGGAGTTTTGGCGTATCCATGCAACGTAGGTGTAAGACAACTAAAAAATGCCTGCATTGTGCACATTTTTGGCATGCACCATAAATATTATTGTGAATATTTTCCTGTTAATTAGCTTGGAAAGCATAACCCTAGAGTCTAGACGAGGATACTTTGGTTCTAAGCATGCCCTAAAGCATAGCAGCAAAAAATGGGAGATAGGAAAACAAAAGTATTTAAATGTCTTTTGGAATTCCACTTAAATACTTGTTTCTTTTCCAATCTCTCAGCAAGTGGTGATTATACTTCTCAAAAAATAAACTCACTACTATGGAAGCTTACAAAGGATTACAGATAAACCAAGTTGGTAGATCAAGGATGCGATTCAAAAGCATGCATGGGTTGTGTGCATGGCAGAGGTAGTTTGTGCAATAGAACCACGTAGCATATACAGAGAGATAAGTTGCACCCACAATAGAGAATTACAGGTTGAAATATGCAGTGGGAAATGGTGAGAAGATGACAATGCCACGCAATCAAACCAAAAGCTACAAATTGGAAATGAAATTATATGTAAGGGATGTAAATCATTCATCGGAATAGGAATTTTCCTTGCAAACTATTAGGCATTGCTATAAGCAGAAGAAGACATGCTCCAGCGGTAGAGTCCTTCGAAGAAAATAAAAGCTACAAAGGAGGATAATTGCCACAAAGGATAAATAGCAAATACCTATTGTAGTATCCTTTCTTATGAGAGGAGAGAATAATATTCAGAATACATAAATGTTTTGAGAACGATGTGTTTGGATTCCCAAAACATAACATGCATATTTGCATGTGTTGGTGGCTGAATTGTTGAGGAATTTCTGAAGCCAGACATAGGGAGGTACCTTAGAATTAAGCCCATGAATATACATTCAATCTTGCCATTGAATATTTGTATACAGAAAAACACATTAATTGCACACAAAACAGGCATTCTATATGTCAAAATTCTGTGTAGGATATTGCATACACCTTGACAAGAAGTCAGAATATAGTTTTTATAAATTAGCAAGAAAAGCTTTCATCATACTCCAAAGAGATACAGTATGTTTCACAATGGACCAAAGGTGGTTCAAAATTATAGATCTAAAGAGAGAATCCAAAAACCAATGTGCATACCCATTGAACGCAGATAAGAAAAACCTCTATGCATTCACCGCAGACCATAAGATAAGAAACCCATTAAATCTCTTTCTTGGCTTGTGTGAACTTGCAACTTGTCTGACCTCTTCCACCAGATACTGACCAGGTGCAATTGATTAATTTTTATTTCCTTCTTAGGCTGTATAGCATCCAATATACTCTTTGAAGATGAGATCATTTTGATCCTTGGATGATTGCTTTCATTAGAAGCTTCTTTTAAGTTGATCTCATCAACTTGCTTTGGTATTTGATCTTCCTTTACCTGCAATTACTTTAGTAGTTCTTCTTGCTCCTCTACTTGACAAGGAGAATCCAATGCCCTTTTTTCCTCAGCTGCCCCGTTTCCATACTTTTGGCCTTCCTCATTGTCTAAAACTTGAAGAGCAGGAACAGATTCACGTCTAAAGGGCAACTAATTTTCCTTCTACTTGAAATATCCCTGCTTTTGTGGTTACTTACAGTCTTTCATTGCAATTTTTGAGATTCATTAGCCTTCGAATTTAAAGGTCTAGCTCCTTCCCTATGAGCTATCACTCCCGATTCTTTCCTTTGGCTTTTAAGACATGATGGATAAATGCACCAATATTGAAAACAAGATTTGTATTTCACTGGTCTATTTTCATAATCCAATTGTTATTCCAAAGAATAATCTCACAGCAAAAGGATAGTTAAAGCCAACAATGGTTTCTCAAGATCAACATCAATACAAGTTCTAGCATGGTTAATATTTGAATAATCAAGGTAATCTCTTATGGTCTCAAATAAGTTCTAAAACATTGTCCAATCAGTCGGAAGACTCGGAACATGGTATGGTGTAAAAACTCCAGAGATATAATTGGCAGTCTTACCCAAGTTAGTATCAATTAGAGACATTACTCAAGAGGATCAAACCTGATTTCCTGTGGCTTAGTAAACAACCTGGATGATCCAGATGGCCGCTCAGATTTCGGCATTGATACTAGACCAAACATCCTACTCAGCCACAGCCTCTGCAATCAACCATCCACCTCTCCCTTGGACGGCAGAGCGCCCCCGCCCCACCATGACTCGAGGACCAAGACTGACCATTACTTCTTGGCATTCCGACAGAAGACAAAGACAAATCGTGTCATCTTTCAATACAGTTTGTTTGCCTTCTGCAGCTTCATTGCAACTATGTACATATGTATATAGAATTAGATATCACCATAGACAGTCATCTCGCTCGAGAGAATGTCATGTACTTACCATCCAGATTAATGAATTCCTGTTACAATTCTATATTTGTCTTTTAGTTTATGGACAACTCTTATTTTTGTTTCAAATTTATTTTTTTTAATTTGCTTCCGGGTATAACACATCTGAATTCCATCAATTCAGAGTGTTATCCATCGGATATCTTCTGTGATCTGGACCACTGCCTCACCTTCAAAAATAGTTTCTCTCTCTCTCGGATCAAAAAAGATCACTAGAAGAAATACTCTTAGGAGAAACTCGGAAATTTGATAAAAGCCTGTTAGGGAGCTTCTAAGTTCTATTGTAAACTTGTCCCTTTTGTAACAGTATCACCATTTGGCCAAATTCCCATGAGGAGGCTAATTAGAACCTTCTCATGTAAGATAACCAATATGGCTTCAAGTTGTCAAACAGATCAGGGTGCAAAGAAACCATGAGGACCATAGGGAATTCAACATTTTTTGAAGATTCCATACTCTTTAGGAGAGATATGCAAACGATGCTGATTTTCAGAGCAACTTGGTGGACAACACATAAAAAGCTAAATCTAATGTGTTATGCCAGAAATCAAAATAAAGCAAAAAACAAAGAACAACACGGAAAGAACAATATTTGCAGCAACTACCAAATCAACAACTTTACTGATATAGGAGGTACATACAACAATCTATGAAAAGGAATGTGATGCTATTATACTCTAGATTTTACATCATTGGGCAGTAAATCTACATTAAAAAAAAAATCTATAATAGAGAAGGAAGAGGCGCCATTGAAAAATGGAGTGGTTCATCTTCCAACAGCTACTGAGATGTTGAGTTGGTAGGGCTTGCCAGGATGCAGTTCAGAATGGTCCACTTGTCAGGGCCATAACTCGTAGTGGTTTTGAAGTTTGAATAGCCATTATGACTACTCCTTCGAATTGGAAATGATGTGGCTGATCTGTCAATACGGGTTGAGCTGTTTTTGACAATTTGAACCAATTTTCTCAGAATTTGGCAATTTGCTCGATTTCACATATCTCGAGATTCGTGACTACTGTCTCCAGTGTTTTTTTTCAAATCATATGGAAATTTGCTCAATTTCGCATATCTTGAGGTTTGTGACTACTGTTTCCAGTGTTTTTTTCTCCAAATCATATGGAAACGGTATTCCAAGCACATCCAGATGACGAGAACAGTCCACAACATTCTGAAGTGACCTATAAACTCAGCAATGTTTTGACACTGTTTCAGGTATTCTACAATTTTGCCCCAAAGTGGTTGGAAACTTGTCTGATTTGCCAAGTTTGTTTACATGCCTCTTTTCTAACAAGTTATGAAGACCTTGAGAGCTGGACAAACGAGTGAGAACCATCCCTCTCTCTCTCTCTCTCTCTCTCTCTCTCTCTCTCTCTCAGACGCCCTCAAACAATTATTCAAAACCACATAGGCACATACAACTCCAAGGTCTTGAGAAAGTTACTACACATATTTGGAATCCTCATACAAAACCCATACAAATGCTACAGCTGGGCAAATCCACATGAAATGCATCTGCAAGGGAGGAAATGCAGACAAATTTGTAGTCATATCCGAAGGGCAGCATAAATCCACCCACCAAAAGGATTAACCAAGCAAGAATGCCACTGTCAGCACAGGAAAACTAGAAAGAATCTTAGGAAAACCAAATAGGAAACTGAATAACCCTAGGCGATCACTTGAGCACATAGTCATTGACTGTGCCATCCATAAGCTATCCCAATCTATCTTCTTTGTGCCAGTAGCATCTAGTAGCAGGCAATAAGGATTCTGAACATAATGTTCTCAACTAAAGTTACCAGGGTTTGCAGGTGAGGGAGTGTTTCCGGTGGGGATAAAAAAATTAAATTAATTAAAAAAAAATCAATAACACAAACACATCTAAATTGGAAGACTCTCCCGTGTATGACTCGGCCACGTTTTTCGCAAACTCAAAACACTTAGTGAAGGACTCGGAGCATTTTTTGGATTTCATAAAAAACAAGAGGATAGGAGAAGAAGATCCTCTAGTGAGTTTTGAAGGTGTCTCTCTTTTCACTAGGATTCCGGTTGAAGGGACTTTAGTGGAGCTATGTTTGAGATCTACCTTCAGTTTCGTGTAGCCAAGTCTTTTTAGCCCAAGCCCTTCTCCTAACAACATCATTGACTATGTATTGGTCCTTTCACAATGATCAATGAGAATGCAAAACCTTCTTCTGCTCCCAAATTTGAGGCAGGCTGGAAGCATGTTTTGCATCAACTCCCTTCTCTCGACTCTTCCAGCTGTTATTTTTGACAAGGGCCTTTCCTTTCCCGTGGATATTTTACTATTATTAATTATATGTCCTGTAAATACTGGATGCAGGGCCCTCATTTATTTGATTTAATCGCTTCTTAGATATTTGGTTGTTGAAATTCCTTTTAGCACTTGCGACTAACTTTGGTCATTTGTGGGTATTAAAATAATTTCTCTCCAATAGATTATGTATTTAAATTCTTAATGTTTGTTGGATTAATGTTTAAGTCATCTCAAGATGGCGTACATGAGTAGTCATTACCCTAATAACATTTTCTGTTATACACTTTTGGTAATGAATGTACATTCACCACTTCAGGCTTCTCACCTGTAGCCTCTTTCCCCATTGGCATGAAATAATAAAAACACTCTTCTACACAGAACATTATATTTTATGAAATGTCTAGCCCTCTGACCAAATTACATTCAAGCGCATTTGAGTACTGTAAGGTCGATTGACACCACAATAAACCATATTTATTATTGTTGGCCATCACAGAAATGCTTGGCACAGACTGATCCAAAATAAAGTTTCAAAGAATTCATTAATATTTTTAAATTTTACTGTTTACAAGTACTCTGCAGCTCTTGATAAAGACGATCTCCAGTGCTTTTGCTCTATTCTTTTGTTGCCCACATACTGCAAAAACCTCGTCCGAACTAATGCTACTGCTAAACATTCAGAAGGCTGGTATTTATTCCAAGTTATGCCAAATCTTTAGCAGTTATCATTTTAGCTCAATACATTCTAATAAGTTATTAACCAATTTAAACGAACTCAAATAAGACCCGTGTCTGCAAATTAAATAAACTTTGATACGCACTCACCTCCTAACGGAACTCCGCAGATAATTTTTTTCCTTCTGTTTGTGAAATGAAGGCCTGTAAATCTGTTTTTGGGAAGATTGCATAACCACCTACAGTCTTTCCCCAGGTGGTGGATACCCTCCCACTTCATCACATTCGTCATTGAAAGAAATCGAAGAAATCTCTGCTGGGTTTGAAGCCGCAATTTAAAAAGGAAGTAGCCGCCGCATTTTGCTTCGATTCTCACTATATCACTCACACTGCAGGCTCTGGAAATCTTATCCCTTAAACTGGAGTCTGATTATTTTTGTTTATCTTTTAAAAACTTCGGCCTCTCTTCCTCAACACATCACATACTTAAAATGTCGAATTCAAGGAAAGGAATTTGTATTAAGTAAATGACATTATTTTTTTAATCTCGATATCTTAACAAATCACTTAAAATGACAAATTCATAGAAAGCAATTTGTATAAGTAGATGACATTATTTATATTTCTAAGGACTTCATTCTCTCTCTTTTTGTCTTCTTTTTAGAAAGTTGTCTTTCTTTTTTATCTTTTCATAGTAATTATATATAAATGGCTGCAATATCTTAGTCCTTTTAAGGATTTTACACAGAGATAGCTACAAATATTAACTTTGTTATTTCCTTTTGATATCAATTGTAACTTTCGAAAGATTCAAATCTTGTGATTTGTGTATTATTAATGTCCAAGCCAATTGTAAGGGTAATTGGTGTGTGTGTCCCCTTTGTATTGGTATAATTAGAACATTATGCGGAGTTTGATCTTAAAATGGTATTCCAAAATAACTATTAAAGTCAATCATAACATATGTCATTGATTCTGGTGGGGCACTTCCAAATTCAAGTATATTATGCTTTGAATATACCATAGAGCTATATTTACAAGACATGCTTCTATTCAAGGATTGGAGGTTAACACGACCCTTGCATCATTAGCAATCAATAACTCAACATCAAGTTCATCGTTTGGACCTCGTGTTAGTGTGTTGGTATTGCCTACTTTGGTTGCAATGCTTGTGCGATGGGTCATTTTAATGGATGTAATTTTCTTTTGTTGTGGTTATCCACATTATGCTTTGTGGCGAACAAATAAATACTATTGTAAAATTCTTCATTGTTAGCTTTTTCTAATTCAACATTGATTCTTTTCATCAATAACTTTTAATCGTCCATTGTCAGATTCGCATATCTCAAATTTTGCGAGAAATTTTCAAAACCTTTTTTAGTCCTCACTTTCTCCTTCCTATCTAAATATTTTATCCAAAGTAATAAATATTCTTCTCATAATAGCTTCGCAAGTCTATTACTATTGTATGGTGGTTTGTCACTAATCGTAGGTAGTTTCCCCAAATCTCCCACCAAAATCATAGAAATTCCTCCAAAAAGCATATTTGTTTTTTAAAGAAATGTTTGACGAAGTCGATTTTTTATAATAAAGTTCATTTCATCAAAGATCTTCATAGCTCAATTAAGAACTGATTCACACCATCTTTGTGTGAAACGGGAAGATGGAAAAGATCTAAAGAGACATGGGAAGAGAGAATCTATATCTTTTGCACGTCCGATGTGGTGGATTCAGTGAAACATTTCATGTTGGATTGTAATGCTTATAATGACATTAGGTCCCAGTTTGCTAGCACAGTGGCTATTGCCTCTTTTCAAGATATTTTCAATGAGAATATGGTTGAAAACACAAGAGAACTGATCATTAAACTCACTAATAGGAGATCTGAATGCTAAAAAGATCTTTAGCAAGATCTATTGTCCCATAGGTTGTCTTTGGTAGCCTCACAGATGTTAAAATATCTTCTTCTTTTTCTTTTTCTTCTTCTTCTTCTTCTTCTTCTTCAATCAATATGTACTTTATGTGGTAGAGTTCTTCTAGAAAGTTTTAAGCTTTGTTCCTTCTAATTTTGTAAAATCTTATTGGGATTCAAAGTTGTGAAAGGATCATTGATGCACCAATATAAAATGTTGAAACTTTTATCGGTGCAAGTAATAAAAGAGGATAAAACTCTAGGAATGGTGCATCTTGAAGTGCTTAACGATTGATGCCAATTACATATGATTTTCATGTTCCTTTTGTTCCCTAAATTATCATGCATAATGGTAAGGCATTTTGACCTTGATGATAACGTGTCATAATTATATCAAGTGCTCGTTTTTGTTTAGCGCCCAAGATTTCATAATCCATATTCGGGGTTGAATCATCATTTATGACCAACCCATTATCTTTCATAGTGCTTATGAAATTTATCGCTTTATTTATGTTTTTTTATCATGATATTTATTATTCCACAGTGTCTCTATCAAAATCTCTTCTTCCTAACATATATATTTTAGTCACTTCCATAATTTTGTCACTTTTAAGCCCATATATCATTTCCCACTCATACTCCATTGTATTTTGTTAAATAGGTTGATTACCTAATCTTCATAATCACTATGTTTTTCAACATCTTCTGGTATAGTCATTTGCTCAACATGCCAAGGATTATAATTAAATGACTCAATTTGATTTTATAGCATCACCATCAAGTCTAATATCTCTTTTTATATCACATAATGGTTTGTAAAGTAAAAACTATAACCAACAAAAATCAATCCATTTATGTGATTCACGTGCAGGGATGGAGAAAAAAACTTAGGAATACTCTTATAGTAAATATTATAATCATCACTCCCATTTGTTATCTATTTTTTTCCTTTAGTTATATGACCAAGATCTAGTTAGATCAATAAGTGAAACACTTTGCATGGAAAACAACTTGCTCTTATACTCATAAATTAAATATTTTTCATGCTTGTCACAGTCATCTTCATCAAATTTAACTATTGGTTTTAACACCTCACATAAAACATTCAAATTGGCAAATAATCTACTTCTCTCTACCATCAAAAGCTCCAACAACATGTGACATGTTTCTTGCAGTGTCCCAATATCTCTTTTAACAATTATTTTAGTTAGAAGTCTCTTATATGCTCTTGATACTAATTTATCAAGGTTTTTAATGTTTACAAACCGCAAAAATATTTTATGGTATGTTTTGGAACTCTTCTCTATTTTTTGCATACTTGGAAATGTAGTTGATTACAACAAATTCAGAAAGAACGAGTCGTCATTCTACATATAATTTATACATCTAAAATGTTAGAGAGGTGAAAACTCTCAACCCAGGACCACTCCTACAGAATTACCATTACCACAACTTCAAAACATGCAAGCTTAGACATATGCACAGCAGAAAATATCAAGTCAATAATGGAACAAACAATGTCTCCATGATTATTAAGCTCTAACAAAATATACAATAACTCAGATTATGCATACAAGGAAGGATTTCCCATATTATAGGATAAGCAATAAGTTATCCTCAACTAGAAAATAGGGTGGAGAGATAATATTAGGGAACACTAAACAATCCCTAAAATCATGGTCAAGCCACATGACACTGAGAATATAATAGCAATTTGTTAATAAAAAAACTATACTCCCAAAATAAGCTTATCTCAAGTGATTAGTGTAAACACAAATAAAACTAAGTAGGTTGGAAAATATCCTAAACCAATTAGTAGTGTGAACATGTTAACTCCGACACCCTCCCATAAGTGAAAAATTGGGAGTGAACAATGAGAAAAGCTAGGAGACATAGATCCAAATATCAGTCCCAATAACAAATCCTATTATGGTACCCATTTACAATAACTAGGAAAAAAGAGTTACCATGGATGAAAAAGAGACACCGCAAGGTACCCAAAACCCAAAGTAACAACAAAGTGGAGAGAGAAAAATCTTGTTGCAAGGCATCCCAAGAAGCATGACTTAAAAAACTCATACTTTGTTGAAGAATAAGTTTGACCTGTACTGTGGTTTGAATCCATTGCTCGATCACAAAACTCAAAATCAATTAACACTGTGATACAAACAGAATAGCTCCATATTGGGAGACTATCAATGGAGTCTTTGACATTATAATTCAACAAAATAACTAACCTTCAGAAGGAGAACAAGCTCAAAATCTAACTAAAGGAGGTACTGTCAAAGGTGATGTCAATAATGCTAAAAAATCACCAAACATAATTTGATCTATTGCCAAAAATGGTGTGCCATTGAATCTAACAAAGCCAAGGAAAGGACACAAGACCCAAAGAAACAGGATCTGAACCATACCATTCCTATAATAGTTGAATGGGTGGAGTGATGCTACAAATCTATATGAGTTGCCAAACCAACTCTCAAAAACTTAACAAATAGATACTAGGTTTTCACCAGACTAACTACACTTAAGAAGGATCACCGACTAAAATACAATCTGAAGGAGACTAACAACATGCCTAAAAGGTGTAAAAAATATAGATACAAAATCTCTCAAAAAACAAGAGATGTTCTACACCTACTAAAGAAAATAGCTCAAAATAAGGAGCATTAAAATGCAGGAGGAGAAAGTGGAGCAAAAAGTTGAATGGTGGAGGAGCCATGCCTATAGATTCTTCTCAATGAATGCTTGCATCGTCACCATAAGTGATCAGATATCCATCCCAAATGAACACAAATGGATGAAGAAGATGCTTACATATGATTTGGCACAAAGTGCACAACTGGAGCATGCAAAGATACATCAAAAAGTGTGTCAGGTTGATCATGTTTGATAATTGAAATCTCAGGTTCCTTAAGCCTAAGTGAAGGTGTAGTAAAACTCATGTGTTGCTCAATGATCCTCACAAAGAGTTGAAGTGAACAAAAATAGTTTGAGCTATGTCATCATGTGATCCCAATGAATTACCTACTGTAGTAAAACCAATGTCATGGCAAGAATGCCACTTAATAGTCTGAATAGGAGAATCAATACCCTATGAATTATCTACCAATACCTCCAAGTCAGTAATAACCCATCGAATGAAGCATGTGAGAACCAAAATTAGTGGTATGTTTCTCAAATGAGCTAGGTAAGTGATGCTAATAGGGAGCTTATGAGGATAAACAAGAGTGTGTAACTGTAATAGGCACAAGTGCAGAAGTGGAACATGCATTAACAAGAATAATAGAGCTAAGAGCATCAGGAGAAGGAGCATGAGCTAGGAACTCATAGAAACTGACAAATCAAGGTTAGTGGGTGCAGGAGTAATAGCTACAAGTGGATTACGAGCAAGAATATGAATGTCCACAATATGAAAGGTGCATGTTCATATGACTATAAATTTTTGGTTGCAAGGAGTGTATGAGGTCATCCTTTACCATGAATGAGCAAACATGTAGAAGAGAATTTTGCTTCTTGAGTGATTTATTTTCTTCCAAAATTTTGACTAGGTCCTCCTGAATGACACAAATTTCAGTGAAGAACATCTCATTCTTAGACTACAAAGTAAATATGTCATGGGAAAGAATCCATGATAAATGGGCAAGAATACTGAGCTTAAGAAAATTTGAATGTAAAAACAGATAAAAAATATTGCAGAGTCAGGCTATGTCAATAAATGTTTCCAAAACACTTATCAGACCGGACCTTTCTTTTTCTTATATCCTAGTTTCAGTCCAATACTATGTCTAGCTCCAGACAAATAATAGTTGTCTAGCTCTAAACTATAATATAGGTGAGCTAGGATTCAACCAAATATTTTATGGGAGCTCAGGAAATGACTAGTCTAACTTCGGAAATGATGCAAGCAAGAAGCAACAAAAATTGTGAGGGGGTTTGACAATACCTGTCAAACCGGGTCTCACCCTTCAGTCTTCAACACTCGAGAACAAAAGTACCTGGCACCAAGAAGATACTATGCTACAAACCATATATAGGAATGGGGGTCTAGGGCAACAGCCCCTGGTTGGGTCAAGGGATGGCAAATCCCCTAAAGCTAAACACAAATTATCCCTTTCAAATGACCATTGAAATGCCCCTAACAATTATTTTTTCACTTAGCAAAATGAACCCCAAACTCATACTACTTAGTAATTATGCGGATTTATTACAATATTTTCCCAATTTGTAAAAATTACTCCAATCCATAATTTTTAAAATGTTCCCTTTAAAAATATTTGGCTCTCCTTTAAAAAAAATTACCTCTGAAAAGAAAATTGTCTTGGAGAGCCTTTTTATGGCAGACTCGGCGAGTTGGTGCACAGCATAGCAAGAAACCTGAGTTGGTTGGGAGTAGGAGGTGAGATTGGTCCTTATAATGGACCCAATGACCTGATTTAGTCAACAAGTTGGGAGGTATCTCAGTGAGTTGACCAAAATAAGCTTCGACAACTCTCGAGACCCATAACCTCATAATGCAAATCATGCGACTTAATCAATGCACAATGCATCTTTTCAAAGATAAGGTATGAGGGCAGGATGTTTTAGTTTAATGTTTCTTTCTTCTTTAAAACAAATACAAAAAGAAAGTGCTCACGGATCTAGTAGAGCTTGATGGGCTTATTAATTTATTAAGGTTTAAACCCTACATTCCTTTCTTTATGATGGTCCAACCAAACATTTCCACCACGGTTTCAAAGAGAATGGTCACCATGAATAGATCTGGAGCATGAAGTAGATTTCAGCCAGTTAGCCAATATAACCAAGCAATATGGCACCAAAATTAAGCCTCCATCACTAATGCATATCACTTGCTCTAGGTCCTAGAGACTCAGATACTCCTAGGATGAAAAACGAGCACCAAGCCCAAGTAAGAGCTAAGCAACTAGTAGAGCTACAAGCCTTGATAATAAGACATGACAAATAACTTGCTACGAGGACCATACAAATGTCAATGATCACAGGGAAATAAAAAGATTATGTGATGGAAACTAATATTTAGGACTACCATGTGGACAAAATATATGGGTCGTAACTAAAGCACATATCAAAAAATTCAACCCCACTTGGGAGCATGATGAAAAAGCTTACCTAGGGGCAATTAGATAAAAGGTAAGGCAAGGAAATCTAGTGGCTTAGTTGAGGACTGGAGCTCAGATCATATACACATTTTGAAACCGATAGATGGAATACCCTCCCAAAGAGGATTGTGAAAGGGGAATTTGCTCAAATTAGGTGAAAAAAGGTGGTCTAGGCTAAACGGAATTTACACAAAACATTAGTGCGTTAGTGTTAAACCATATGATGACCTATTCTATATCAATCAAATACACACTTAAAAGTGCCCGACAACTTACGTTCTATGCCCTATATTCCCATAATATGAATCTTGATTTATGATCATTTTTGGTGCTCAAAATTCACATTAGGAGCCACGACTGAATTATGGCATTAACCAACTGAATAGGCCAATCTTAACAGGTTTAGGTATCTCGAGTTCCAATTTGGTAAAATGAATCGAGCTACACCAAAATGTAGTCGAAGCCGATTAAAATCCACACATGAGGATCATAAATAAGAGTGAGATTCAAACAATATGCAACTAGTGAGGTGAATCGAGTCGTATAGAGCAAATATTTAAGCTATCACTCAAGTTAGAATTCATCCACAACTTTTCCACTAATTTGCAATGCAGTTCTGAGACTAATCTAGAGCAATCGAGATTCGAAGATCAATCAGCCAGTGTAGGAACCAGGGCCGAGTTGGGATGAAGATGTTAGTAGATACAGTCTTCACTACTCTAAGGTCAATTGTTGAGTTTTGTAGCACCATTGATTTAAATGGAATTGTTTTGGGCCATAGTAAAAACAAATGCAAATCAAGATACATACCCAATGAAGTGAGACTCTAATTCGGGAGAGGGAGAATAGGTGTGATATGATCAAAATACAGAGCAAGAGCTCTCTGCTATGGCCAATCATGATACAATTCGAGTACCAAGATGACAATAGTTGAGGAGGATGAGACAAAGGTAGCTGGACCTTAGTGATGCACTTCTAAGTAGAATGCTGAGAAGTGATGATCTAATACAATATGGTGACACATGATCTAGGTTCTAATGCTAATGTAGATACAGGCCATGCCTTCGAAGGAATTTGATAAGGATCTCAAAGTAGAAGTAGTTTAAACTACGTATGAATATCACATGCAAAAAACTAATCACCCATAATGTAAATACAATTACAATGACTGATGGTGGACTTGGCGAAGACCCGAAAAACTGCATAGACCACTAGTTGTAAACTTAGCCAATAATGTCGTATGAGAGGCCAAAGCTACATGCTTGTCATCCAAAAACTACAGACTAGCACTTTAAAGCACCAATGCTAAAACTAGATACATGCAACACTTGGGTTGAGCAACTGGGTAGTAGTTGTTAGAGGTGACTCTGATATCATATTAGAGAGATGAAAACTCTCAAGACATAATCCTGGTTTTGCAGAACTACCATTTTCACTTAACATTGAAACATGTAAGCATTAGGGTATGCATCCAATGAAAAAATCAACACCCTAAATATCTCAAGAGGTGTTGTTAAGAAAACTAATGGACATTTTAGCTAGCTGAAGGTCCCATGTTTTTACTATGTTGCGCTACAATTTATGTTGAGATATTTTAGGATACCCATTGCAATTTTCCCTCCAGTAATGATCATATAACCATTAGTGGCCAGAATGTATATTTTGATGCCACATTCAAAGTAATAAATAGCTGTAACTATCATGTAGGGGGAAACTGTTGCGAAATGCCAAAACTGATCCACAACTATTGTATGACAGTATGTGAAAAATGATGCAGATAAAATAGTGGAGCTAGTGGTTGTCCAGGTGAATATTCCATTTGATACCATATCGGAGAGATGAAAACTCTCAGCCTGGGATCATTTCCTACAGGACACTACCATTACTGGAGTAAATTTATGTGACCATGCAACATTAGACATACACAATAAAAATATCAAGTCTTTAATGGAACAAACAATGTCTCCACAATTATTCAAGCTCTAACAAAATATACAATAGCCAAATTATGCATACAAGGAGGGAGTTCCCATATTATAGGCTAATAAGAAGTTATCCTCAACTAGAAAAAAGGGTGGAGAGCTAATATTAGGGAGCACTAAAAATACATAAAATCATGCTCAAAACATATACATGATAATAAAATATCAAGTTCTTAATAAAACAACTATACTCCCAAAATAAGCTTATCTCAAGTGAGTGGCATGAACACGACTAAAACTAAGTAAGTCGGAAAATATCCTAAACCACTTAGCAATGTGAACATGTCAACTCCAAAATACAATATGTAGTGTTTGTGTGTATTTACTCTATCATCTTTTTTTGTAGGATCAAACTTTTTATCTCTTTTGTATAAGTCTTTATATAATTTCAATCTCTCAAGATTCAATGACCACAATACATTATACATATAAGTGATGATAACCCATATTTAATTCTTGCACACATATTTTGTTTAGTTTCTATACAACTATTTCAATGTGTGAACATCATATCTACAAATCATTCTTCCTCTTTTCTTATGTAGACATGTACCCTCTCCACATATTGCATCTCATTATACACATTTGAGTATCTCTCTGTGGTCAAGTTCAATATCCACTTATGTAAGTTGTCTTATATTTCAAAGACATGGATGTTGTGTAAAATTTTGTAATGCATGTAATTCATGATATATTACAATATATTGGCTATACCGTGAAAATAAATGTAATATATGAAATATTGACTTGGTGATGACCTATAACATATTTATATGTTTCATTGGTGTGGGTCTTCCCAAGGATTCCATTCTTGAAAAATATAATGAAAGTATTTCTCAACATTTTTTCATTCACAATCATTTGTCTAATCAAGGTTGTCCATATTTAGTGAGCTTCGTGTAATCATATGAATCCATGCACATGTCGCGAACCTCTATGTTTCCATTCATATCCAAACCAATTATATTTTACTTTCATTCCTTTTTGTAATGTATCCTTTGATAAAAGTATATGCCGCAGGTGCGCGTAGTGTGCCACTATACGTGGATAATCAATAATATTTTGTCTTCTCCAAGTATAGGCTTCTCGTGGACTATCTAAAGGTGTTCTTGGCATTAGAATATGTAGATCAAGACAATACATATCAACAATACTCAGAGTGAATAATATAGTAGGTGATCCGATTTGATGTAACATGTGAATCAATTCACTGCAATATTTTTTCTAATAGGACCTTGTACCCCCCAAATATTTTCCCGACTGCATCAAACGATCAACTAGATGAGGGTGGGGCACATTATGCATATGTTCAACCAACTCATTGATGGTGATTGGAATATCTTGGAGGTTTTTCATGGATACTGTAAATGAATTTTTTTCATGATGTCTCATAAGCATGTTCATCATGTTATGTTTGAATCATAGGTGTCAATTGAAATGATGATCCCTATATATCAAAATAAATTTTTAAGAAGTCATGCATATGTACTCGTCTCAACTGTGGTTTTATTCAATCACATCTTATGTCAGGATTTTTTTGAGAATTTTATATCAAGTAAGCCTAATGTGACATACTCATTAATAGGAGATGTTCCAATCCCCAACTAATCAATCACTACTCTAGGATCAACATCATAGTTGTTTACCAAACATGGATTTATTTCATATGTCTTGGGTCATTCAAAGTTTTGAAGGCCATTGTTCTTGTGTGATTAATGATATTTCTTTCATCCATCTCCATCAGTGAACCTACAAATATAATTTTATTCACATCAAAATCAAACTCCATATGGACAAAGTTCAACTCGTTGAAACTATTTTCATTAAAGTTGGGTGGAAGTTCATTAAGAGCATTTTCATCAATTTAAATAGAACTTATTATATTAGATTTATAGGTTATTGCCTTATATATTCACTCTTTGTCAAATGTAAAGTTATAATTCATTTTGCATTAATCCATCCAAAAAAACATCGGTGAATATTTTATTTGATGTGGAAAAACCTTAGCAATTTCTTTTACTTGTCATGGAAAACTTAAATTGTATGTTGTTTATATTTATAATGACCTCCAATTTCATGTGTGACCTATAGGATTGAGTTGACATATGCTATTAATATTTCCTCAACCTCTGTTAAGCTTGTAAGTTTTGGTAGTTGTGGCCCATGATGCATATTGGTCAATGATAAAAACCAATGGTTTTCTTTCTCTTGTTAAAATTTGTTCCATACACACCTTCAATTATTTGAGAAACATTTATTCCAATGCAACTTTGTTGACAAATGCAGCATATGATTGGTGAAGCAATATTATCTAGACCATGTAAAAAAATCAGTTAAAAAGTATTCAAAACTCTCTCAATCATTCCATTGGGATTAGGCATATTTTTTTTCTCTTTCATATGGTGAATCTTGCAATCATCTTCATCTTTTAAGTTAAGATGTTCACTCCTATTGTAAATCATTATGTTGTGAATTATTTGCAACATCAACATCCATTTTATCTCGATAGGCATACTTTGGTGTTTCAAGAACATGATCTATCAATATTGAATTTATTTCTTTAGTATTAACATCAACATTAACATTTAACCTTTGATACCTTTGAGCCGCTTCATGATTATGATCTAGTCATTCTTTCCTTTCAGACTCAATGAGTTAATCTAAACACATTTATATTTATGGTATTCCTCTTAATATGTATTGATCATCTTGATATGTTATTGCATGACTTCTTATAATTCTATTTGCATGTTCTCAATTTTGTGCTTCTAATTATTCAACTGTCAATTTGGCACTACATCTAGCAACTCATTATATTTAATAATCATTTCAATGTTTTCTTTGTTCTCCTCTATTTGTGCATATTTTGTTTTTTTGTAGTTATCATCATCTATATTCTCTTTGATATTCTTTTTGATGTTTTCTTCATTGCTCTTCAATTTCAAAATACAACTTTGGACAATTCATACCTATAACGTATTTGTAAACAAATGGTTATGGTGCTTGTGTACCATGTGATCATATGTATAGTTAACACATCTCTATATATATTTATTATAATGTGACACTTACATTTCAGAATAAGTATTTAAATATTTGATGTCAACCACAAAAGAGAGGACTAATCACCGTGTCAATATTAATATAAGGCTTAAATGTTATGTTATAGTATATCTGACATACACTTCTGTAAACGAGGATCTAAATGTACATTAAATATGTATTCAACATCAACAACGTACTATGTTGGTGAACTTGAATGATTGTATATAATTTATAACATACATTATCTTTTTTCTAATAAATTATGGTATTAAGATCTAAATATCCTCTTTAGGTGATCATTATTCAAATATGTATAAATTTATTCCAATAAAATACATAATTATGCAATGTCCTAATATAATTTATTTTTTAAGTGTTTATATATAGCTTTTAATTGGAGATGTCACTTTGGGGATTTTTTACATAGATCTTCACAATGAGAAACGAATGCTTTTGACTAATTGAGTTCAACCCCTTAACATAAATCTAAATGAATACACATATGTAAATCTAGATTCTTATGCATTATATTTATATACAATTTCTTTTGTATATAAATACTTAAATTTAGTTGTATTTATTTAGTAAATCCCAAGTAAATATTTATTGGTTTTGAATTTGTATATCTATTTACAAATATATAGCCATATATAGCCATTTGCCTAACATACTTTATTATTTACTTGGGATCTTACGATGTATAATATTTAGTTAATACATACATGTGTTTACACTCTAAGTAATCTAATTTCATGGAAGCATGCAACAATATATAAGATGTAAGGGGTTGTAACATGAGACTACTCTAATTTAATTAATTTACAATTGACCATTTGAAACCATAATAATGCATCAATACTTGTAATGATTGATAGACAATAAAAGATGGCTCAAACACACAAGGGGAGAAGGAGACTTAGCTATACAAGTTATAATAAAGGAGATCCACATGTGTAGATAGGTGGAAAAGGCATATCAGAGACTAGAGATGTTTTGTTGCGAGTTATGGAATTGGAAATTGAGTAGGGGCATGACTGTAGGAAATCTATACGTTTCAGACTAAAATTAAACGACACTAAATTGGGTTTTACAATATTGGACCCTTTGGTAGTTGGGTTTTTAAACTTCTTGAGCGCTTCAATTCCTATAAATGTCATTTTATGTATGTTTCTCTTAATCGCACAACTTCAAGATGACCTATAATCACTTGTAACAAAGTGGAATCATATCGAGAGGTTGTTTTGTCCCTTGTCCCCAATAGGAAGAAGATGGTTAATTCATTTACAATATTGCTCCGATTTGACCCGTCTGGTGAGAAATCCCAATCCTCTTTCGACAAAGGAAGGAGGTAGCACCCTAGAAACCTACAGTACTGTTAGCATATGGATTTGCACGCATGCAAATGACATGCAACAGTGTGGGAACGAAGTCCCTCCTCAATGAAGGTGAGGCTGCCTTTATTGAAAACCAAAACTGTATTTACATCTGTACATTCAAAATTGTATGTGGGGGGTGTTTTGGAACATCAATGGAAGAAAAGTGAATGAAGGAGATAGAATGAAATGAAAGAAAGGAGTGGAATGGAATGGACTGAAAGAACATGCAAGAGTTAGGTAAAAACATAGCCTAATATTGCATGAAGAGAAAAGATGAATAACCAACACAAATAAAACGGAGTTTGAGTTAGCCAAACAAGAACATGCAAAAGGGGACACACATGAGCAAGTAGATAGTCAGAGCTTGATCACTGTGAACTAGAACAACTGATTACTAATGTTGACAATAAGATCAAAGATAATATTTGCATGCAAGATTCAAACACCTAACATCTAATGAACATAAGAACACCAAATGTTACAAGAGACAATGAATGAGACACAAAGTTCTTATTCTATTAACTCCAAAATATTTTTCACAAAGAACACAAAGTTTCTTCTTGAAACAAAGCTTGCACAAAAGTATCTTCTTCTCCTCTCTCAAAGTCACCCTTACAAAGGAGCCCCTCACTTCCTTTTATAACCCAAAAGTTGGTTACGAAGTAGTTAGGGTTTTAAATGCACATTAAATAGGGCACTTAAGTGACTTTGACTTTTTTCAACCAACCTTTAAAAAGTGACTAAAAATAGAAACCACTTAAGTTAAAAGGTCATTTAAGGAAAAATACATAAATAAAAGAAATGGGTACATGTGGACCCCACTTAAATGACTTGTATGCACACGTAGACATCCTAGTCAGCAATGTGCCACCTAGATCAAGACACCTAAGATCAGTGCCTTATCCATTGGGCCAAGAGTCCGCCTATCCCGATCGTACGGGAATGAACTCATTGACTGTGCTCTACAATCCTCCAAATGACAAGAGTGCTGAGTTTGAAACTTGGGCAATTCATCCACCCCTCTATCTGAGCAATATCCTGGTGTGAGAAGATTTGTCTTCATTCGTATTCATATTCACAATTCTCCACATGCTCAGAGTACCTTTCCATGGTGAATTATTCATTTGTCACGAGACCATAGTCGTTACGCCACCTTGGTTTATCAGAATCCAGCTTCTGGTCTTTCGCCACTGAGAAGATCTTCTAGGAGCCAAATTCGCAATTCACTGCCTGGAGTTATGTCCTTTGTCTTTGTCACCATCCCAAAGTGTTGATCTCCCGAGCAGAATTCGTGAGACTTCAGAGTCTTGGAAATCCATCTCCTTTGCCCCATTGTGAACAAGTGGTGTTGAAAAATCATCGAAGTGATTTATGAATTCGTTGACACACACCTTAGCGTAGTATTTGGTCTTTTTTTGGAGTGATGGATTCTAACATTTACGCAATCGCTTCCAAGTTTATCACTATTGGCTTGATTACCCTCTTTCAATTCTTCAGGATATCATGTAGCTAGGTGAGAACCTCTCCAAGTACCTCATTGTACATGGTTCTCGTGTTCGTTGGGAATTGATCTTCATCACGCTGAAGGGGATCACCTTCGGGTGTTGCTGAAATTGGATCTTCTTGTTGTGAGAAAGATGCTGTCGCCATTTTCTCCATTTGTGGTCATTCTTCAAATGTAGGCGGGGAAAAAACTGGATCATCAACTTTTGGTTGAAAAGTTGTGACTACTTCCACAAGTTGGGCTGGTATATTTTGAGGTACTTCCTCAACGAGTTCCACCTCTAGAAATTGTGTGATATAGATTACAGGTGCTTGCGCATGAACCAATGCTTTGAATTATAGTGTTGTGTTGTTGATTAGGCCTAAAGAAATAGGGCAATCATGCAAAGACGAATGATGACTGGAATGAGAAATTCTCGAGATGTGCTCCTTCTTCACTTAGGTGTTTAGATGACTTAACTCACGAATGAACCCTCAATCATATCGCTCCTAGCTTGATTATGAGCTCATGCATTTTCAACTTGAATTCGGACTCCCATGGAGATCCATGCCCTTCGTGTCGTCATACCTTCTTTCCAGAACCGAACTCCCTGAGTTCTTCTCTGGCTCAACTCACTTGAATACCGAGCTTAACCCGACATTTTTGAAAAGAATGGTTTTACCACAATGCTCATGGTTCTTCCTTATTATATAACACTTGTAGTAAGAATGTTTTGGCTTTGCCATAATAAGCACAATTGTACCTTCCAAATGATGAGAAAATACCTTTACCGATAAAGACCTAATGCTGCCATGATTATGACCCGTTGAAGATGCTCATATAATTGCAAAGCAAATTGTGCTTCAGGAATATTCTGATATGAAATAGATCCAACTCTATGAGATTCTCTTCCATGAGTTACATCAGTAAAACAAGTAATGTCTCAATAGAGAATCTTTGTAATAAACTTCATCAGGTCTCCTGGTAACACTCTCACTGTCACTTAATCGATTTTGATAAAAATGTCTTGAAGGAAAATCCCGAATTTGAGGATGTATTCGATACTGAGCAGATAACAACATAATTGGTCGACCTGCTTGTTGGAAGCGCTAAAAAAGGCTTCTACTATACTGCAAGATTTTGCAACAACTGATCATGACTGTGGTCGCGTGCAACCAGAACATCAGGATCAACACCAATGGTTCCTTGGGATCACCCTGCGGTAGCTGTCGCACTTAGCTCTCTCTGGAGGCCACTGATTTTCTGAGATAAATTTACTTCTCTACCCCGTAGCTGTTGCATATAGTCAATTACTTTCTCACGACACTTTCCTAGGAGAACTTCAGTTCTACACTTCACTGATACTGCCTGTGCAGCACAATTTTGAGAATCCACACCCACCCATGCAACATCAGGGCGACAGACCGTCATTTCACCATCAATGAATCCATGATCCAGAACACGCTATAGCAATTCATCTGTTGCAGCATTTGATGGAGCGCAAACAAGCATTCGTGGTTGAGGGCAAAGTTTAGGAAGCATACGGAACAGTGTGCGATCCATACTCTGAAGAACATCATCGATTGATCCTGTGCCAATACTGTTTGCATTATTGTAAGATTGCCTGTAGCTTTCAGGAGCAAGTTTCTTAAGCAGTGCACCGTAATAGTAGTGATATTTAACAAGATGAATAACATTCAACATTCCCCAGACTGTGTGTGTCCTTCGTGTCCCTGGTGGACCTTGCACCAAAGTGAAGGGCTAGGGTTCCTGCCGTTTAGCAGACCTAACTCCATTTGTACCAGCTGCTGTGGACCATTGAAACTCCTATGAAGATGGTTGATAAAATTTGGTGTGAAACATTTAGGCATTGCTGGAGGCTGCTCCCCATTATTTGGAAAGTGCTCTAGCCTGGGATTTAAAGTTGCTTTCTACATTCTCATCCTTTGCATGCATGGAAAGCTTCCAGTGTTCTTCTCCTTCAGATGCGCAGGATGTTGTCTTGTCTATCCTAGTGCCTTCTCTTCCTGGCGCATGGAAAGTTCTTTCCTCTAGTTGGTGCGTGGCCTGAGTTGCTCCTTTCTGCATTCATGGAAAACTGTTCTTGCTTTACTGTTTGAGCATAGTGTGTGGACAGGATTTTATTATTATTTGTTTTAAAAACTTTTCCTTTCTCTTTACTAGGGGTGGCCTTTTAAAACTGTTCTTTATCTCTTCCATGGCCAATGCGTGGCTTTTTGGTATGATTGTTCTCCAAATGCGTATGGACTGTTCTCTAAATGTGTATGGACTGTTCTCCTTCCTGTCTTTTCCTTCAACCAATGCGCATGTATTTCTCTTGCATAATGTTAACAAAGTATTATGTCTTCCTGAAGAAAAAGAAGCTTCTGACTTTTTCCATAGGGTTTGATGAAGGAAGTTACGAGGATTAATTCAACTTCCTCTCATCCCGGGTAGTGGCTTAACTGCCAGGGGGAAATGGGAAAAGTAACGGGCAATTGCCAACGGGAATGGCAAAATGGGTTGGCAATCCCCGTCCAATTTCCCCATGTGGGAAATTGGGGAATTTTATGCCTGTTTGCCAATCCATGATTTGGCAATTGGCAGAGGAAAACCCACGTGTGGGAAATTTGAAGGAAATTGCCAGGAAAGTGGAAATCCAGGTTCGGGAAGCCAACCCGGCAGTTGGAAACAAAAGCTTACTTCCCCGGCACTAAAACTTGTCAGATGAACTTTAATTTATATTTATTTAATTAAATACTCCTTAAGTGCTTTTTAAAAAAAATTAATTTAATCAAACAAGGAGCAATTAATTAATTAAATATTAATTAATTATTTAATGTATTTTAATGCGTTTAATAGCCTGGCGAGAAGAGTTCTTGCCCGAAAATCACGAAACGAAGACCAAAACGATCACAAAAATAAGACGATCGCAAGGAGTCCAATGAACCACGCAAAGTAATACTTTTCAAAATTTTCTAATTTTTAATTATTTAATTGTTTTTTGATAATTTTGCGCAGTCAAAATTGTCTGATAATAGCTGGCTCTGATTGGGGACAAGGACTTCATGGACGCAGCAACGGACCCAGACCCAAAATAGTCATGAATATGATCACAGAAAGATGGGGCACAAAAATGGGGCGACACAAGAGAGGAGACCGAAAAACAGGGAAACAAACAAACCAAAATCCTAATTACCTATATACATACGGGGAACAACCCGTTTTCAATTCTGGTAATATTTGAGATACTGCCCATTGTAGGGCAAAGGCAAATGAGTTCCATCAGGATATGCCAAGTAGTAGGTACTATCTCCACAGAAGTGTCTTATTTTGAAAGGTCCTAGCCATAGCGAGTCAAACTTCCCATGCTTTCCCTTCAGCTCAGGTCTTTTATCCCAGAGAAGAACTAAGTCATTGATTTGAAACTGTCTCTCTCTAGTTTTCCTGTCAAACAACTTCTTTACCTTGGATTGATGTTCCTTTATCTTGTTGGCCACTTGACTTCTTTGTTCCTCAAGCTTGGTTAGAAACATGACCCTTTTATCTAATGCATTGGTGAAGCATTCATCATCAACTGCCTGAGCTAATTTTAATGCTGGTAGCTCCAATGTGACGGGAATTTGAGCATCAGTTCCATACAGAAGTTGAAATGGAGACATCCCAATTTTCCCTTTTGGGAGTTATGCGGTCAGCCCACAATGCATCGTATAACATTTTGTGCCAAGTTCTTTGATTTTCTTCGAATAACTTGCACACAATGGTAATGAGGTTTTTGTTGTTGGATTCAGCCTGACCGTTTCCCTGCAGGTAGTAATTTGATGAGTGAGACAAAGATATCCCATATCCATAACAAAAACCTATCATCTCTGTAGAAGAAAAATTTGAGGCATTGTCAGTCACAATCTTGTGAGGAATTCCATAACGAAGCAATATATTTTCTTTGATGAAATCACAAATTACTACAGTAGATGTTTGTTTCATCGGTATAGCTTCTACCCATTTTGTAAAGTAATCAGTGGCAGTGAGCACGTGGGTATGACCAGCGCTGGAATTAGGGTTCAAGACCCCAATGAAATCTAAACCCCATTGTTGAAAGGGTTCTTCAATGACAACTGGCTTCAAAGGCAGTGCTGCTAACTTTGGTCTTCCAACTAATTGTTGACAGGCCTCACATTTGGTCACCCATTTCTGAGCATCAGAAAACATAGTGGGCCAGTAATAATGTGCTCTTAGAATTTTATGGGCTGTTACTGGGCCAGAAAAATGACCGCTGCAAGCATGATTATGGAAGGATTCCAACAACCTAGGTTGTTGTTCTTTATCAACACATCTGAGGAACATGCCGTCAATTCCTTTCTTGAACAACGTGTTATCCCAAATGACGTATCTGGTAGCTCTTAGTTTGATTGCTCATTTCTCTTTAGCTGTCAGATTTTCTGGACACTCGCCATATGTGAGGAAGTAGGCAATATCAGAATACCATTCATCCGTGGTACTGACAAAAACTACCATTGGCAAATTTTCTTCAACTAATTCTTCTTCAGAGTTATCTCGTGGTTCATTCTCTGCAATGAGTTGGCAGAGTCCTCTCCCTCGAACCAACTTGGTAGGTTTGATGTCCAGATCATATTCTTATATCTTGGAGACCCAATTACCTCTTTTAGATCCCGGTTCCTGTTGTGTCAACATTGATTTCACCGCGGTGTCCAGAACTAAGACTTTGGTGTGAGAATTCAACACGTAATACCTGAAGTGTTTCAAGGCTCTTACCACCGCGTACACATGTCTCTCAAGAGGAGTGTAATTAAGTTCATGTTTCTTGAATCCCGAACTCATGAATGCGATAGGAGATTCAATCCTCTCTTGATTGTGCTGAGTCAAAATGGCAGAGATTGTGTGTGGCAAAGCATAACAATAAATTATAAAATCCTTCTTAAAATCAGGACACACCAATGTAGGAGCTTTTGCAATAGCACCCTTGATTTACTCAAATGCCTCTCTACCTTCCTTTGACCATTTGAAGGATTATTTTCCTTTCATCATATCAGCGATTTCTTTAGTAAGCTCGGCGAAATCTGGCACGAACCTTCTCAAAAAGTTCACCTTTCCAAAGAAGGAGTGGACTCCAGGTTTACTTGTAGGCAAGGAAAGATTCTTTATAGCTTGAACGCGTTCAGGATCGATCGTAGTTCCTTCCTTAGAAACAATATGACCTAGGAGTTTACCTTCCGTAACTCCAAACACAGATTTTTTTGGATTCAGAGAAATCTTATGAAGTTTACACCTTTGCAAAATTTTCTCTAAATCTCTTAAGTGATCTTCTCGCTTCTTTGAAAACACTGTCAAGTCATCTAGGTATATCACAATGATCTTGTCCTTATAATCTGCAAACGCCATATCCATGGCCCTTTGAAACGTTGCACCAGCATTGATCAAACCGAAGGGCATTCTTCTATATGCGAACATACCCCAGGGGGTAGTGAATGCAGTTTTATGTTGATCTTCTCTAGCCACCTCAATCTGATTATAGCCAGAGAAACCATCTAGCATAAATAGCATTTTCGATCCAGTTATTGCCTGCAGAATATGGTCCATGACTGGTAATGGGTAGTTATCCTTTAAGGACGCCTGATTAAGATTACGGAAATCCACACAAATCCTAATTTCTCCATTTTTCTTGCGAACCGGTACAATATTAGCTATCCAAGTCGAATTTCGAATAGGAAAAACTATTCGTGTATCTAGCATCTTTTTAACTTCATGAAATATTGTCCCTGCAATCTTGGGATTATATTGTCTTTGCTTTTGCCTGAATGGAACTGCGCTAGGCTTCAAGGGTATGGCATGCTCCATTTCCCTGGGTTAGAAAGACTTCAAGTCTTCGTATGAATATGCCAAGATGTCAGAGTATTTGGTAAGGAGATTTATGAATTTCCTGCGCTCCTCAGGCGGGCAACATTTACCAATATTGATCAGGCGAGGTTTATCCTTGGTGCCGATATTAATTTGCTCATAGTCAGCAGAATTTGCAGGTCCTGCTTGCTCTTTCTCTTTAATAAACCTGTCATGTTTGTCAAAAATTTCTTCGAGTGAAACCAATCCTTTGGGAATTTTATTTCCTTTGAGTTGAATGATGCCATCACCAGGATCTTCGTTCTCAACTCCTTCCTGAATGGGTGAGGTAGTTGATTCGTGAAATGCCGAATCACTTCCTTCAAAGTACAACTGTTCAAAATTTTCTCTTTTCCAAAAAGGCAATAATTTGTTGATCATCATTAAATACTTGCCAATTTTCTGCATTGTCAGGAACACTTGGCCTAAAAACCATTTCAATGGTGTATTTGTCTTGATCAAATTCTGAATGAGGAATCATTAATGACGTTGAGACTGCTAGAGAATCCGCTTTGTCATTCTTTCCACGAGGGACAGATTTAATGGAAAAAGCGTTGAAAACTTCTATTGCATCCCAAACTTTATTTCTGTAGTGTCTCAGACGATCGTTCTTTACCTGGGACTGATTTCTTACTTGTTTCACAATCAATTCCGCATCTCCAAAGACTTCCAGATTTTTGATCCCTTTCTCTTCTGCAACTTGGAGGCCAAGGACTAATGCCTCGTACTCTGCAGTGTTATTAGTATTTGAAAATTTGAGTTTATAGGAAAAAGGAAAGATTTTACCATTTGGAGATATGAGCACCACTCCTGCACCAGAGCCCGTTGAGCAGCAACTTCCATCGAACTCAAGAGTCCAGATCTCATTGGAATCTTGGCAAGTGATCTCAGGGGTATGAACTTCTGTAGTCATCATATAATTACCCATACTTGAGCCTTGGAAAAGGATCTGTGTGCGAGGATCTTCAGTTTTAGTTACTGTGAACTTTGCCTGAGCTTCCGGCATAAGTTTCTTCATTTCTCCATTTATAGGAATCATGGCATGAGACCAGTCCATTTGAATCTCACCACCCAAATCCCTACAAAATTTCCTACTCAACAACATTCCATACGAGGCGGGGATATCAGCAACTAAAATAGTTACCTTAACTTGCTTTTGAGGGAATTGGGCTAAAACCATTTGGGCGTCCTTAATCTGCCCGATCAGAGGAACTTGCTTGGTTTCCATAGAGTAACACGATCCGAATGTTCTCATACAAGTCAAACCAAGAGCATGTGCTACTTTTCCGGCATCACATTATCCGAGGCTCCAGAGTCTATAATGTAATTACTTAACTTGCATCCATTGATAAGAAAAGACACAAAGAAAGGTTCGATTTTTTTTGTGGAGGGAGGAGCTCCCATTATTTTTGTGTTTTTAGAGATTTGGAGTTTGTTGTTGAGATGTCAAAAAAATGGGGGTGACCGATCCCCAATTTGTTCCAAAGGAGATACTAGAGTTTTGAGTGTAACCCAACTCTAGAGAGAGAGAGGAACCAAAGTACCTCTTTGGATACTTAAAAAATATGAAGGACGAATTATGAAGAACTTATCCACTTCTACACCTTCCATATTTTAGAATTTGGTGTGAGAAGAAGAAGGGTAGTCTATGAATAAGATATCCACTTTGAAACATTCCAAAAACCTACATACCACACCATTGAAGATGGATATAGGCCCAATTTTGTGGTATTTTAATGCTAAGTAATACATAACCATAAAGTGGAATGGATACACCATGCCTCTATAAGGTATTGTATTGTTAAGACTAGGTATAAAGATTTTGGAATATCATAGGGGAGAAGGAGGCTCATGCTCCCAAACCCTTTTAGATTGAAAATGTGCCTAGTTAGTTTACTAGAGAGAGAATGAAGTATTTTTTCCTTTGTTGTCATGCAAAATGACTAGCCTAAAAATTGAAAAAATTAAAGCATGACAACTAAGCCACAATGCAAAATTTTACTTCCCGATCCCATTGAACCTTCCTCTTGGCCAACCTGTCTCTAACGGAACCATCCTCCCGACCCAAAGAAGGTCCTACTGCAGTTCTTAAGCATGCCTTAATGTGTAAGGAAATGTGATTAAGTTCATGGATTTATTCAATGAAGCTTAGTGAAAGATGAGTCTTCCTGGAGGCCTAAAAAGGGAAATTTTGGTCATTCTGAAGCTAGTATGCATCCTTTGGAAGATTTTAGGAAATATATAAAGAATCCAAAGGTGATTTTAGGGGGAATCAAAGGTGTTGGAAGCAATTTAGGAAGATTTAGGAAATAAATTCCCACTTAGGGATAATTTGCTCAACATTGGATTTTCTAGGTGCAAGGAACAAACACTCTAACGGTGAAACCTAACTTCTCCGTATGATTTCGAGATATCTGTAAGGAATTAAGAAGCAATAAAATAGGAATTAGAAATCTATGGGAATTTTATACAAGGTGCGAACATCAATTTTTATCGAAGGCTTGAAGGTTTCAAAAAGCATTTCAAAATAGTGCAGCTTCCCCTCTCGGTTTCATTAAAAAATGGGCCTATCAAGTCTTGAAATTTGTTCCATTGATCTTAGAATGGGTTTTGGAGTCAAATTAATATAATATTTAACCCCAAAACATTATTATAAGCCTCTGTGGTGGAGAAAGTAAGTTTAATGCCTATTTCATGACATCCTAAGCAAATCTGGGTTTCTAGTTGTAGCCCAATCACACTTTTGACACGCTTGTGTCCCCAAGCTATGTCGCCCTTGGTGACAAGGAGGACTTGAGGGACACAAAAGTGAGACCTCATACTCCTCCCCAAATCACACTTTGCACACCTAGGTGTCCCCACTGTATTTTTTTGGAAAGATAAATCAAGGGAAACTAATATTAAAGAGGGAGACTAAAACATAATTTTTTCACCGATCTATGGTTACAAGGAAACATGCGAATATATTTGGGAAAATGAAAAATTATGATGAAAATGGAGGGGAAAATGCTTAGGATATTAAGGCACTAGATGTGGATTTTTTTAAATATATGTATTCTAAAGAGGAAGAAAGGGATGAATAGGCAATGAATATGCTTTTGTCTCCTATTCCAAAAGATCATAACATTTGAATTGAAAGAGGCATTGATGAAAACTTTATCTGAAGAAGAGGTGAAGGTAGTCATTCAATATATGAAATCTAATAAGGATCCTAAGTAAGATGAGTTCCCAATGGACTTATTCAAAAACTAATGGGACATATTTGTTACAAATGTGACAACAATAGTGAATGAATCCATGATTTTTTTACAAATGCTTGAATTTTTTTACTGCACATTTATGTCTTTGATTCCTAAGAAGAAAAATCCAAAGACATATGTGTAATCTAGACCTATCTCACTTTGCAATAATATATATAATAATATCCAAGGTAATTTTTAAGCACTTAAATATTATGTTGCCTTTGATTATATCCCTAAAACAAACGGGTTTGTAAGTGGAAGAAAAAATTTGGATGGAGTGGTAATGACTGATGAGATTTTATAAACATTAAAGAAGGAAAATAATTCAGGGATTCTTTTAAAATTAGACATACAAAAATCATATGATGGAGTAAGCGGGAAATTCCTTAGAAAAGTGATGTTGGCATTTGGGTTTAGCGTAAAATGGGTTTCATGGGAATTCTAGTGTTTTATGGGAGTATTTTCATCCTTGTTCATGGAATCCCTATGATATTTTTTCAAAATTCAAGAGGAATTATACAAGGGGATCCGCTATCACCTTATTTCTTTATCATCATGTTGGAATCGTTGGGTAGGTTGCTTAGAAAACTAAGAGAAAGTGGGGATTTGCAAGGATTTAAATTTTTTGTTACAGATCATGCTAATACACATCTACAATTTTTGGATGACCTTCTTATTTTTGGACAATCAGAGGTGAGAGAAGTAATGACTATTAACAAGGTAACAAAATCATATGAACAGGTTTCAGATCAATGAGAAAGTTTGTGCAAATCATTAGTAGTCTTTGAAAAATTTCCATGGGAACAACAAAAAAAGATTGCTAACATTTTGGGTGTTATAACTAAAATTCTACCTAAGAAATATTTAGGGGCGCCTTTGTTCATTAGGATAATCTTGTTGGAAAAAATGTTCTTATCAAATTTGTATTGCATGTTATTCATATGTGCAATACTAGAATGAATTTTCACAATGCAAGATCCACCTCATGGATCCCATATATGTAATTTTATCATCTTGGCAAGAAAGGTCATTTGTGATAACTTGACTTGTTAAATTGGGAATGATGAATCAACAAATTTTTGGGAAGATTCTTGGTGAACACTACCTGCTCTTATTCAAAGAAGGGATTTGGATGATATTCAAATTTCTTTGGTACATGAATGGGGCTACAAATTAAAACACTATTAGGAAGATGAGGGGTTTGATCCAGGATATGTAAGAAAATGGAAATGTTTCAAACATTATCAAGGCCTAGAGGAATGTATATTGACACTTAGTCAAGTTCTTCAATCAATAAAAAATTTAATCTCACATTTTCAAGATACCCTACAATGGGCTAGGGATAACTTTAGGAGATATGTAGTTAGTGAAGAAAATGCATCAGATTTACATAGAGATCAGAGATACATAAAATAAATAATTAAGAAAGATATTTAATACTCTCAATATTCACATAGCATAAACCATAGAATTATATAGGAATAACATTCTTACAATTTAGAATGTAGGTATAACTACAGCTCCACGAATCTCTCCCAAATAAGTGAGTGGTCAAACTCACATAACCACATATTTTTTTATAGTTGTTTTAATATAATACCTTATAATAAATTACTGACTTACCATAATAATTACCAATGTAATTAGTATTTACATATACATGTGGAACACTAACAAATAATTTCCCTAACATTACCCCCCTTAGCGCAAACATAGGGAAAACCTATCTTTGTACTTGCATCTGATCATGATCTGGTGATTTTCACAGATAATCACAAACCTGAAGGATTATTTTACAAACGGTTGACCAAAAACTAAGAATGGTGGTTTTACATTTGGAGTACCACAAACCAAACAATGATTATTTTGCAAATGGTTTACCAACAACCAAGAGTGGTGGTTTTACAAGTGGTTTACCACTAACCAAAAATGAAGGTTTTCAAGCAATTTACCTACAATCACATCATGATGTGCCAAGTAATATTATCATCCCTCATCACATTTCACCGAAGGGAATAACATAGAAATTTTTGTTGAATTATGTTACTCATACACACAAACTAAAAATTGGAAATGGAACATTGGATCATGTTCCCCCCTCAATGTGAAATTTCCACTTATTCAAACATGAACACTGAAAAGTTGAAGTAAATTGATACTAAAACTTTGAAAACATAGCGGAAAGCACACTACAAAAATTGAAAGTAAATACTCACACCACAAAAATGTCACCACAACAAAATGTGGCCCCGTCGTTAACGACTGATGAGAGGTCGATAATTGACATTTAACCTCTGTTTGCCTCTGTCCTCCGATGTCATGCTACTAGTTGAAATGGATGTGATCACGGGGCTCAATTACAACTTAGACGTCAGATTCCACTGAAAATGCGTCCATGAGGCAATTTTTTTATTTTTACAGTTTTTTTTACTGACACATCAAATATAGACCTAGTTTATAGATTTGACAAAATACATTTCATAACTTGATTTAGAATAACTTTAGCTTATTAAAGACTACGACTTTATAACTTATTGGAATATTTAATAGAAATGACATTGAACAACTATTAAAGACTAAAATAACAAAATAGATTCTACGGATAGACAAGAAGACCTAATCGACTTTGACCAAAATATCATCTAAACCATGGGTTTTTGCTCTTTTGGAAGTTAGGGAGACTTATCAACTAACTTATTAATGACAGGTAAAGGGAACTATACAACGTCAACCAATGAAGCTATCTTGGAAAATACAAAACTTGAGCTTATATTTATATACTGCTTTTTTTCCTTCATGTGCCTCTTCATAAATAAACTCTAAGATGCTCTGTTAACACAAGAACGTGGGTGTAGACACCAAAATTTGGTATCGCTACCCTTGTCGCCCTGCGTTCGATTCTTTTTACCATGGTCACCTATCAAGACCCTTTATTTTAATTCATGTTTTACTAATATTCCCCTCCTTCCCATCTATTATCCCATTCATCTTAAATTATTGCTAATCCTCATCATTTATCCCCTAATCCTCATCTAATTATCTAATCAACCTCTAATTCTCCTCTCTAGGTTGTTTATCATCCCTAAATTACCTAGTTGCTCATCCCTAGGCTCCCCCTAGCCTTTATTTGCTCCATTTCATCCCTCACCTACCCTTTTCATCTCCTTATGCAACCCTAACCCGCCTAAGCCTCCTAAAACCCTAATCTCACTTCTAATGGGCTTGATGCCTTGAGCTAGGCATCCTCCCACTGCCCAAATGGATGGTTCCCCGTGGTTGGTAGTGACCCACCCAAGTCGTCGTCAACCCTATAAATCCACCCACACCCCTCCTTCCAAACTGATGCAAAAATATAATTTTTGTGCGACTTGCGATCTTATCTTCGTGCTTGAGCTTCTCTACAGTTGTTTCAGTCTTCTTGAGAGTCCCTTTGAGCTTGCTTGCATCATTTGTGGAGACTTTAGGGATATCATCTTTTCCTTGTGTTGGTTTATTCCATTGTTACATTATCATTATTGCTATTATCAACTACTAATGTTTTGCAGGTCCAGCTGCCATTAGAGATCCAGATCTAACTTTCCCTTTCATCCATCTTATGTGCAGGTTCTCAATCCATCCCATCCATTTCCAGTCACACCTAGGTCAGCCCATGTCGCCATTGACCCTACTCCTATCACATCACTTATTCTTCCATCCAAATCCATAGCAGTCTGTTATTCTGTTTTTGTTTCCACACAGTTCCCAGATCAGTTATTCTATCACTCTGGCAGCTCAGATCCACTTTGTCAGTCCTCGGTCGCCATCAACTCATCCCAATCATTGTCGACCCAATCCATATTTCCATCTCATCTCCTTAGATCCCCATTTTCTTACATCCTTTCTGTTTCTCCTCTTTCATATCTTCTTTGCAGGTTATTATCAGTTGCTACAGGTATGCATCATCTTCAGATCTGCACACAAAGACTATCAAATCTACATTTTTTGTTGTTTTGATTCATTTGCCCCAATCGTCATTGATTGGACCTCTGCAACCTGGGTCATAGTCGACCCAACTAGGTATATTTCATTTTTTGTCAATCTATATTGGATTTGCACTTTCATTTCATTTCTGTAATTTCAGTTTCTATTTATTTTAGATTTTGCATGTTATTTAGTCCTTTATCATTTTTCTTATCTTCTTTTATCAATATGGAGGTTGACATCCACATAAGGAAGTTCATGCTTCTTGGAACCAACTTCATTGGGAAACCCCCTCATCTACCATCTAATTCATTTTCTTTCTAATTGTCTTTATTGTGCAGATCTATCAAGCTTGCAACAAGGAGTCTACTTTGTGCCCGTCCTTCATCATCATCTTATCCCAAGGTACCATAAACCCTTGCATGTTTTGAGTTTTTGATTTTCTTTAGTATCTAGTTCACTAATTTGAATAGGAAAGAGAAATTTTTTTCCAACATTATGGCACGCCCGGTGGGACCACCCTTTTAGGTGAGTCTCTTGCATTTCATCTTTCATTTTCCATATTTCTTCTATCTTGCACTAACATTACAGGTAGAGGCTTTGCTTTTACTTGTTCATGTTGGGATTTTGGATTGCTTGGATATTGCTTTTCGCTTGCTTTATTTTGAAGATCAGATAAAAAGGAAAATTGAAAACCAGGTATTCCCCTTTTTGTCTTAGTTTCTCCTTTTTGCATCACATTTTCCATTCCTTGTGTGGTTGTTCTCATTGAATCTCCATATTTGGTTTTGGGCTTAAAACGAACCTCTTTCATTTTTCTTGCAAATCTAGTGTAAGTAGGGGTTTAATTGGTTGCATTTCACACTTCTTCACACACATCCAAACACACTAATCAAATTCACACATCGAAACAATCCCATACTAGGTAGACCTAATTGGGATTTCATCACCCAATAGGAAAGTCACCGTGGTGTTCTGGCCGTGTTATAAATCCTATACAGACTTGGGCCTCATGTACCTTTAGGTATATCGAGGACTCCCCATCCAAAACTACCTGAAACCAGTCTTAGATTGCCATTTCTTAGGTACCCTCATTATCCACTTCCCCTTTTTCTTTTTCACATTTTCTAATTAATCAAGATAAAGAAAACATTGCATGCTTGACTTGTTTGATTTAATTAGTATAGTCATTGTTTTCTTGTTTTGTTTCATGCCCATTATCACGTGCTCTTTAGCTAGGATAATGGAACAAAGTCTTGCATTAAACAATCCCATCACTTCATCCCAATCAACTTCTGCTTTGGTCATTATCCCATACATGCCTTTGGTCACCTCTTCCATGGTAACCCAACCTTTGATCATCAATCTACCTCATTAAGAATCTCTTGTCCAAACCACTACCCATGATGAGACCAACCCCTCTTTACATCATCAATTCATCCCATCTAGGCTGACCACACCTCAATCCTCTACGTTGGTTTAATATTTTGGGCCTCCTATTATCCCTCATGGAAATGTGGAGTTCCAAGATCTCCTCGATACTAATCCGGTGGCTCTCCATGATTACCTTCTTAGGAAATCAACCCAACTTCCTATCGATGGACCACCTATCAAAAAAATATATGTTTATCATTCTAATTTCAAAATAACCCAAGTTATTTCTTCACAACTTGCGGTGATTTTTCCTAGAGACATGAATGAGCTCGCTATGGCTGAATGTGAGTTTGATCCATCTTCTTCCACTAATCCTTAACCTCATCAAACCACTCAACCAGTCACACCCATTCCTCCTAATCTACCTCCCATCAAAATGACTATCACTACTTCCATTCATATCACTTCTTAATTTGAAATCATCACTAGTATCCTCATCCATTCCTTCCAATAATCCCACTCATTACCTCTCATATCCGAATAACATAGTCATTCATTACCCCTCACATCCCACATTCATGCGAATGTGATCTCTTCCCAACCTCACCTAACAGAATCTATTCACACTCACCAACCTCCTCCTAGGGGTGTTTACCATTACATGACATCTAATCTACCCCCTTAAAAATCTCAACCCATCAACACTCATATCCCCACTCATCATATACCTCAACAAATTCATATCCCTATCTCACAACAACCCACCCAATCTCAACAATCATATCACATTCCTATTTCTCACTATCAACCATTGTAACAACCCACCCAATATCAACCAATGACTTACATTCTACTTCATTAAACAATTCCTCAAACACCTACTCATTCACAAGCCTACCAACAACCCTTTCAAGCCACTTCTCACATCATAGGCCGCAACCATCTACCTCTCATCCGGCCACTTCAAATGACCCCATACATGCCTTGGAGAATAGGTTGGCTAGCCTTTAAGCTACTACCTTAGGGTCAAAGGTTACATTATTTTATGAGAAAATTTGCAATGAACCTATCAATCCATCGATCCCAGCCAAACCCTATCCTCCTCATTGGGAACTTCTGAAATTCACAAAATTTAATAGTAAGGAGAATCCCCAACAATATCTTCATGCATTTAGGCATGCATGTTATCTCATTTCCCATGATCAAGACCTCATGCTTCACAATTTTCCTATGTCCTTTTCCAATTTCACATTGGATTGGTACAATGGTATCCCCCAACACTCATTGTTATCATTTACTCAACTTGCACAACTCTTCTTAGAACATTTCTCAATCAACATTACATGTAAGATCGCCATTACAGACTTATACACCATTTAAAAATTTGACGATGAGTCTATCGTAGACTTTGTCACATGGTGGTGTGAAATCATAATTCAATTATCATTTTCCCTTACACAAACATAGCTCATCAAATTATTTTCACGCTCTTGTGCGAAGCATATCTCATCTAAGTTACAAATCCAATCATTTCAAATATTTGAAGAAGCCTTCACCATGGCTTGTAAACTTGAGACTCATGCCCTTGAGCAAGATGAACTTAAGCTTAGCTCACACAAGCCAAAATACGAGTTTACTAAACCATATACACATAGCGACAAATCCAAAAATGCAGCCAATGCCATAGTGGTTAATTCTTCTTCCACCTCCACTTCTAATATGGGGCCTTAACAAAGAGCTCCTAGACCGCCACTCAACTACACTCCTCTTGGAGAATCCTATAGATCTATATTCGATAAATTGATGGCGGTCCATTTCATCACATTTCCCCCCATTCGACCCTTTGACGAATCAAGACCTAAACCAACTTGGTATTGTGGAGACCACTATTGCAAATATCACCAAGTTTGCGGACATGACATAGAAAAATGTTGAACTTTCAAATATATTGACCAAAAAGTCATCGAACAAGGTGATCTTTAAGTGGATAACCCTAATGTACCTTTCAATCAACCACTTGATGTTTTCAAACAACCATTTCCTAATCATGCACCAACAAATCAAACCACCCCTCCTACATCTCAACTACCCAATGCTCACACCATTAACATCATCAACACTATCAACACCATTTATCAAGATATCACCCCATCGATGACTCTACCTCTTCACCAACCACTACATATACCCCTTCCTTAGACATTGTCCATATATCTACACTTTTACCAACACCCATCCCCATCTCTACACCAATCACATCTACACCCATATCAAGTTCTACCATTGATTCTACATCCACATCTACTTCATCATTTACATTGGATTTAACTATATCCACTACCTCACCTACATATATTTTATGCCCACCTATCACATCATATCCATCCTTAGCATCTATTCCAATCCCCCTTTCTGCACTTATACTTGCACCAATCACATCGACTATTGTGCCCACATCTACATCATCCTCTTCTCCTACATCTACCTCATCCTTTGAAGAGTTTTTGAAAGCACTCCAACTCGCAATGACTTCAAATGATGTCTCTACTTCATCCAAAAAATTAGATACCCCCACATCAACCCAATCTACATCTTCTTTAGATCTCATCAAGCACAAGTTGCTTCCTCCACCAATATCAACCCCTACACCATAATATTTAGACCCTCTAGTTGAGATCATTGTCATCCCTTCCAAGGGTACCTTTTCACAATCAAAATCTAAGACCCTTGACTTGCTTCCTCTAAGGTCTCTTTCGCATCCTCATAAAAATATAGACATCCCTCTACCTAAAATCAAGCAATCCAATGCCACATCATCTAAAGGAGATAGCAAGGAAGAGATCTAAAATATTGTAAGAAACATCTTAAGACCACCCCCATTTGAAAAAAATCTTTTATTATTCAAGAGCCTTCAAATAAGTGTTTAGAACACCTTGTGTAGCGTCTCCCAATAATGAACTCTCAGGCCATTCCCTTCATCCAAAACACCACAACCAACAAATCAATCCAAATCAAAACCAACCAACCCTTCTCCAAAATCTGACCTTTCTTCTAGGACATCAACCATCACTAAATCTAAATCTAAGACATCCAAACCCTGAAACACTAAGACTCAACCTTCAACACCAAAGTCATCTCTTACATCTACATCTCTCACATCCACCTCTTCTTCTAAACTCAAACCCAAATCTAAGACTCCTATTACATCTCACAAAGACAAAGTTCCTCTCAACACTTCGGTTGAGTCATATGCAGAGGTCCTTCAACACTTGCTTCAAATTTCCACCATCACACTCCCTCCTGTAAAGGCCTTTTATCCACATAGTAAGAAGCCATCATGGTTTGACTCCAACCTCATTTACACTTATCATCACACCTCTGGGCATGATATGGAACATTGTAAAATGCTTCAAACCATTGTCCACAACATTATTGAGTAGGATGACCTTCTTCTTGAAATAAATAAATCTCCTCCTTCCACATCCTCATCCATAACCATTTCAACATCTACATCATCAACCTCATCCACCAAAGTACACAAGTCCCCCCATTCATCACAGAATTTTGTCACCATCACACCACCAAACGAAGATTATTCTAAAGATGGTCTCCACTTATTCATCAATGTTGTTCGAATAGCTACTCATTCTAGCCCACATGACTACAAACCAACAACCCAATCAAAATCAAAGACTTTTGTAGACATCCCTCCTCCTAAGGATTTTACCTCATCCATACCCCCATCAAAACCTAAGGTTGTTGTCTCCACTCCTTCTATTTATCCCACTTCATCTCCATCCCCATCATCATCGAAACCTAAGGTTTCGATCCTAGCTTCCCCTCGGCTTATTGAACAAAGCATTGTCAAACAACTTCAGTAGGACTTGGTTAATATGTCATTGTATGATCTTATACAAATTGCTCTAGACCATAGGCAGTCTCTTACTGAAGCCTTGAAACGTATCCCAACATCTAGTGATGAGACTCAGCCTTTCGCATCTCTTGTAGGAGCACTTAGGGCTTTTACTTCCATCTCCTTTAACGATGTTGAGATCCCAGACATTCCACCATAGGACCATGACCTTCCCCTTTTCATCACAATTAGAATCAATGACACCTTCATTTGAAGATCCATGATTGACAATGGAGAAAATATCAACATTATTTCATCACATACCTTTGGTCAGCTCAAGATCCCTAACTCCATTTTTGCCCAATCACCTGCAATCCTTTGTGCATTCAATGATGCCATCACTCCTTCCTTGGATATGGTTGTCCTTCCTATCCACTTTGGTGAGAAACTCCTCCATGAAGTCATCTATATCATAGAAGGGGAGTTTTAATACAATATCCTTCTCGAACGACCATGGATTTGTGCCATGCGTTGTGTCCCTTCTACACTTCATTGTTACATCAAATATGAAGACAAGGGAAAGATCTTGACTCTCCCCACTGATGCTCCTCCCTTCAAAGCATGTAACATGACTTATCGACCCAACAATGTCCTCATTCCCAAAAATGATTCATCTCAACCATCCACTAGTTCATCTATCTCTTCATCCAAGCTTACTAGCGATGATTCCTTAGATAGAGTCATGATCAACCTTACGCTGGAGGAGTATCATCTTCTCATGATCAACACCATCCCTACGCCTCATTTCCCCAGTAGACCTGACAAAGATTCAATGTATCAATCTAACATTAGGGATATCATTCCTTTTGGCCCACCTCATCTTCAAACCAATCTTATCTATGGTTGTGTCGATTATCCTTCTTCTCACATTGATGATCATCCTAATGCCAGAACATATACTAGTGGTTTTGGCTTCCTCTACAAAACATCCTTTGCTCACACATATCTTCATAGTTGTGTATGGAAAGGATTTGACATGGGTCGTTATGAACACAGTGTACATGACCTTTTGTTGATCAATGTCGCAAACCTCACAAAAAAATTGTACTATGTTATAAAGAGCAATCCGCCAATCCCCTTAAACCATCTATGATGCTTACGAACATGCCTTCTCCATCTTCTCCATCTCACGAGGTTATGGATACAGATAACACCATGTCAATCTCCTCTAGTTTTTTTTAGTCTCCACTATCACTTTGGGACCGCTCACTTATCAACATGAGGGTGAAACAAGGTCCCTTCCTCTTCACTTTCCCAATATGGTGGAAGAATATTCTTCTACCATTGACATTCTTTAATGCACTGATGATGATTCCATTATTTCCTACATGGGGGCAGAAGATTCTTATCTTCATAAGACCTTGTCATCTGACACATCCACCCTTCTAAATGAGTCCACCATTGATATCAACATTGAGACTCCATAAGAGCCTCTCATTCTCAAAGTGGGTTAATCCCTTGATCCACACGAGCTTGAGTCTTTCAACACTTTTCTTTCCAAACATAGCTAGGCCTTCACATGGTCATACTCTAACATGTCAGGCCTTGATCCTTCCATTTTCATTCATAACATCGTCACCTTTCCCAACACCAATATGTTTAAGCAAAATCTTTGCCACATGCACCCTCAAATTTCCCTCTTTGTTAAAGAGGACTTGCAATGCCTTCTTTCAGCCAAATTCATCATTCATATCGACTATCCTCAATGGGTCTCTAATATTGTACCCGTCACTAAATCATCCGACAAACTTCACATTTGTATTGATTTTTGAGATCTTAATCTTGCTTATCCTAAATATAATTTCCCCCTCCCCAACATTGATCAGCTTGTGGACCTTACTGCTAACCACAAGATGCTTTCTCTTATGGATGGTTTTTTTGGTTACAATCAAATCCTCATCACACTAGAAGACCAACATAAGAATTCTTTCACCACTCCTTGGGATACCTTTTTCCATTGTGCCATGACCTTTGTCTTGAAAAACACCTGAGCTACTTATCAATGAGGCATGACTTAAGATCTTTCATGATCTCATCCACAAGACACTAGAGGACTATGTCGATGATCTTTTGGGTAAATCCAAATATCGACAAGATCATCTTTATGTCCTTGAAATCCTCTTTGAGTGTCTCATCTGTTTCTTCATTCGTCTCAATCCCGCCAAGTGTGTGTTTGGAGTGTTAACTGGTAAGCTCTTTGGCTTCATCGTATCCATCAGGGGTATTGAAGTTGACCTTGCCAAAATCAAGGATATCCTTGAGATGCCTCCTCCCTTAAATCTTAAGCAACTTCATAGTCTCCAAGGCTGACTTCAATTAGTTTGTTGCTTCATCTCACAACTTTCAGATCGTTGCTAACCCTTCCATCATCTTCTTCACAAAAACACAAACTTCAATTGGGATGTTAACAACCAAAAAGATTTTGAGGATCTCAAGAAGTAACTCCTATCCCCTCACATGCTTACACCTCCACATGAGGGGGAGTCCTTCTGTCTATATGTCTATGATAATGATAATGCCCTAGGGGCTATGTTGGCGTATCGTGATGACCAAGGCCGTGAGCAGGCCATTTATTACATCAGTTGCACCCTTCACAATTATGAGACTCACTACACTAAAGATGGAAAGTTGTGATCCACCCTCTTCTTCGCCACTTGTAAGCTTTAACATTATCTTCTCAATCACAAGAATTATGCCATCACTAGCTTTCATATTCTCAAAACAATGCATTGTAATCCTGATCATAATCATTGCATCACTCGATGACTCGTTCTCATCAATGAGTTTGACCTAGAGTTCATCTCTCAAAAGTATATAAAGGGCTAAGCTATTCTAGACCAATTAGCTAAAGCCACTCTCCCTGATACTCATCTTCCTCATGAGCAGTTTCCAGATGAATCCATTAACAATTTTGACCATGAATATTCTCCTCTTTGAGTGACTCTCTTCTTTGATGGCACTAAGTGTCAACAAGGGGGATGTGCTGGCATCATCCTCATTCCTCCTTGGGATACTCCTATCCCCATTGCTCAAAAGCTTGACTTTGATTGCAGAACAATATGGCAGAATATGAAGCCCTTATCTTAGGTCTTGAAACCTTTGTCTTTTAGGGGGTTCAAATCCTTGACATTTATGGGGATTCTGAGCTCATCATCAAACAAGTTATAAACAATTATCAATGCAGAAACAAAATTCTTCAGAAATATAAGGAAATTGTCCTCCTTCTCCTTGAGGCTTTCGATTCTTACGCTATCCAAGCCATCCCTTGATCATCCAATTGTTTTACCAACACCATGGTTTTTATTACATCTCTCATCCCATGGACAATAAATGAATCCAAACTCTCTGTTGTTGTTAACCATCATGATTAACCATCTCATGAGTTACCTCACATCAATCTTGTTGAATCTAGCACATTAGATCTTTGTTACTCTCAAATATTCGACTACCTATCTAAATCCACCATTCCCTCCCACCTATATAATAATGGTAGGAGGTCATTCCTTCAACGTGCTAACCATTATGTCATTCTTGGTGACATTCTCTATAAACGTGGGTTTGATGGTATTCTTATTTGATGCCTTAAATCCCATGAATCTACTTGTGATATCCAAGAAGTCCACGACGACATTTGTGGTGGACACTTTAGTGGATTAGTTTTCGCTAATCGCATTCTTTGCCTTCGCTATTATTGGCCTTCTCTCAATCATGACTGCTGTGAATACATTAAGAAATGTGTCCAGTGTCAGCAACATTATAATCTTGTCTACATTCCTAGCCAAGCCTTATAACCAACTCAGGACCTTCTCACAAGGGGGCATTGATCTCATCGGCACCATCAATCCTCATTCTTCACAACGTCATCATTCTATCATCAAAGTGATCGATTATTTCACCAAGTGGGTGGAAGTAATTCCACTCCCCTCAACCAAATCTAATCAAATCATTGACTTCATTTATCACTATATCATTTGCCACTTTAATGTCCCTTACAAAATCATCACGAACAACAGAAAGTCATTCAAAAACAAAGATGTCAAGAAGCTTTGTGACTCATTTCATATCAAGCTTAGCTTCTCCTCTTCTTATTATCCTCAAGCTAATGGCTAAGACGAAGCAACTGACAAAAATCTTTGTAACATTTTTACCAAGAATGTTGATAGATTAGGTCATGATTGGAATCTTCATATCCCTTTCACTCTTAGGGCTTATCAAACTAGCATCTGCACCTCTATGGGCACTACTCCCTTCTCTCTTGTCTATGGATCTGAATTTGTTCTTCCCCTCAAAGTTCAAATTCCATCCTTGCATGTGTCTCTTTGTGACTTCATTTCTGATGAAGATTATCACCAAGAGAGTTTGACACAAATTGAATTGTTAGATGAACGTCACCTTCTCGCTCTTGAGCATCATCATGTTTATTAAGATCACACCAAGCGTGATTACAACAACCACCTCAAAGAAAATTAGAACGTCAATACTCTAGAAAGGAGCCAACGTGGAAATTTTTGCCCCAACTGGATTGGACCTTACGTTATCACACATAATTACGGGTCAGGAGCCTATTGTTTAGCCTCCCTTTATGATAAACTAGAAGTGGAACCACTTAACGCATTGCACTTGTGACCCTTTGATTATCAGCATACTTACATGTGAGCACTTAGTCATATTCTTAGATCATTCCTTCATCATTAGCCTCTTCCATCTATCATCATAATGATTTGGAATCATGTGGTCTTACATCACTTTCCTAGTCATGGCCTTAAATATGGGCACCATGGTCCTATCCATAACATTTTCCTTATGGATAGGTTTTCCCTTCTTGGTGAGAAATCTGCGATCATTACATTCATCACCCTCTTATTTACCTATTAGAACCACACAAACGGTCCAAAGGTTCCTCTTGTACATTTGCTCGTCACATCCTAAGTGGTCTACTTGGCTAAACCAGGGTCTTCTCCATATCAAAATCTTGGAAGCTTATATATCATGCTATCTTATCCAAAAACAGATTGATCCCTCGAAGGATAGTTGTTCATATAATGCAAACAATAAAAATAGACTGATCCCTCGAAGGACAACTATCATGCATATCTTATCCTGCCATCAAAAAAGAAGAAGAAGAAAGAAAAGTAGACCACTCCCTCAAAGGATGGCTACTCTATGGTAGTGAAGGCTTCCCAAATTGATCAACCTTCTATGTATCCAAAAGCAAAAGCATATAAAATAAAAAAGCAAGCATCCTAAGAAATCTTCCCATATAGATCAACTTTCTTAGATATTGCAAACTTCCTGCATTGATCAATTTGCACTTTTCCCTCCTCTTAGAGCTAGGGCGTAGTCTTAGGAACAACCACCTATGGAGAACCCTCTCCCCACGTACAAGTTACATCTAAAACCCCTTTTTCATGATGACATTAAGTTTATGACCTCTTTTCATCTATACTTCCCTCAAGATCTTTGATATAACTAAATATCGTTGGTTATGTGTTAACACTCGTTTTGGTCACATGTGCATTGCATTACCTGGATCCCTTTCTTGTTTACCTCCAATGAAGTTTAAGGCATATTTCATCATGCGTTCCTTGATATGACATAGTTTCGTTCACACCCATAGGTCACCAATCATCAAGTTGTGTTCTATTCTAATTTTCCACATCTACCATATATCTTCTCTTTACTTTATCACCACAACATTTATCTCATCTAAAATATCTATTTGCTATCTATCAGAAATCTCACATCTAATCGCATGTTCCTAATCTATCATCAACCATGTCTATCATCCATCGCATCTATTTCCAAATCACATTTTCTTATTATCACATATCATTTATTAAACATCCAATCATATATGTACATTCACCATCATCATCAAATACAAAACAAACATATAATCATCGTTATCCATATGTATCAACATAAATAAAATAATTAACATCATATAAATGCCACATGCTAGAACATGAATATATATATATATATATATATATATGATATGATATATCGTCAAAATAAAGTGTCTCAATACATCATTGGCCTCTAAAGGCCCTCTCTCAAAGATGATATATCATCAAAATAAGTAAAGTTAACATCAGATAATCACAAATCTCGCCCCCTTAGAGTAGGTCCCTCTATCTGTTTCTGGGCCCCACTTTGGCCCTCATCTCAGGATGGCTGAGCCATGCTCACTGCATTCCCAGATGGCTTTGCTCTCGTTGCTCGTCGTTGTTGTAGATAATCCCAATATCTCAATGTCTGTGGTAACTTGTGTACCACTATTTGATCATAGTATCTAGCCTTTGCAGCTAGTGATCTATATCTATCCATGGATATGGTGCCAGGAGGTTCCATTTGTCCTGCCCCCTATGATGCTGCTGGTGTACCGCTCGTTGACTTTGAGGCTAGTATAGATGCAAGATCTCTAAATCGGGCTCTATATGCCTTCCTCTACCTCTTGTACTGATCTATACCTTGGATGGTTGTGTCTCTCTGGACTGAGTCATTGCATCCCTCTCTGGGCGTATGGTCTTAAGCTCTTGTCTCACAGTGTCTCTTTCTAAGCAAGCCGCATATCACTTTGCGCATAGCTGTGCCATCTTTGCAAACTCTCCTCAGTCACCATCCCCACCACCTCCAGGAGCCATCTCCTCCTTAGCTTATATCTCCTCATCCTCATCATCTCCTCTCTCTAATCCCTATTTGGCCATTTGCACCACCTAAGTCCTCAACAATCAATTTGCAAACCCAACTCCAACTCCCACATCATCCTCATCATCCCATGGCTTCGGTGCCTCCTCCAATGGATCGACCATGTTTGGACTAGGAAAATATCTATCTATCTCCTCATGTCTATAGACAATGAGATCCCTTGGTACTGTCTAGAAGACACAAAACTGTTTCCAGACACTATCAAACTGTATGGCCTTGATCATCTTTGGTCTGCAGCCCTGTACCCACCTAGTCCACCTCATACCAACTAAATTTGTATCTAATCTAGACCATGTAGGGAAATATCAATATGGCCACCATATGATCTACTCTACATCGAGCTCTGTCAATCTATCACTATACCAATCTGCATCTCTTACTCCTATGTCCCCATGAGCTTGATCAACTCACCGTCTCAGAAATCCAACTACGAGCTCTATGTGATCCCCTGTTACCCATGACATCCCTGGTGGCGTAATAATTGTTATGTGCTTATAAACCCAATAGTAAAGGAGGAATCCTACATCCACTCTTATCCTCCTCTCTCACACACAAACAACACAGTGAAATACAGGATAATTTTTTTTTTGACTTGCTTCCACACATAACACGACACAACATGTCGTCACAAAGTTACAACCAACTCTGGGAACCACTTGTTACGGGGATGACCACAAGGTCAGCACGGAAACGTTCACACCCAAAAGGATAATACACTTTTTCTTTTTGACATGACAACATAGAAGTCCAACCACAGAACACACTTACAGTTAGGGCCAACCACAATGAGATATTCTTGAGGGTTATTTATTTTAAAAAGACATCTTGCAATTCTTAGCTTACGTTTTCAAGGAGGCTCAAGATATGATTCATACAATTCATCTTACCAAGCTAAGTTTATTCCTTTTTCACTGAGTAATTATCTTTAAATCTTCTCTATTATGACATTTATTTGTTTAATTCAATTATTTAGAGAAGGAGGTAATTTAATTCCACAAGGCCATCTATTTACACTTACGCTACTAGAACTTGCTCATGCCCATATTACAACATGGATTCGCTTTCAACATACTTAAGAGAAGAAAGACAAAGCACCTTGGAAAAAGGTTAGAGGGAGAAGGTTGAGTTGAAATCATCTTTAAGACCTCATTAGTTATTACCAAGATTTAATTGAAGCTTGAGGACTTAGCCATAATTATTAAAGATTTTACTTAGGCTTTACTAAATGAGTTTTATAAAATAAAACAATTTACCTTCCAATGGCTGAGAGATAGATTGTGTGGTTTCCAAATTGTTTTCTCCTGCTTATTAAATCTTATTATCTTCCAGAACTAACCATAGATTTCCCTTAAGTTCGTTTAAGAATTTCACCATGAAAGGGATAGTGTTCACTAGTGTAGCTAGGGATATCAAGTTATATAATGTTACTTAACAAAGGATAGTTTCATCTTTGATCACTTATGGAATTACATGCTCTCAAGTTGGTCACCTCTACACTAATTTATTTGCAATATAAATTTTAGTTTAACTTCTATAAGTATTAAACAACCCATTTTATTTTACTTATAACACACTATTACTAAGTCTTAGAAAGATTTAACTCAACATTTAATCGTAGGGGTAAAGTTTAACAATACTCATTTACGAAAACGAAAATAAGGTTACATCAACTCTTAGAATACCGATAATCCATTAAGGTCACTCAACATGCGGTAATCCAACTTTCTTATATTTTCCAAGATAGACAGACAATTCAAGGTTCCAAAGTTAAGACGACATAATCCACGATACAATAAACTAAGACATTGATCCTCTTCTAAATTTTCCACTAGATGTTATCAATAGTTGAACAATATAAAAAGGATTCATGCAAAAGAACTTCTCAACTGAGGTTGATGTAAAAATCTACAAGTCTATCCCTCATCTACTCGCAAAAATCCATCTGCAACAAATTTTCCACAAGAGTCAGTTCGCGAGAACTGAGCAAGATAAGGCTACACAAAACCACCATAACTATTATCTAACAATACCACAAAAGGAAGCACTTTATTACAAGAATTGGGTCAAACCTCTAAACACTATCAACACATCAAGTTATAATAAAGTCTCCATCATGCCAATCAAAGAAGGAGAAGACCTTGTACTTCAGTTAGGAGTAAAAGCAACGAAAGTATAGCAATTGTATGAGACTGGCCCTTGGCCCTATAAGGAGAAATAAACAATCTAGCAAAAACAGAATTCCCATCAAGTAAATAATTAAATAATAATTACAAGATTGAGATTTGATATATAGACCAACCATCTAGAAATTTATCAAAGGTACCAAACGCATAGGCTAAAATAATATATTTCTAAAAGAACAAGAGTTGATCGGCCCAAGAAAAGGGGAACCACGGGTTTCAAAAATTAACACAAAAAGCCATGTATAATTGAGTTTCAAACCGGAAATCAAATAGAGTAAACACACAACATAAGTTTCGAAGCGAAGGCAAAGTATACTAGTTTTGACCATTAACTCCAAGAGATTTTCCAATCATTCAAGAAGGGCCAATGCCTTACAGGCTAGTAGCAAACACGCGAGAGAAGAAGGGAGTTCCGTCAAACAAGAGTATACAAAAATGTCATCAACAAATTTTATAACACTAAAGATTTGCAAACCTCCACAACAATTCTAATGTTTGGTTAATTTAAAATAAATTACCTATTTCCCAAAACAACAATATTTTAAGGCAACCCTTGGTAACACAGTCAACCGTCACACATAGATACAAACATAATTTCTAAGTGACATTATCAAAACAAAACCTTCCGCTATGAATCCATAAGACTATCAAATGAAAGATGAGTTTTTTTTTTCCCGAAGATTAATCACATTTAAGGAAATTTCCATCACAAAATATTAAGGTAATTACGTGCATAAAAACCGACCAATATTAATTAATAGCGTTAACATTACAAAGGAGAAATAATGCAAGTTAGGAAAAATAGAAGAGCGCCATCAACAATAATTCTGAGAGGGGGATTAGACCAAAACTATTCTAGTGTCAACGAGGTACTGGATTCGCACAATGAAACCTCGAGCTTAGTTGATCCGAAAAGCTAGTTATGGTTCAAGTTGATAGGGATGGTCAAGGTACTTCTTGAGGATGGCCTTAAAAGCCTAGAAACAAGATGAAAGATAATATAAGAGTCTAAACACGCGAGACGGAAAACACATTGCACACAAACCTTTTCATTCTAAAAGTTTTAATACCGAAACTCTAAGCTGGCTAGCCCAAGCATTGATCACACTAATCCTACAACCTTTCTTTCTCGATGCCAAAAGGTTATCAAAGGGACTTGAGAAGGAGTTAACAAAAAACGTCAAAAGACAAACTTGGGTGCTAGGGAGGAGCTTCATAGTTATCGTAAACTTACTTCCATGATATCGAAAATACTAGTTTGATCAACATAATAACTTGCAACTCAATCGCAGAGAAGAATAAATACATAAACAAACAGACGAAGGTCTATCACTCGAGCAAGAGAAACATAACACCCAGAGGAGAGGGCACACGCATCCTTTCGACCAACATACTGACAACGATAAAAGCTAAAACAAGAAGAAAACAAGCAGAAAGGGGAGATCTCCCATCATGACATCCAACTGACAAATCAATGCAAGGAAAAGGTGGTTCGATTTCACAATAATTTTAAATATAGTAACAGTAGAAAAGTGTAGAAATATCTTGCCTTTTTCTCCAGATTCAACAGCCCTCCTGCCTCTTCCATTGACTTTGGACCGCCCTCCCAGAAACCCACACCTCAACAAAACATGCCAGACTGTAGAGGAAGCCATTGGAAGCTGGAAACGTGGGAGGAGAAGAGGCATCCATTTTAAGTCAAGAGGAGAAGATAATGAAAGGAAGAGGGTTCAGTTGCAGGAAACTAGGAATGCAAAACTGAGTTTTAAGGGAAATAGAACAGCACCCAAACATACTTCCCTCCTTCCAAGGGCCAGCAGTGCAAGAAAAACACCTTGACAGAAAGGATTTCTATGGCCTCTCTGCCCATGCAACCAGGTCAAAATGACAGACTGGAACAGGTGCGGACATCCATCCATGCGCGCAGGGTAAGAAGAGGAGGATTCCAAAAAAAAACAACAAGAGTTAAAGCTAAACAGCTGCCACGTTTTCCAGCAAGTTCATAATTGCAAAGCAAAATGTGCTTCATGAATATTCTGATATGAAACAGATCCACGCCTATGAGATTCTCTTCCATGAGTTACATCGTAAAACAAGTAAGGTCTCAATAGAGAATCTTTGCAATAAACTTCATCAGGTCTCCTGGTAACACTCTCACTGTCACATAGTCGATTTTGATTTTGCTAATCTCAAAAAAAATATCTTGAAGGAGAATCTTGAGAAGAATTTGAGGATGCATTCGATACTGAACAGATAACAACATAAGCGACAGAGGGAGAAGAAGAGCCTGCGACTGGAACAGTGAACAACGCGCTCCTGAAGGGAGAGTTATACATGGTCGAATCCTCTTTTAACCCAATAAACCCACAGAAGTTGGAAGACTGCTCAAAAAATGGCTTCTACCATACTGCAACATGCCTGCTTGCCTGGCTAATTACTGTTGCAGGCCATTGCTGTGGATCCCTGACAAGAACACACCTCGCAGCACCCAATGAAAGTGGAGGTAACACGCCTGCTTCACTAGCTTGAAGCTCCATCTAGCCATCATGTCAAACCATTACTGCGCCCATACGCATTGAACAAAAGAATCAAAAAGAGATCAAGGTGAAGAAAAACAGGACTCCACCGACTCCCATCTCCCTCACGCAAGGTAGAAACATAATGGCCATTACGGTCTGCAGGTTGGTGGTTGGGAGGAGACTAATGCCATCCACTTGCAACAAGACATGCGAATGGACCTGGTCGGCCAAGGTGGCAGTGGAGGGTAGGTGCAAGCAGTTTAAAAGATTTTTTAAAAAAACTGGGCAGTCCTCACCACGACCTATTAATTCAATGGTAGAGGTTAAAAATATTTTTGCGGGTTTTTCCAATGAATTCTTAGCATTTAGAAATTAGTTGGCCATTCAAAATTACCGAGAAAATCTCATTGTCCAATTATTTTTCCTTATCCACAAGCAAGAACTTCAATCTAAATTCATACAAAATCCTCCTTTGGCATGTACTTGTGGTAGAGTGTGTTAAAGGAATCAAAGAAAACCTTTCTGAAAACACCACTTAACTTAGAAGATCCATAATGGAAGCAAGTACAAACTTTTGGATGTCTCTTTTTTGGATAGTAAGCTTTATTAAACAATGAAAATTTGAGGGAGTTAAAATATTCTATCAGTGGCCTAAAGTTTGTGATTTCAAGACCATTATAAGATAGGACTTGAAAATCAATTGGAAACATGAAAATTAAAGAAGTTCGATGTCGATATGTATCAATTCTAGAAAATTGTAATGTGTATGTTACTTCAATTCTGAATTCAAGAAGAATCAATTAGAATAAATCAATGAATGTATTTAGAGGAAGCTACTAAGTGTCTTACAGAATAGCATTTGAATTTTTATACATATTCTAATAATCAAGATTTTTAATGATTTCAAATAAATTTATAAATGATGGGAACTGACTAAGTGTCTTGCAAAATAGATATTGAAAAAAAAAATTCCATATTTATGATAATCTAGATTTTTAATGAGATTCTTTAAATATATTTGAAATCACACTTCCTCCCCATCGCCAGGCGCCCCCATGAGCCCCTCCTTCAGCAAAGATACGGGATAACAAAATCTCTACTAACTAAGGTAAGCTCACAAAGCATACGAAAGAAGATATATTAATACAAATGCAAAAGGAGTTACAAGATTACCTGAACAGTTCCCATAAGCTAAAAAGGTATACGAATTTTTGTATGATTACTATTCAACCCGAGAAGATTAAATCGCAAACAGACGAGCAAGCTAGAGGAAGTAAGAATCGAATTGCCCATTACTCACAATGATTAAAACAACATGTGAACAGGCCTAAGCAACCAAGGGGATAAACTAGATGTTAACGTTCGAAGGCGAACACGAAGCAAAGACCGACCATGGAGCCAAGACATCAGAATTACACACAGCCGTTCGACGCTCCACAAGAGGGTCATTGCGACAAGAACTAGGGTAAACGCCGAACGGGGCATTACAGTTTAATTTCTTTTAAAATTTCATCATTGAAGAGTTTTGGTTTATTCCTTATTGTGGGTGCCCAACATGAACTGCTAACACAACACCCTATCAGGTTCAAAAGACACTACAGATTCAAAAGCACACAAGTATATACTTCATGATTGTATTACACCACAAAAGGTTACTCAAATACGGAATGGAATAGGCACAGTCCACATAACATAGTACTCGTCACACATCAATGACTGACATACAAAATACTCAAACAAAAGAGTACTACAATCCACCAGACATTTCCTCAATTCCACGTATGAGGATTTTCCATGACTCATAAAAACTACATGTACATAGGGTCCACAAGGGCATCAATGACATATCCACAACATCACAACACATATCCATCTGACATGAGTAACACATACATCAAAATACCACTACCAAAACATCACAATAACTCAACATATATCCTGAAACATCAACCATACAGACAAATATCATAAGCCTCCCTCAAACTCTTATGCCTCCCTCAAGTCTCTTATGCCTCCCTCAAACTCTTATGTCTCTTATGCCTCCCTCAAACTCTTATGCCTCCCTCAAGGAGGCCGGTTGACCCTATGGCCTAAGACACATAGAGTTCGAACACTCCTAACCCAAGTGACATAATAACGCGTGGTTCAACAACCCGCTAGTTATCTGTAACTCCTTGGGGCGTACCCCCATACAACGAAGCGGGTCCATAGGTCCAACCATTCCATGGTGCATCCCATGACCCTATTCCACACATCACGACAATAGAACCAGCACAACAATCCAATCTAAGTGCCAAGTGGCAAACTGCAAGCCTTGGGCAAGGCGGTAAAATTTAAAATCTAAAAGAAGATCCAAAACCAAGAAAAATAAATGGCCAAATAGCCATAGTTAGTGTCAAAATCCACATGTTAGTGCCAAAACCAAGGAAATGCCCAAAATTGTAAAGCATGGCAATCAAGAAAAGCTGCTGGTCCTTACAAAATAAAGTAAAAAGCTCAATTTACGAATAAAATCAACTTATAATAATGTCACATTACGATAACTGTGTGGCCTTATCTGGCCACCAAAGGGGTACTCAACGAGTTGCTAGCACTCGGAACATCGAGCCTCAGCTCGTAAAATACATATCAATAATACAACTGTCATCACCTCTATCTGAATCATCCCGCCACCACTTCGACAAGGCTAAACATAGTCATAGTTGCACTTAGGTTGCATACATACAACCACATAGGGAGAGAGGAAAGAATCACAGGTTGTTATCTACTAAACCGAATTTCAGCTTGAGTTATTGACCCATGGTACACCATTCCTCACTCTCAACATACACTTCTACCGATTTCCCTCAGGGTCGGTTAGCGTAAGGTTCACAACATAACATGTAACTACATCACTAACACAATGGTGGTACATATACAAGGTAGATCACAATCATACATTCACTGGGTGTAACACATCACTTTACCACATTCTACACCCAAAGTGCAATCACCATACGATAGGGTTCATACACTCACCGTATGACCCTAAATCACAACATGAAGCATTACATATTACACACATCATACATATGATGAACATAGTACATCACAACATAACATCCATTGCTACATAACAAGGTGGTACACACATTTCTTCAAAACATGGTAAAAAACATCATGATACAACTCATTTCTTTTAACATCAATCTAGTCATACAACACATTGATACACCTACATACCACAATATGTCACAATGCTCCAACACTATGTCATCCACATTATAATTCTTTTCACACACCACAAACAGTAATTCACACGTGAACTCTTCATAGAATCCACAAGAAGGAGAGAGAATACTCCCATCCCCAACATATCAACATGATAACAAACACGCACTAAGTGACATACACATCATGTGCGTTCACAATATCACAATTATGACATGGATCACATCACGCTTAAAGCACATTACTCTTCCAATATCTACCACCATCATGCAACATCATCATCATCATGCAGTATCATCATGTAACACCACCACCACTCCAAGCTGGCCCAGAGGTTTGAGAGCATGAACCTACGCTCTGATACCAAGTGTAACGACCCAAAAATTCACACACGAACAACACAGTAAAAGACAGGATAATTTTTTTTTTGACTTGCTTCCACACATAACACGACACAACATGTCGTCACAAAGTTACAACCAACTCTGGGAACCACTTGTTACGGGGATGACCACAAGGTCAGCACGGAAACGTTCACACCCAAAAGGATAATACACTTTTTCTTTTTGACAAAACAACATAGAAGTCCAACCACAGAACACACTTACAGTTAGGGCCATCCACAATGAGATATTCTTGAGGGTTATTTATTTTAAAAAGACATCTTGCAATTCTTAGCTTACGTTTTCAAGGAGGCTCAAGATATGATTCATACAATTCATCTTACCAAGCTAAGTTTATTCTTTTTACACTGAGTAATCATCTTTAAATCTTCTCTATTATGACATTTATTTGCTTAATTCGTTTATTTAGAGAAAGGGGGTAATTTAATTCCACAAGGCCATCTATTTACACTTACGCTACTAGAACTTGTTCATGCCCATATGACAACATGGGTTTGCGTTCAACATACTTAAGAGAAGAAATTACAAAGCACCTTGGAAAAAGGTTAGAGGGAGAAGGTTGAGTTGAAATCATCTTCAAGACCTCATTTGTTATTACCAATATTTAATTGAAACTTGAAAACTTAACCAAAATTATTAAAGATTTTACTTAGGCTTTACTAAATGAGTTTTATAAAAATAAAACAATTTACCTTCCAATGGCTGAGAGATAGATTGCGTGGTTTCTAAAGTGTTATCTCCTGCTTATTAAATCTTATTATCTTCCAGAACTAACCATAGATTTCCCTTAAGTTCGTTTAAGAATTTCACCAAGAAAGGGATAGTGTTCATTAGTGTAGCTAGGGATATCAAGTTATATAATGTTACTTAACAAAGGATAGTTTCATCTTTGATCACTTATGGAATTACATGCTCTCAAGTTGGTCACCTCTACACTAATTTATTTGCAATATAAATTTTAGTTTAACTTCTATAAGTATTAAACAACCCATTTTATTTTACTTATAACACACTATTACTAAGTCTTAGAAACATTTAACTCAACATTTAATCGTAGGGGTAAAGTTTAACAATACTCATTTACGAAAACGAAATAAGGTTACATCAACTCTTAGAATACCGATAATCCATTAAGGTCACTCAACAAGCGGTAAACAAATTTTCTTTTATTTTCAAAGATAGTCAAACAATTCAAGGTTCCAAAATTGAGATGACATAATCCATGAAACAATACACTAAGACATTGATCCTTTTCTAAATTTTCCACTAGGTGTTATCAATAGTTGAACAATATAAAAAGGATTCATGCAAAAGAACTTCTCAACTGAGGTTGATGTAAAAATCTACAAGTCTATCCCTCATCTACTCGCAAAATCCATCTGCAACAAATTTTTCCACAAGAGTCAGTTTGCGAGAATTGAGCAAGATAAGGCTACACAAAACCACCATAACTATTATCTAACAATACCACAAAAGGAAGCACTTTATCACAAGAATTGGGTCAAACATCTAAACACTATCAACACATCAAGTTATAATAAAGTCTCCATCATGTCAATCAAAGAAAAGTTGGGCAGAGATACCAAGTGGACAAATATAGAAAAGTTCAAATTTGACCTTGTAGGAGTAGATCCATGAACTTTGAAAGAAAATATTGAGTTTAATAGATTTTCCAAATCTACCAATGAGTAAATGAAGTCAGACTTGCACAAACAATATACATAACCATAGTAGATTCACATGACATTGAAAAATAAGATTGTTTGCCTCCATTAAGATATTTTTTCACAGACTCTCATCTTGGAACCCCTCATGCTCTGATACCAGATGAAGAGAATGCAACAAATGTACAGAGAGATCAGAGATACATAAAATAAATAATCAAGAAAGATATTCAATATTTTCCTTAATTCACATAGTACAAACCATACAATTATATAGGAATAACATTCCTGTAATTTAGGATGTAGGTATAACTATACCTCCACATTTACCATAATAATTACCAATGTAATTATTATTTATATACATGTGTAGCACTAACACATAGTTTTCCTAATAGTTATGGCTGACTACAAGGTTCTAATTAAGCAAAACTAAGGAGAAAATGTCTGGCTTAGTTCTGCCATATAGAATGCAGTTGGTACACTATGAATAAATATTTTTACTTGGTTTCCTTTTCTTTGGAAAATACTTACTCAAGATAAACTGTAGAAAATGAATTTTTATGGCCTTTCTCTGTGTATCATATCTAAATAAGATGGTGAATATTTGAATCACTTATTTCTTTATTACACTTATACATGAAATATATGGAATACTCTTTGTCACTTCTTGGATTTTGCATGGGTATGCCCTCTCACATTAAAAGTAACCTTTAGTGTTTGGCTGCAGGGGTTGAAGTGGATAAAAGGCTTATGGTTGGCATGTCTTGCAAATGTGATTTGGATTTTTGAGAATGAGCACGATAATCAGATTTTTAAAGATAAGGAATAGATTTGGGAGAAATGTTGGATTTGAACCGAGATGACAATTTATGAGAACATGTATTTTTCTACCAACATTAAGAATGATCTTTACAAGATAATGAGATACATATTCTACAGTACTGGCCAAGGATAGCATTAGAAACATAACTTTAACCCTTGTAAAATTAGTAGATAAAGGATCCTATGGAAACCACCAAAAAATAGGATGGTGAAGTTAAATTTTTATTAAGTATCAAAAAGTAATCCTGGAACTGGGGGTGCAAGCAACATGTTACTTAACCATAATGGTCAAAGGTTATGGTCATGTTCCTTCTTCATCTCACAGGTTATGAATAATGAAGCAAAATCAACAACACTAATGGAAGGACTATAAATGGCTAAGGATAAGGGGTATATGTATATTTTAGTAAAAGGTGTCTCTATGATTATAATCAATGCTATGATAAAAGGAAAGCAACAATGCAGGCCACTAGAAAGACCAACAAACCACATACACATAGTTATCTAGGTTCGTAAATCAAGGACACCAAGTTCCTTCTTGGTTGTTCAAGATCACTATCCTTTCAAATTTGTAAAAAAGAGAGAATAGAGGAAACATGAGCAAAGGAAATGGAAGAATGTAGATTTTATTTATAGTGTTGGTGATACAAAGTTCAACATCCAAAACACAATTCACAATTGCTATAGAGTAGAAATAATCAAAATCCAAGATCCTTTGGAATGGATAATCCATTCCAATTTATAGCCTTGTGAATTGCCTTTTCATCTCCACCCACATGACTCTTCATGTTCCTATTCTACTTGTGACCTTTCAATTTCCCATAAAAGAGACAAATTAATTATATCTCTTATAATTTTGAGAGAATACTTGTACAATTTACAAATATTGTCACTTAAGTAGATAGGAAAAAATATCATGATTATGTACAATGAAGAATTAGAATAAAGGGAGAGAAGAGGAGAAGGGAAGGGGATTGACTGATCTGTTGAAGAAGCTCCTTCCAATGTAGAACTTGCTAATCTGAGGCATGGTGATCTCACTTTCCTACTGCTGCCAGATACATAGATGAGTGTTTAGAAACACAATTATGAGAGATCTCGATGTGAGCTTGGGATGAACACGTACATCACTCATGATAATGCATTCTTGATCTCACAATGAGAGCGAGGATCACTCTCTTGCTTCATATTTATGATGCTCAAACCTTCTGATACTTAGATTCATGTCCCACACACTGCACTACAACATTATAAACTCTACCTTTACCAACTTGCAAGATGTGAGCTCTTGAAAGAAGAAATATGATCTCTTTCGTAGATCATTTGGCTTGACTATCTCAATCAGCTCACCGAGCTCATTGGGATCATCTCAACTAACTCAATTGGCTCACTCCAACCATCTCAGTCACCTAGTTCACCGAGCTCAACTCAACCAACTCACCAAGCTCAACTCAACTCGAGATGATTTAGGGTTCCTGTGAAGAGTGAGTTTATTCATTTGAGATATGATACAACTATGCAACCCTGTGAAGATGCTAAAAAGTGCAAATATGAGTGAAATCAGAGCCAACTGTAAATTTCTGCAATCTAAAATAAAGACTTAATGTTTTTAGCAAGGACTAGGACTTGCTATTTTGGGACATATCACATATTTTGCTCAAATTTGACCTTATGAACCTTATGTCACATTCCATTCTCCTATGTTGATGATTCCTTGCTATTTTTAGAAAGTGCTTTTCACTTTTTGTTTTTTTCGACAAAAATGCCAATTTTACCCTGTTTGTCATTTTCACTACTTTTGGATGCTTTCAATGATCATATCTTGCAACCTTGAGTGATTTAATATTTTTATTATGAAACAAGGAAAAATAAAGATAAAATAAGTGCACCAAGATGGTGGACAATTAAGTGGACATAAAAACCCAAAATTTAGGTACCGCGTGCTTTATAAATCATGCAAACTAGTTTTATAAACTCGCGATTTCCATGCAACCTATATAGGCTTGGTGATTTCCAAACCTAAAACCATGATCGTGGTCCTCTGAGACAAAAAAATAGACCCATGACTCCTCATTTTCCCTCATTTTTCCTTTCCAACCGTGATTTCTCCTAGACCTTTGGCACTCGCGCTTTGAATACCCCCTAAAAATTACTCTTCGAGACTTGTGGATCGTGATAGTTTTAACCATGCCACCAAGACAAAGAGGTAAGCCCTCGATTTTGATCAATTTGTTTGCATTTTAGGTTATTTTTTTGTGATTTTCATGGGTTTTTCAATTTTTTGTTTATGTATACAATTTTTTTGTTTTGTCAGTTGCTCAGAAAGCTCGTAATCCTACAAACCATCAAAATATTCCTCTAAACCCTCCAAAAATCCTCAAAACCCTCCAAACATTCCATAAAACCCTCCTCCAAACATAGATCTGCCTCCTGTGGCTCCTTCTGTCCCCACGGAACCAACAGGAACACAAGCTGATATCATTGGAAAAATCTGACAAAATAAAATTGCCATTGAGAACCTTATTCAGAATATAAGACAAAATCATGCCACAAATCCGTCCCGCATGACTTTAGCCAACACATTGCAAACATTGATTGGCGAAGTTGACTCCGCAACCAACCAAATAGACAGATGGAATACCTTTAGAGGTGATTGTAGGTAGTGGTATGCAAATAAATTATCCCATGCGGCCGTAAAAGACAAAAAAATTGGAAAAGACCGCATTTGTGCATTATTTACTGACCCAAGAACCAATGCCCCCCTGCAGTTACTTGCAAATGGTTCCCAATCCATTGGTGCCACGATGACCGAATCAAGAACAATTTTTGGGACCGATGGTGGATGGTTTTTGATTATCCACCATGCAACAACAATGAGGTTCCCCTCTATTTTTTGAAGAAATTATATTGCGAGTTCGTGCTTAATGAGGTCCCAAATTATTTTGACTTTTCTGATTTTTATGGGCGAGGTGGTGGCTCTGCACAGAGTAGACCTGGTGCACACGTAGGTCAACCAAGGATCCCCCATGCCCCAAAACCCCCACTTCCTTCAGTTATCCCTCCTACAGTGAAGGAGGTTGTGGAGATTGACACACTACATGCATTGAGGGAGCTCATTGACACTCTGACCCAACATAGTGAGCAGATTGCATCTGGTGATGTTGGTGGAGGCGCTAGTTCTAGCGCACCACACCACTATGGATCATGTGGTGCCGTATGCACTGTGGGCGAGACATTATTTGCTGGATCACATGATTTCTTTTCTCTAGATGAGATGATGGCGGATGTTTTTGGAACTGGTGCAAAGGATCTTGGTCTTTCACAGGTAAATGTCAAATAAATATTTAATATATATATATACAATAGTTTAATTCATGTTTGAGATTTTAATATATATGTATTTCATTGTACGTTATGTACATACATGTAAAAACTAATTTTTTATTTTATTTTAAATAGCAAGAGCCGGTGAAGGAAACATCCGGCGTCGACATGCTAGCTACTGTAGCTGGGCATGTTACAAACGTAAGTTTCAAGTTGTACTTAAATTTCAAATTTCATTTGATTGTGCACTTTTATTATTATAATGTTTCACCTGTACATGTACATATTAATATATGTTTGTCTTTTATACGTGCAGGAGCCTGGCGGGTCATCATCTGCTCTGGGAACTGAGGCTATTGGCACGCCTCACGTGACTTTTACGCAGGTTAGTTTCTCTTTACACTTTGTTTCTAATTGTGGAAGTTCACGTGGATTATGCTTTGGCTCTGTTATGTGGCAGTCATGTAGATTAATATTGATTTGTACATGTTTTTTGTATAGCTTATGACTGCCAGAGAGACTCCTCCATATATGCAGACTGTGGAGGCTACTGTAGATACTGCCATAGCATCTGCAGATCCACTAACTGAGGTACAATTTTTCAAATTTGTTAAATTTATTTAGGAATTATTTCTTATTACTTAAATCTACAATATCAAATTTTGTACACATGAAATATTTAATTTGAAATTTAATTATTTGTATGTAGCTTACCTCTCATGAGTCTACTGTTGTCCCTATCATGCGTCAACGACAAATTGATAGGGATCATGACATTGCGGTAAGATTTCACATGCATTTTAACTAAATTCTAAGTTTCTAAATTTTGAATGTATTTTAAAAATATGGGTGTTAAAAACTTGTTGTTTATGAATGTGCAGGTTAGGTTGTAGGCCTGCTTAGAGATGCCTAGGACCACACGGATGAAATCCGTAGTGGCATCTCCCTCCACTACATCCCCAGGTCATGGACATGCTACTTCTAGCAGGGCAAAGAGAGGGAAGATGTTTCATGATTAGATTCATAGGATGTGGATGTACATATATATATATATATGGGCCAGCTAGTCCTAGTTCATGATTCTTCATAGGACATTGTATATATAGCCTTATGCGACCACATGTGGTCCTATATGTATGACACACTTGGTTCGAGATGTACACATGTTATGAACTTATATTTTCAGAGACGTGCATTCAACACACTTAGTTTGATACATTATATATCCATGTGTTGGTTTTCATAATGATATTACTTCTATGTTTGATTTGAATTCATTGCACATGATATCCTTCTATGTATGTATATTCTATGTATATTAATTCTATATGTATGTTTGATTTAAAATTAAAAAACTATGGTGCAACATATATGAATATAACGTTACTATGGTGCAACATTGCATGGTACAATTGTTAAGAAATTAAGGGAAGCATGTGTATTCCTCCATCAACATGGGCAACTTATCATTTTCCTCTTAAGTCATGAAAAAATATTTCATACCTTGAATCTTGAAATAAGATGTCTTCCCTTGGCTCATTTGGTTTTTGAACTGTGTATTTAATTTTATTTATCAGAAGGATATTATTCATTTTACCATTGATGAGTATGGTGGTGTATGACCAATCCATCTTTATATCCCCACCAATATCGTGATAGAAACTTTGGCTCAACAATATACCATACGTAGCTAGCATGTCTTCCACAAGTATTTCCATCTTGATTTTCTTGTCAGGGAAGTCTACAAATTCTGGCTTGAGAATCTTTCACCTGGCCGAAAAGAGGTAATTATTTTGTTTTCATGTAGTAACAATGGCCAATAGCAAGGCTGAGAGTAATACCAATAGAGTTAGCAAATTTTATAAGCATGACATTGTCAGAGGTGCCAGAGTCAATAATGCAATTATTCAATTTATAGGTCCATTGACCAACAAGGAAAGATAGAAAGGTTCTTATTTCCTAGAAGCTTGAGGATTTTAAGGAAAGAAGGTTCTAGGAATGAGTGGTTCTAGGAGTGGGAAGTGATTCTTTAGTGTTGGTAGGATTCTTGGAACATGTATTTTTACTACTTCCTTTGATAAACTAGACGAGGATTAAAGTGTTTTGCTTGGGAAGTAGAAGAAGAGGCTTATTTATTTTTTTATGAGTGGGTGAACACTAAACAAGAGTAACTATTCATATCATCTATCTAGATTATTCAGGATCTTTGTTAGGTGAGTATTCACAATAACCAATAATTGCATAACCATCTTCTTCTTCTCTTTCAATTTCTGATTCAACAATTTCTTGAAAAAGTTGTAATTGTTGAAAAAGTTAAAAAAGTTGTAATTGTTGAAAAAGTTGAAATTGGGTTGAACCAAACTGACTATGTGGAATTCTGTGGCCAGGTGAAAGAGGAGGTTGTTTGTTGAAACAATGTCGTTGCTTCCGGGCTAAAGCGTAGTCCCTTAAGAGCCTTGAGACCAAAAAATTGTTCAACTTCGATGGGTGACTACGTGCTCTCTGTGGCACCTAAGGACTCATTTGATCTACACCTCGGCGTAGGGACCCTATACATAGCCTGTCTCAGGTTTTTCCTTCTCCAATCGGTGCTCTCGCTATTGTTTGCAGGAGTTTGAGACAATGTAAGGCTGTTATATTTTACAAACGGGGTCATGGCACCAAAATGACTGCACTGACAACTATCGTTGCTTCCGGGCTACCTCGTTCTTCCGGGTGGGCGTAGTCCCTTAAGTGCCCTTAGACAAAAAAATCATTCAACTTCGACGGGTGACTACGTAGACTCCATGGCACCTAAGGATGTCTCGTTGATCCTACACCTCAGTGTAGGGACCCTCTACAATAGCATGTCTCAGTTTTTTCCTTCTCCAATCGGTGCTCTCGCTGCCCTATTGTTTGCAAACGCGCCGAATAGTGTAGTTTGAGACAGTGTAAGGCTGTCAAACGGTATATTTTGCAAACGGTGGGTCGTGGCACCAAACCAACTGTGCTGAAACATTTGGGTGGCCAGGTGAATGCTAGAGGTAGCATCATTTTGGTGTGCGACAATGTTGTTGCTTCCAGGTTACCTCATTCGGGCGTAGTCCCTTGAGAGCCCTGAGACCAAAAAATTATTCAACTTCGACGGGTGACTATGTGCACTTCGTGGTACCTAAGGACATCTCGTTTAATCCTACACCTCAATGTAGGGACCCTCTACAATAGTCTGTCTCGGTTTTTTCCTTCTCCAATCGGTGCTCTCGCTGCCCTATTGTTTGCAAACGCACCGAATAGTGTAGTTTGAGACAGTGTAAGGCTGTCAAATGGTATATTTTACAAACGGTGGGTCGTGGCACCAAATCAACTATGCCGACACATCTGGGTGGCTAGGTGAACACTAGAGGAGATATCATTTTGGTGCGCGACAACGTCGTTGCTTCCGGGCTACCTCGTTCGGGCATAGTCCCTTAAGAGCCTTGAGACCAAAAAATTGTTCAACTTCGACGGGTGACTACGCAGACTCCGTGGCACCTAGAGACGTCTTGTCTGATCCTACACCTCAGTGTAGGGACCCTCTACAATATCCTATCTTGGTTTTTTCCTTCTCCAATCGGTGCTCTCGCTGCCCTATTGTTTGCAAACTTGCCGAATAGTGTAGTTTGAGACAATGTAAGGCTGTCAAATGGTATATTTTGTAAACGGTGGGTCGTGGCACCAAACCGACTATGCTGACACGTCTGGGTGGCTAGGTGAACACTAGAGGAGGCATCATTTTGGTGTGCGACAACGTCGTTGCTTCCGGGCTACCTCGTTCGGGCGTAGTCCCTTAAGAGCCCTGAGACCAAAAAATTGTTCAACTTCGACGGGTGGCTACGCAGACTCCGTGGCACCTAGAGACATCTCGTTTGATCCTACACCTTGGCATAGGGACCCTCTACAATAGGCTATCCTAGTTTTTTCCTTCTCCAATCGGTGCTCTCGCTGCCCTATTGTTTGCAAACACACTGAATAGTGTAGTTTGAGACAATGTAAGGCTGTCAAATGATATATTTTGCAAATGGTGGGTCGTGGCACCAAACCGACTACACCGACACATCCAGGTGGCCAGGTGAATGCTAGAGGAGGTGTCGTTTTGGTGCGTGACAACGTCGTTGCTTCCAGGCTACCTCGTTCGGGCGTAGTCCCTTAAGAGCCCTGAGACCAAAAAATCATTCAACTTCGACAGGTGGCTACGCAGACTCCATGGCACCTAGAGACATCTCGTCTGATCCTACACCTCAGCGTAGGGACCCTCTACAATAGCCTGTCTCAGTTTTTTCCTTCTCCAATCGGTGCTCTCGCTGCCCTATTGTTTGCAAACGCACCGAATAGTGTAGTTTGAGACAGTGTAAGGCTGTCAAATGGTATATTTTGCAAATGGTGGGTTGTGGCACCAAACCGACTGCGTGGACACATTCAGGTGGCTAGGTGAATGCTAGAGGAGGCATCGTTTTGGTGCGCGACAACGTCGTTGCTTCTGGGCTACCTCGTTCGGGCGTAGTCCCTTAAGAGCCCTGAGACCAAAAAATCATTCAACTTCGACGGGTGGCTACGCAGACTCCGTGGCACCTAGAGATGTCTCGTCTGATCCTACACCTCGGTGTAGGGACCCTCTACAATAGTCTGTCTCAGTTTTTTCCTTCTCCAATCGGTGCTCTCACTGCCCTATTGTTTGCAAACACGTTGAATAGTGTAGTTTGAGACAGTGTAAGGCTGTCAAATGGTATATTTTGCAAATGGTGGGTCGTGGCACCGAACCAACTACGCTGACACGTCCAGGTGGCTAGGTGAACATTAGAGGAGGTGTCATTTCGGTGCGTAACAACATTGTTGCTTTCGGGCTACCTCGTTCGGACGTAGTCCTTTAAGAGCCCTAAGACCAAATAATCATTCAACTTCGACGGGTCACTATGTAGACTCCGTGACACCTATAGACATCTTTTTTGATCCTACACTTTGGCGTAGGGACCCTCTACAATAGCTTGTCTCTTTTTTTTCCTTCTCCAATCGGTGCTCTCGCTGCCCTATTGTTTGCAAACGCGCTGAATAGTGTAGTTTGAGATAGTGTAAGGCTGTCAAACGGTATATTTTGTAAACGGTGGGTCATGGCACCGAACCGACTACGCTGACACATCTAGGTGGCTAGGTGAATGCTAGAGGAGGCATCGTTTTGGTGCACGACAACATCGTTGCTTCCGGGCTACCTCGTTCGGGCGTAGTCCCTTAAGAGCCCTGAGACCAAAAAATTGTTCAACTTCGACGGGTGACTACGCAGACTCTGTGGAACCTAAGGATGTCTCATTTAATCCTACACCTTGGTGTAGGGACCCTCTACAATAGCTTGTCTCAGTTTTTTCCTTCTCCAATCGGTGCTCTCGCTGCCCTATTGTTTGCAAACGCACCGAATAGTGTAGTTTGAGACAAGTGTAAGGCTGTCAAATGGTATATTTTACAAACGGTGGGTCGTGGCACCAAACCGACTACGCGGACACATTTGAGTGGCCAAGTGAATGCTAGAGGAGGCATCATTTCAGTGTGCGACAACATCGTTTCTTCCGGGCTACCTCGTTCTGGAGTAGTCCCTTAAGAGCCCTGAGACCAAAAAATTGTTCAACTTCGACGAGTGGCTACGTAGACTCCGTGGCACCTAGAGACGTCTTGTCTAATCCTACACCTCGGCATATGGACCCTCTACAATATCATGTCTTGGTTTTTTCCTTCTCCAATCGGTGCTCTCACTACCCTATTGTTTGCAAACGCACTGAATAGTGTAGTTTGAGACAGTGTAAGGCTGTCAAACGGTATATTTTGTCAAACGGTGGGTCATGGCACCAAACTGACTACGCCAACACATCTAGGTGGCCAGGTGAACACTAGAGGAGGTGTCGTTTTGGTGCGCGACAATGTCATTGCTTCTAGGCTACCTCATTCGGGCGTAGTCCCTTAAGAGCCCTGAGACCAAAAAATCGTTCAACTTCGATGGGTGGCTATGCGCACTCCGTGGCACCTAGACATATTGTTTGACCCTACACCTCAGCGTAGGGACCCTCTACAATAGCCTGTCTTTGTTTTTTCCTTCTCCAACTAGTGCTCTCGCTGCCCTATTGTTTGCAAACGTGCCGAATAGTGTAGTTTGAGACAGTGTAAGGCTGTCAAACGATATATTTTGCAAATGGTGGGTCTTGGCACCGAACCAACTGCACTGACATGTCTAGGTGGCTAGGTGAACGCTAGAGGAGGTGTCATTTTGGTGTGTGAAAATGTCGTTGCTTCTGGGATACCTCGTTTGGATGTAGCCCCTTAAGATCCTTAAGACCAAAAAATCATTCAACTTTGACGGGTCGCTACGTAGACTCCGTGGCACCTAGAGATGTCTCGTTTGATCCTACACCTCGGCGTAGGGACCCTCTACAATAACCTGTCTCAGTTTTTTCCTTCTCCAATCAGTGCTCTCATTGCCCTATTGTTTGTAAACGCACCTAATAGTGTAGTTTGAGATAGTGTAAGGCTGTCAAACGATATATTTTGCAAACGGTGGGTCATGGCACCGAACCGACTGTGCACACGCGTAGGGATGGTCTTGTAAACACTTGGGGAGGCATTCGTTTTGGTTCTCTAAGCTCCAGGTCCTTCTGGGCTACCTCCTCCAGAGCCAAGAACCCCCTCCACAGGTACATAAATCATTGTTAATTGCTTCTCTTTTCTTGTAAAACAATGAAAGCTTCTCTTGGCTTCGAGAATTTATAATTCTCTACTAACAGTGCCAACCACGTGAAGGTGGAAGCTTTTCTAGCACCACTAACCTGCATATAAAAGTGTTAGTCAAAGAAATTTAAGTTTCAAATCAAAACCATACTAGATATATACAAAATACACAAATTTAATAAAATATATGAACTTAAATTTATCTAACTAACAAATTTATATATACCAAAGAAATTATATATACCAGACATGAGCATTGTAAATTCATTCCAATGAACCATCAGGATCGGATCTACTCTGAATAGTGGACAAGATTGCTTCATGATCTGACTCTCGAACCTTCCAAAGAATCTTGTTATTAGGCCTTCCTCGATATCTATACAACTGAATATTTATCGCTAGAACTAGATGCAAATATAAGAGTATTTTCCTGTGTGTCTCAAAGTCTTCAAACACCCAAACAGAAGAGTTTTTTAATGGATACCGTTGAAGCCAAGTTCCAGTAACTACCACTGACCCTGTAGGGTACTCAATATCTTCACCATCTATAACAGGAGAAGTCAACTTCTTTCTTTCCTCGATGCAATGACATAAGAAATAGTCTGTTCCTTCTTCATTGTCTTCTGTCGCAATAACTGCAAACACATGTCCTACAAAAAAAAAGTTTCAACTCAAATTTAAATTATACATATTAAAATTTCAATGGACATAACTCAATACAAAAATTGTAAATAACCATAAATACCTTGTCGCACCAAAATCAAAATTTCATCAAAGTCCTTGGATGTTGCAACTTCATCTGTAGAAACAAGTCGTAATGCTTGTGGAGGTTGATAACTAGGAAGTGGAGTTAGAGGCCTACAAATCCATCCATCCACCCATTCTTGTGAATCACACTCAACAGTGACAAATTCGATACAAGATGCACAAAAACATGTCAACTTTCTTGTCCATGTGGCCCACGAAGTAGTGTCTGAGCTACAAAATGAGTGCATATCACTGGACCCAGTGAGTGTCATACAATCCTCGAAGTTAGCAATTTTTTGTTCCTCTATCAACCAAAAATATCTGCGAACCGTGGAAATTTCTTGAGAACCCTGAGCCATGTTATTAATACACCATTCCACTATGTTTTTTGCATATTTAAATTTAGCACCATCTTTGTACTTCAAATCTTCTCTTGCAAGAGCTCTTTTCACACATGCCCCTGCACCGTCATACTCTCCTTTTCTATGTCCAACCTCAGTGAAACTCTAAATATGTTGCACACCCATCTTAACGTGCATCCTGCTCATCTAATAAAACATTTATATATTCTTAAACTGAGACGTGCAATTATCTTACCATATATAATGTTGTTTGAAGTGGATGTCCATATTAGAAAAGTTTCCATAAAATAACTGGAAACACCCTTGCACAATTTCAGTAGAATGAGTACGATCATCACTGATATAAAAGTGGTACTCTCTTAAAAAATTTTGAACATTCTCTGTATTGTTAGGAGAATGTATAAATGCTATATGCACAAAAATAGTAACTTGTATTGAGTTGTAATATTGTTATTAAACCTCCATTTGTAGTTGCAATGCATAATTCGCTGTAAAATTGACCACTGAAACAATAGTACCAACATGAAATGTGTCTTTACATATCTTGAACTGTTCATCCGACCATCAAGCTCTGTGTGTATGCCTAAGATACTCATAAACAATGTAGTGCCCACTTCCCTTTGACACCTTTTGATACTGATCATGACATTGTCGACTATATTATGGACATTATTATAGTTTTGATTTAGTATGATGTTAGATATTTGATCATGGATTATTGTTGGCTTTGATTCTTATATGATGCATGATGATTATTAGAGACATGTTATATGTTGATGATGTTATAATGTTGGACATGGTTATATAATGGATGTTGTTCAGACTTGTGATATTTGGATATTGTGAGTAGCCCTAGAAATGGAAAATTATTGGATGATGATATAGTTGTTGATAAAACTATAATGATATTGTTAGATTGCTTTGATGTTGTTGTGATTTATATATCTAGATGATTTTAGAAAATTTAACTATATTTATATTATTTTGGATGTTCTGATATGGCCACAAGGCTGCAGAAGGTATTTGTATTTTTTTTGCAGGTTAAAAATACCACAATAAACATCGGGGGATTGGAGACCAACCACTTTAGAATTCTAGATGAATTCAACAAGGTCACCATGACAACTGTATTTGTTTGTGTGTGTTTGTTTGTGCTAGGGATTCCCATGGTGGGGATCACCTTTAAATGGGACCAAAGGATTTTATGTTTTTCTTTTATTTGGTCCCTTTTGTTTAATTTTTGCATGTGTTTTATGTGGTGCACTTACCCCTTTCATTATTTACTTAATGTGGTGTTAATATTATGAGTAATCATATTCTTTAGTTAATTAATTAAAATATGTCATAAGAATGTAATTAATAGAGTTGTTGGTCATGTTTTAAAGTGTTGTAAGAATGTGTAAGTAATGTGTAAGTGACTTTGTAAGTGATGTGTAAGTTAACTTTTGAGTGTGAAACACTCCACCTTCTTGGAAATTTGAATTTATCCTTGGAGGCTGATTTTGGAAGCTTGTGGGACAAGTTAAACTTGTCTCATATCTCTTAAATTTACATACCAACCTTGCCTATGGTTGGAGGGTTAGATTTAGACTTTTTTTATGCATTTTTACAAGTCAAGTCAAATGTTGTAATTGCACTTTTCTTACATAATTTAATTTCAATCTGTTAGCATATGGATTTGCACTCATGCAAAGGACATGCAACAGTGTGAGAATGAAGCCCCTCCTCAATGAAGGTGAGTCTGCCTTTATTGAAAACTAAAACTGTATTTACATATGTACATTCAAAATTGTATGTGGGGGGTGTTTTGGAACATCAATGGAAAATAAAATGAATGAAGGAGATGGAATGGAATGAAGGAAATGAGTGAAATGGAATGAATTGAAAGAACATGAAAGAGTTAGGTAAAAACAGAGCCTAATATTACACAAAGAGGAAAGATGAATAACTAACACAAATAAAATGGAGTTTGAGTTAGCTAAAAAAGAATGTGTAAAAGGGAACACACATGAGCAAGTAGATAATAAGAGCTTGATCACTGTGAACTAGAACAACAAATTAATAACGTTGACAATAAGATCAAAGATAATATTTGCATGCAAGATTCAAACACCTAACATTTAATGAACATAAGAACATCAAATGTTACAAGAGACAATGAATGAGACACAAAGTTCGTATTTCATTAACTCCAAAATGTTTTCACAAAAGAACACAAAGTTTTTTCTTGAAACAAAACTTTCACACAAAAGTATTTCTTCTCCTCTCTCCAAGTCATCCTTACAAATGAGCCCCTGTCTTCCTTTTATAACCCAAAAGTTGGTTACAAAGTAGTTAGAGTTTTAAATGCACATTAAATAGGGCACTTAAGTGACCTTTGATTTTTTCAACCAAATTTATTAAAAAGTGACTAAAAATAGAAACCACTTAAGTTAAAAAGTCATTTAAGGAAAAATACGTAAATAAAAGAAATGGGTACATGTGGACCTCACTTAAATGACTTGGACGCACACCTAGACATCTTAGTCAACAATACGCCACCTAGATCAAGACACCTAGGATCAATGCCTTATCCATTGGGCCAAGAGTCTGCCTATTCTGATCGTATGGGAATGAACTCATTAACCGTGCTTCGCAATCCTCCAGGTGATAAGAGAGCCGATCTTGAAACTTGAGCAATTCATTCAACCATCCGATTGAGCAACATCCTAGTGTGAACAATTTCATCTTTATTCGTATTCACATTCACAATTACACACAATTCTCCAAATGCTCCGAATAGCTTTCCATGATGAATTATTCATTTGTCACAAGACTGTAGTCGTTACGCCACCTTCGCTTATCAGAATCTAACTTTAAATCTTTCGCCATTGAGAAGATTTTCCAAGAGCCAAAATTGCAATTCACTTCCTAGAGTTATGTATTTTGTTTTTATCACCATCCTGAAGTGTTGGCATTCTTATTCGCCCACGATCATCCAATTCGAGAACACTCCAACTTTAAGACTGGCCGATGAAGTATTGCGAACATTGCTAACTGAGAGCTAATAGGGACATGATTGAATAATGTGGCCTTGATTGATGATCCACACAATTGTACCTATCATTGGTTTTGGTTTTTCAATGAGTAGCTCCATACAATGATCAAGTGAAAATAATTTTTGTGGACAAGATTCTCCCATTATCGATCTCTGCCGATAACAATGGCTTTTGACTCCGAAGAGACCAATGCCAATAGCTACGACTTATATCACATAATGAGGAAGTTAGAGGTTTCTTCCGCTTCAGAGCCATTGGAGTTGAATCGCCACACTATGCAGGTTTCATGGTGCATCCATGCAAGTGATGAGCAATTCAGAACAAGCGTCAGGTAAATTGTGACTCACCTTCGGTTGATATGCGATCGCAGAATCGACTTATGTCAACATGTCCCAAGTTAGTATCGGTGATGTTCTCATACTCTGAATGGAGTGTCGAGGTGAGTAGAATGCCTGAGAATACATACCGCAACATCATTTTGTTTGAATATGACATGATTGTGACAGAAGTGTGATTTCAGGCTATTACTTCCATCTTACAAAACTGCACAAATCGCCTGTAAAACTAGCCTAGTAAAAATACCAAACGTCACCTTGAGCATCTAAAAATTGGCAAGGGAGCATATGAAGGTGAGGATAATTAAACTAAACAATTCATTTCTCTTGACGATCATATGAGTCTAAAATATCAATCCTCAAAGTGAGTCACCTCGACAAGCTAAAAACTACGCGCGCAACGAAATCATGCAAACTGCATTTTATTTGACTCCGTGAAAAATATCAAACGAACTGCTGTACATTTATTTTTTGTAAATAAGTACATAAATGTGGGAATAATTCAATGAACCAAACTATTTCTTTTTATGATCATCAAGACTCGAGATATGGATTCTCAAAGTAGGCCTTCCGCCAAACTGAAACTGCGTGCGTGGCAAAATTGAGTAAACTGGGTTTTTCTTGGGTTCGTGAAAAATATCAAATGAGGTGCTGCATATTTGAAATTTGGAAAATGAGCATACGAAGATGGGAATAATTCATGGAACCAAACATTTCTTCTTGACGATCATCTGTCTTCGAGATATCGAGCTCCAAAGTTGATTACTTCGACAACTACTACCCGCGGCACGTTCTTTCCGCATCTAATGTTTTTTTCATTAAATTCATTTTTATTTTTGTGCTGACTTTTGAATGCGTGATATCATTTAATAGCCCGAATTTCTTGGAGAGCTCTTGGTTTATGCAAATGCGTGAATAATTATTTTTCCTAAATGCGTGAATAATTATTTTGCCTAAATACTTCTCACCAATGCGTGATGAAAACGATTTATTTTTAATTAAATTCTCTCGTGGAATTTATTCACCAAAAATCTCTGCATTGAGAATTGCAAAACTCCTGTTGGAACGTGGATTTTCTTTGCTCTCTACTTTGTGTTGGATTTTCCTGGCAAATGATGGAACATGGCACTACTCATTGACTACTTTCAAACCATGCGTGGGACTTCTTGGCTGCGTATGAAAATGTTTTTCTTTGCTTGGTTTATTGCTTGGACAACTGCACCTTGGCACGTGGGATCTCTATGCATGCGTTTATTGGTGCCTGAAGAATGCGTGGAAATTGGTATTCTTTGCTGTCCTTTTTCTGTTTTGAACTGTCCTCCTCCTCCAATGCGTGGGACTTCTTACTGTCTTCTTGCTTGCGTGGATAGACCTGGTGGGTGCGTGGAAAGGTTGCGTGGAAATTGTTTTATGCCTTCACTTGCTGCCCTCCCTCTGCCAATGCATGAGTAATCTTCTTTCTTGTCTTTTCTGCTATTTTGGATTGTTCTTTACTCAATGCATGGAAAAAATTATCTTGTCTTTTGCTATCCTTTTTCTATCTTGAACTTTCCTCCTCCAATGTGTGGGCTACGTGGGCTCTTATTTTCTCCTTTGCCACTTGGACTCTTGCTTAGGTAAATGCGTGGAAAGTTTCTCTCACCTGCTATCCTCTTAAAACCTGCACATTTTTTGTATTTTCCTCTTTTTGTTGTGTGGTGAAAGACTCCTTGGACTGTTCTCTTTTGTTGTCCTCCTACGTGGTGTTTTTCTCTCACCTTGCTGCCCCTTTCCTACGCGTGAGAGCTTTATCTTTGCTGTCCCTTTGGCTGATTTGGACTGTCTTCTTGTTTAATGCATGGGAAAAAATTTATGCTGTCCTCCTTGTCTTTTTCACACTTCCGATGAAAACTGTGTGGAAACTCTGGTATAAGTTATTAAGGGAAGTGATAAAATATTACTATGTTCCTTAAAAGAAGTGAGAAGCAATTTTAGAAAGCCTTGTACGACTCTTTCCAATGAGTTCGATAGAGGAATTTATGAAGGCTTCAACTGACTTCCCCTCTTCCCGGGTAGTGGAATTAATTGCCAGGGGAAATGAGGAAAGCAACAGCCAATTGCCAACGGGAATGGAAAATTGGGCTGGCGATCTCCGTTTAATTTCCCCATGTGGGAAATCGGGAGATTTTTGCCTATTTTCCAATTCATTAATTTAGAAATTGTGAGAAGAAATCCCACAAGCAGGAATTTAAAACAATTTTGCCAGGAAAGGGGAAATCCGGGCCCAGGAAGCCATTTTGGCATTCTCGACAATGGGAAGCAGAAGCTTATTTTCCTTCGACAATTAAAATAAAACTTGTTGAACGAATTAATATTTATTTAATTAAATACTCCAAAATTATTAAAAATTAATTTTATCAAACAAAGAGTAATTAATTAATTAATTAATTTTAACGTAGTTTAATGCCTGGCGAGAGGAGTTCTCGCCGAAAAGGATGAAACAAAGACCGAAATGATCACAAAAATGAGACAGTCATGATGAGAGTGATAAACCAGGAAAAGTAACACTTTTGAAAAATTGCAAAATTTCTATTTTTTATTTTATTTATTGATTTATTTATTTTTTAAAATTTTACGTAGCCAAAATTGATTGATAACAGCTGGCTCTAATTGGGGACAAGGACTTCATGGACGCAACAACGGACCCATACCAAAATATTGATGAACATGATCTCAAAACGATGGGGCACAAAAATGGGGTGACATAAGAGAGGAGACCGAAAGACGGGGAAAAGAAACAAACCAAAACTCCTAATTACCTATGTACATATGAGGAACAACCCGTTTTCAATTTTGATAGTGCTTGAGATATTTCCCACTGTAGGGAAAAGGAAAATAAGTTCCATCAGGATACGCCAAGTAATAGATGTTATCTCCACAGAAATGTCTGATTTTGAAAGGGCCTAGCCACAACGAATCAAACTTCCCATGCTTTCCTTTTGGTTCACGTCTCTTGTCCTAGAGAAGAACCAAGTCATTGATTTGGAATTGTCTCTCTTTGGTTTTCCCGTCAAACAACCTCTTTACCTTGGATTAATGTTCCTCATTCCTGTTTGGCACTTGACTTCTTTGTTCCTCAAGCTTGCTTAGGAACATGAAGCTTTTATCTAATGCATTGGTGAAGCATTCATCATCAACTGCTTGGGCTAATTTTAATGCTGGTAACTCCAGTGTGATGGGAATTTGAGCATCGGTTCCATACAAAAGTTGAAATGGAGACATCCCGATTGCCCTTTTGGGAGTTATGTGGTCAACCCACAATGCATCATATAACTTTTTGTGCCAAGTTCTTTGATTTTCTTCGACTAACTTGCGCACAATAGTAATGATGTTTTTGTTACTGGATTCAGCCTGACCATTTCCCTGAGGGTAGTAATCTGACGAATGAGACAAAGATATCCCATACCCATAACAAAGACCTATCATCTCTGTAGAAGAAAAAATTGAGGCATTATCCGTCACAATCTTGTGTGGAATTCCATAACGAACCAATATATTTTCTTTGATGAAGTCACAAATTACTGCAGTAGATGTTTGTTTCACTGGTATAGCTTCTACCCACTTTGTAAAGTAGTCAGTTGCGGTGAGCACGTGAGTATGACTAGCACTAGAATTAGGATTCAAAACCCCGATGAAATCTAAACCCCATTGTTGAAAGGGTTCTTTAATGACGAATGGCTTCAAAGGCAAGGTTGCCAACTTTGGTCTTCCAACAAATTGTTGACAAGCTTCACATTTTGTCACCCATTTCTGAGCATCGAAAAACATAGTGGGCCAGTAATAATGTGCTCGCAAAATTTTATGAGCCGTCACTGGGCCAAAGAAATGACCACCGCAAGCATGATTGTGGAAAGCTTCCAACAATCTAGGCTATTGCTCTTTATCAACACATCTAAGGAACATGTCATCAATTCCTTTCTTGAACAACGTGTTGTCCCAAATGACGTACCTAGCAGCTCTTAGTTTGATAGCTCGTTTCTCCTTAGATGTTAGATTTTTTGGACACTCGTCATATGTGAGAAAGTAGGGAATATCAGAATATCATTCATCTGTGGTACTGACAAAAACTACCATTGGTAAATTTTCTTCAACTGGTTCTTCTTTAGGGTTATCTCGTGGTTCATTCTCTGTGATGAGTTGGCAGAGTCCTCTTCCTCAAACCAAATTGGTAGGCTTGAGATCCAAATCATATTCCTGGATCTTGGAGACCCAATTACCTCTTTTAGATCATGGTTCCTGTTCTGTCAGCATCGATTTAACTGCGGTGTCCGGAACTAAGACTTTGGTGTGAGAATTCAACACATAGTACTTGAAGCGTTTCAGGGCTCTCACCACCGCATACGCATGTCTCTCAAGAGGAGGGTAATTAAGTTCATGTTTTCTTGAATCCCGAACTCATGAATGCAATAGGAGATTTGATCCCCTCTTGATTGTGTTGAGTCAAAATGGTGGATATTGTGTGCGGCGAAGCATAACAATAAATTATGAAATCCTTTTTAAAATCGGGACACACCAATGTAGGAGCTTTTGCAATAGCACCCTTGATTTGCTCAAATGCCTCTCTACCTTCCAAAGAAGGAAAGAGCAAGCTTGGACCATTTGAAGATTATTTTCCTTTCATCATATCAATGATTTCCTTAGTTAGGGACATCCGGGACGAAGGGACGCACGGGACGCGGATCGCCGAAGGAGCCGAAGGCCAATCAAACAATGCCACGTGTCATCGACCAAATGAGGGACGAGGAAGCCCATTTCGGGCGGATCGGAAGTTTTTGGCCCAAGCAGTTCACCTTCCCAAAGAAGGAGTGGACTCCAGGCTTACTTGTTGGCAAGGAAAGATTCTTGATAGCTTGAACATGCTCAGGATTGATCTTAGTTCCCTCCTTAGAAATAATATGACCTAGGAATTTCCCTTCTGTAACTTCGAACACAAAATTTTTTGGATTTAGAGAAATCTTATGAAGTCTGCATCTTTGCAATATTTTTTCTAAATCTCTTAGGTGATCTTCTCACTTCTTTAAGAACACTGTCAAGTCATCAAGGTATATCACGCCAATCTTGTCTTTATAATATGCAAATGCCATATCCATAGCCCTTTGAAAAGTAGCACCGACATTAATCAAACCAAAAGGCATTCTTCTATACGTGAATGTACCCTAGGGGGTGGTGAACGCATTTTTATGTTGATCTTCTCTAGCCACTTCAATCTAATTATAGCCGAGAAGCCATCTAGCATAGATATCATTTTTGATCTAGTTATTGCCTGCAGAATATGGTCGATGATTGGCAGTGGGTAGTTATCCTTCAAGGAACCCTGATTAAGATTGTGAAAATGCACACAAATCATAATTTCTCCATTTTTCTTGTGAACCGGTACAATATTAGCTATCCAGGTCGAATGTCAAATAGGAAACACTATTCGTGCATCTAACATCTTTTGAACTTCATGAAATATTTTCCCTGTAATTTTGGAATTATATTGTCTTTGCTTTTTCCTGAATGGAATTGCACCAGGCTTCAAGGGTATGGCATGCTACATTTCCCTGGGTTGGAAAGACTTCAAGTCTTCATATGAGTAAGCCAAAATGTCAAAATATTTGGTAAGGAGACTTATGAATTTATGGTGTTCCTCAGGTGGGCAACACTTACCGATATTGACTAGGCAAGGTTTATCCTTGGTATCGATGTTAACTTGCTCATAGTCAACAAAATTCATAGGTCCTGCCTGGTCTTTCTCTTTGATAAACATGTCATGTTAGTCAAAAAGTATCGTCAAGTGAAACCGATCCTTTGGGACTTTTATTTCCTTTGAGTTGGATGATGCCATCACTAGGATCTTCGTTCTCAACTCATTCCTGAATGGGTGAGGTAGATGATTCACGAAATGCAGAATCACTTCCTTCAAAGTATAATTGTTCAAAATTATCCCTCTTTTCCAAGAAGGCAATAATCTGTTGATCATCATTAAATACTTGCCAACTTTCTGCATTGTCAGGAACACTTGGCCGAAAAACCATTTCAATGGTGTACTTATCTTGATCAAACTCAGAATGATGAATCATTAATGAAGTTGAGACTGCTAGAGAATCTGCTTTGTCATTCTTTTCACGAGGGACAAATTTTATAGAAAAAGCATTGAAAGCTTCTATTGCATCCCACACTTTATTTCTGTAGTGTCTTAAACGATCATTCTTTACTTGGAACTGATTTCTTACCTGCTTCAAGATCAATTCCACATCTCCAAAATCTTCCAAATTTTTGATCCCTTTCTCCTATGCAACTTCGAGGCCAAGGATTAACACCTCATACTATGCAGTGTTATTAGTATTTGAAAATTCAAGTTTTTAGGAAAAAGGAAATATTTTACCATTTGGAGATATGAGCACCACTCCTGCACCAGAGCCCATTCTCTTTTGTTGTCCTCTTACATGGTGTTTCTCTCTCACCTTACTGCCCCTTTCCTATGTGTGAGAGCTTTATCTTTGCTGTCCCTTTGGCTGATTTGGATTGTCTTCTTGTTTAATGCGTGGGAAAATTTTATGCTATCCTCCTTGTCTTTTTCACACTTCCGCTAAAAACTGTGTGGAAACTCTGGTAGAATTTATTGAGGGAAGTGATAAAATATTACTATGTTCCTTAGAAGAAGTGAGAAGCAATTTTAGAAAGCCTCGTACGACTCTTTCCAATGAGTTCAACAGAGGAATTTATGAAGGCTTAAACTGACTTCCCCTCTTCCCGGGTAGTGGAATTAATTGCCAGGGAAATGGGGAAAGTAACGGCCAATTGCCAACGGGAATGACAAAGTGGGCTGACAATCTCTATTTAATTTCCCCATATGGGAAATTGAGAGATTTTTGCCCATTTGCCAATTCATTAATTTGGAAATTGTGAAAAGAAATCCCATAAGCGGGAATTTAAAACAATTTTGCCAGGAAAGGGGAAATTTGGGCCTGGGAAGCCAATTTGGCATTCTCGGCAATGGGAAGCAGAAGCTTATTTTTTCCCAGTAATTAAAATAAAACTTGTCGAATGAATTAATAATTATTTAATTAAATACTCCAAAATTATTAAAAATTAATTTTATCAAACAAAGAGTAATTAATTAATTAAATATTAATTAATTAATTTTAACGTAGTTTAATGCCTGACGGGAAGAGTTCTCACCCGAAAAGGATGAAACAAAGACCGAAATGATCACAAAAATGAAATATTCGTGATGAGAGTGATAAACTAAGCAAAGTAACACTTTTGAAAAATTGCAAAATTTCTATTTTTTATTTTATTTATTGATTTTTTTAAAAAAAATTTACGTAGTCAAAATTGGCTGATAACACAGTCCTTATGGGGTATGGGCTTGTTTGAGTGTGTAAGTAAATCTGCCATATTATTCACCCACCTATTGATTATGCTTTGGAGAATGAAATTGACTTTTGAGGTTGGGGTTAAGGATGTGTGATGTGGCATTCTACATGGATCCACCTCATCCTCTTCTCTTCCCTCTTCTTTAAAATTTGAATTTCTTGCCTTATTTTGGGTTGCTTCACTTTTATCACTTCATTTTGGGAGACTTCCTTTTGGTTTTGGAGAGCTCTTACTTTTAGAGAAGTTGGGAAGTTTGTTGGATACTTGTGTTGAGTTGATTTTTGGATTGCTTGCATTGGAAGGAGCTTGTTGTTTTGAACTTGGAACAAACTCCATCATGGAGAGGTAAGAGCTTGGTTCTTGGAAATGCTCTTCTTTTCCCTTTTATGAATATGTAAATGCTGGTATGTTTGTTGTTGTTTTGGGTTGTTGGGTAGATGGCTTAGGGACGGTGTAGGAGAAGACTATGGGGTACTCTTGAGGGAGGCATAAGTGTTTTTGGAAGATATAAGTGTGGAGAGAGTTGGGTTTTGGGTTCCACATTGTAAAAAGAAATAGCTTACATTTATTTACTCATTATGGGGTGTCATAAGAGGTTGGGGAGGCATAAGGGTATGACAGGGATTTGAATGATAGGTGTTTGGTAGTTTGTTCTCAGGTGGTGATACCCATTTCCCCTTTGGGAGGCATAAGAAGCATCCCCCATAGTTTCTTGCTCCTTTGGCTTGCATGATGAAGCCTGAGTTTTGTGTGATGTCTTTCATGTGGTTGTAAAACTACTATTTTGTTTTGGACTGTGTTTTTAATTTGAAATGTGCATGTTGAAAGATTGCATTGTGATGTGGAAGCCTATTGTTGCCATGAGTTGAAATACATTTCTTATTGCATTGTGGTTGGGGCTTGGGGGACAATGAAGAAAGATGGCTTCTCTTTTCATTGGATGTCTTGGTTGGGTGGAGAGTGTTCCCTTTCCCTTGCCTTTGTTGTGATCAAAATCAGAGTATGATGGTTGGCATGTTGCTGTTCTGGAGCAAAGGAAAAGATAGTTGTGACAATCCCTTGTGAGAGTTCCTTTTGTAAAGCCCTTGTTCCCACTTGAAGTGGATGATAATGTAATACATTTGGTGATGGAAAGATGTTTGTATTTGGTTATGAAAGTTGTAATTTGAAATGTGAAAGTGATGCACTATGTTCTCTATTTTTGAATGAAAGAAAACAAATATTATATCTTTGTAAGTTCTGCCTTCACAAAAGATGTTACTATTGTTTAAAATCTGCTTTGAAATGTATTTGAAATCTCCTTTTGAAAGGAAGAAATGCGTGTGAGGAAAATAAAGAGCTCTGTCTTTTGAAATGTGTAAAATTGGAAATCAGAATTGCATTATGGGTTTAGAGTAATTTGACTTGAATCAACTAAATGTGTTAGATTCAAATTGGAATGAATTTTTATACTTATAAGATGAAAATGACAAATAGATCCTTTAAAATTTGATCCATGTTTTTTGTAATTTCAAACGGCAATTATCAAAACAAAAAAAATGCACAGTTCGAACTTGTAGTAATAAAATAACAAATTAAATGATTAAATTGAAGTAGTAGGCCCTAAACGAATTCAAATAGACAAAAACACTTAAAGGAAATATTTCAAAACTTAGACAAATCAGGCTCAATCATTTTACAGTCGTTTTGCTGTCAAAATGGTAGATTTCTGAATTGGAATTCAATCAAACAGACCTACCTCACAAACTTATCCTAAATCCATCTAAGAACAATTCTCCATGTCTATTTGACATGTAGAGAGTGGAAGAAGATCAAATTGAATAAATATCACAAGTTAAAATTTACCAGTTCACACTGTGAAATCCTGCAGGTCATTTTCTTAAAATTGACCCCTTAAAATTTATCAAAATAAAAAATTAATGATCTCTATGCAAAGAGGACGTTGAGAGCTTTCCAGAAAGTCTTTGTTTCTCCAAAACCGAGCTCTCTATCAAAAGTTATGGCCCTTTGAAGTTTTTCTTCCTTGGTGTCAAAAAACGGAAAAGATTTCCTTGGCGGGCCCGTGGACCGAATTTTTCCCTTAGTGCTTAGGAAAATTTTCCAAATTTTTCCCATCACCCCGCCGGCCCACAACTAATTAAAGGTTGCCACGTGGCACCATAAGGTGGCAGCGGTGGGACGGATCTCCTTTTAACTTAGCGCTCCCATAAAATTTTGGGAAAATTTTCTAAATTTTCCTCGCCGGCCCGCGACCAATTGGGTGATGCCACGTGGCGTCAGCGATAGAGTGGGTCCCTTTTTCTTCTTTTTGCTTTGAAAAATTTTAGAAATTTTTTCCATGTTTTCCCTGCCGTCCCGCTGGCCTGGAGCCAATCCGAAGCTGCCACGTGGCATCGCGAGGTGTCAGCAGAGGCACGGGTCCTTGTTATCCTCTTAGCAACGTGGACCCGTGGGTGTAAAGTCAATTTTTCGCCCTGCGCGGGAAAAATTTCAAAATATCTCCCACCGCCCTGTTTCTCCCCGCGCTAGTTTGAGAAGCACCATGTGGCCATTGTGGACTTGCGGGCACGCGGCCGCAAAGTTAGTTTTTTGCCCCATGCAGGAAATGATCCAAAAGTTTCCCCGCGGCCCGTCAACCCGCCATTTGGGAAATTTTTTACTCCTGGGCCCGCAGGCCCGCGTTTGGGGAAAATTTTCACCCCAAGGCCCGCCGGCCCATAACTTGAGAAATATGAGAAGTTAGGAGGACTTCTTTATATCAATGGAAAGGTGAGAAAATTTCCTATTTGATGGGAATATTTTAGGGAATTTTTGAATGTGTTAAGTGTAAGAAAAATCAAGTTGAAATTTTAAGCCTGTTAGAGAGTGGGTAGGGTAAGGAATTACCCTCTGAACCTAATTGAACCTTCAAACCCTAAATTTTAGATTTTATGACCTCTAATAATCGTTAATAAAAGAAAAGTATGTTCTAGTGGGTTAGAATTGTTCTGGAACTTGTTAGTGATCGCTGTTGCATTGTAACCTGGTTGTAGACTCGTTTAAACAAAAAAAATTATTCCATAGTTTTTCCTAACTAATCCTAGGTTGTTTCTTGGGTCTCAAGTGGGTTGTTTTTAGCGGGCATTACAATTGGTATCAGAGTAGTGGTTTAAAAACTTGGGCCATTGGGCACACTAGAAAACTTGAGACATTAACCTTAAACCTAGCACACTTTTAAATCTAGACAACTTAGTTTAGAAATTACATATTTTAGTAAACATAGAAATTGAATAAAACTTAAAAAGATGAACTAACTCTCGCCTTGGTCTGTGTAGCAGGCATAGACGAGACGAGGGGGATTTTTACATAGACCAAGAATTACCACCACCAGGTCATGCTATAACAACCATCCTACCCCAGATTTTGCAGACTCTTCAAGATGTTAATGCCGCTCTACGTGGAGGATTTGTAGGAGGACATGTAACCAAACATGACAGAGTCCCTTCTTTGAGGGCAAGGTATCTCCTTGACTCAGCGAGGAGCATGAAGGAGAGAACTCCCATGCAGAGTCAGCTAGGGTAGAGTCACCACAGAGGGGACATGGTGACTGAGTTTCAGGACATAGAGAGAGGTCTCAGAGCCCTAGGCTTAGGGATGAGCATGCAGAGAGACTTAGAGGCCGTCAGACCATAGCTGTAGATCACATCAGGGAGATCCTAAAGCTTCAACTATCACATTATTCTGGTGACATAGGTGGATTTTAGGTAGAGGCCTGGTTAGTAAGCTTGAGCGGATGCTTCAAGCTCTGTCCTTGTTCTAGCAACATGAAAGCTCGTGTTGCGATCCATCTACTAAAGGATGGAGCTTGTGTCTGGTGGAGGACGGAGGAGCAGAAACTCTATGTTGATTCTGATACAGTTACCTAGAAGCTCTTTAAGGAGCATTTCCGGAGTAAAAATTTGTCACAGAGGTTCATACAACAGCAGATAGATGATTTCCATGACTTCTGATAGGCATCACTTACAATGGCTGAATATGAGAGTAGATTTCTAGATCTACTCTAGTATGTTAATTACATGCAGGATGAACAGGTGCGGATCCACATGTTCATCCAGGGTCTAAATCTAGACATTGGAGGTACAGTGTGGATCCATTATCCACAGACATTAGCTGAGGCCGTCGAGAGGGCCTATATAACAGAGGAGACTCGGAGAAAGACCCAGCAGGATAGAGACCGATTCTGGAGCTGCATACAATAGATGTAGGACAATAGATAGAGGGGGTTAGTACCTCTTCCTCATGGTGGATAGGGTTCAACACAGTCATCCTTTAGACCACAGCAGCAGCAGCAACAACAGTCTCGCCCACCTTATACACCTCCACAGAGATTTGATGCACAGAGAGATCAGAGTATGGGGCCTCCTCCTAGGGGTCCCATCAGGACACAGGGTGCCCAGAGAGCTCACTCAGCAGGAGCTCGCAAGCAAAGACCTCTGCAGATCACAGCCGGATCATCAGTATCCACACCATAGACCTCCAGAGTATTGACTGGACCTACTACTCAAGGGAGAGGATCAAGTGATTGTTTTGGTTGTGGTATTACTGGACATTTTTGGAGAGACTGCCCACAGAACCCTAACAACAAGGGTAAGACACAGATCTCAGAACCTATTGTTGGTGATATGGGGCACAATTATAGGATGTACGCAGTGGTTGAGAACTGCCAGGCAGAGCATCAGAGTATAGTTATTGAGACCACAGGTAGCATTGGTGGTATTCCTACCTCCATCTTGTTTGATTCTGGTTCTTTTGATTCTTTCATTGCACCATCTTTAGTAGAGCGATGCAGGTTGGTGGCAGTTAGACAAGGTCTTAGTTGGGATGTTGAGATGGCTTCTGGAGCCAAGATCTTTGTAGACTCCTTAGTTAAGGAGTGTGTGGTGGATTTGGGACCTTTCACCACTACCTCGGATCTCCGTATCCTTCCTTTGGGCTCTTATGGAGTCATCTTGGGTATGGATTGGTTATTAGCACACAAGGCTAGAGTGGATTGTTACCACAAGATTATATCTTGTGCAGATGATTTGAGAGTTGAGTCGGTTATTTCAGGGGTCAGTAAACCCGTTTCTATTCGCACCATCTTTGCTATGCAGCTTAAGTGGTGTGTGTGATGGGGTTGTCAGATTTATGCTGTTACAGTTAGTGACAGATTAGAGGATGGGTCTAGTGGACCATTGCTAGACGATCACCCCATTTTGAGAGATTTTGCAGATGTCTTTTCAGGGGAGCTACCGGGGTTACCACCCCCACGTGAGATTGATTTTCATATAGACCTAGTTCCCGGAGCAGAGCCTATCTTATGAGCACCTTATTGGATGACCACCCCAGAGCTCTGTGAGCTCAAGTTGCAGCTTGAGGGCCTTTTGGAGAAAGGCCTTATCCATCCTAGTGTATCCCCTTGGGGCTCACTGGTGATTTTTGTGAAGAAGGATGGATCCTTGTGGTTGTGTATTGATTACCGTCAGCTGAACAAGGTAACGATTAAGAATCATTATCCCCTTCCACGCATTGATGATTTTTTTGATCAGATGAAGGGAGCCACAATTTTTTCTAAGATTGATCTTAAGTCAGGCTATTATCAGCGGAGGATTTTTGAGGCGGACATTCATAAGACCGCCTTCCGTACGAGATATGGCCACTATGAGTTCACAGTGGTGCCTTTTGGTTTGACTAATGCCCCCGCAATGTTTATGAGTTTGATGAATGGGGTATTCAAGACCTTCTTAGATCACTTCGTGCTCATCTTCCTTGATGACATTTTGATTTACTCATGTACGCATGAGGAGCACAAGGGGCACCTTCGCCAGGTTGTTCAGTGCCTTCGGGAGTAGCAACTTTTCGGTAACTTGGAGAAGTGTGCATTCTTTCAGATGGAGGTGCAGTATTTGGTCCATATCATTTCTAGGGAAGGTATTACTGTCGATCCTTCCAAGATTAGAGCTATTATGGATTGGCCAGCACCCACTACTGTGACTGAGGTGCGCAGCTTCATGGGATTAGCAGGTTACTACTGGAGATTTGTTCAGGACTTCTCTAGGATTGCACACCCCATCACTTCCCTACAGAGGAAAGGGAAGAAGTTTGTTTGGTCAGACAGGTGTGAGAAGGCCTTTAGTACACTAAAAGAATGCCTCACTACAACACCTATTCTTGTAGTGCCGGATCCACAGGGTGAGTTTTTTCATTTTCACGGATGCTTCTTTAGTAGGGCTTGGAGGTGTGTTGATGCAGGAGGACAGAGTAGTGGCTTTTGAGTCTCGCAAACTCAAGGATTATGAGCTCAATTGTCTGACTCATGATCTTGAGCTTGCAGAAGTTGTGCATGCCTTGGTTCGATGGAGACACTTTCTTCTTGGTCAGAGATTCACACTCATGACAGATCACTTGAGTCTTCACCATCTCTTCACACACCCCAATCTCAACGCTTGTCACCGACGTTGGATGGAGTTGCTTTGTGAGTATGATATGGAGGTCAAGCATGTGAAGGGGAAGGATAATGTGGTGGTAGAAACTCTCAGTAGACGGAGACATGTGGCTATGGCCACCTCAGTGAGCACAGATTTGTGGGGTAGAATTCTTCAGTAGCTTCCTCTTGACAACTTCTACATTGCAGTTCGAGTAGTGATCGAGTCTCAGAGACCCCTCGAAAGGAAGTTTGATGGTTTTTCCGTAGAGGTAGATGGTCTTCTCAGGAACAGAGGTCGGATTTATGTTCCCAGAGAGGGAGGCTTGAGGCAGGACATCTTAGCAGAGGCACATCATGCACCCTATTCAGCCCATCCCGGGGTGAAGAAGATGCACACCACCTTGAGACAGTTGTATCATTGGAGAGGACTTCGGAGAGACATGGCCAAGTTTGTGTCATGATGTTTAGAGTGCCAGAAAGTGAAGGCTGAGCATCAGCATCTAGCTGGCCTTCTCTTTCCTCATGTTATACCGGAGTGGAAATGGGACACCATTTCCATGGACTTCATTGTTGGGTTACTGATGTCGAGATATCACCACGACGCCATCATGGTCATGGTTGATAAATTGACAAAAGTGGCTCACTTTTCTCTGGTGAAGACCACGTATACAGCTAGAGCAGTGGCACAGGTATATTTGGATGAGATCATCAGGTTGCACAGGATTCCGTGGAAGATCATTAGTGACCATGATCCTTTGTACACTTCCCATTTTTGGACTACCATGCAGCATGCCCTTGGGACGAAGATTAATTTTAGCACAACATATCACCCTGAGACAGATGGACAGACTGAGTGGGTGAATCAGATTTTAGAGGACATGCTCAGGATGTATGTGATGGATCAACAGTCTAGATGGGAGGAGTACCTGTACTTAGTGGAGTTTGCCTACAATAATAGTTTTCAGAGTTCTATAGGCATGGCTCCTTTTTAGGCTTTGTATGGTAGGGAGTGTTGGACACCTCTTAGCTAGGACAGGCTAGAGGATAGGGTTTCTCTTAGACTAGCTTTGTTGCAGGACATGGAGCAATAAGTGATTTTGATCAGACAAAGACTACAGGAAGCACATGATAGGTAGAAGAAATACACAGATCATCATAGGACCGAACGTAGTTTTGATGTGGGCATGAAGGTGTTTCTTCATGTTAGGCCACATAAGAGCCCTATCCGTTATGGAAAAGACTCTAAGTTAGCTCCTAGATTTGTGGGTCCTTTTGAGATCTTGGAGCGTATCAGCCCTTTGGCCTACCATCTAGCGTTGCCACCTAGCTTGTCTCACGTACATGATGTGTTTCATGTTTCAGTTCTTAGGAGATATGTTGCAGATCCTTCTCATGTGTTAGATTGGACATCATTGCAGGTGCAGGATCAGGGGCAGGTGATGGTGGAGCCCATTCACATCCTAGATCGTAGGACCCTGGGCCTTCAAGGTAGAGAGGTTGATTAGGTTCGGGTGCAGTGGGACAAATATGATGAGACTGCAGCTACATGGGAGGATGCTACTTTGTTACAAGTTCAGTTTCCACATTTGTTCCAGTGACTTCTAGGAGGAAGTCGAGTCTAAGGGGAGGGGGATGTAGTGCCCACTTCCCTTTGACACCTTTTGATACTGATCATGACACTGTCGACTATATTATGGACATTATTATAGTTTTGATTTAGTATGATGTTAGATATTTGATCATGGATTATTGTTGACTTTGATTCTTATATGATGCATGATGATTATTAGAGACACTTTATATGTTGATGATGTTATACTGTTTGACATGGTTATATGATGGACGTTGCATTCAGACTTGTGATATTTGGATATTGTGATTAGACCTAGAAATGAAAATTATTAAATGATGATGATATAGTTGATGGATGAAAACTATAATGATATTGTTAGATTGCTTTGATGTTGTAATTCATATATCTAGATGATTTTGGAAAATTTAATTATATTTATATTATTTTGGATGTTCTGATATGGCCACAAGGCCGAAGGAGGTATTTGTATTTTTTTGCAGGTTAAAAATATCACAACAAACATCAGGGGATTGGAGACCAACCACTTTGGAATTCTAGATGAATTCAACAAGGTCACCATGGCAACTGTATTTGTTTTTGTGTGTTTGTTTGTGCTAGGGATTCCCATGGGGGGATCACCTTTAAATGTGACCAAGGGATTTTATGTTTTTATTTTATTTGGTCCCTTTTGTTTAATTTTTGCATGTGTTTTATGTGGTGCACTTACCCCTTTCATTATTTATTTAATGTGGTGTTAATATTGTGAGTAATCATATTGTTTAGTTAATTAATTAAAATATATCATAAGAATGTAATTAATAGAGTTGTTGGCCATGTTTTAAAGTGTTGTAAGAATGTGTAAGTGACCTTGTAAGTGATGTGTAAGTTAACTTTTGAGTGTGAAACACTCCACCTTCTTGGAAATTCGAATTTGTCCTTGGAGGCTGATTTTGGAGGCTTGTGGGACAAGTTAAACTTGTCCCATACCTCTTAAATTTACATACCAACCTTGCCTATGGTTGGAGGGTTAGATTTAAACATTTTTTATGCATTTTTACAAGTCAAGTTGAATGTTGTAATTGCACTTTTCTTACATAATTTAATTTTAGTTCTTATGGGGTATGGGCTTGTTTGAGTGTGTAAGTAAATATGTCATATTATTCACCCACCAATTGATTATGCATTGGAGAATGAAGTTGACTTTTGTGTTGGAAGTTGAGGATGTGTGAAGTGGCATCCTACATGGATCCACCTCATCCTCTTCTCTTCCCTCTTCTATAAATTTGAATTTCTTTAGCTTGTTTTTGGGTTGCTTCACTTTTATCACTTCATTTTGGGAGACTTCCTTTTGGTTTTGGAGAGCTCTTGCTTTTGGAGAAGTTGGGAAGTTTGTTGGATACTTGTGTTGAGTTGATTTTTAGATTGCTTGCATTGGAAGGAGCTTGTTGTTTTGAACTTGGAACAAACTCCATCATGGAGAGGTAAGAGCTTGGCTCTTGGAAATGCTCTTCTTTTCCCTTTTATGAATATGTAAATGCTGGTATGTTTGTTATTGTTGTGGGCTGTTGGGTAGATGGCTTAGGGATGGTGTAGGAGAAGACTATGGGGTACTCTTGAGGGAGGCATAAATATTTTTTGAAGGTATAAGTGTGGAGGGAGTTGGGTTTTGGGTTCCACCTTGTAAAAAGAAATAGCTTGCATTTCTTTACTCATTATGGGGTGCCATAAGAGGTTGGGGAGGCATAAGGAAAAGTGAGGAATAAGGGGTACTTGGGGGAGGCATAAGGGTATGATAGGGAGTTGAATGATAGGTGTTTGGTGGTATGTTCTCAGGTGGTGATACCCATTTCCCCTTTGGGAGGCATAAGTAGCATCCCCCATAGTTTCTTGCTCCTTTGGCTTGCATGATGAAGCCTGAGTTTTGTGTGATGTCTTTCATGTGGTTGTAAAACTACTGTTTTGTTTTGGACTGTGTTTTTAATTTGAAATGTGCATGTTGAAAGATTGCATTGTGATGTGGAAGCCTATTGTTGCCATGAGTTGAAATACATTTCTTATTGCATTGTGGTTGGGGCTTGGGGGCCAATGAAGAAGGATGATTTCTCCTTTCATTGGATGTCTTGGTTGGGTGGAGAGCATTGCCTTTCCCCTACCTTTGTTGTGATGAAAATCAGAGTATGATGATTGACATGTTGCTGTTCTGAAGCAAAGGAAAAGACAGTTGTGACAGTCCCTTGTGAGAGTTCCTTTTTGTAAAGCCCTTGTTCCCACTTGAAGTGGATGATAATGTAATACATTTGGTGATGGAAAGATGCTTGTATTTGGTTATGAAAGTTGTAATTCGAAATGTGAAAGTGATGCACTCTGTTCTCTGTTTTTGAATGAAAGAAAAGAAATATTATATCTTTGTAAGTTGTATTTGATCATTGTAAATGAAGTTGTAAAAAAAATCATTCCAACTGAATATATGTTGTTTTGCCTTTACGAAAGATGTTACTATTGTTTAAAATCTACTTTGAAATGTATTTGAAATCTCTGTTTGAAAGGAAGAAATGCGTGTGAGGAAAATACATAACTCTATCTTTTGAAATGTGTAAAATTGGAAATCAGAATTGCATTTTGGTTTAGAATAGTTTGATTTGAATCAACTAAATGTGTTAGATTAGAATTGGAATGAATTTTAATACTTAGAAGATGAAAATGGCAAATAGATCCTTTAAAATTTGATCCCTGTTTTTTGTAATTTCAAACTGGCAATTATTAAAACAAAAACAAAATGCACAGTTTAAACTTACAACAATAAAATAACAAATTAAATGATTAAATTGAAGCAGTAGGCCCTAAATAAATTCAAATAGACAAAAACACTTAAAGGAAATATTTCAAAACTTAGCCAAATCAGGCTCAACCGTTTTACAGTCGTTTTGCTATCAAAATGGTAAATTTTCGAATTGGAATTCAATCAAACAGATCTACCTCACAAAACTTATCCTAGATCCATCTAAGAACAATTCTCCATGTCTATTTGACATGTAGAGAGTGGAAGAAGATCAAATTGAATAAATCTCACAAGTTAAAATTTACCAGTTCGCACTGTGAAATCCTGTAGGCCATTTTCTTAAAATTGACCCCTTAAACTTTATCAAAATAAAAAATTAATGATCTTTGTGCAAAGAGGACGTCGAGATATTTCCAGAAAGTCCTCATTTGTTCAAAACTGAGCTTTATCAAAATATATGGCCCTCTGAAGTTTTTCTTCCTTGGCGTCAAAAAATGGGAAAAATTTCCTTGGCTGGCCCGCGGCCAAAATTTTTCCCTTAGATCCTAGGAAAATTTTTGGGAAATTTTTCCAAATTTTCCCCACCGCTCCACTGGTCCACAGCCAATCAGAGGTTTCCATGTGGCACCATGAGGTGGCAGCGGTGGGATAGATCTCCTTTTAACTTAACACTCCCGGAACTATTAATCAGGTGATGCCACGTGGCGTCATGAGGCATCGGCGGTAGAGCAGGTCACTTTTTCCTCTTTGTCTTTCAAAAAATTTTGGGAAAATTTTCCATGTTTTCCCTGCCATCCCGCTGGCCCGTAGCCAATCCGGAGTTGCCACGTGGCATCGCGAGGTGTCGGCGGAGGCACGGGTCCTTGTTATCCTCTTAGCCCTTCGGGGCGTTAAGCGAATTTTCTCCCCACCACTCTACTTTCCTCATGTTGGCTTAGGTGACACCATGTGTCCCTTGTGGACTTGCGGACCCACGGGTGAAATGTCAATTTTTCACCCCTCGTGGGAAAATTTTCAAAATATCTCCCGCCACCCCGTTTCTCCCCATGCTGATTTGAGAAGCGCCACGTGTCCCTTGTGGACTTATGGGCACGCGGGCGCAAAGTTAGATTTTTGCACCGCATGAGAAATGATCTAAAAGTCTCCCCGTGGCCCGCCAACCCGCCCATTGGGAAAATTTTCACCCTTGGGCGGCCTGCAGGCCCACTCTTGGGGAAAAGTTTCACCCCAAGGTCCACCAACCCATAACTTGGGAAATATGAGGAGTTAGGAGGACTTCTTTATATCAATGGAAAGGTGAGGAAATTTCCTATCCGATGGAAATAATTTATGAAATATTGAATGCGTTAAGTGTGAGAAAAATCAAGTTAAAACTTTAAGCCTGTTAGAGAGTGGGTAGGGTGAGGAATTACCCTCTCTACCTAATTGAACCTTCTAACCCTAAATTTTGGATCTTATGACCTCTAATAATCATTAATAAAAGAAAAGTATGTTCTAGTGGGTTAGAATTGTTCTGAAACTTGTTAGTGACAGCTGTTGCCTTGTAACCTGGTTGTAGACTCGTTTAAACAAAAAAATTATTCCATAATTTTGTCGAACTAATCCTAGGTTGTTTCTTCGGTCTCAAGTGGGTTATTTTTAGCAGGCGTTACAAACAATTTCATCCTTATCTTTTCTCATAAATTGAAAAATAGACATTTGTTCTATAACTAGCTCACACCGTTTAGACTCTTTTCCATCTTTCAACTGGTATGCAACTGATTTATATTTATCAAACTCAACTAAATTATTTCCTATTGCACCTTCAATTTACTCATGGATGCAACTTTCTAATTTAGGTAATCCGCCACATGTACCACAACTTCCATCTAATAAACAATCCTGACTATAAAAAAATTGTCTGACTTCTTTTTTACAAAATATCGTAGGAATGAAATCTCTGGAAGATATTGGTGGAACTTGAACACCACATTCCGATAACATAGTTTCAGAATGCAAAATAAAACAAATACATAAAAATTTAGCATAATGCATAGCAAATTCAACATGTTGCCTACAATAACAAGTGGTGCGAGCGTAGTTGATTTTCACATAGAATGGTTTTAACATTTCAAAAAAATGTTGACTAATTTTAATTTCTAGATGCTCTTGTTCAAACTTATGAAAAAATTGAGTTTGAGTCATATCTAAGAAATGCTTTGGATGTGGTTCGCGATTAATAGAACCAACTATCCGTTTTACAACATCTCTTGTATTAGGTGAAACTCTAGTGTTATCATGCCAAAATTGAATAACAACTTCTCTTATATCATCAATATTATATTTGTCCTTATGCGCTGCTCTAGCATAAAATGCCCAAAAATCAGTGTTATTGAGTGATTGAAGAATATTACGTCTTTCAATTGCTTTCATTAGAGTTTTTCGATTAACTTGTAACATTCAGCTTGTTTGCGTAATCAAACGTTATTTTTTATTGATTCACTTACAACACTAGTAGCAAGTACACGATGCACAATATTACTATCCCTAGTGCGTCTCTTGACACCAACAGTGTGATATGCATCATGAAGGTTTTCAACAATTGTAGAGGTTTGACCACGTATATTAGATGTTGTCAATCCTAAGGTGATTAATGTAGGTCTCATTTTATTCAATTTCATCAAACTAACCAACAACTGACATATTTGGGAATCATTTAAAATTTTAAAATGATTATCCCAAATTTTAGTGGCTTTTCTTCTGATTTTTCATTCAGAAAGTTTGTCACACATTGGTTTCAAAATGTTTTCATCAATTTCAATAAAATAATTAGGTTTCTTACAGAAAATCCTAGGAGGTGTTTTTGTCAAATTTTACCTATTTATAGTTTCAACTAAAATTTCTTTATTCACATTTTCATTGTCTCCTTCAATTTCAACATTTGTTACATCATGAGTATTTAATTCTTCTTCAACATTGATAGTAAAAACATCTTCATCACGAGTATTTAATTCAACTTCAACATTGACAGTAGAAACATTACCTGGTTCCTCATTGCTTACAATAGTAGGGGTTGAAGATGAACCTCTTCTTGATTCACGAAGATTTCGCATTCGCTCAACATTTTGAAATTTGTTTGCCTCTAATTTGTTTGGTATTTTTTTACTTAATGACTTCCTTTTTTGACTTCGTTTCTTGTCTCCCATGATGTTTTGCTTCCGGTGATAAGAAAAACATGCAGAAAATGATAAAATTTACAGTAATTCATACGGTAAAGTCAAACAGTAAAAATCACATGGTAATTAGAACATTGGGATGCGTATAAATATGATTTATGAACCACAATCACGCTTTATAAACCACTCTCTCAATTTATAAATCGCGATCGCAGTTCTTGTTTAAAAACCCACGATCGCGGTTCTGTCTGTATTATCAAATACGACCCTAAGGATTAGGAAATCTTTGTTTTGCCCCAACCAAAGCTATGAAAGGTCATTATGAAATGTAAATGGTCAAACAACTTCAAATTTGCTCTTCCATAGACTTGGACCATGCTAAAAAACTAAATTTTTTCACAAAAATGGTATCATCACGTAGGGGAGACTGTTAGCTTCGTAGAAATATTGATTTTAAAGTGAATAAAATAAGATAAATATCATTTTATAATTTTTTTACTAACAATAGGTCTTTAAGACATTTTTTCCCGCGAATGTTCATGTCTACGTTTAAGACTGCAACTTTTGTTTCGCTTATCAAAATGTGATAAAACTTATACCATCCTAAGCGTGGAGAAATTCTATACACGTTAAAAAAAATATTTGATTTCGATATTTTTTGATATAGTTATGGCGGGAAAACGGAAAGCACTCCGTTTTCTAAATATTTTCAGACCACTTTCACAGAAAAAATCATTAAAAAAAATATTGCTTGAAAAAATACAAAATAAAATCCATCCCAAGATAGATAACTACATCTAACTTTTCACCAAAGGAAAAAAAAAAACAAGATTTGGTCATCCAAATCGCGGGCAAACGAACTACAATCTTATAGTTTTTTTCAAAAACAAAAACCAAGTCATATAATTTTAAGTGTTTAATATAGCTAAACTTGTCCGTTTTTAAAAAAAATTAGTATTTTAGAAACTAGATTCTGGATGCTACGATTCATATTTATATAAATTTTTCTAATTTTGAGTGCGTGTATTGCTAATAATCCCTACAAGTTGAGATTTTGCTATTTTTTGCAATATGACGTCCACTTATGACCCCTTTTTTGTCCACCAACTTGGTGCACTTACCCAACTAGTTTATGTGAAACTAGATTTTTTAGGGATTGTTTCATTCGATTTTTAAGTGATTTCGCCCATTGGAATCTCAGGAAGTGAAGATGAACCTTGATTTAATTTTTTTATGCATCATGGTAGCCATTAGTGGTGGATTGAATATTTGAAAATAAGAAAGATGATACAAGTGCAAACAATGAGTTCTAGTTGTGTTCCGCCTCGTATAGAGATATCATGCTTCTATTTTTGGATGAAGAACTATGTGAAACATTTAACCTTCACAATCATGATCATTTTGGAATATCTTAGACAATGTGGATGTGGTGTTATGAAGAATTTTTAGTTTTTTTGATGCTTCATGGCTTCAACAATGTCTGCCACCTTGAACTTATTGAAAAAACCCTTAGAAGTTAGCCAGTTTCATGCTTTGACGGTCATCCGACAGTCAAAGTTAAAGTGGTAGTAGATAGGGCACATAGCAGGGTTTTAGATGTATGGTGGAGGGGTTAATTTTTGTGTCCCCACTATCCCCATTATCCCCAAGACAATTGGGACAATAAAATGCACCCATGGGTTAGATGATGCAACTTAACAAATTCATGGGAAAAACAACTTAACACCTCGTTAGGAAGAGGGAAGGTCACATGAGAGACCAAGAAAAAGAGAAGAGGGGTGGGGAATTTTTTGTCCCTATTGTCCCCAATATACCTGGGACAATTGGGACAGCTGGGATAGTCAGGACACAAAACCCTGCCACCTACCTAGCTAAGAAAATGACTAAGTCCTTGAATATTGAAATCAATTTTCCCGGAGCTCCAAGAGGTATTTTTAGGATTTTTTTATATCATTTTGACTCCTAAGTTAAAGAAAATATCAATGGGATGGTTTGAAATACCTGATTGTGAACCCTTCTTCAAAAAATATCATTTTTTCATTTGGTACAACAAGGTGAGTTTGCAAAAAATGATCTGTCTTGAGAATAAATAATGTCTTGAAAAGAATTTTGTGATTCCATCATGAAGAGGGATATTCAAGATTTCATATGGTCACTTGTTTGTCTCTTGAATCATCACGAAGCTCCCAAAATAATTCGTTGAAGTTCAGGCACCGTTTTAGATTGCTTACTCCATGCACCTTAGAAAATCGTAGTTGCACAACTTGTTCCTAAACCTTCCAAATTTACCTAAACTTTCCTAAACATATTCCAATATATTCAAGACTCTTAAAAACCAATTCTCAATGATTTTAGGCCTTCATATTTTTCCTAGAGGATGCACACGTCCCAGAAAGGCTAAAAATAACATTTCTAGGCCTACCAAAGAATTCTCCTTTAGAAACATTGCACTAAATGGAAAAAATCACCTTGTATCAACATATAAACATTGGGGAAAGTATATAAAAGACATTATGAAGACTTTCAAGGATAGGATAGGCATGACACAGAGGGAATACCAATCCAGACAGGAGTTCAGGAGTGTTTTCAAGAAATTTTTGACACTTGGGTAAAGTTGTCATGTTTCAAGCTTGAATTTTTCCCTTGCAAAAACACACGACAACAACTGGCTCTAGCTTGGGGACTTATTCTCGATTAAGCACAACAAGGACAGGGCGAGTAGGAAACCCATAATCTTAAAACACTGCATGTATTAGTGCTTAGTCCATTGGGCTTATGAAGTCACTATAGAGATACACCACACAACTTCCTTTATTGAATACACACACAACATGAAACAAATACACGACATGAAAAAGGAACCATGAGACAAAAATATACAACACAAGGTAAACATGAAATGATATGGGAAACACATAAAAAAATAACCTAAGTCACCTATGTACATGGGGGGGGGGGGCATTCTACTTTCATTGAAGCACTAATTTGAACTGAGTGCTTACCCATAAATGGGTATCACTGAATTCATTTCTTCTGCAAACCCGTTGATAGGCTCAATGAAATATGAACATCTTCACAACTTCTTGAGTGATCTAGCATGATTTCTAGTGCAATTGATGGTATGCTCATTCATTTCATTTCCTCTGTTGTTTTGACACCTTTTTTCCATTTTCTCGTTGATTCTCAAGTTTTTTCCACTTGCTGATTTTTCATCGATGCTATGAAGATGAGCCTCAATCATACTTGCCTTACCATTTGCATGCTGAAGTTTATGTTCTTCATTATTCATATAATTCATGACCATTTTCTTCATGAGTTGATTCTTGAAATATGCATTGGAAACTTTGATATGATCACCATCCTCTTGATGTTCCTTTTTTCTCAATTGTATCAAGAAATCACCTTTCTCATACTTCAGATATTTTGTGACATGTTTCCTTACACAATGTGTCATGTGCATTGCATCATCCTCTTGAAAAGAGAATGAGCTCAGGGTTGGGTGTGCAATATGGCAACTAGCAACTTTCATATTGCCCATTTTTTCCTTCGTCATCCATTACCATGTTGAGAGCATCCTTCTCTTGAGCAAAGTGAAAACTAAAAGATTGAAGCCTATTGTGAATTTTCCATTTTGAACAAAATCAGCCATAGGATCAAGCAACATTTCATTTCTCCATTTCTCATTGCGAATGCTTCCACCCTCATGAAAAGGGAATGAGAAAAACATTGGTGTTAGGAAATCATATGGTTAGTGCTCCATTATCATTTGAGTATTGTAATATAATTTTTAATGAGGTTGTTTATAACAACCTATGTATACTTGTTGAGTGTTACAAAAACTCATCTACATTTGATGAGTAGTTGTAGGAACATTATTAGGCCTCCTAGTTTATAGGAGATAACATATCCTATTAATATGTATCATGTCTATTGAGTAAATTAACCAAGATTGTTTGTTAAATATGCTCTTCTCCTTCATCTGGCATCAAAGCGAGATTAGTATGGAGAGTTAATTTGTGAAGGGGAAACCAATATTTTAATGCCCATGCATATGAATTTCTTAAGTATTAGATGATATTTTATGGTATATTAGCATTGAATAAGTTCTGAACAGTTCTGTACCATTTCCAAGGTTGTATTATCATGCTTATGTGATTTTGCTACATCTCCACTGCATTTTTATGTCTTAGACCTGTGTCATTCTTGGATGCATTTTGACTGCATTTGGAAGAGTTTGCATCCTATGTGGAGCTGAAGCTGATAATATAGCAAGGATTTGGTCATTTTCTCTAGACTCAAGAAATAATTGATCTCTAATTTTTTAATTGGCGTCATATCAAATCGTGTGGATTGTCAACTGCATGAGAAGATTTGCTACGTATAAATCTATAGTGGAATGAAATTTGAAAGTAATTGGATATTTTGCAAGTTCCATTGATTACACACATACAAAATTGAACCTACTTAGTCTCTGGTGGCATCATCCAGTCTACCACGTATTGACAATACTCTATAATCAAATTTTCATATAACAATTTGTATATACAGTTAATGGTTACATTCCAATTTAATGTTAATTGTTATTGGCATCAAATTGTGCTTCCAAACAATGATAATGATATTGCATTGAGATCGGCCTTGAACCATTCCGTATACAATATTTTTGGCTTATATGAGTCTTTTATAATCAATATGACCTCAAGCGTAATCTATAAGTTGGGTTTCTTAGACTTGAAAGGATAATATTATGCCAAACTCAACGCACATCCTAATTTCTCAATCTCCATTGCTCAACATTTCTCCATCTGACAAGTTGACACATATTTCATGCGAAGACCGAGTTCTTGAGTTAACAGAGAATCTTAGAATTCATTTGTGAAGAGGCACGTGAAGGAAGGGAAAAAATTATGGAAATATAAGCTCACATTTTATATTTTACAAGATAATTTCATTGGTTGACGTTGTCTAGAGCCCCTTTCCTGTCACAAATGAGTTACTAGATAAGTCTCCCTAACTTCCAAAAGAGAAAAAACCTGTGGTTTAGGTGATATTTTGGTCAAAGTCGATTATGTCTTCCTGCCTATCCGTAGAATCTGTTTTGTTAGTTTAGTCTTTAATAGTTTCTCAATGTCATTTCTATTAAAATTTCCAATAATTTGTAGTCTTTATGGTCTTTGATAAGCTAAAGTTATTATATATCAAGGTGTAGATATCTAAAATGTCGACATGGTTAATTATGATTACCCTATCCCACAAATATCCCAACATCACCCATATAATAATTAATCACAAGATTAATTTTTATTATTAATCCATTTTATCATATTTACCCTTTACCATTTATCATTTATTTTATCATTTCATCATTAATCCTTTAAATCTATTATTACATCCCATTTTATCATTAATCTCATTAATTCATTAGTATATCCTATTATCCTATTTTAATTCTTCATTAACATTTCGTAGGAATTTAATATTCCTACATCTACCTACCCACCTACCCTACACATCCCTACAACTAGCCTTTCCATGTAACCTCACCCCTAAACATCATTTATTAACCTAATCTAATCCTAATCCTAATCACATCCTCACACCTCTAAATCCAGAGGCTTCTATTTCTAGAAGCCTCTCTAAACTTCCCTCCATTTAAAAATTCAAATAAACCTTCCACTCTCTATTGAATCTTCTTCCAAATTCTAGAATTATCCAATTCTAGATCTTTCTACCCTCTCATGCATTCTCCACCCTTGATCTAAATCCAACATGGCTTCATCTTAGCCATTGAATCTTCCACCCAAAAACTATAAATTGAAATCTCATCCTCCATGAGAGCATAACTTGAGATAACTTGGAACCACTTGGAAATTCATAACAAACCTTTTCCATTTTTAACTCAATCAATCCATCATATATCTTCAATCCAATCCAATCATTTAATCCTTCACCCTTCACCAAGCAATTATCAATCGATCGAGGGGAGGTGCTGCTTGTGTATCTCCACCAACATTTGAAGAAAAAATCAATCATCTAAGAGAAAATCCAACACATCAAAGGAGGAGTTTGCAATCTTGTAGGTAAGTGCATGTATAATATCTCACCTCTTTTCAATCCATTGGTCTATCTGAGGTTTTTTTTGAGAAGATTAGAAAAGGAGAACAAATTTGCTTGTTTTCTCATATTTGTACACTAGTTTTTATTGCATTACACAAGGTATGAAATGTATTTTGTCAAATCTATAAACCAGATCTGTAGTTGACGTGTCAAATTATTCAAGTGATTAAGTTTTTCATATATAGTTAGATAGAGTTTGAATTTAATGTATATTTGTGTCAATTATAAGTGAAGTGAAAAAGCAAAAGTATTCTTTATTAAGTTGTTAAATGTCTTCCATTTATTTTTTAGTCTATGTAGTTCTGTTAAGAGTCGTGTCATAGTTTCAAAGTTGTGTCGGCAAAAAAAAACTGTAAAAATAAAAAAAATTGCCTCACATACACATTTTTGGTGGAATCTGACGTCTGAATTGTAACTGATCCCCATGATCACATCCAGGTGAACTAATAACATGACATCAGAGGATGGAGGCAAATGAAGTTTGGAGGTCAATCAAAAACCTCTCGTTAGTCGTCAATGATGGGGCCACATCAAAGGTTTGGTGGCACATTTTGTTTCAGTTGTGTGTTTACTTCTAGTTATGTGTGGTGTGTTCAAGTTGTGCAGTGTTCCTATTTGAATAAGTGGAAATTTCACATTGAGGGGTGGAACATGATCCAATGTTCCATTTCTAGTTTTCAGTTTATGTGTATGAGCAACATAATTCAATAAATTTTCCTATGTTATTCCTTATAGTGAGATATTGATGAGAGTTGATAATAGTATTTGGCACATCATGATGTGGTTGAAGGTAAACCACTTGAACACATTCATTTGTGGTTTGTGGTAAACTAATTGTAAAACCACCATTCTTTGTTGTTGGTAAACCATTCTTAAAACCATCACTTTGTGATTTGTGGTAAACCAATTACAAAACCACCATTCTTAGTTTGTAGTCAATCGTTTGTAAAACCATCCTCAAGGTTTGCGATCATCCTGTGAAAATCATCTGATCATGAGTAGGTGCAAGTACAAAGGCATGTTTTCCCCATGTTCGTACTAAGGAGGGAATGTTGGGAAATCATACGTTTAGTGCTCCATTAGCATTTGAGTATTGTAATATAATTATTAATGAGGTTATTTATAACAACCTATGTACACTTGTTGAGTGTTACAACAACTCATCTATATTTGATGAATAGTTATAGGAGCATTATTATGCCTCCTAGTTTATAGGAGAGAACATATCCTATTAATATGTATCACGTCTATTGAGTAAATTAACGAAAATTGTTTGTTGAATCTACTCTTCTCCTTTAATTGGAGCTAAAAAAATTTCATTATCATTTTCCCATTCTTGATCACTAAGAACCAAGAAATCCATTTCCATGATGAAATCATCATCTCCTTAGATAGGTTCTTGTTTAAGAGGCAACAACATGTTTTCGTTCTTGTATTTCTTGTCATCTTCTTCTAATGAGAAAGATAAATCTTCATATTCACAATCATACTCATCACATGGAACCTTATACTGATAATTGGAAACATGGTTGGAAACATCTAGGTTACCATTCAAGAATTTGTTGAGCATCACTCTTTCTTGATCCACATTTCTCTTCACTTCAATATTACTTTGTTGCAAGTTGAGGCTCTCATCACCATCATTAGAATCTAGTGGAGAAACTTCATTTATGCTCTCATCCCATGTGAAGTACACACTCTCAAACTCTTATTTCATCAAATCATCATGATTTTATTTGATCAGATCTGTGATGCTTGGACATTCCTCCAACAACTTGGGGAGCTTGAGATCATCCTCGAAAGTCATGAAAAAGTTGGAAGACTTGGAATTTTGACATGGTATATCTTCTGTTGGGTCATCTGATCTTTGGACAATATACTTCATTTTTTGATGGGAAGGAGTTTCTTTGTTTTACCATTGACCCGAATGGTGGCATGCAAACAATCAAGCTACATATCTCCTCCAACATCTCGATAGAAACTTCGATCCAATAACATATCATATGAGGAGGGCATGTCTGCTACAAGTATTCTCATTGTGATTTTCTTGTTTGGTAAGTCCTCCAACACTACCTCAACATATTTGATATGGCCCATAAGGGATTAGGGGAAATTCTTTCATTTCCATGGAGAGGTAATGGACAGATGTAGGAGAAAGGGAGATGCCAAGAGCTTTAGAAAATTTTTTAGGCATGACATTATCCAAAGCACTAGAGTTAATGATGCGGTTGTTTAGTTTGTACCCATTAACCAATAAGGTTATGTAGAAAGGTTCTACCTTCCTAAAGGTTTAGGGTGTGGAAGCAAGACAATTCAGAGATGGACTAGATTGAGATGCATAAGGTGGTTCTTTGGTGGTGGCACCTTTAGGACATGAAACATAAGTACTTCCTTTGATATGTTGAATGATTTTCTTAAGTTTCTTGGGAAGAGTTCTCAAGTACTCATATTCAGAAATTTAGACTTTGGAATTTTTGAAATGGTCAATGATATCAAAGGATGAGGAAGGGGTAGGAACATTATGGGTTGTGGTAGCCTTGACTATAGATTTTTTTTTTTAAGGGAAGGTGAAGGAGACTTACTTGAGGAGGTAGAAGGATTCTTGGTTAGAGTGGTCTCATGCTTCTTCTCAACTGGCTATGCCGAAGTGGACTTTAATGATCCTCCTTTCCTTGTTTTTTCCTTGGATTCACCATTTGAGGATTCAATTTCTTAGCTTAGGCAGTAGAAGAAGAGCTTTGTTTATCCTTTTGTGATCGATTAAAAAACACATAGGAGTAACTGTTTGTGGATTCTTCATCATCAAGATTGCATTCATAATATATGATCCAAGTGCATTCTTCTTATCCTTCATTTTGAACTTATGATCCAAAAATTTCTTCTTCTTCATCTTCATTGAGCTCACATATTGCATTTATCAGAGAATCCTCCAAGGAAAGCCTTCATGGTGCTCCTGCAATCTGTTTTCTACTTCGGTTTGGATGAAGTGCTCATTGAGAAACTTCTTTCTTCAACATTGTCAAGTCATTTTCTAACCTCTGCAAAAATTGATCAACTCTCTTGTCTTTGGAAGATTGGGCTTTATCCTTCATTAAAGGATTCTTGATCTTACCTGACAAGATGAGTTCATCTTCTGCCTAAAAAAATAAATTCTTGAGCATTTTCTAAATATTGTGGTTGAAGTCTCTATAAAAGAAAACTCACTTCAAGAAATTGAGCATTCATGAAGAACATATTTAGACTGTCTATAATAGGAAGAGAAATAGTGGTAATCTTGATGATCAGCTTGTTGAATTTTTCCACGAAGTCTCTCATGGGATCTTGTGGCTATTTCTTCATTTGAGTGAGTTGAGTGAGGAGGTCATGAACATCTTTGGCGGACTTGAATCTTTCTTCAAACTTATTTTTCATACCATCCCAATCAAATATTGAGCATGAAGGGAAATAGTAGAACCAGTCCGTTGTGGCATCTTGCAATGTTTCGACTAACAATTAGACTACAACATCTTCATGTTGCACTCCAAGGATTCCATAGGCTGTGATGAAGGTTGTGATATGATCATCGGGACGTTGTTCTCCATATCCATATAATTTCATAATATCCTTGTGGGAGTTCATGGAGTGGTGGAGTCAAACCCAAAAAACCAGTGTTCTATCTCCATGACATAGGCACTTATGCTGCCATATCACGTTCTTCTCTTTCTTCTTCTTGCAGAGTGAAGACTAGTGGTTATGTATCTAATTCTTCAGTATGACCTTCAAGAGGATCTTTGGTGGCTTGTCTTCTTACAGATATAATAGAAAGTCTAAAATATGCCTACAATAGTTCTTCAAAATTTGGATCAACGATGCCACCTACATGATCATCTTGTGTATACCTTCTTTCAACTAGTTTACCTCAAGCACTTAGGAAGGAAAGAAACTTGGAAAGTGCATATTTCTCAATAGGATTTCCAAGAGGCTTTTTGTTCATTGTTGTTGGAAAGTGCATATTTCTCAATAGGATTTCCAAGAGGCTTTTTGTTCATTCAAATGGCATTATTTTGGAATTTTTATTTTTTGTTATTTTGTAGAGATATATATGGGTACACAAGGGGAAAATATCTCCCCAACAGAGTCACCAAGAATTATTGGTGAAATATTTTTTTATATGGCAGATTATGTGTTTCCACCAACGCTCACGGGGCTACGCCCCTCCTTCTTGTGTATGGGGAGGCTCCCATTATTGAATGTAACTATCCTAATTCTATCTAAATGTTGATGGGTGGCCAAATAGGTTGGGCATCACATAGACACACTTCATTGAACCAATGGAAAAGTGCTTGTATGGGGTACAAGCGAGGATATTGCAGAGACAAGGAATAAAGGAGAGGAATTATGAGAGAGGGTTATTGTTGTGAGTATCCAATATCATAGTTCACATATAATAACTAGAGTAGTTCAACATTCAATTGGAGGAAAGAAACAATGTAGGCCACTAGCAAGCCCAATAAACTACAGACACACTATTCTCTAGGTTTATCAATCAAGGACACCAAGTTCCTTCTTGGTTGTTCAAGATCACTATGCTTTCAATGTTGGAAAAAAGAGAGAATAGAGGAAACATGAGCAAAGGAAATGGAAGAATGTAGATTTTATTTCTTGTGTGGGTGATACAAAGTTCAACATCCAAAACACAATTCACAATTGCTACAGATTAGAAATTATCAAAATCCAAGATCCTTTGGAATGGAGAAGACAATCCAATATATAGCCTTGTGAATCACCTTCTCATCTCCCCTACATGAATCTTCATGTTCCTATTCTACTTGTGACCTTTCAATTTCCCCTAGAAGAGACAAATTAATTATCTCTCTTATAATCTTGAGAGAATAATTTTCACATTTACATATATTGTCACTTAAGTAGATAGGAAAAAATACCATGATTATGTACAATGAAGAATTAGAAGAAAGGGAGAGAAGAGGAGAAGGGAAGGGGATTGACTAATCTATTAAAGAATCTCCTTTCAGTGTAGAAATTTATGATCTGGTGGATGATGATCTCACTTTCCTCTTCCTGTCAGATGCATGAATGAGTGTTTAGAAACACCATTTTTAGACCTCTTGATGTGATCTTGGGATGAACACAAATATCACTCATGATGAATCATTCTTGATCTCATAATGAGAGTGAGTATCAATCTATTTCTCCATATTTATGATGCTCAAACCTCCTGATACTTGCATTCCTATCCCACACATTGCACTGCAACATTGCAAACTCTACCTTTACCAACCTGTGAGATGTGAGCTCCCGAAAGAAGAAAAAAGAGCTCTTTCCTAGTTCATCTAGCTTGACTAGATCAATCAGCTCCCTGAGCTCATTAGGATCATCTCAACCAACTCAATTGACTTACCCTAACTAGCATAGTCACCCAACTCACCGAGCTCAACTCAACCAACTAGCCAAGCTCAACTCAACTCAAGATGCTTCAGGCTTCCTACAAAGATTTAGTTTCTTCGTTTGAGTTATGAAACAACCATGTAACTTTGTGAGGATTATAAAAAATGAAAAGATGAGTGAAATCAAAGTCAACTGTAACTTTCTGCATCCAAAATAAAGACTTTTCATTTTTAGCAGATAAGAGCAGGGCCTGTTATTTTTGGAAATATCACCTATTTAGATAAAATTTGAGATTTTGAAATTTTTATAAAATTCCATTCTATTCCATTAATGATTCCTTTCTTTTTTTTAATCATGTTTCTATTTTTAGAAAGTGCTTTTTTACTTTTTGTTTTTTCCGGCGAAATTTCCAATTTTACATTGTTTTTCATCTTCATTGCTTCTGGATGCTTTGAATGATCAGAGTTTGAAATATTGAGTGATTTAATATTTTTAATATGCAAAGGGAAATAATAATGAGAAAAAATCAATCCTTGATATCTCAAAAAATAAGCATCTCCATTGTGCGTTAAGTAGTTTACATGAAACTAGATTTTTCGAAGACCCCTCGCTCCAAGTTTCAGATGATTTAACTTGCCGGATCTTTGGGAATTTTAAAATTTATTTGAGGAGGGAATAATACTGATGAAAAACAAAATCCTCCATATCCATAGAAAATAGGGTCTTCATGGCATGAAAACTAGTTGACGCGAAAATATATTTTTTCAGGGATTATTTCCTTTGATTTTCAAGTGAATCCTCCCACTGGAACCTTAGGAAGTGAAGATGAACCTCGTTGTCCTTTACATGATATGTCATGGCATAAATTAATGGTGGATTGAAGCTTTGATAGAAAGGAAGATGATCTAAGTGCAAATGATGAGTTCTAGTTGTGTTCCGCCTCGTACAGGGATCTCGTGCTTCGAAATATGGATGAAGAAATATGTGCAACATTCAACCTTCATGGTCATGATAATTTTGGAAGGTCTTGGATAGTGTGGATGCAGTGTTATAAATAATTATCAGGTTTTTGGATGCTTCATGGCTTCAAAAATGGTTGCCACCTTGGACTTAGTGAGAAAACCCTTAGCAGTTAGTCATTTTCATACTTTGACAGTCATCTGTAGTCATATTTAAAGTGGAAGTAGCTAGGGTACAGAGAAGGGTTTTAGATACGTGGGTGAGTGGCACATTGTTTTTTGCCCATTATCCCCAATAAATTTGGAACAATAAAATGCACCCATGGGTTAGATGATGCAACTTAGTAAATTCATGGGCAAAACAACTTAACACCCCATCGGGAAGAGGGAAGGTCACATGAGAGACCAAGAGAAATAACTGAGGAGTGGGGTGATTATTTTTCTCCCTACTATCCCCATTGTCCTTAGGACAGTTGGGATAGTCAGGATAGTTAGGACAGTTGGGACACAAACCCCACCACCTACCCAACTGAAAAAATGACGAAGTCCCTGAGTATTGAAATCAATTTTCCTGGAGCTCCAAGAGGTCTTTTTAGGAAAATGTTTACATAATTTTTACTCCCAAGATCATTTCAAGATAAATGGGATGGTTTTGAAGACCCAAGTTTTCCTCCTTCTCCAAAAAATTCCACTTTTTCATTTGGGACAACAAGGTGAGTTTGCACAAACTTATCTATGCTGAGAAGAAACCATGTCTTGAAAAGAATTTTGTGATTCCATCGTGAAGAGTGCTCTTCAAGATTCTATATGGTTTAATTTTTGTCTCTTGACTCATCATAGTCTCCCAAAATAATCCATTGAAGTTCAAGTACCGTTTTAGATTACTTAGTCCTTACACCTTAGAAACTTGCATAACTTGTTCCTAAACCTTCAAACCTTCCCTAAAATTTCCTAAACTTGTTCCAATATATTCAACACTCTTCAACACCACTTCTCGATGATTTTATGCCTCCAAATATATCTTGAAGGATGAAAACTTGTCCTGGAAATGCTAAAATAGCCTTTGTAGGCCTACTAAAGAATTCTCTTGTAAAAAAATTGCATTGAATGGAAAGAATCACCGTGTATCAAAATTTCAAACATTGGCTCAAGTATATACAACAAATTATGAATAATTTCAAGGATAGGATAGGCATGACACAGAGGGCAGACTGATCTAGAAAGGTGTTCAGGAGGGTTTTGAAGAAATTTTTGAAACTAGGGTAAAGTTGTCATGTTTCAAGCTTGAATTTTTCCCTTGCAAAAACACACAACATAACTAATGACAAATTCTAATGTCCTACATGGAGGTTAAAGGTCCCGCCTCTTCAAAAATTCAATTAAGTAGGAATTCCATGCATTACAAGTGGTCGTCTTCTTGTGAATATACACTAGATGTATTTTGTAAGATGTTTTATGTGTCGATGTCTTCATATTTTCCTTTTCAATATGAGCTTCTTTCAATGGTCAAAAACACATTTTGTATGGATGATTTTTCATTATTCTTAACTTCTAACCATATGTGTTATTATATTTAAAATGATGGATGTGATGATGGGTATAAGATCAATTTCTTAGTTTTATCACCATTGGAAACAAGCATGTTGTATACCATGTAGCTAATAAATGCATCAATTATATCTACCCATGGTACTCCTAAGATAAGAGGATATAATCCTAGATTTTACTTTTGTTATAGGACCATGACATATGTGGGATATTCCCATGAATCTATTGTGATGCCCAGGTCTTCTATAACTCCTAGTTTGACTACTAACATGTCTGCAAGTTTTAAAATGGTAGGAGTTTGGTGAAATCCCACAAGTTTTAATTTTTCCATGCTTTCCTTGGTCATCACATTAATGAATACCCCTAAATCATTGAGAGTTTAATTATTGTGAACATCTACCATACGGCTTCCAAGAATAGAGTACTTGGGTGGGACGATGTTTCTCGATGTGATATCTACAACTCGTCTAATTAATTGGATAGTTTGTGGATATTTTCTCTTTCTCCCTAGTTTCTTGAGACATATTTCTATGATGGACTTGGGGTAGATATGGACCTCCTTTATTTCTTGCAATATTTGGATTTCAACGCAATCATTTTAAAGTTTTCCTACAAAGTCAAACTCAATATTTGGCTCTTTTTTTTGTGTGTTCATTATTTCTAGAAAAGGAGGGATAATTATTGTGGCTTCATAACTGGGTGTGCTTGGTTCAAGGATAGGTGCTTAATTGGATGGGAGTGGTGGGATTTGGATCACCTTCTTTGAACAAAGTTGCACCTTATCAACCTCAAATGCATAGGTTGGTTATGTCACCATTTTGTTACTATATGTCGATTAAATCGAATTATTGTTAGGATTATGTGTAGGTTGGGTGGGAAATTATATGATTATGAGAGGAATAGGATTGGGAGAATCAGGAGTTAATTATTATTATTGTTTTGGTTGTGTTTGTGGCTATTGTGGAAAGATGGCATATTGGTTAAACTAAGGTTGATTTGCCTTCCATGGTTGTTGCCATTGGCTGGAAGATGGATTCCACTACTAGCTTTGTGGTTTTCATGGTTGTTGTTTCCATTTTTTTGTTGAGTTAGCCAATTTTGAAATGGAATTTGGTTTGACCAAGCTTGGGTGGCATTTGATTCCATGGAATATACTAGTTGTTAGGATAAACACATAGTGGATTAAAATATTAAGATTTTAAAGAAAATAAATCTTAAGACATACTTAAATTGATCTGCTTAGGTGGCCATGACCTTATTTGTGCCACATATAATATTTGTCCTCCTTCATCCTCAATCATTCTAATTTTTTTGCATGGTTTTCTTCTCCTCAAAAAAACATGTTATCTTTTGAAATTTGCAATCAAATTTCTTCCTTCGACAATCTAGGCAATATACCATGAAAGCATGATTTTCCTCCTTCTACTTCCTTTATGTATGAAATGTTCAAGGTTTGGTAGTCATGTAGATGATTATATCTCACTTCATGTTTTTCAACATGTTGGTAAGTTCAATTCTTGATGTGCCCACTGCTAATTTTGAAGAGGATAGTTCTTGGTTGCTTAATTTCTTTTCCATGAAGGATCTTGAATAATTTTTGCAATTTGTACAATTTTTTCAAAAGGTGAGTGTGATATATCTCATACACCAATAAAGTCCAAAGCTTCAATGCAATCTTCATCAATTCCTCCTAATAATATGAAATTGTTTTGTTTATATTTATGTAAACAAAACATAAATATTTCCATATAATCCTCCAACAACCTTTCCTCTTTGCGACTCATCCTAAATATTTCATCTCCTTCAAGGTACTTTCTTATGTAATAATATTGATATTTTAGAAGGAATTTTCCTTCATTGTTATCCAATCAGCTACAACATTCCTTTCTAGTCCCATGAACCATCACATTAAAACATCTTAGGCAGTTTTTGGAAACAACTTCCGGCTTTGGGCATCATTATTATAGTCATAACTTCTACAGAGGATGCAAAACTCAATCAAGAATGTATCATAGTTCTCCGAGATTAATACATGAAAATTAGGTAATGCTAAGGGTGATTTGTTTTTCACTACAAATCCTCCCTCTGTTACAGAGATAAGGAATTCAAAGGTAGAGGGCTCAATAGGATTTTTTCCTTCCTCATTAGCCAGGGTGCAATGAACTATATCTGGCATGGTATATTCCTTCCATGTTCTTTTAAGACTCTTGTCGATCTATGCCTAAGTTACCTCCTATTATAGGCTATCTTGATCCTTCCTAACACCCTCCTATGAGCTCTCTTTACATTTTCCTATACTTATTATGTATAATCAATTGCGTTGTTGTCTTCTTTTTGGTCTTGTACCATTAAGGGTTCTAAGAAGGTTTGTGCACTCTAGTTGAGAAAAGAATTTCAACATGTGTATATTTTCAAGAAAAAATTATTTGAGGTAATTATATTTCATTTGGTTGAGTTCTCATTTATTACTTTATTTACAATCATTTACTTTGATTTTAGTGTTCTATGTTTCTTTCCCAAAGAAAATATCACATTACATTATTGTGAAATGCAGTGATATTTATTTGGGTCATATTTATACACCTTATTTTTCACTTTGTAATGATTTATATTTGTAGGAAGTTGGTGAATTAATCTTTCTAAATATTTTCTTAAGGGGTACACTACGCAACATATTAGGTTGATTTATAACACTTTATGATAGATTAGCGTGGCACTTATCCTACTGTTTCTTAGCCTTCATACCATTAATTGAAAACTTAGTATAACCACATTATACTTCCTTCATCTCATCTTCTTATAGTAGTTTCATATCACCTTCATACATTGTCAAAGTGTCTTGCTCCACCCTTCCTTATCTCTCTTCCATCTCGCCTATATTAACCTAGTTATAGCCACCATATTTGACCATGGTCAACGACATAAGGTAGACATATTTTTCTAGCTGAAATCATCAACCATGGTTGATGGCATCAGCTAAATTGAGTTGTGAATTTATGTTATGTTCCCCTATAGATAGGTGTCATTGTTGTCATTTCTTAAATATATTATTGAGTAATATTCTCTATTTGTGTTCACAAATGTTCCCTTAAATGTTAAGAGATATTACGTTCTGTTTGATCTTATATTTGGAGGTCATCATTGGAGCATTGGGTTATTAGGAACATAAAGAATAAAATTTAAGATAACAACATATACCTTAGTTTTTAGAGTCCTCAACTGGGTCTACTTAGGTCTTCTATGCACACCTCTTGTGATCCACCCACAATCTAAGGAGGATAACTAATGCACCAATAATTTCCACATTGATGCAGATATAGATAAGAATCAACAAAACAACATCTTTAGTTAATTTAAAATTCCCAAAATCAATGCTTGGTAAGTCGAGAATCTCACCATTCTAAGGTTTAAATGCTTCTTGTTTGAGTCAAAGAGGACCAAAACCACTTCTTTGGGTCTAAATCCTCTTGATCCCTATTAAAAAACATTATTCAATTCTAACTCAACCTCTAATTTGAATCAAGGTGGAAGAAATTATCAAATTACCTTCAATTTTGTTAAAATTGTCTTCAGGAGCTTCCTAAGGGCATTTCATTGGTGGGTTCATGGATAAGAGTATCTAGTCATACCCAGAACCAAAGGAAACTTTCCTCACTCACATTTTACCTTCCTGAAGATGTACTCTAAGTTTCAAAACTCAAGAATAAACCCTTCTACTCTAATCACCTTTTTCTTCCTTCTAGTATTCTAGTTTCTTCTAGCCTTGCCTTAATAGGTTTCCAACCTTATATTTTGTTCTAAAGACTCAACCAAGGATATATATTGACATATTTAGACACCCATTTGGGATTTTTTCTTGCTACAAAGTTTCAGGTTAGGTTTATTTGTAAAATTCCTCTCTAAAATCTCTTTTTCTCCTTCAAATTAGGTCTTAAGAAGCCCTAAACAGGATTTTGGCTATTCCCTTAGCAAAAATTGGAACTTATTGGGAGACCTTGAAATTTTATTTAGGATTATATTTTCTTATCTAATTATAGTTATACATTCCCAATTCGAAACCTTGGTTCACCTTGGAAGGTATCAAACCTTCAAACCCTTGTTAGTTACTTGACAACAAAAATGTGTGCTACAGTACCCCACCAAAAACTGTCATGAACATTAACAAATGATTGATGATTAAAGATCTAAATAATTTTGGATATGGTTCTCCCTTTCATTTAAAATTCATGCATTCAATTTCTAGCTCCAACTCCTCTAAAAATGGTTCATTCATGAAAACTTTGTCATCCTAGTCATGTAACTTTGTGTGCTACAGTTGCTACTATAAGTTGTTAAGGAATTATCAATTATGATTAAGTGATTCAATCCAATTAATTTTACATAAGTTGAAGGATCATGAGATAGATATATGTACCAAGTTTCAATATTTTTGGTTGGTTTGTTTCTACAAAAACTTAAATTTGTCTCTATAAACCCTAGTTCAAGGGTTTAGTCTCACTGTGTAACCCGAGAGGATAATTTTGACACTAAATGAATTGAAACTCATATTAATAGGCTATAATTCTACCTAGAAGTTTTTTAGACTATCCTCCACATGTCTTGTTTACCAATATATATTTTTATTTGACTTTTACTTTAAGAATAGTATCAACCATTCACTATTCTGCCCCAAAATAGGGGGTTTCTCAACATTTAGGTTTCCTAAGTCACAAAGTGGTCCTTAATTCCACTGTCAAGGTCTCTCTGAATACACTCAATTCCATTCAACTTGAATCTCTTCCCTTGAATTCGTGTTTCTTAACTTTTCAAGTCTAATTGGCTCAACATACTTTGTCATAGTCCACAAAGGAAAGTTTACAATAGATGTTAACAAGAAGATTTGTTGGATATCACAAGCACTGAGAGGGGGGGTGAATTAGTGCATATCAATTTCAAAATCTTTAAAAATTCTTGACTATAAATAGAAAACAATCCATGAGAAAATTAAGATACATGCAAGAAGATAAATACTCAGGACACCAAAATTATAGTGGGAAACCCATAGAGGGATAAAACCCACTTGAAATCAAGGATTTTTATTAGGAACACCAATTCCTAGCATATAATGATTTCCACTTTGGTTGAGAACCCACATAACCCATGAAGCACCTAATTCAAAATCCTTCATAGCACCCACTGGAAGGCATCCAAACACCCACTAAGCTAGTTCAGAAAGCTAAAACTTGCGAGGAGAACCTACTTCATGTGACCTAAGCACCCACTTAGAAATATATAATAACAATATACAATTTGATCATTTAGTTACTTATTGCTCCATCAACAAATCATGATCTTCTTTACTTGATTACAATTCACTCATGAGTCTATAATTCATCTAATTACTCTTTGGTTTCTGGATTCTTTTTCATAGTCAAGAATTTAATTGCAAATGAACCTAATGTCAGTATTCATCTCTAGCAACACTAAGTCATGTTCATGATCTACTATTTTTTTTTTCCATTGCTCAAAAAATTCATAGATTACCATCAATCTTACATGAACTCAAATGCTCCTTTTTTTACTTATAATAATTGACCTATATTTCAACACCCTGTCTGTCTCTCATATGACATTCTTTTTATGCTTGAGACACTCTATATCATCAATTATACTTGTTCATCTATCTTTTATAGCACTTATCAGACCTCTGTATTCATATCATCTTTGTTTTTCATCATATCTTATCACACCATCATCTATTGTTATGTCTCTGTACTTTTATAGTAGTCATCTATCATATGTCTGTGCTTTCTATTTCATTTAAAAAAAAACCTCTATCTCACAACTCAACTACTACTTTGCAAAGAATTCAAAAATTCAAACTATGTACTTCCACCTTTTCAATTTATGTCTCTTAGAATTCTTGGAGTTCCATCAAGCACCTTGTGACTCTTCATGCTTCACTATCCCTTGAGTTCAGATGAGGAATTCAAATGCCATTGTAACTGGTCATAATTGTTTTAAAGCCTTGTCTTACTGTCTTGAATGAAAAATAGTATTACATGTTTCTTTATCCTTTGTGATTCAGTAGTCAACCTGGGAAATATTCAAAACAAGCTTGGCCTATCCACATGTCATTTACACAGAGACATCTAGTGAGCCATTTTATTCAGGGAGAAGACCTTAAGTCACTTAGATATGAGATATTTATGTAGAAGGTTCTTCATACACCATGATCTGCCCTAACTTCGAACCTCTGAACAAAACTACTTTGACCCTTCATTAAGCTTGAATTGAGAAAGTTTTGAGCTTCTAACATATTCATGATGTATGTCATAGATCTTACAAAGGGTTCATTTGGTCCATAACCTTCGACATTAGATGGCTTGAGAAATATTTTTGAGCAAAACCACAAGACTGTAATAGAGTGTGTCATCTTATTTGAGGACTAACAATCCACCTTGAGAATTTACACACCATACCAAGCATGGAGGAATATCAAATGATCTTGAATCTCAATGTTTACCCCTAAGGAACTTGCATCAACCATCTACTTTCCCCTAGTTTCGGAGAAGATCTGTTAAAAATGAATAAGAAGCTCAATTCACTGAAACACAAGAACTGCGCATGAGGGAAAAAAATTGCTATGAAAATATCTTAACAAACTAGATGACATTCTAAAATTATTTTGGAAAAATGAAAATTTTATCTCCACAAAGATTTGTATCAAATTTCTTGGGATTTTGTTGGACAAAAAGATTTATTTTACTAAATGAGGGTTTGGAAAACCCTATATCAGAGTTAGAACTATAGTAAATCCTAAGAACTAATAAAATTTGATTTCTTCCTCTATATTGCATAAAATTTGAAAAAGTAAGAAGCTATGAGAGATAAGGGTGATTCCTTCCATCTCTAATTGTTTACTTTCTTGAATTTCCTCAAATTTACTCATAGATTTCACTGTTACATTGCAGGGATCAAACAAGTGATTGTTCAGTCATTTATCAAACAATAAGACCTAGAAAATCCATTAAATGACTTCTCCAAAAGCACTGAAACGTCTAATGTGAATTAAATGCCACATTTAAGATCCTAAATGCCATATACGCTTGTAAAGGTATTACCATGACTTCTCCCACAACGATTCCCAGTTCATAATCATCATTAAAATGGATTGGCAAGCTTTAACAGGGCATTATAAACAACCTTAAACATCTTTGAAGGAATTTATGTACACTTGTCACCTCTCCTAACCTATATTTTTTCTTGAAGAGCCTTAAATTATCACCAGCTCCTGTGTTTACAGTGAAGCAACATCAACATCTATGACTATGTTCTTCTTGTATCAAGCAATAAGCTCAGTATGACATTTGTCAATGAACCTAGACATATAAAGGAGCCCATAAGATAAAATTTCATGTATAATTACACTGTATGAGCAACATATTTAACTCAGGAGGCATTATATGATTGGCACAGTTAATTGTGCAAGGGAAACCATTCAGTCTAAGTCTAAAACTTGAACTGTTAAATGCAAATTTAGGAATTTTTACCCAATCCAATACTATATGAACCTTGAAATACTCATGAGTGCACTGCTAAAGGCTTTAAAATTAATCAAGAAATATATTTGAGACCAATTATGCCTTTTTTCTCCTATCGATTTAGAGCACTGTCTGGACACTAGAGAAACATGCTCAAAAGAATGATGAGAACTTCTCAAATACACCTCCGTTTAAAAAATATATTTTTACAAAAGAATTATAAGACAATTTACTATAAAAAAATCTGTTATAACTTATCTTACCATTCCTTCATATTTTTCTTTGACACCTAAAAAGCTAGGTAGCTCAAAATGAACTTCTCAAGGAACCAGTCTTATGAAAACTTGAATAACTTGTTCAAATGACATCTTGAGTACCTGAAATTTTTCATAAATCTCAAAGACACCTACCTTCATCATCTCCCATGAATTTTTTGAAAAATTTATATTTGAATTTGTCTAGCCCATATTATTTTCATGTAGGAACAACTAGAATTCTCAAGGGTAGTTTTGGCTAGAAGTGACATTTTGCTCCAAAACATGTTTCTTGAATTTTTGAGCCCTGCAATGAGTTCATCCACTTGAGATAAACCTATTCCAAGTGTTTTACTTCTTAAATATTCACCAAAGAGACTCAACCTACAAGACTCACATGCACATAGAAACATCAATTTGACTCAACATGAACTATCATGTACTCTACTCTCTGAGACTCCCTGGACACACCATTTCCATGACAAAGATGCACTGGGACATTGCATAGGGACATCAAAGACAACATGACACAAGGTGGGAAAAAACATTCACATGCATGAATGGATATGAGCACTCCTTACCAGTTCTTACACACCATCACAAGAGATTCACCACCTATATACATGCAACTCAAATTTCAAAGCATCAAACTCATAATGTTAAATCTGTCACACTTTGTTTGCCAACAAATTTATTCTTTCTACTCAATCTTGGAGCTCTCCTCTTTTGCATTGCCTGACCATTCAAATGATGGTCTTTAATTAGTTACAAAATGAGTTATATACCTTCTTGCATCGAGTTTTCATCCTTAACTAACTGTCATGGTCTCATACACAAGTCATATGGAGGATATTCTTTTCAAAAATGAGCTTGTCCAAGGTTTAAGAAGTATAAGAACACCAAGTATTAAAAAAGTGACTCCTAATCCTTTGAAATCTGTAACACAAACATGAGAAACCAAAAATGTACATGAAGTACCTTAATCTTCCTAATTCAAGCCAAAAAGATTTCAAATTTGAAAATTTTCACTTTTGGAGGGAAAAGGAAAATTTCATATTTGTAAGAGATTTGACCGAAAATAACACACCTAGTTGAATCATACATGCATCATGACCTTACAAACTCGCTAACAATCCAAAATTGATGACAAGTCCTATTTACACTTCAGAGAGGATGTTCCTACATCACACATGGAGGTAAGTCTCTCTAAATCTAAACTCTCTCCATTATGTTGGTTGATTAATTCTTCTAATGTGTCATGTATTAGACTAGGATATTGTCACATATATTTATCTATTGCATTATTATTCCATTTATACCGCATGTATACCACATAATGACATTACAACTCATAATTTAAGATTAGATCTTGATTTCTTACCTTAATACTTGTTTACAAGTCTTAGAATTATAGTAATACCCCTCCATATCTTAGATATAGTATTTGTAACCTTATATATTTGATATCAAGTGTGGATTACTCTATTTTATATCCACAACTATCTACATAAATTGGTTATATAGTTAATTGTATATTGGCTCTAGTATAGTCTTCTACTTATATCCTACTATATATAGAAAGATGATCTTCATAGTGACCATATTATCTCATATAAAAATACCATGAATGTAACCTCAATCATTATCCCCAAAATAGTGTGGACATCTTGTAAACTGAATGTGACTCCTACTATTATCCCATCCACCACCCACCTAAAACTTCAAGTCAAATCTCCCAAAATTCCATGAACATGACTAAAAGGTCTACATAAAAGGTAACAATAAACATTTAAATGATTCCGCCAAACCCTAGGACAATCATGTATCCCTATTTGTGCTCATGTAAGATTAACTAAGCTAGTACAAATTGAAAGTAAACATCTACATAGCTTCAAAAGTAATATTAATCTAACAATGAACCATCAATATAAGAGCTTATGGAGACTAATTCCTTCTAATGCATGCAAATCTGAACAACATCAAACCAACATACTAAGATGATCTCTACTCTCTAGATTGCTAACATTAAATGAACCTATATAGACCATTTAACAATCAAAGTGGATTGTTTCTTGATCTCAAGGATTAAGAATGGAATCTCACCAAGAATGGCTATAAGGCCATTTTGGATCTTCCCATATTACTTAATTTTAAGTGTATGAATGTAAGATGAAGAAGCTAGCTCAAACTGATGGAGGAATGCTCAAAATCAAAATGCCTATAGTTTATGATATATGAATGTAAGGTGTAAGAATAAAGGTAAGGAGAGTGGTTTCTTATATAGCTTTCCAGTTAGAACAAGGCTATGGATTTGGTAAATGTGGGATAAAGGGAAAAATAACTTTAGCTTAGTTTACTAAAGCTAGGTGAGTTAGTATTTTAGTTAGCACTTTATGGGAGTTGGGGTGCATATAATTAATCAAAGGTGAATAATTAATATGCTAGGAGTAAGATTTTTATGTTGTTTAGAGTAAAATTAGTATGATTCATGAGATTTAATAGAGGAAAATGGGTTAATAAATGGTAATTTATTGATTTAGATTAGCGGTCCTAATTAATTAAGAATAATTTATTGACCTAGGTAGAAGTGAACATTAATTAACGAAAGGTCGTTAAATCGCATCCTAAGTGATAAGATGGTTAATTAATTAGCAAAATGTAATTAATTAATGATGTGTTAGCATATGGATTTGCATGCAAGCAAATGACATGCAACAGTGTGGGAACAAAGTCCCTCATAATGAAGGTGAGGCTGCCTTTATTGAAAACCGAAATTGTATTTACATCTATACATTCAAAATTGTATGTGGGGGGTGTTTTGGAACATCAATGGAAAGAAAAGTGAATGAGGGAGATGAAGTGGAATGAAGGAAAGGAGTGGAATGGAATGAAATGAAAGAACATGCAAGAGTTAGGTAAAAAGAGAGCCTAATATTGCATGAAGAGGAAAGATGACTAACTAACACAAATAAAACGGAGTTTGAGTTAGCCAAACAAGAACATGTGAAAGGGAACACACATGAGCAAGTAGATAATCAGAGCTTGATCACTGTGAACTAGAACAACCGATTAATAATGTTGACAATAAGATCAAAGATAATATTTGCATGCAAGATTCAAACACCTAACATCTAATGAACATAAGAACATCAAATGTTACAAGAGACAATGAATGAGACACAAAGTTCGTATTTCATTAACTCTAAAATGTTTTTCACAAAAGAACACAAAGTTTCTTCCTGAAACAAAGCTTACAGAAAAGTATTATCTTCTCCTCTCTTAAAGTCACCCTTTACAAATGAGCCCCTCACTTCCTTTTATAACCCAAAAGTTGGTTACAAAGTAGTTAGGGTTTTACATGATCATTAAATAGGGCACTTAAGTGACTTTGACTTTTTCAACCAACTTTTAAAAAGTGACTAAAAATAGAAACCACTTAAGTTAAAAAGTCACTTAAGGAAAAATACATAAATAAAAGAAATGGGTACATGTGGACCCCACTTAAATGACTTGGACACACACATAGACATCTTAGTCAACAATGCGCCACCTAGATCAAAACACCTATGGTCAGTTCCTTATCCATTGGGCCAAGAGTACGCCTACCCTGGTCGTATGAGAATGAACTCATTGACCGTGCTCTGCTGATCTGAAAATGGTACTTAATTTTTTTTTGAAGTACTTAGAAAATTTCCAGATTTTGAAATTTACAGACTCAACATTGATCTTGAGTTATTTTTATCCAATGTTTAGGTGTCTTGAAACCCAAATCCTCAACTCTTCCAAAAATACCAATTAAATACAAATCCATTTTACTTCACCGTTGATTTTTAATCATACACTCAAACTGACATTTGAATCTAAGATGATAAGTGTATTCAAATCTTGTTGTGGGTTATGGATACTGAAAGTTCCTTCAATCCATTTACTTCAGTTTTATACTTATTTAATCAGTTAATAAAATTAATCCAATGATGAATTTCATCTGATAAAAAACTTTTAAAAACTGAAATGCACAAATCCACAAAACAAGAAATTGATAACGGAGTTCACCCGAAGGCTACATCTCCGGATTCACAAAAAGTGAATCGATCCATTAAACGTCCAATGAAGTACAATATCCCTTCAATCTTGACTTAACAGACCTTTAAACCTGAAAATGAGCTGATTCAAACCTCATGGAACTCTACAATTTACCATAATCATTCCCAAGTTTATCCGTGGCTCCTACAGTATTTCTTCTGTTTGTTCCCTGTGCAAATACGTTCAAAAAACGTCTACAACTTGAAATATAAAAGACCTATACAAATAAAGTTTACATTTCTGGAAACTTTAGGAAATTATTAAAAACTTCTCTTTTTACTTCATGGTCTGATTTGGATCAGAAGTGGATGCAAAATACAGATCTCTGCTTTCCCCTCGTGTCTGTTCTGTGAAACTGCGATGGAAAAACGCCTACACAGAAAAATCTATAGCACTTCATGCAACAAAAGTTACCTTTCTAGAATGCTCTCATAATTTTGAACAACTTTTATTTTTACACCAAGTCCTAATTCGAACCATAAGTGCCTCACAAATTGTGATCTCTACAAACTGGTCCTTCGCTGTCCCCCTCTCCAACGTACCAAAAGCTTCCCTTTAAATAGATGTGATCTCCTTCTCTATCACTTGCTACAAAGTGGCAGCTTGGGAAGGCTGATTACTATTTTGGAAAGGGTTCAAATCCCCCTTCCATAGGTTTAGGCACCCAATTTAGCCATTGACCCCACGTTTGGTGGGAAAGAGATAAGATAAGCCTTAAAATAGCTTTTTTGGCCACAAAATCCTCCTTATACCATGGGATTTGAGTTTATTCACATGGAATGGATTAAATATATTTTTACAATTATTATTTTTAAATATAAATCCACTACAAACCTGCCAAGTTTCACGCCCATAATACGCCATTTGTCCACGTTAGAGTGTGTCACGTCATCATTTGACCGCAACATTGACTATGCATATCTTTCGCATACGAACTCAGATTTGGTCCGTTCAAAATGCATCGGAAAGCTTGCGATGAGCACTGTACCATGGAAATAATTTTGAAACATTACAATACCATCCATTTTTTCTTATCACCAACTTCCACGTGTCACCTTGTCATTGGTCCACTGGTTGACCTATTGACTAGAGTTGACCCGTTTGGAGGCCCATCTTTGACAGGCGATAGAATTTGCATACGGACTCTGTCTCTGGAGTTCAGCATACCGTCGGAAAGGTCTCAATAAGCCCTTCAGCATGGTCCAATTTTAGGGAAGTTTAGGGAAAAATTTCATAGTGAAAAATCCTCCGGATCATCTGCAATCCTCCAAATGACAAGAGTGTTGTGCTTGAAACTTGAGCAATTCATCCACCCCTCCGTTTGAGCAATATTTTGGTGTAAGAAAGTTTGTCTTCATTCGTATTCACATTCACAATTATGCATAATTCTGCACATACTCTGAATACCTTTCCATGGTGAATTATTCATTTGTCATGAGACTGTAGTCATTATGCCACCTTGGTTTGTCATAATCCAGCTTCTGGTCTTTCACCATTGAGAAGATCTTCCAAGAGCCAAAATTGCAATTCACTACCTGGAGTTATGTCCTTTGTCTTTGTCACCATCTCAAAGTTTTGATCTCCTGAGCAGAATTCGTGAGAATTTAGAGTATTGGAAATCCATCTCCTTTGCCCCATTGTGAACGAGTGGTGTTGAAATATCATCGAAGTGATTTATGAATTAGTTGACACACACCTTAATGTAGTATTTGGTCTTTTTTGGAGTGATGGATTCTAACATTGACACAATCGCTTCCAAGTTTATCACTATTGGCTTGATGACCCTCTTTCAATTCTTCAAGATATATGTAGCCAGGTGGGAACCTCTCTAAGCACCTCATTATACATGGTTCTCGTGTTCGTTGGGAATTGATCTTTATCACGCTAAAGGGGATCACCTTCGGGTGTTGCTAAAATTGGATCTTCTTGTTGTGAGAGAGATGTTGTCACCATTTTCTCCATTTGTGGTGGTTCTTCAAATGTAAGTGGGGAAAGAACTAGATCATCAACTTTTGGTTGAGAAGTTGTGACGACTTCCACATGTTGGGCTGGTATATTTTGAAGTATTTCATCAGCGAGTTCCACCTCTAGAAATTGTGTGATATAGATTACAGGTGCTTGCGCCTAAACCAATGCTATGAATTATAGTGTTGTGTTGTTGATTAGGCCTGAAGAATTAGGGCAATCATGCAAAAACGAATGATGACTAGAATGAGAAATTCTTGAGATGTGCGCCTTCTTCACTTAGGTGTTTATACGACTCAACTCACGAATGAGCCCTCAATCGTATCACTCCTAACTTACGTGTCGGTCAATGTCCTTCCTCAAATTCCATCTGTTCATTGTAATGCCTCTCATGCCTGACCGAGTTATCATTGTGAATGCATGTTGCCTATGCATTTCGTGAGCCCCGTGTTTGCTAAGTATCTATTATCGGCCCTCTAAAACCTAGCTTGCCACTTCTTATACTCGTCCCTTTTCTAAATGCGAGTTGATGCATCCAATGCATGCCTCGAACTCACCTCTTTGTGACTGAACCAATTTGTTCTTTCTATCCACCGACATTTTTTTATATTAAAAACTGTTCTATTCCTCCAGTTGGGCGCATGGACTTCTCTTGGCTGGGCACGGTCTGCACTTAATTTCCTTGTTTTTTTTAAAGATTGTTTCTCTTTCCTAATACCTGCATGGAAGATTGTTGTCCTTCCTCTGGCTTGTATTTTTTTAGATTTTGATAAAACCTCCTTGCATGCATGACTGATATTTCTTCCTTCACAATGGCATGAGTTTCTCTTGCATTATGGGATGTTGACAAAATATTCTGTCCTCTTGAAGAAATAAGAAGCAATTGGAAAGCTTTGCATGACTTTTTCCAACGAGTTTGATGGAGGAATTTATGGACTTAATCTAACTTCCTCTCTTCCCGGGTAGTGGCTTGAGTGCCAGGGGGAAATGGGGAAAGCAACGGGCAATTGCCAACGGGAATGGCAAAGTGGGTTGGCAATCCCCGTGCAATTTCCCCATGTGGAAAGTTGGGGAATTTCTCGCCTGTTAGCCAATCCATGATTTGGCAATTGGTGGAGAAAACCCCACGTGCGGGAAATTGGAAGAAGATTGCTAGGAAAGGGGAAATTCGGGTTCGGGAAGCCAAATTGGCTTCCTGGCAGTTGGAAGCATAGGCTTACTTCCCCGGCATTAAAATTTGTCGAATGAAATTTTTAATTAATATTTATTTAATTAAATACTTCTTTATTTAAAAATCAATTGTATCAAACAAGAAGCAATTAATTAATTAAATATTAATTAATTAATTTTAATGTATTTTAACGCGATTTAAAGCCTGGCGGGAAGATTTCTTGCCCGAAAAGGATGAAATGAAGACCGAAATGATCACAAAAATGAGACGATCGCAACGAGGGCAGTGAAACACGCAAAGTAACACTTTTGAAAATTTTCAATTTTTTCATTTTTTATTATTTTTAATAATTTTGCGAAGTCAAAATTGGTTGATAACATGATGATAGAAAAGAAAAGGTGCGTGATTGATGAAATGTCGTCAATTTGTGGGAAAGGGGATAGTTATTGCAATTTAAGTATTAGAATTGCTTGATCCAATTATGGGTGTCTACACTATTAAAATTCAATAATCCACTTAAAAAATGATGAAACATGAGTAATCCACTATCCTCCATTATTGGATTAGTATCTATGCATATAAAATTCAAACAACACTACTCAATCAACCTCAATCACACAATAATTATATAAACTAAAAAAATAGACACGTGTAAACTAAATGGAACTCTCATAACTACATCGACTATTTAAAAGCATCAAAAATGTCATGCCTAATTTCCTGCTTCATGATCCATTTTGACATACCATCATTGGTCATCTCAAAGCTATGTCACTAACCATTTATGATAAAATACCATCAGTTGTGATTAAATTTTATCTACATTGACCATATGACATAACTTCAACAGCCACACTTTAATCCCTTTCATGTTAAACATCATTTTCCCCACTAATGAAATTTCAAAAATTTGTGCCCTCATGTATTACCTCAATTAATTTCATACTTAATTGAACCTAATTATACCCTCACTACCTACATTTGATAATCCTATGATGAAATGTTTCCAAGCGGTCCATTTTTCCTAATTCACCTAGTCTACTGTTCCCAAAGTTAAATTTAAAACATATCTTAGTAATTGTGACATTGTTAGGTCGATAAAATGACTAAGTATTAGATATGAATGAAGGTTGAAGAGTGCACGATAGTTACGCGTGGAGGTGTGATAGAGCATGCGAAAAGGTTTGGCGCACAAGGACATGAGATAGTGTGATCACCAAACGAGCTAAATATAGGAAAAAATAGAGTTGACTTGATACTTAAAATAGGCCAAAAATAGAACACGCATGGACCAGAGTTAGTCTATAACGGGATAAGAACATACATGACTAATAATAGTCATGAAGTACACATGGAAAAAATAATAGCTATTTATAGCATGGGACAAAAATGAAGAAGAGATATTTATAGAGCTTCCAGAAGAAAGCCAGTCACTTGTGGAGAACTGTGGAATTGTTCTAATTATAGGAAAGTGCTAGTTGTTAAAACATATAATCTATGTATAGGGTTAGTCTATTCTTAGATTGTAGCTTGATTTAGTGGTGAAGGAAAAGTTCCCACCCTATATATATATATATATATATATATATATTTGTAAATATCCATGTAAGCAGAATGCTATTAGAGTCCTGGTTTGAATAATAATTGGTCTAGCATTTGATTCTATAGATGGAGAGTATCTGAGCATGAATGGTCATGATGTTATGCTATTGGTCAGTGTAATCTGTATAAACATCATGATTAATAATAAGTACTCGGCTCTCTCTTGATGACGACAAATTATCTTGTGCATGTTATGATTAAGTGGCCATATATATTCTCCATGAAGTATGTCTGTATGTTGTGATTACCATGAGTGCAGGAACTGCATCTTGGCAACCAACACAAGAAGGATCCCAGTAGTTTTACATGCGCTTCGAGTGAGCATTCAGGTTTCCATCTAGGTGAAGTGTCAGTGCACCAAACTATGTTGTGTTGAACCTATACTACGAAATGAAAATTTAATTCCATTGTCAAGACCGTCTTTAATTTAGACTCTCAAGATGTGGTGCACACATGGCATTTCAGTTATCCTTAGAGAGTATTGAATGTTGGATGCATGAGGGCGAAGAAGAATTTATGCTAATACAATACCTATGACACATTAAACCCATGAAAATGGGTCAAGGACAATCTTTATGATGCCATTTATGAGATGTTCTTCATTTTCTTCACTCAAGAGTTATATGATTGGTTAACAACATATACATAAAATAGAGGGATTAGGCTGGGAAAAAGACAAATCTAGACTCAGGAAAAGTATCAAGTGTTATCTAATTTAGAGAAGCCATGTACATGCGCAATAGATCATAGGTGGGAAGGTGTTTTGAGGATCTATACTTTAGAATAAGTGGTCTCGACTTATTCATGTTCGGAGGAGGCTAAGTTCCAGTTTCTTTGTGAGCCTAGAGGATCGTATTTACACACACGCCTGCTTTCCATTAAGATCTTAATGATTGAAGTTGGAATTGAATATCTAACTATTTGTAGCTAAAAACATACCATGCACAAGAAAAATGAAAGGGATTATAAAGGATAGCATTGGGCCATATGGAAACAAAGAGAAGAAAGAATGCAAATATACAATGATGTGTGAGAAAGGGTGGCTTAAGAGGTGTTGAGAAAGAGAGGAATAGGGCCAGGTGGTAGGGATGAGAACCCTAAGGAAAACGATGGGCCGCAAGACTATGTCCCTCTGATATTGGGAAAGCATAGAAGGACCCCTCAACATTTGGTGAAAGCGAGTATAGTGAAGGTGTGGAAACCATTGTCACACATCTAGACCACCCTGGACCCTTTTCCCTTATGCATGACACTCATGATTAAAAAGTTCATATAGAAGTTTATCATAACAAGGGTAAAGAACGTGAGCACAATCAAGGATTGACACATTGGAAAGGAAAAACATGTAGAAGTGTGTTAGTGTCCATTCAAGAAGCACGACATATAAAAATAACACACATGACATCGACCTCTAATGCTCAGTAGGATTATATAACCGGTTAGCAAAATTTATTTTGAGTAATACATTAAGCACAACACCAAGACAAAGTGTTGGTGTGCTACTCTTTAGAAGCTGTAACATAATTGCAACACCATGACAAAATGTGGGTGTGAAGAGTAGTTCTACCATAGGTACACATACATGAGTTCCAGTAACAGGGGGCTCAGGAGGCTCTAGTCCTCCCCCAAGTGGAGGAAATCCTAGTAGAGGGTTAGGGTCAGAATCTGGTCCTAATCCAAGACAGGGAAATATCCCTCCACAATAACCTTAAATTTTCTATAAAAAATCACTCCACTTTCTTGAGTACATAAGAGTAGAGGATACAGTTGAACATGTGCAAAAATGTGAGATTTTATGTAGAGCCAAGGTAATCACCACTTTAGATAAAAATGTTAGTCATTTTGTGACTACATTGTAAGGACACACATATAGTTAGTACCAAAATTATGATCCACACTAGACAACAAATAATTATGACACATTGTGTGTTGTCTTCTTGAAAGAATTCCATATCCTCAAGTTTGAACAACAGAGCATCAATGCATTAAAGGACATCAAGCAAGGAATTTCTGAAAGTGTCCGGGAATATGATGTGTGGTTCAAAACTCTTTTGTCAAAGCTCTCGTATGATATCCACCAAAGTCAGCATGTGCAATGATTTGTAGGTGGACTATTTACACCTTTCAGGAGGGTGTTATCTCACAAGAATCACAAGACATTTACAAATTCACGCGAGGCTCTGGAGGCATCTCTGCATGTAGAATAAGTTGGCAGTGTGGAAACTGGGGTGAACCCATTTTTAGAAGCATAGATCACAACTATGGCCACACAGTTGGAGAAGCTATATGGTAGCTCAACACATGACACTTGAAAAGGAATCTAGTGCATATACTGTGAATTAGAAGGGCATAGTAAAAAAAAATTTTTGCGCATAAATGTGTGTGCTCTATTATTTTCTTGTGAGAAATGCCACAAGGACCCTGATGTCTTGAAATGCACATTCCTTTAGAGTGCTACACAGAAGAATGTATTAAGCTACTACAAGATTTTTGATGTGCACACACATGATACAACTCAATGCCAGTTGATCAATCTCATCCATGAAGCATGTGAGACCAGGATGGGTCAAACTAGTATAGATGGAAATTCAAAGGTGCGTGAAGGTCAAAATAGCAGTGTTGGTCACAATGAAAATGGAGGCTAAAGAGGAGGCTATCTAGGCAGAGGTCATGGTGGTCATAGAGGAAGGTTTATCTTTGGAACTTGTTACTCATGTGGATCACCAAATAATTATCAACACAAGTGCCCCAAGAACTTGTCTTACGCGTATTACGAAAAGGAGTACAAGGTGGAAGATTGTCTAGATCTATGTGAGCACATGTGAAAAAACAAAAAGGAGAGGGTGCGGCGATGATACAAGTTAAACATGCTAGGAAATGGTAGTGGAAGCCTAAGGAGTTTATAATAACCAAGAAATAACTATTGTTGGTCACCACACGCGCTAAAGCTTCACACGCATGGGAATAGGTGAGAACTAAACCACTCATTCGATGGAAAGAGATTGTTCAATCAAATAAGTATATTGATGTAGGTCAATAGAAAAAAGTTATACAAGAAACCATGTGATTTAACAAAAATTAAATTTATGCTAAACCTTAGATATTTTAGAGTCATATACAATAAATAATCAATGAAGCACAAATTTGACGTAAGCAATAAACTAAAGAAATATAAAACCCTAGGTGCAAGAGAGGGATTAGAAGACTTATCTGATTTCGTAATAAATCCTGGAGTATACTGGACTGGAAGATTGATGAACAGGAGGAGGAAATTGTCACAACCGTGCCTGATAAATTTTGTAGTTGTTGGATGTCTGGACTGGGGTGCCTGGACTGGGTCATAGGTGCCTAGGCAATAGAGTCTACTTTTGGGCCCCTGTGTCTACACAAAACCTCATAAACTAATTTTTCCTATGTCACACCAATGTCGCTAACCTTCGTTGTTTGTCTCATGTATGTCGCTGGATGATCGTTGTAGTTTGCATGTAAGCTGCAAAACAAATGATCTCCTACAAAACCCCAAAACAAATCAAATCCTAAAAATAAAAATATGTAAATGGGGAGTTAGAATGACCCCGACGGTCACCCGACAGAGTGAACTTACGATCGAGCACTGCACTACATCTGAAACTCCATGTAGTTCTTTGTGAAGTGTGTGTGAAATTGTGCCCTAGGAATCTCTTGTGTAAGATGCACTTGATAACGAGAGATAGCTAGATGTACCAATGTAAGTGGATGCGTGGATGACAAAATGAACTTCCCCTCCTATGTGTGTATGCAAAAATTGCAGTCCCTTGTCCCTTGAATGAAGCTAGATGAATTCCTTGATGCTCTTAGAATGTATTTGGATGCAACCTTAGGTGGTGATAGTAGATGCTTAGAGCTTGGTCATTTATTATGGTCACATGAATTTGTATTTATATGATTCCCTTGGTTGAATTTTGTAATTGACAACTAAAAGACTGACCCATAAGAAAACAAGATGTCCAAAAGATAAAAGAGGCCCAAAAGGGGCGAGTAAGATACAAAGAGGTCAGGGGTGCCCAGAGGGGACGAGGGTGCTTGTGTACTGACATCCTGGCTGGGTGCTGGTGTCTAAAGTCAAGAAAGATAAAGTAATGAAGATCAAACTAGGCTGTGGGGTGAGTAAAAAAAAAGAGGAAACCAGAAAGACAGAATAGAGGCCAAAGATAGATGTCAATTACTAGTTTTCTCGCTTAGGAATCATATAAATAATGGTATGTGATTAGGACCTAGAAATGTACCCAAATGTGTGATTTAATGTTTACATTTGCCGGCACTTTATGTTGTTGAGTGAATACTTGATAACGTAAAGTAGATAAGAGATGCATACCTGATAACCATGTAAATCAATGGCCAAAGTTTGCCAAAGAGACATGAAAAAGCGTGGAGTGATAAAAATGAAGCACGGAAGCTGAATGAAGAGGAAGTGACCCTAGGGGTGAAACATATGTGTTGTGTTATGTTTTTACCTATTTTCGTTGTCGCTTACGCTTATTGATGTGGGGCCCTTATTATTGTGTATTAAGGATGGACCTGTAAAAAAAGAGCAAAATAGTAGTCAAACACGTGTATATGAAAAATTCCATCCAAAATGTAAAACATGTGTGCAAGTATGTAAAAATATGAAGTAGTAAAAAGAACATGTGCACCCGATCCATGATGAGAAAAAATGATAGAAATTGTCTTACAAATGTTGTAGAAGAGTGAGTTTTTTTAGCGATCTGACGCTAAGAACAAACTTTTTAGGCAATGTCACACCAAGTGCGAGTTTTTTGGGTGATCTCATGCCACGAAAAAAGAGTGTTGGGGAGAAAGGTCTAGTGTTATTCTCCATCCCGGGCTGCTTCTCAAAATTTATACACCACTACAGATGGTGTGATCCACGTTGTTCCAATTCGATCCAGTTCAAACCAAGAAAATAGAAGAAAAAGGAAATAGAAAGCATTCTGATTGCTGAAAGATTGTTCCCGTGCTATGAAAACTTCTCTATGAACTAATGAAAACTATGCTGATATGAGAAAGTGATTGTAACCGCCCCCTAGTCATAGGTGCTCATGAAAGGTTAGGAGCGCCCAAGTGCTCATGTTTGTATCTGGGCACCGGTGTCTGTGTTGTGTTGAGGACCCAATTTAGATTCTAGGATGTTTCTGTAATTGAACACTAATTTGTTCTTGTACTGTGTAGGCCTGAACTGTAACTATGTACTGTTACCCAATGTATGCCCCCCTTGTTTAGGGTGCATGTGATGTAAACAGGAGGATGCGGCCCAAAGGAGAGGACCAGACACTGATGTGAAACTGATACCCTGCAGGGGGAGGGAAATGTGCTTGGTAGAAATAAAGGCACATGTAAAAAAGGTGGTTAGAAACATGTGTTAGTACAATCAAGACAAATACACATATAGAAGACAATGTGTAATCTAACAATCAAGAAGACAATGTAGACCATGAAAAGTGGGTTTCAAACATGGGACATTACTCACAATGTCACAAGACAATCAGGGTCGAAGTGGCCAAAAACATACAAGAAATGAACAAGCGAGACATAGGGAAAAGCCCACAAACAATGGTATACAATGGAAAATAAGGGCAAACAATATCAAGAAAATTCGCAGACAACCATGGTGGAAAATAGTTCCTGCAAAGAAAATGTTGCACATGAAGCAACTGTTAGCATGTTAGAAAGATAAAGAGTATGTCGAAGCATGTATGGTCCAATACAGAGTAGTGTGCTAGTAAGAATAGGAAGCAATATAAAATGAAACAATAACACCTATAGTGTGTATGAATGTAGATGCCCCTAGGAGCTTTGGTGCGATCGGTAATAGGTATAATTCCAAACATCAATGATGTGTGTAAGAATTTGTAAGAAGGCTGCATTCAAAACTATAGAACAAGTGAACACACATTTGTATATGATAAAGATAATGACATACTAAGTATCTGTCTAGCATGAAAACAAAGTGTACATGTAATTAGTATAAACAAACAAGAGTATGTGCAACCAAGATATGTAATATGTTGTGAATGATTAATCTGGAATGATATGTGATGTGAGTGTGATAGGAGTAGTGTGCCCCTGAATATATGTGGATGAATATGTATGAGATGAGGTTCATTTATAGAAGACCCTTCGACAGTCAAGAATGATCCATAGAATAAGAATGCGTCATCTGGAAATGGTTTGAAATATGCTCGTTGGAAAGATAGATCTATGAAGTGTAGAGCGTAGATAGTAAATGATGTGAGGTTCATTTCAGATTTAGACCCTCAAAAATTGAGTATGAACCATGGAACTAGAGTGCATCATATGGTAATGAAAATACAATTGTATCAAGATGTGTAAGATGTGTGTGAAAGATTGGATGTGAAGCACATAACAGAAAAGTAGAAATGTGAGACACCTAATAATGCTAGAAGGGGGGAGAGTAAGCATGATATTCCCCAAGTGTATTATGTGAAGAAGAATCAAGTAATGTCGTCTAAGAGATCATCATTGTCATGATCAAAGCCAAATGGAGATGCTTCAGAGACCTGCTAAGAAATGTTTTACGGTTGATCAAATAAGGAGCCATTGTGGCATAAATTATACATTCCCATTGCGTACTCTTCATGAGTGAAAGGTGGTAGCGGACATCCATGTGCATACCTACGAGTAAGATTTTGTGAATATCCAAGAAATGAATCATTACAAATAAAAACATGGCCGAAGGGTATGGGGAATGAAATGTCGATATGATCAAGATCCAAAGTGCTGCCAATGTAATCAAGCCAAGATTGCCTAAGAGTAAGTGGAGAAATGCAAGGAGTGAATGCAACAAATACCGACGGATGGAAGATGTAGAGGCCATAAGTAGTAGTAATGTGAACATATCCATGATAACGATGAGGAGAATGCGATGCAGGGAGGAGATTATCCATTTTGAATCTTAACCAAGCTAAGCCATCATATGTGCAAATCATGTCAGATTAGGTGGAATCGACTGGAACGTGTGGCCAATAAGAATTATTTATGAAGAGAGTGCATGTGAAAGGAGGAAGCACAGATGTATATTGCTCATGAGAAGATGAGGAAGGTGATAATAAGTCGAATGTATGAATAGGCCTCTGATAAAGTACCATAGCATTAGTAGAAGGAGGAGGGAGGTTGAGGCAGATGTAATGACATCTACAACACAAATAGTTCCTTTGAGTGGAGGCAAGTTGTCAGAATAATCCGTGGGTTGTCAATCATCAACGAGATACATAATAGTAACAGAAGTTGGAGTAGATAATGTAGAGGTTGGTTCTAGGCAATAATATTTGAATGGGTCATGATCAATGACTATGGTATATTTAAAGCCCTCATGTAAGAATTTAACGCACTGGTGAACTATAAAAGGCACTTCTTGCATAGCGTGAAGCCATAGCCTAATGAGTAAGCAATTGTATTACACTGAGAAATCGATAACAAAAAATACAACAGAAATATTTTTTCGACCAACAGTGAGTGAAAACATGATAGTGATTATGCACAAATGCATAGAAGAATTGTATGCACAAAGAGAAATGGATGTTGGGTTAAATAAAGTGCAGGAAAGACAGATGTCGTGAAGGAGTGATAAAGTACAAATATTAAGCTCAAATCCATTATCTATTATAGTTCAATTGATACCGATGTTATGAATGCGAGCTAGTATATATAGGGGAGGATTATTTTCATAAATAGAAAGATCAACAACTATATCAGGTGAAAAAATAAGTTATTGATAAAATGCATCTATGAATAAATGATATAATTTGTTCGTATGAGTATTAAAAGGAATGCGAGTATTAGCCAAGAGAGAAATAATTTTAGCTCAAAAACAAGGATTGGCTAGCAAGAAATCATGAATGGAGACATCCATGATGAGATGAAAACCCTAGAGTGTTCGAATGAGGTGGGTTCACCAAATGATTTAAAAAATATATAGAAGTTGTAAAACCCTAATTGCAGAGTATAACATATGATAAATAAATGATAAAGTACAAAACTAACGCAAACAATAAGCCAAAGAAATATGAAACCCTAGATATTTCAGAGTCACATACAATAAATAATCAATGAAGCACATATTTGACGCAAGCAATAAACTAAAGAAATATGAAACCCTAGGTGCAAGAAAGGTATTAAAAGACTTAGGTGATTTCATAATAGATCCTGGAGTATGCCAGACTGGAAGACTAATGAACAAGAGGAGGAAATTGTCGCAACCATGCCTGATAAATTCTGTAACTGTCATATATGTTTCAATTGGGGCGCCTGGGCTGTATCAAGGGAGCCTAGGCCAGAGTTTATTCTTGGGTGCTTGTGTTTGCGCAAAACCTCATAAAATAATTTTTCTTGTGTCTCACCAATGTCGTTAACCTTCATTTTTTGTCACTTGCATGTCACTGGATGATCATAAAGTTTACCTGTAACCTGCAAAACAAATTATCTCCTTCAAAATCCTAAAACACATCAAATCCTAAAAAGAAAAAGATGCAAATGGGGAGTCAAAATGACCCCAACGGTTACCCAACAGAGTAAACTTATGACTTAGCACTGCACTACATCTCAAAATCCATGTAGTTCTTTGTGAAGTGTGTGCAAAATTATGCCCTAGGAAGCTCTTGTGCAAGATGCACTTGATAACAAGCGATAGATAGATGTACCAATGTAAGTAGATGTGTGGATAGAAAAATAAACTTCCCCTCCTATGCGTGTATGCAGAAATTACTGTCATTTGTCCATTGAATGAAGCTAGATGAATTCCTTGATGCTCTGAGAATGTCTTTGGATGCAACCTTAGGTGATGATAGTAGATGCTTAGAGCGTGATAATTTATTATGGTCACATAGCTTTGTATTTATATGACTCCCTTGGTAGAATTTTGTAATTGACAACTAAAAGGTTGGCTTATAAGAAAACAAGATGTCCAAAATATAAAAGAGGTCCAAAAGGGGTGAGAAAGATACAAAGAGGTCAAGTGCACCTAGAGGTGATGAGGGTGCAGACATCTTGGTTAGGCACTGGTGTCCAGAGTCAAGAAAGATAAAGCAATGAAGATCAGACTAGGTTGTGGGGTGTGCAAGACCAAACATGAAACCGAAAAGATAGAAAAGAGGCCAAAGATAGACGTCAATTACTAGTTTTCTCCTTTAGGAATTGTATGAATAATGGTATGTGATTAGGACCTAGAAATGCACCTAAGTGCATGATTTAGTGTTTACACCATGGGCCTGATTAGAGAGTTACAATTAGAGATATAATGCCTAAAAGAAAAAGTGCGAGGTAGAGAGTGTGTGAAACATACAGAAGTATTTGACAAGGGCACTGATGACATCATGGAAGTATGTCAGATGCTTATACAATAGAACGTCGTACCCATGTCAAGCGAATGGTTAAGCGAGAAGGTTCCACACATGGGAAAGGAGATGCATAGGCAAATATTACATGCAAATTTGTCACCAAAACACCATGAATATGATAAGGAGATCACCTTGAATGCAATTATTGATGGCTAGTTGGTGAGGAATATCCTTATTGACATAGACACATAAGTAAACATGCTTACTCTGGATGCATGGAACATGATGGGTAGGCCGCCACTATAACCTTCTTCTAATGCACTTTGTATGGCTAATAAGACAAGGGAATTTCCCATTGGGGTCTTAAAGAATTCAAGAATCACTATACATGAGGCTAAGTTTAAAGGTGATTTGAAGTGTTGGAATTCGCAAAGGCAGATAATTTCCTTGCAATACTTTGATGACCTTGGTGTTAGACGAACAATGTAGATATGTGCTTTAGTCAGTGCTACATTAGTTTTTAGAATGAGGATAAGTGTGTAGAAATTTTTATGGATGATAAGCGAATCGCACGATACAAGTATCCGTCAAGTGAGGAAGATATAAATCATATATATGCACAGACTCTGTGTGATATAGAATGTATTGAGCCTACAAAGGAAGGGGTACTCAAATGGGAAGACACACACTCAATCAATGACACTAATAGTGTTGCATGTGATAATTGGGCACATGGAAATTATGAGATGGTTGGCCGTAAATGTCATAGATGAGTAACCATAGGGATTAGACCACAGATAGTTAGGCATTTAGGAAGGACTTTGCTTCCAAGATATACCGAAGAGGAGAAGAATGAAGAATAATTGTGTGACAAAGGTGAAAGAAGATTTATGTTGGTATATTATCTAAGAGGAACAAAAATGAGGTGGTGGGCCACACATAAGGATAATTTGTTGAGATTGTGTGAGATCAGGGTTGTATTCTTAACTAGGTTTGTTAAGCATAATCTTCTTTTGAAGATACCAAATAATGATGGAAAGGCATCTCCCAGGACTCATGTGCATAATTGTGAGAAAAGATGGCTTCAAGGTCCTGACATGCTACCACCTTCCTTGTGTGTGCACAATTTATATTCAACCTTGTGTGGGTGTGTGAGCACATGGTATATACATACTGAGCTAAAGCAAGAGACTACCAATATGCAAGACTTAACCTTAGGTATTGTACATGTCTTTAATTACTTTTCATTTGAACCCTATGCATAAGGCCTTGAAATTGATGAAGCACATCACTCTGGGGGATAAAAAAAGGAAAAAGAACTCGTGGCTCAGTTGTATGATGATGTTGCTCTAGATGGGCACAACAATGAATGCACACAGTTGGAATCTGACAAGGATCTCTTAGAGCGCACTTGGAAAGAAAAATATTAATAAAATCTAATGTACCTGATTGATGATGATGATGTCAAAAACTTAACATAGAACACATAGATGGTGAGCGCGAGGTTTTGGATAAGGTAGATGATTAGGCACAAACGTATCATTTGTTGCTAAATACCAAGAAAGTAAAAATTAAATCAGATGATGTACCAAAGGAAGTAATCATTGACGATTACTTGTCCGAGGTATAAGTTACAAAGATTTTTGAACTATTGCAAAAAAATTAGGATCTCTTCCCTAGGTGTTACCATGAGCTAAAAGGTGTCCATCCTTCCCTAGGATATATGAAGATCAAGCTAAAAGAAGGTGCATAACTAGTTTGGAAAATACCATATTGAATGAATCCCAATTTGAACGTCAAGGTGAAGAATGAGATTGAAATGATGTATTGAGCCCATAGAGGATTATGAGTGGATCAACCCCATGGTTATAAGTACAAAGAAGGATTGAAGGATCAAAATTTGTGTGGACTTAAAAGTGTTAAATGGTTCTTGTGTCATTTATCCATTCCCTACACAATTTACTGAAGAAATAATTGAGGGTGTAGCAGGGAAGGAAATATTCTCATTCACAAATGTTTTCTCAGGATACCATCAAGTACAAATTACAGGCGAAGATCTTGCTAAGACTACATTTGCTATAGAATTGGGTTTATTTGCTTATACAATCATTCCTTTTGGACTTAAGAATGCACCAACATTATTTTCACAAATTGCTGTACGAGGTTTTGAGGTTTTCATCCATGATTTTCTTCATGTATATTTGAATGATTGGACCATGCATGGTTTAGTTAAGGATCTTTGCGACTGTTTGAGGCTAATGTTTGAAATATGTAGTTAACTAAGTATATCCTTGAATATCAAGAAGTACATTTTTGCCACACTGTTCGGGAAATTATTGGGACATATTATCTGCAAGGAGGGTCTTCTAGTTGATCCAACCAAGCAAATAATTATTTTTGGATTGGAAGATTCCACCAACCAAAGTGAGGTGTGCGGATTTCTTAGTCACACAGGTTACTACAAAAAATTCATCAAGGGATATTGAAAGATAGTTATACCACTGGAGGAGATCTTGAAGGCTAAGGATAAGTTATACTGGAAAGATGCGCAACATTAGACTTTTGAGCACTTAAAGGAAAGATTGACCACCACACTCATCCTTCACTTCCATACATGGAATTTACCCTTTCATGTCCATGTGGATTCCTTAGGAATTATGATTCGAGCTATATTAGCACATCTTGGAGACAAAAATATTAATCATCCCATTTATTTTGCAAGCAGGAAGCTAACATCTACAGAAAAAAAAAATGTACTAGTTAGTGCAAGGATTAGTCTATGACGTCCTCGCTTGATAAGTTCAGGAAGTATCTTTTGGAAACTCATTTTATATTTTATATTGACCATATGACATTGAAGTACTTGGTTAATAAGCCTGTGCTACAAGGTCACATTTTCAGATGGATTCTCTTATTCCAGGAGTTTGAATTTTTAGTAATAGTGAAACTTGGTAAGAGTAATCTGGTACTTGATCACCTATCACACATCAATTCTGGGGAGGATGCGCACGATATTGAAGATATAATTCTGGATGCCCAGTTATTCAAGTTGTAGCCCACTGACGTACTTTGAGGAAATAACAATTTTTTTACGCACATGTACTACACCTCTAGGGATGAAGACTATGGATAAGAAGTAATTAGTTATATGCATTGCGCCTTATCAACTGGTTGGACAAGACTTGTACAAAATGGGTTACAATGAGCTATTGTGCAAATGCATCTTAGAGGATGAACACACAACAATTATGGAAGAGGCACATGATGGTATATATGGAGGACACAATGCTAGAGAAGCCACCGGGCGCAAGATACTTCTAGCCGAACTATGGTGGGAAACACTATATAAGGATACCGAGCAGTTTTTCAAGGCTTGTGACCATTGTCAGAGGATTGGAAATCTAGGACAAAGAGATGATATGTCGTTGCGTCCCATATCATCAGCAGAACCTTTTGAGAAATGGGCCATAAATTTTGTTAAACCAATTGCACTAGCAGCACAACGAACCAATGCATGATATATTATTACTTGTATATATTATTTGACGTGATGGCTAGAGGATGAACCATCCAAGGAATATAAAACTTTTATAGTTACATGATTTCTATGGGAGAATATTATAAACATGTATGGCTTCCCATTAAGCCTCATCGGTGATAGGGGTAATCATTTCCCTAATGATACCATTAGGATATTGTTAGCATAATTCATGGTGGCACATCAAAAAACAAATCCTTATCACCCACATGCTAATGGAACAACATATGCTTTTACTAAAATCTTGAGCCAAAATTTGACCAAGATATGTGATATCAGAAGGAAGGATTGGGATGATAAAGTCTCAAGTTTACTTTGGGCATATAGAACTACCTATAAGAGTTTGAGTAAAGCCACACCATTTAAGTCAGTGTTCGGCGCATAAGTAGTGTTGCCTGTGGAATTTATGTTACCATCACTGTGCATTGCGCACACGGGGGGACTTGCAGATGAGCATACATTGGAAGTTTACATAGAGGGGTTAACATAAGTATATGAATGGCACACCATTTTAAGATGGAGCCAAAAGATATAAAAAACAAGGTAAAAAGATTGACATAATAGACATATTTGTAACAAGTATTTCTTAGTAGGTGGGTTGGTACTTCTCTATGAATCTAAGTTTTCATACCACCCAGAAAAATTGAAAGCGCATTAGTTGGGACTATTTAAAGTAACCAAGATTACGGAATCAGACACATGTCAGTTACAAGCACTGGATGGAACCATATTACTTGGTTACTTCAATGGAAGTAGGTTGAAGCCCTACTATAAATAATCTTCTTTTAAATTTTGTTTGTAATAAGACAATATTTTTGTGTTAGATTAGCCTTTCTATTTCCAGTTTTTGTTCTGTTGCTTCGTAATAAGTGCGTTCGCACGTAGGAGATGATATATTTTTTGAATTCGGAAACGTAGAGGACCGTGCATACTTTTTGTGTGGGGTAGCAGGTAAAAGCAATGGTAGACCTTTTGCATTGGAAAATGGAAGAATGGTGCTAATGGTAGATGATTTTGCTCATTGGTGTATACGGAAACTTGGTGGGGATGAAAACAAGTGGAATATCACACATGATAACGTGAGGTAGGCAGTGCAATAAAATATCTACTTGGTATGTGGCACAAAGGAAGAAGAAGTGTGGCGTAGAAGGGCACATGCAAGGGGAACCACAACCTGGGAATTAGTGGTGTGCTAGAAGGTTAAGGATACCACACGTGAAAGAGGAAACTTATAAAACCTAGACTTGGTGAAAAGAGTGGGAAAGAGAAAAAAGGAGGGAAAAAAAGCTACTGCATCAAATGCAATCAAAAAGTAAAAATCTATATAAAAAGGAAAACAATAGTTATGTTTCTTACTTATGCATTGAAATCTCTTGCAAATTTGTAGAAATTTGGAAAATTTGAGCAGCGATGATCTAGGGCAACCGTGAAACCAAAAATCAGAGACCGCGAGATCCTTGCACTTGGAGGATTTGAAGCTCCAAAGAGCAGAGTGAAAGCTAGGGACATAGTTGAAGGGTTAAAGTTGAAATTCTAGTGGTGTGGAAATGGGTTAAAGGGTTAGGTCATGAAGTGGATTTCTAGAGTCAGAGAAGAAAATAACATTACAGTTGAAGAAACAACATCTACAGAGGAGATATTTCAGTACAAACACCAAGTTGGTAGGAATTGAGGTAGCAGAAAAAAGGATTTTTCATACCTAGAGAAAAAGTTGCATATTTACTTTTGTCTTAGGGAAAAACATTGTAGAGTTATTTCAACTTCTAGGTATAAAGTTCGAGCAATTGTACCAGTGAAGAAGGCATCAAAAGGAAAGAAAATAAGAGAGGATTCCCCTAATGATTCGTTCTTGGAGATGTTGTACCCACATGAGGTTATCGTTGGGAAGACATGGGATTCAAAGGTATGGAGATGCAAAATAAGTGAATACAATCATCAAGCTCCAAGACAAGATGAATACATAAGGAATGATACTTTGGTAGAGACATGATAACACACAAAAGAAGGGGATATTTTGTTAGATGATAAGGTTCACAAGATGTTAGAGGCTGGTGGCATGCTACAACTTTCCGATTTAACTTTCTTTGGAAATCACGTGTGAATCTATTAGTGGTTCATTTTCAGGGTGCATGAATATTATTTTTACTTTGCAGGAAGAAGAATGAACATCACCGTACAACTCACAAGTAAGGTAATTGAATTATGTGATAGGGGTGAAGAGATAGCGATATATTTACATGATGAAGCAACAGTGGAAGAAACAACCACTAAATTACATTACCAGGGAGGGAGTCACGCGTTCATACAAGAGTTGCTGCAAGACTAGTAAGCTGCAAGTTGGGTGCCTCTGAGGTGGACAGAGGTAAATACGAAGTTCTTACATATCATTCATAAGATGGTGCATGACACCAAGTAAAAAATTTCTTTGTACATTTTAGAGAGTATTGTGGAAGAGGCCCAAAGCCAACATGATAAGGGTGAAAAAATAACATAAGGATCAATTTTATTGCTCATCATATTTTGGGAGATTGGAGTCCCAGATGGACCACCGGGGTGCCAATGGGAACACCCAGTGGTTGTTTGATCCCCTTCAAATAGGTTTTCCAAGTACACTTGTGATGTGGCAATATATATTCTCCATGAAGTATGTTTGTATGTTGTGATAACCGTGAGTGCAGGAACTACATATTGACAACCAACATGAGGAGGAGCTCAATAGGTTTACAAGTGCTTCGGGTGTGCATTTAGGATTTTGTCTGGGTGAAGTGCCAGCGCACCAAACTATGTTGTACTAAACCTAGACTATGAAGTGACAGACACCTAGCTTCAATGGTGGTCATGTTCACCTACATATGTATCCTCTCACCATAGCCGATGATTGCACTAGAAATTATTAATCCAAAAGATCCAGAAAATAAAAAATCTCTAATCCCATTGTAATAAACGAAGGGCTTTGACCCTTATTTATATCCCCCCAAACAATATTTTGAAGTGTCAAAAGATATCCTTTATACTTTGTGACATTTCCATATATTTGCAACTGTAGCAATTATTGATTAACTAGAAGAATCAGGAGCATGTTGGAGTTATAAGGAATTATTATCTGAATATTTTAATTGCATTCAATAAAATTTAGGGATTTAAACCATGTTTAATGTATTTTAGGTACTTTCAAGATCATAATTTAATGTTCTTGTAAAAATAAAAACATTTTAAAAGTAAAAGCATCAGAAAACTTTTGAAATATTTTTAAAAAATAGGAGACATCCCCTCTAATTCTCCAAGCCCCCGAAACATTCGGGATGTCACCAAAATCAAGGGAATGCGTCCCTGCATAACACTGATTTGAACTATTATTACTAAAATTTACTGAAATTTGTGGGCAAAAAAGTATTACATATGGATCTGTGAGTTGATGAATCTATGAGATATAAAATAAAAAATTCAGAGCAGAACACAATATCAAAATCTAGACATGTAACCAGGGAGAAGGATGTCCCATTACAATATAATCTTGCAGTGCTTTCTTAGACGGTCTGGTTTGCACTAAAATGAGAGAGAAGGTATTCTTATGCAATGCAAGCCACGTAAGTTGATTTGAAATGTTCAAGGATTTTAATTTTTGGATCGAAACACAGATGAGGAATAAAACAGAATTAAAACAAAAATAATATAAGCATGCAATCACAAGATAAACCCAAGATTTAACGTGGTTCACCCAATGTGGGCTACATCCACCAGAAACAAGCCAACCTTCTCCTTTATTCAGTCCAAAGGAATACAATACAATTCTCTCTTTTTCATATTACAAAGAGTAAATCCATGCACATATATATAACTTGTGCACCTCTTTGTAAAAGTTTGCTTCAACCACAAGCAACCTAAATATAACATGCTTATAAATAAGACATGCATATAAATAAGATAAACATAAAAATAACAACTCACATCTATTAATAAGACAATGTTATTTTTATCCATGGCCATGCATTCCTCCCAAAAGCAAGGAAAAAACAAATTGCCACTTCATCTTGCAGTTAGACTCCACATCTTCAACAATCTCCCACTTGGAGACTAACTGTTGCAACCCACTGTTACAGCTCATCCTCAAACTCTTCTCTAACTTGTTTCTCTTCTTCAAGATCAATCTTGAAGACCTATCGAAGTCGAACAACCTTCCAGCTTCTCTTTTGTCACCACCTTTGTCAACATATCAACAGGATTCTGACTTGTATGGATCTTCTCCAACATTAGTTGTCCATCCTCCAAAACTGATCTAATGAAGTGATACCTGAGTTGTATATGTTTGGTTCTCGAATGGAATGTTGAGTTCTTGGCAAGATGAATTGCACTTTGGCTATCACTGAATAACATGTAATCCTCCTGCTTCTTTCCCAACTCTTCCATGAACCGCTGCATCCATATCATCTCCTTGCTTGCTTCTGTAGTAGCAACATACTCTGCCTCTGTAGTAGACAAGGCAACAATCTTCTGCAGTTTAGAAATCCAACTAACTGTCGTGCCACCAACAGTGAATACATAACCTGTGGTGCTCCTCCTACCATCCAAATCTCCAGCCATGTCTGCATCAACATATCCGTGTAAGGAAACCTCTGACCCTCCATAGCACAACTACCTACTACTGGTCCCTCTCAAGTATCTGAGAATCCACTGGACTGCATTCCAGTGCTCCTTTCCTGGATTACTCATGTATATGTAGTGGCCCACTACATGGGCAATATCTGGTCCTTTTCATACCATAGCATACATCAAACTTCCAACTGCCGAAGCATATGGAACTCTAGACATATATTCAATCTCTTCATGTGTTTTAGGACATTGTTCTTTACTCAACTTGAAGTGCCCTGCCAATGGTGTACTTACTGGTTTTGCATCCTACATCCTAAACCTGTCCAACACCTTGTTCACATACTCTTCTTGAGACAAAGTCAATATTTTACTCTTTCTGTCTCTATTGATTCTCATGCCAAGAATTTTCTTTGTTGCACCTAAATCCTTCATGGCAAATGTATTGGCTAACTATCTCTTTAGCTCATTTATATCCTGCAAGTTTGACCCTGTCACAAGCATGTCATCCACATACAACAACAAGATAATATAGGTGTCATTATCTAGTCTCTTAAAATAAACACAATGATCAGAATGACATCTAGAGTAACCTTGTTCTATCATGAACCTGTCAAATCTCAAATACCACTGCGTTGGAGCTTGCTTAAGGCCATACAAGCTCTTCTTCAATTTGCACACCAAATTCTCCTTCCCCCTAACTTCATATCCCTGTGGCTGCTCCATATATATTTCTTCCTCCAAATCACCATGAAGAAAATTAGTCTTTACATCTAATTGTTCAAGATGCAAATCTTCCACAGCTACCAAACTTAAAACAGTTCTAATGGAAGTCATTTTAACAACAGGAGAGAAAATTTCATCAAAGTCTATACCTTTTTCCTATGCAAATCCCTTCACAACAAGTCTTTCCTTGTACCTCTTTTTGTCACCTTCTTCTTCCTTCAACCTGTAAACCCACTTGTTCTGCAATGCTCTCTTTCCTGCAAGCAACTGAACCAAATCCCAAGTTTGGTTGTGATCCAAGGAGTCCATCTCCTCATCCAGACCCTGCTCCCACTTTTTCCGTGTTTCTACCTGCATTGCTTCTTCAAAACTTTCTGGTTCTCCACCATCTGTCAATAAACAATAGTAAAGCTCATACGAAGATAATCATGTAGGAGGTTTACTTACCCTAGTAGAACGTCTCACAAGATTTTCTAGATTTTGAGGCTCTTGTTGTTCTTGCTGATTTTGATCTACATAATCAACACCGACTATGCCAGGATTAATGCCAAATTTGGTGCTGAACTTGTTGATTTTCCAAGTCCTTTGAGCACTTCTCTATCTTTTATCTCATCAAGTGCTACATACTCATACTTTTCCAGCAAAGATTCTTATCCTTGTAGTTGTTCCCTGTACATAACCCTTTCATTGAAAATAACATCCCTACTCCTAATGATTTTCTTCTCATCCAAAATCCACAACCAAAATCCAAAATCATCAGTGCCATATCCAATAAAAGTACATTTCTTTGACTTAGCTTCTAGCTTGGTCTTATTCTTTTTATCAATGTGAACAAATGCTTCACAACCAAAAACTTTCATGAAAAGAATAGTTTACCTCCTTACCGGTCCAAGCCTCCTCTGGTACTCCACCTTCCAAAGCACTTGAAGGTCCTTTGTTTATCAAGTAAACAACAATATCTACAGCATCCGCCCAAAACTGTAAGGGCAATCTAACATGCAATCTCATGCTCCTTACATGCTCCATGATAGTCATGTTCATTCTTTCTGAACACACCATTCTGTTGTGGTGTTCTAGGAACTGTCTTCACCCTACGGATTCCATTATGTGAACAATAGTTATTAAATTCATTGTTGTAGTACTCTCCACCATTATCTGATCTGAGACACTTCAACTTCAAACCTGTTTCATTCTCAACCAAATGCTTTCCACTTCTTGAAAGTATTAAATACATCAGATTTCTTCTTTATACATGTAAACCCAAACCTTCCTAGTAGCATCATCAATAAAAGTAACATAATACTGTGAACCACCAAGAGAAGATACTTGAGTCGGCCCCCACACATCCGTATGAACAAGCTCTAACTTGTGCTCCTTCTTGGTTGATCCAACCTTGAGAAATCTCACATGCTTTTGTTTCCCATACACACAATGCTCACAAAAGTCCAGGTCTATGTTTTTCAAATCTAACAACTTTCCTTGTGAATGTAAAATCTTCATCCCCTTCTCACTCATATGGCCAAGTCTGTGATGCCATAGAGTTGTGTCTATACCTGTAGTAGCTAAAATAGAAGATGGATCAGTACTAACAGTGGATAAATACAAAGTACCTAATTTCTTACCTCTTGCTACCACAAGAGAACCCTTGGTAACTTTCCAAGAATCTGCTGTAAATATAACCATACAACCATCATCTCCTAATTTCCCTGCAGAAATTAGATTCCTCCTCAAGCTAGGAACATGCCTGACATTCTTCAACACCCAAGTGTTACCATTCTACAATTTAACATGAACACTGCCTTTTCCAACAATGTTACATGGCTCATCATCACCAAGATATACCTGCCCAAAATTCCCTTGAACATAATCTTGAAAATATTGTCTATGAGGAGTTTCATGAAATGAAACACCAAAATCTAAAACCCAAGATTCTGATTTATTATCTAAAGAAAGAATAAGAGCATCTTGTAACACATCACTTGCTACGTTTGCCTCTTTGTTCCCTCCCTGTTGATCTTTCCTTGATTTTAAAGACGAACAATCTTTCTTTGCATGTCCCGCTTTTCCACAATTCTAGCATACCACCCTACTTCTAGATTTAGATATGCCCTTCTTAGACCTTCCACGGTGTCCAAGACCTTTTTTTTTCCTGCTGTCTTCCCTTGTTCTCTACACTCAAAGCATTAATAGATGACTCATCTGTGCTTTTTCTTCTCATCTCTTCACTAAGAATCACACCAATAACATCATCAAACTTTAAAGTGTTTGAACCAGAAACATAGTTACTCACAACCATAACCAAAGTATTCCAACTTTCAAGCAATGAGCACAAAATCAAAAGAGCCCTAACTTCATCATCAAAACTTACTCCTACAGAGCTTAATTGATTAGTAACCATGTTGAATTCATTCAAATGATCATTTACTGAATCACCATCTGACATCTTCATATTAAACAAACTTTTCATGAGATATACCTTATTGGAGGCTGAGGGTTTTTCATACAATTTACCCAATTTTTCCATTAGATCTACCATTGTCTTTTCTGTAGAAATATTGAAAGCTACCGTAGCTATCAGGCACAACCGTATCGTTCCCAATGCCTTCCGATCAAGAACATCCCATTCTTCATCTTTCATAGTTGATGGCTTCAAAGCTTTCCCTTTCAATGGTAGATAAAGATCCTTCTGATATAGGTAGTCCTCCACTTGCATCTTCCATAGCTGAAAGTTCTAGCCATTAAATTTCTCAACCCTGAACTTGTTATCTTTTGTCATTGCTCCCACTCAAACAAGAAACCCTCATATGAGTTTTTTCTGCCAAAACAAAATCATGCTCTGATACTAGTTGTTAGGATCAAAACACAGATGAACAATAAAACGAAATTAAAACAAAAATAATATAAGCATGCAATCACAAGATAAACCTAAGATTTAATGTGGTTCACCCAATGTGGGATACATCCACCAGAAACAAGCCAACTTTCTTCTTTATTCAGTCCAGAGGAATACAATATAATTCTCTCTTTTTCATATTCTAAAGAGTAAATCCACACACACACACACACACACACACACACACACACACACACACACACACACACAACACTTGTGCACCTCTTTGTAAAAGTTTGCTTCAACCACAAGCAACCTAAATATAACATGCTTATAAATAAGACATACATATAAATAAGATAAACATAAAAATAACAACTCCCATCTATTAATAAGACAATGCTATTTTTATCCATGGCCATGCATTCCTCCCAAAAGTAAGGAAAAAACAAACTGCCACTTCATCTTGCCGCTAGACTCCACATCTTCAACAATATTAACACTGATATAGATAAAAATTAATAAGTATACTCCTACATCATCACCAGGCAATGCAGAGAAAACCTGAAATTTGTTACAGTTGAGTGAATCTTAATAACAGCTGTACAAAAAATTATTCCAATGGATGGATAAATTCCCAAATTAATTACTATACTTCCACACCTACTACTGATGTATAACATGACAAGGCCAACATCTCAATCACCGCAAGCATGTCACATAAAATCCGCAATAGCACATACACCATAACAGGGTCCATACAAATTCTTCTGATGTGATGCACAAAACAATGTCACTGTTGTTTCATTTATTAAATTTTAATGCCATACAGATGCAAAAAATTCAAACATAAAAGAAAAAAAGTTCCCCTCAATGATTTTGAGGAGATGATGCTCAGGGACAATGCTTATGCTGACTTATTCATCCTTCAAGATTGATCCTTGACCATTTAGGGCTTAACCCAAATGTGTGCTGCCACTGCGGTCACATTTTGGGGTTACACTCAATAGGGTCAAGCCTTTGCTAAGACTCTTCTATTTGAAAATTTTGATGTTTAGGAGTATCAGAAGATTTAGGCTTCCAAAACAACACTATCCATAAACTCCCAATTGTAAAAGACAATTCATTTCACGTAGATGGAAGGGGGAGTCTAATTTTAGCGCAGGCCTGCCATTAAGGCTCAAAATTCATTAAATTGGAAACTGCAACTGCAACATTGCATTCTTGTTCAACCTACATCTCTGTCCCACTTCGTATCATCCATATTCTCAAGTAAAAAGTTGAAATAAGAAAAAATATAAACGGAAAATTGATTGCTCAGAAGTAAGCCATAGATTCTCCTTTCCTTTTACAACAGTGGGAAGCCCTATGAAGCTCTTGGAAAGAGGTTATCTGAAGGCCTCAAATCCAATGTAGCATGGATGCTTGTGATACACATGGTATAGGTGCACCACACATCTTTCCCTTAGTGTGGATATTCCCTGCCTTTTCTTAATGACTCCCCACCTCCCACCCCCCCGGGGGCAGTGCCTTTACTCGTACTCTAACGACAATTTCATCTATAACACAATGACCTCAGAAAGTTTCCTCTAATTATACCAATTTGGATGGTATCAAAAATCTTTGTAGTTGCCTCTAATGATGTTGAAAACTGAATTTCTACACTAACAATTGCATAACCAAATACCCTAATAATGTGGCATAATACCCCAGGCTCTTGGATCTCTTTTTTTAGTCAATGGGTATAAACAAACCAAGTTATGCACGAAAAAACTACACAGGAAAGACACAAAAACTATATAGGGAAATACCTGGAAGCAATAAAGAGTCACCCACATGAACTGATCATAAAATTCAGGAGAAAACATGATTACAATGCAGAGAAAATGGGTTTTTATTAATGTTACTTAAAAGTGTACAAGGAGTTGGAAGGAGGGAAAGCCAAGGCTTGTTTGGGGCAATCCTTTTTGCCTTATTTTGGTTCAAACTTTAGATACTGTTTTTTCTAGTTCATGGTAGAATTCTTCACCAAATCGAAGGATTTTCTGGGTTTCAAATACCTGATAACACAATCAACATGGTTCTTGTCACCATTGGAGGTAGTTTGTGCACAGGTGGCATGTATTGTGTGGCATCAGAATACATGAAGAAAACCAAATCCTGCTCTACAGAAACCATTTATTTATTGAACCAGAATTTGTGAATTTATTTCCATGCAGCTCAGGACTCTCAACAATCCACGTGGCAAGAAACCCTTACGGCAGGAATTCAATACAATTGCAGACAATAAACTATAAACAAGGAGCACATAATTGATAATTGCACAAATTTTGCCACTTATTTTCATATGACAACTATTATGAGCGGCCATATTCGTGCATATACAATAGTAGCTAAAATCATAACTTTATTTAGTAGAAATTTGACTTTGGGGAGAGGGGCTAGTAGTGGTACACTCGAAGTTAAGGGGTCCACAAAATCAATTGTTTATCATTTGGGGTTGCGATTTGTCCTTTGTTCTTTGGAATGTTTAATTGGAGGGAAAACCATATTTTGAATTGATTTAAAATAGTAAATTTGAGTTACACTACAACCATGGTGGAAACCAATACTTGAACATGGGTGATAATGATTGAACATTGATATTTTAATACTTGTACATGGATGAGAGGTCTTACATGTCATGATGTGATTGGCTACTCTACATAGTTATTATGTCAAAAATAAATAACCACTAGATAGTACTATGAAAACTATGAAGTGGTATTTTACCAACTATTGGGTATTGTGTACTCAAGACTCATGTCAACTATTGGACCATGTTCACCTGTTGGCCCCTCTCCCATAGTTTTTCCCTTGGCAGACATGTTTTCGAAATGCATTAGAAAACCAATAACTCTGCTGTCAGTGGCAAGTGACAATTCTGCAACTCGGAACCATTATGAACAGGGGATCATGTAAGTGAAATTATTTGGATCTGTGGCTTAACTTGGGAAATATCATCACAATCTGCATGCAAGTAAGCTCAAAAGAAAACTTAATTAAAAACACAATATGATTCATCCAGGTGTCGACAGACAAATGGTGCACATTGTCATAGTGTTGTCTCTGCAGTTGTGGCATTGCCTATCGCGGTATTGAATGGCCGTTCCTTGTAAGAACATAACATCCTGACAACCATTCCATATTAAAGCATCCCCACAAAGCAAATTAAATTTCAAGTCTCATATGATGCTGAAACCATTTGAAATGTTGGGTGTCTGGTATGCATTGAAATGCTACAGTAGCAGCTCATCTTTTCCCATAGTAGACACGCCTATTGGCGTCATAAAGATACAACCATAAGAAGACAGCATGGTTCAAATAAGAGCATCTGGTATATTATTGTCAAAAAGAGAGCCAAAAGGGGGGCAAACCATCCAAAATCGACTCAAGGTTTATGGAAACCAATTGCTCCCTTGATTTATTAAGTACTCACCCATAAGCAAAAATATTCCACTCAACACAATCAAGCCCCGGTGTTGTTTACAGCATTCACAAGAGGCATGACTAAGAGGAAACAATGCATCATAAAGGACCATAAACATGCATAACAAGGATATTGTATTGGCTAACAAGACCTTTTGTAAGGACTCATTCAAATAAGAATAAGTAAAGGAAGCTTTTGAAAAAACTACATGCAGGGCTTTAAACATATACTCTAGAAACACAATGGTTTGTGAAAGTTGTATGAGTAAAATCAATTCCAATAGACGGTTGAAGAGGAACTGTAATGATGCATCAAATAAATTCTAGATTTGTTAATAGGAAAGTTCTCTGGCAGAGGTTCCATGCGGGGGGCAACCACAATAAAAATTCAAAAACAGGCAGTCCCATGCAAAGTTAGTAATCCATTCACCGCATAAAACAGAACCTTCCCCTGAAAATGTGAAGCAGCAGCTGCATAAAAGAGTCGGTTTTAGTGACAGGAATGGGTGGGGGGCTGAAATATTTTCTTTCTCCATTTCACTCTTTTCGGCCACCTATCAACAGAACATTGCTTGGAGCAGCAGCATCAGTTCTGAGTGAACATAGTGCTTCAAAAAATCTAAACCCACAAAACAAATGACAGTTGCAATAAATATTCTCCCAAGTGTTTGCAGAAAAAATTAGAAGACCATGGGGCTGCAGGGGTAATAATTTCTGCAAAAACAATTATGTGGCACCTGCTAAAAAGTTGTGTGTTGCCCCCCTGCATGGGACTGCAGCATCAGTTTCAATTGTTCTCTTAAAATATCCAAGGAGAAGCCCAAAAAAAACGAATGATACATAGAAGATTGGAAAACCACATTACAGACGAAGGACGAGAACTGCAAATGCTACATGTATTCAACCACAACACAGAGAAAGTATACATGTACTAGGAGGAGTGTTGTGCAATGTTTTCAATAGAGACAATGAATCATAATGCCTTTGGCCATGTCTTCAGCTTTTTGAGTGTTGACTGTAACATTGGCCAACTCCACTGTTAAGACTTTGTAGGATCATCATTCCTGACTAAAACTGTCCAGGTCATTCAATCACAATAGATGGGTTTGTGTTCCCTTCCACTTCCAACAAGATTCTTTTAAAACAAATGTAGTCAGGAAAGTTTAATAGAAACAGATTACAGATCAACCAGGTGTGATCACGCCATGTGGCACAATCGGGTATTGACACCTGCCTTTCGTTAGTGCTCCAGAATAGGCATATTTTTGAATGGTTATTCACAGCATACTTGTGTTCATTTACTACTGTTATCTGTCACTGGCTACATTTGTCCAACTTTTGCGGACAGCCCATTTTATATAAACTCTCACATCTTCCCCACTTATGCACGCTCGTACAAGTTTGATTCCCACAATTACTGCCTATCGGCATTTTGTTGCACCTTGAGTGGCAACTACTAGTTTACATGTGCTCTAATAAACAGGCCACTTAATGTTCAATAGGGACTTATGATTTTAGTTTATCATGCCACTTACTGCATTTAGTGATAATAGTGTTTTTCTAATACATCAGGTTTTTCAAAAGCATAGGTAATTCTTTGTTTACACGAGTTTAAACCACATCATTTTGAAGTACACAGCTTCTTTTGGAAAAATTGTAAGTTTGACCATATAAATCCTGGATTTGACCATTGTATTGTATGGCACATCAAACTGACACAGGAAAATTGGTAGTTCGTAATTACCCATCATTACTTGCGATCTTTTTCCAAGTAATGCTACTATGATCACTAGAATAGGAATCACAGCATCTAAATATACAAGACAGATTACCAGTTTCAGGCAAGCTGAACATGCAAGCTTTTGTTTTGCTTAAGTGTAATTATCGTCCTCAGTAATTCCTATTATCAACTCTTTCAAAAAAATATGTTTTAGATACATAAAACAATCTCTTGACAGACCAGGAAATAAAGCTTAGCTCTGTCAAAATCGCCACCAAAATGAAAACATTCTTTGGGATTCATATAGGGGTTTGAATGCTGTCGCAAATAAGTTCACAAGCAACGGACTGCTTCTCACTATAACTCTAGTGTTCATTCAATTGTTTCATCATCCATATATGCATATTACAGTCTGCCTTCTCCTTTTTCATAGCCGGGGTCCCGAATATTGGTTAATTCTTTTTCAGCTTTACAAGAAATGTGTGCATCGGTATATAATTGCACACACTAGATCTGTGAAGACAGTATCATACTATGAACAAAATACCGTCTAAACCCCGGAGGCAGGTTGACTACATAAGCCATATGCAACAATATGCTGTTAATAAATAGGGTCACCAGTAATCCCCGCATGAACATACTCCATCCTTGAAATGATGAAAACGTTTTAGATCCCTCATAATTATTTCTCTTTTGGCAATCTTGGAAATAAACTTAGTTGCACTATGGCAGTCACCACAAACACGGAGATTCTTAGTGATTCGAATATGAGTTCCAGGGCTCGTATGAATAAGCCCAAATGCAATGGCCAGCTTCTCGCTATGAGCACCTATCATGTGTTCCTTTGCCTCCTCGTCCACATCATGCAAAACAAAACCAGTGTTAGGAATATATCCCGCCTCCTCCATTTGCCCAGACAAACTCTCTAACATTGCATATATTTCTTCAAATTCAGGATGTGATCTGTCTCCTACAAGGAATGTGTGGACTCTGTCACTTAATTCAATCAAACTGCATCCTGGTGGCTTTGTCAGACCTTTTTCTTTCATTAATGATCTCATAGTAGCAGCATCATCCCACCTACCAGCTGCAGCATAAATGTTTGACAGCACTACATGATATCCAGCATTTTCAGGGTTTAAGTCAAAAAGCTTTTTGGCTGCAAATGCTCCAAGTTCAGTATTGCAATGAATTCTACACGCACTAAGGAAAGCTCCCCACACACAAACATCAGGTTCTATTGGCATCCTTTTGATAAAATCTTGTGCCTCTTCCAGTCGCCTTGCTCGGCCAAGAAGATCAACCATGCATGCATAATGTTGTACATGAGGTGTTATACAATATTCCTGTATCATGCAATCAAAATATTGCCATCCTTCGTCCACTAAGCCTGCATGACTGCATGCAGACAAAACAGAAATAAAGGTAATGTGGTTTGGCTTCATGTTTGACTGTTTCATTTGCGAAAACAGTACAAGAGCATCCTTGCCCTGACCATGCGTTCCATATGCTGCAATAATTACACTCCATGAGACCACATCTTTGTTAGGCATGTTGTCAAATAGTTCACGTGCAATTTCTATTCTCCCACATTTGGCATACATGTCAATGAGGGCAGTGACAACCAAAACATTTGACTCGAACCCACTTCTAACTATAAAGTCATGTATCCACTTGCACCGTTGCTGAACTCCTAAATGGGCGCATGCCTTGACTACACTCACCAATGTTATTGGATTTGGTTTATCCTCAGTTAGTTGCATTCGATCAAAAAGTTCTAATGCTTCTTTGGAGTATCCATTATGGGCATAGCCAGCAATCATTCCACTCCATGCTACAGCATCGCGTGTAGACATATTGTCAAATAGTTTTCCTGCAGAGTCTATGCTTCCACACTTTGCATACATGCCAAGAAGGGCAGTACCCACTGAAACATCTGAATCAAATCCACTTTTCATTGCATAGACATGAATATCCTTACCTAGCTGCAGAGCTCCCAATTCAGTGATTGCTTGCAGGACACTAAGAATAGCTGCTCGATTTATTTCAACACTTTCCTTCCACATTTGATAAAAGAACGACAAGGCCTCAATGGCATGCCCATTTTGAGCATATCCTGCAACCATTGCAGTCCATGAAACCATATTCCTTTTGAACATTTTGTCAAACACTCGATGCGCAATGCCTACACTCCTGCATTTGAAATACATATCTATGAGTGCATTTTGTACATAAATATCCAACTCGAACCCATTTCTTATAATGTAACTATGCATACTCTTACCCTGTCTCAAAGCGGCTAGATTAGCACATAAAGGCAGAAGGCTCAAAATTGTAACCTGGTTGGGATTCAAATCTGCCATTTGCATTTGATGAAACAGTAACAGAGCCTCCTCGGCATGCCCATTCTGTAGGTAGCCTGCAATCATTGCACTCCAGGCAACGACATCTCTCTTAGATAATTTGTCAAACACTTCACGTGCAATTTCTATACTTCTACAATTACAATACATAACCACGAGAGCAGTACCCACAACCACATCAGAGGTCATCCTATTTTGAATAACATAATCATGTATCCTCCTGCCTTGTTGCAGAGCTGCTAAGCCAGTACATGCGGTGAGAACGCTCAAAACCGTGACCCTATTGGGTTTAACCTCTGTCAACTGCATTTGATCAAAAAGATTCCAGGCCTCATTGGGCATTCTATTCTGCACATAACCCGAAATCATTGCACTCCATAAGACCACATTTCTCTCGGGCATTTTGTCAAACACTTGGCGTGCAAGATCCATTCGTCTGCATTTAAGATACATGTCTATAAGACCATTTGTTACATACAAATCTGAGACAAATGACGTTGTACTTATTTGATCATGAATCTCCATACCTTGCTGCAAAGACGGTGCGCTTGCACAAGCCTTCAGTACAATCGGAAAGGTATAATTGTCTGGTTGTATACCTGCCTGCAGCATTCGGTAATAGAGTTTAAAAACTTCACCATAAAACCCATTGCGTGTATAGGCTTTGATCATTGTATTCCACATAATAACATCTGGTGTGGGCGTTTTGTCAAACATTTGGCGTGCATAGTCCAGATTTCCAAAGATACCATACATGTTTACTAGTCTGGTTTCCAATGATATGGTTTGGGGAAACCCTGCAATGAGCATGTGGGCATGGAGCTGTTTGAGTGTGTTGATGTGTGCACACTCTTGTAAGAGTAGACCATAATGAATTGATCCATTGTTCCTATTGTTTTGACATTTCCAGTTACTTTGAAATTGAGCAGCAGGACGAGCAGAATTACACAACCAACGGATATGAATAATAAAATAATGCCTGAGATAGATAGTATCTCTTAAAAGTATACTCATGTGTACCTAAAATTAGCTGAACACCATTGTCGTCAATTAGCTGAACAGGGGCAGCCGGTCTTGCCAAGATTCTGTCGAGAAACCTAAGAACAAAATCTGATCTGAAAATATCTCGGCACACTCAGCTGCCATGTAAGAGCTTTAAATGCATTATAATCAATTCCAAAGAAGTAAATTTAAGGAAGATATTTAGAGGAGATTTGTTTGGGAAAGGGTAAAAACATATGTCGCGTATCTGTCAGGAAAACCGCCTTCCTCCTCTCTGGTTTGTCAAAGCTCTTCAGTTTGAACATGCCTAACAGGTGCATGTGCAAGTTGAAGGTCAAATGGCCAAGAGAAAATGTCATTGCATTTGAGGTGTATGCATTATGAAAACCAATTCCATGTCACGAGGACACTACAATATTTGGCTCTAATTTTGATATTCATAACTAGGAAACCAATTCTATGTAGGAGGACGCTATAATATTTGGCCCCAATTTTGATATTTGTTTCCATCTTTCAAATAGTTATTATGGAAACTAATTTCATGTCAGAAAATGTTATAATATTTGGTCCTAATTTTGAAATTCGTTTCCATCTTTCAAATAGTTAGTATGGAAAGCAATTTCATGTCACGTGGACGTTACAATATTTGGCCTCAATTAGCCCACACAGGTGGTGTATCAATTTGAGTCGTGGGTTTGCTCCCCAAGGTCTCGGGTACGACTCCAGTGCCCTGATTAATCTGATGCATGTGGCTTGCAGGTAGTTGTGTGCATCCTCATGGGACTAGTCCCACCCCAGCTCACCCCTTCTTATCCCCAACTTGGCAGCAAAAAAGTAAGTCTAAGGTAAGGTGGGTTTGGTCGTTGGGCTGAGTCGTGGGGACACCCCTGAGTTACTCAAAAAAAATATTTGGCCCCAATTTTGATATTCGTTTCCATCTTTCAAGTATTCATTATGGAAACCAATTCCATGTCACGAGGACGCTAGAATATTTGGCCCCAATTTTGATATTTGTTTCCGTCTTTTAAATAGTCAAAAATTCTTTGTAAGTTTAGTGGAAGATCCAACATAAAAAGGAATCGATTATTTTAAGACTCATAAAACAACTCGTGTAAAATGATCAAGGGATTTATTTGGCTTGGAATACTCTTGTTACAACACTTCATGCCATAATTTGGATGTTATTAAAATCTTTAATTCGTTTGATTAATGTTGAATTATTTCTTTTTAATTTATATTTTCATATTTATGTCAAAATTTTGATGTCAGTGAAGAACATGGAAAATGGACTCGTACATAAAGAAATATTGAAATATCGACTCCATAAAAGACATTCATTTTTAAAACTTTTTCCCTCCTCCAACAATTTTTAATTTGAGAATTAAAAACAATGTGGTTCCTCTTTTATCCATAAACCCCACACAAGAAAAATGATAAAGGAGGGACATTTGGCAAAGGAGGGAGTTGAATTTATAAACCAAATATCCAATTTATTAGAGGAGGAACATGTGTTGGTTTATGTTTTTTTATAAAGGGTGTATATTTTGTGGATTCTTTGTAATGACATATTTTGTTAGGGAATGTTTCGAGTAGGCCATAAGACTTTTTAAGGTATATATTAATGTAATATTCACATATTTTGTGATCACTTCTTTAGTTTTATATATGTAGATTTGCATTTGTCTCTAACAACTCACAATAATGTATACCTCTTCACTTCTCTTTAGCAATTTTGAGTTTTTTAGCCTCATGGTCTCGCAACAAGCATAAACAATTGCAATATCTTGTTGCGGGAAAACTTGATGTTTACAAAAAATCTGAAATTTTGACTAAGTTTTGGAGTGCACATTGTTGACAAAAGGGTGATAAATAAAAGGGGGCATGACATAATGTTTTAGCTATTGCGCGGGAGTGCGTTGAAGTTCTTGCGCATTGTTTTGTATTGTGAAGAGTGCGGTAGAAATGGTGCACGATAGGATTGCAAGGAAGTATGCAAAGGTGGCACGTGACGATTATGTAATGGGGTATATTAAGAATGTGTGCATCTTGTCAAAGGTCAGTGCACGAGACTAGGTAGGAAGGATTGCACGGAAAATTAGAGGCACTAAGGGACAAATCCAAAAAGTGACAAAGGGGTAGGTGAAGGCTGGTAGGCAACATACGTGGTAGACAAAGGGACAAACCACCGACTAAGAAAATGAGATGGATTCTTATGAATGAATTTATCAACTACCACATTAAGGTAGTTTGACTCCATTAATGAGTAGAATTCAAATTCAAGTTTGAGTGGGTTGAGGAGAAACTTATAGAAGGAATTTCAAAATGAGAAAAGAGTGGGAATATGTGCATATAAAAGAAGGACCAAGGTCTCATTTACGGGGGTTGTTGGCTAAAGACCGAGGAGATACTGAGAAAGTATTGTGAGAATTTATAAGGAGCCAGAGCTAGAGTGAGCCTGTAGGAGTCCTTAGTGTATACACCACCTTGTAATAGTCTAGAGTTTTGTTATAAACTTTGTAACATCCATGTTAGAGAGAATATTATTGTAGATGTCGTTAAGGATTTCAAATTGATAAAGAAATTAGTGTGTTGATTTGAGTGTGTGACTCTCCAAACGGTGCAGGATCATTTCAGTCTGACTCACCCATCACCAAGTGGTATCAGATCAAGGTTACAAACCTTGGAGGAAAGTTGAGAGAAGTGTGAGGACTAGTAGATTGTTGGTTGTGAGGCAACTGGTCAAAGAAACAAAGACGTCGTTGAGACGAGTTGTCAATGGAGGTGTAATGAATGTAACAATCATGGGTGCAATAGAACAATTCATGAATGAACTAAGGGGTGTAAGGAATAGGATCGAGGTTTTTGAAGAAGAGGCTTTGCAATGCAAGATGTTCAAAGTAATGATGAAGAAGCAATAGAAGGTGCAAGAAATGATGGAGCCATTAAAGACGAAGAAAAATAAGAAGCTATTTATGCTGGAGAAACCGACTCTTGAGTTCTATTTCAAAAATGGGTCGACAACCAAAGATGTATGTTCCATATTTCCTTGGAAGATTGGAGCCAGAAGATCTAGTAGATTGTCTTACAAGTATGGACGAATATTTCAAGTTCAAAGGGATTAATGACTTGTAGATATTTGAGGTAGTGTACAAACCAAGTTGAAAGAGCATGTGGCCCTATGGTGAAAAGAGATCCAAAATGAGTGTACAAGAAGAGGAAAAGACAAAATAGTGTGTTGGGATAGGATGGTCACGACGATGAAGAGTAAGTTTTTACCCTCTAGGTATCAAATAAGTTTATTTAAGAAGCTGAAAAACTTAAGGCAAAAGGAAATGTTGGTCACATACTATACAAAGGATTTTCACCGGAACATGATAAGATCTGAACATATTGATATTGACCAAGAAAATGTCACGAGATATATAAATGGCTTGATATTTGGCATCCAAGAGGAGAAAATCCTTATGCGCATTCAGGATATGGTGGAGGCTTATCAGTTAGCCTTGAAGATTGAAGAAAAATTGGCTTGCATGAGTCATAGCACAAGTCGAAGAGGAATCTACAATGTGCGCAAAAGAGATGGAAGCAGTCATGGATATAACAAGCCATAAGAAGTTGAACATAGCAATGCGCAGATGCATGCACAAGGTAGTGCGTGGGAAAAAAGAGTTTCATACTCATCAAGAGGGCATGGGTGATTTAGTTGAGGCAAGGGAAGAGGATTCTCTAGGAAATGTTTCAAGTGTGGAAAAGTAGGGCATTGTGCATACGAATGTCCAAGTGTGCAGAGTGATGTAATGAGTAGGCGTATACAAGCTAGCATGTATCTAGCGCATATGCGGAGTTAGTAGGATCCATGAAACATTCTGAAGGACCAAAGTGTGGAGAAAATCTAATGATAAGGAAAGTATTGTTGAATACTGCACAAAGGGAGGATGATCTTGTACAAAGGAAGAATTTGTTACGAACCATATGTAACTTGGGAGGAGAGTGTTGCAAGGAGATTGTCGACAATGGTAGCATGGGTAATTTAGTTTCATGTGAAATGGTGTAGAAATTGGGGATGAAAAGGATTACACATCCCAATCCTTATAATGTTTCATGGCTGGGTAAAGGTCATCAAGTTGTGGTGAAAGAGAAAAATCTTTTTTAAGTTCTAGATTGGGAACTATTACGATGAAGTGATGTGTGACATAATACCGATGGATGTTTTCCACATATTGCTAGGGAGGCCTCAAAAATATTACCAAAAGGATTTCCATGATGGGTGTGTGAATTTTATTTGCATAGAAAAGGATGGAAGAACATTTAATTTGTTTCCTTTAAAGGATAAGGATGAAAGTGAAGTGCGTAATGGAGTTTGTGTGAGAGTTTTAGTTGTGTTAGGGAAAGAATTCCTACGAGAGGTTGAAGAAGAAAAACCATGTTATGCACTTGTGCCAAAGGATGTGCACAAAGGTTGCACTAAGGATGAGGAATTCTTGGACGAAATGCGTATATTATTGAAGAAATTTTGATGCACATAAAATCAATACTTCAGATGACTTAACTCTAATATTGATGATAAACAACTCAAAATCAACTCATTACATGCAATACATTGGTCATCTAGTTCATTATTAGAATCAAAATGCAATTTCTTGAACAAGAATGATAATATTGTGAACTTCAATTGTTGCTTCTAACTTGCACAATATGCCTTGATGACCTATTTGATCTTTGTATTGTTCTATTAGTTTCTACTCTAATTGCTCTAACCTGGCATGTAATAATCCTCTCTACCACACTTGTCTTGTACTTTGTCCTACTGGCCATTCCATCTTCACTTCAGGGTTATGGATTAATATACCAATTCTCTTTCCTTATACTACTATGTCATCTTTACCTACTTAAGGAACTTGATAATTCAAGAATGTTCATTCTCTAACTCAACCTTACCTGAGACTCTATCTTTCACCTTGGAATACACATCATGTCTTGAAAACCCAATGCTCCAACACAAGTATTAACCTTGTTGACCCTGTCAACTTTAAAACTAGATTATAAATTAGAGTCATATTTAGACCATCATGTATAATAATTCACACCAACCACCTTCCAAAATGTGATCAAGCACAAAGTACAAATTACTTGACTGAGCTATACCATCTACCTGATTTCTTGTTATTTGATTTACCTGGTCTTTTGAGTTTTATATTGATTTCTCACTTATTATCCCTACCTTCTATTTTTTCTTATCATCTTCCGACCTTCATAGGACCCTCTCATCACCAGTCAATCTCTTCAAGTTACTTCCAAACTTTCTATGCATATAAGAACACAAGATTACCCAAATATGGTTTACATAGTTAGTATAAATGGTAAGAGGAAATACTCCACTGAGCACTGTAAATATCAATCTTCATGTTTAACCTCAAGAAAACCTTATTACAACTATATGGTTCCCCTCTTGACACTTTGTACATCACATCCATAAGATGATGTAACTTATCCCTCAAAATCAAGTTTAAAGGCTATAATGCCTAATATCTAAAGACCCATTGTCTATGACTCATGAGACTCATTCACATTGCTTGAAACATCTAAACCCTCTATAAATATGATGATTTAACACTCTCCAACCTTCATATTGCTTATAAACCCAAGAAAATCTAATGAAAACATCTTTATCAGCCTCATATTAAGTCTTTGTGTCTTCTACAATCAAATGGCTAAGGTTTTATTTCTCTGTATGGCTTCCAAAACCCTGAAAATTTCAAAATCCTTTAAAATACATATATGTATAGTTCAAATTTAGGCAATTTTCATTGGCTCAAACTAAATATATTTAAGATTTTCCTTCAAAATCTTAGACACGATCTTCTGGATCCCGAGAACACACAAAACTCTCTAATCTTCGAAATATTGATTATCTTCCAGAAATTCCTCTTGTGCTAAGTCTGTACCCACTTCATACATCTTATTAAATGATTTACTAGTATTGAACAATCCTACTGTTCATGGAAATTAGGGATTACTAGAAATGTCCTTAGTAGACCTCCCTTGTTAGGTAATATCAAAGCATGGGCACCACTAAACCACCAGTTTATTACTATACCAATACAAAAAACAATGTAATCACTTATACTCTTGATAGGACCAATGGGTTCATGAAATTATTATTCTCCATATATCCATCCCCAAACCTATCAATACTGAGTTTCTTCCACAAACTTATGTTTTCTTGATTTACAAATGTTCTTAATCTTTTACTATCTCCCATGTACCTTCATTACCCTCTAGAGACCATAAACATGCATTACAAATACCTACAATACTTCCAAGATTGTAAACCTATACTTCATATCAAAAACCACAAAGTTTTCTCATTACTCTACCAAAACAAAGATTAGTCCTCTTACAAAATCAACATATTATAATTATTGAATCAGTTAACATAGCCAAATTACTCACATGATGATAGAAATGTCTAAATACCACACAAAATATCTTCTTTGCTCATATTCACAAAAGATTACAAATTTTCTACAAAGGAGACCTACATTTCATGACCCTTTTGATATTACACAAACCCCTTGAGCCTTCATAGATCTTCAACCTTATTCTAAAACACTACTAACTGTCTTCTCCACTTCCTCTAACCTAGCTATATCCCTCTCATTCAAAGATATCCTTTCATAAATTCTTATGGAGATGGTTACAATTAATTCTCCACCTAACTAAGGTTAATAATTGACCCATTACATAAGTAACTCCATTGGTTGGTTAAAACACTTTAGTACATCATGTTTACCCCTTTACCATCTCTTACTCCTTACACAATGTCACCTAGACCACATAATTCTAACTAGCGGTTCAAATATAAATAAATGGCCTTTTTGAGGGAAACTCCCAATTGAAACTCTATAGACCATGATGGATCCAGATAATTTGGAATCCCTCTAAAACTACTATAATTCACCCCTAAAGCTACTAAACACCAAACTTTGCAATAAAACTAAAACTTGATATTTATAGATTTCTTGATGCTCCTGCATCAGACTCCCCAAGTGGGAGAATTTTAGCTCCATCTCAAATGTTATTCTTCCTCTTTATATTTTTCTAGTTTCTCTGCTGATTTGATTTGGTTCTATTCCTCTTGTGTAAAACTTCAACTGTAATAACCTTTTCATTGCTTTGATTTTCTCTTTGATCTTTGTGTTTGTTTGCTTTTCTTTCATCTTCTTTGCCTCTTTCTTCATTATTCCTTTTATTTTCACTTTCATTCCTCAACTATATTATCTAATCAAGTTCACATTCAACTTTAGTTTCCCATAGTTTCTTCATGACTGGTTCATTTGTATCGACATCTTCTTTAACATCTTATGCTCCCTTCAAGATATTCACAAGTTCCATCTCAACTTGTTTGTAGTCCTAATTATCTCTAATTATCTCCAAATTTTCAAGTTCCTATAGAATTTTTTGCCATGTCTATTCATCTTTAGTTGTGATTTCATCTTTTTGATCATGTATTCTTTCTTCTTCACCTACATAGGAAAAAAACACGTCAAAGAAAACATACTCTCCTTCATTCTCCTTTACACCTTCTTCATTCACTTCCTCAATGTTTTATTCCATCTCCTACCATAAGTATTGAAAAAATCCTTAATAACTTTCATCTACTCTGAGCCAACATGAAATCATCCAAATTTCCTCCGTCTTCATCAAAAATAGGACCTTCATCTTGGATTTATCCTTCTCTTTGTATGCCCTGTAATGGAAATTCTTCTTCTTGTATGTGTTCTTACTCCACCACTTCATCTTCATGTTGTCCTACTGTTGTACTTGTATTTTCTTCATTGCCTGCAACCAATTGATCACTTTCTCTAATCATAACACCTTCTTCAAGGTAGCATAGTTTCTACCTTTTCTTCACTAAACTCTCCTTCATCTTCCTCTTCACTATACCAATCATCTTTTGCTTCTAAAATGGCATCTTCCTCATCTTCATATTCTTCCTCCATAACTGCTTTAAATATTCTTCTAGAAGGCTAGTCAACTTCACTATCCTTGTTCTCATGTATGCAAGCTCTTCTTTAGGGATTAAAACTTGTCCCCTCTTTTTTTTCTCTTCCTCTGTTGTTATCCTTTCATCCATGCTTTTCAACAACCTCATTATCTATTAAAATTGGTCCTCTTTCATACCAATTTCCATCTTGTTCCTTATGTAGACTCTTTATCAACAACCTATACTCTTTTATCTATTTTCTTTCCCATACAAGTCTCTTTCACCTTGTTGGTCTCCAAGTCTTTTTCACCTTGGATTATTTCTTCTTGAGCCTCTTGTAAACTTCCTTTCCATTGTTTTCTTTAACCCACCAAGAGTCTTTCTACTCTTATCTCTCACTATCTTGTAACTCTAAGCTTGTGTAAGATCTGGTTCAGTTTATTAAAATTTGGAGTACAAATTATACATCAAAACAACATTAAAACTTAGATCTTCTATTCGACAACTTCTCTATATTCCATCGTACAAGACATTACAAATAAATAAGAGAGATTGATCCTATTTTCTAGGAGGTTGTTCTAACAACACTCCTCACGTTACTTATTTACATTAATTTGGTTTAACAAATAAATCACGCTCAAATAACGATATGAGTTGTTATTACAACTCATTTACATTGCAATATTATATTTACCAGTATGTAAATATAATCAACCAATACATTATAATATAACTCTCACAATAATAATGTGAGCTATATATATATATATATATATATATATATATATATATATATATATATATTCCTAACATTCCCCCCTTAGTGCGAACATGGGAGAAAAACAATCGCACTTCTTCTGCAGCTTGCCACCTGTGCGTGTTCATGATCTTGGCTCACTGATGGTTTTGAAAAGGCTGACCAACAACCTCAATATGAACTCCTGTTCATCCGAAATGAACCCCTATTCACTATATGAGCCCCTGCTCGACAAAAATGGACCCCTATCCACCAAAAAGGAACGTCTGTTCCAAGTATGAGCCCTTGCTCATACTCTTCAAGAAACATGATGCTGCTTTTTCCTCTGTGGTTCCATCTTTCCACAATATCTTCACATTAGGGAATTAACATAGGAAAAATTGCTCACAAAATTGAACAAGAAGGTTGAATGGAAATGGAACATTGATGTCATGTTCCCCCCACAATATGAAATTTCCACTTATTGAAAACTGGAACACTGAAATATAACACACAATTGGAAATCAAACAATGAACTAAAAAAACTTATGCCACAACCTCATTTTGCGGGCACGTTGCTTGCGGCTGGCGAGAGGACGTTGTTTGTCCTCCATCCTCCAGTAAATGAGTTGCTTAACTCAGCTGAATTTGATCATGAAGCTCAATAATTACATACCTTACCCGAACGTCGGATTCCACCGAAAATAGGTTCGTAAGGTAATTTTTTTTATTTTTACGATACTTTTGACAACACAGAATGGACAAGAACACTACTTATGAAACTTTCAAATAGACATAACACAACTTAGATCTTTTGAAAACTTTATACTAAAAATGACTATTGACTATAGTCATATCTTATTGAAGGACTTTATTTTTATCGCAACGACTCTTTTACAAAAACTTTTTTTTATTGATGAAATATATATAATAAAATGAATCTAAAAAACCTACTGACTTGAAATACTCACAAGGATGGACTAATGACACTCAATAACAACAAGAAATTAGATTGACTCGACACTTTAGGAAAAATTTTATAATACAAGACTTATAAACACACATAAACAATTAATTCGGTGGAATAACAATGAAAGGAAAGAAAGGAGACGTATTTGAGCTCAGAAAGGAATGAACGCACAAACCAGGGACACATGAGCTCAACGCACACGGCTTATGTCACCTTGTATCCAAAATGCTGACAAAGCTTACGTGTACCAGGTAGTTACTTTGATTTATTTGTATCTACCAGATTTGCTTCATGGAGATCGCCTTGATATTGGGATACGTGGTTGTTATATTCGAGCATATATTCAGATGAAATCAAATTTCACCAAAAAAATAATATCATAGAGTTATCTACGAGTTCCTCAAGGTTTCGGCAAAGGTCTAGCTCACCGTCAATGTATGCAGATGCGTGAAGAGCACAGAAAGATATCGACCTCACTATATGACAATGGTACTTATGTCCTTGTGGCAATATTGTCAAACAAGAGAGCCAAGCTTTATCTGGTGATGCAGGCCCAAAAAATCAAAGATACAAATCCGTAACATGCATAGGTATATATCTTATCAATTTAGCATTCAAACCATGTGCAGAAAATTGTTACAAATGCAGGTGTAAACGGATCTGCAAGTTGTGACCATGCTTAACACAAGTCTCAAGCTAGATATTTTCATTTTTGTTCAAAACCCCAGACATGGTCTTCCGGAGCTCGAGAACACACAAAACTCTATAATGTTCGAAATATTGATTATTTTCCAAAAATTCCCCATTGTGCTAGGTATATACCCACTTCATACATCTTATTAAACAATGTAATAGTCTTGAATAATCTTACTGTGTATAGAAATGAGGGATTACTAGAACTATCATTATTATACCTCCCTTGTTAGACAATATTAAAGCTGGGGACCACCAAACCACTAGTTTATTATTATACTGGTACACAAAACAATGTAAAAGGTTCACTTATACTCTTGATAGGACTAATAGGTTCATGGAAGTCAAATTCTCCATACATTCATACCTAAACCTATCAAAACCGAGTTTCTTCCAAAACTTATGTTTTCCTGATTTACAAATGTTCTTGATTTTTAACTATCTCCCTTGTGCTTTCATAACCCTCTAGAGACCATAAACACATAATACAAATACCCGCAACACTTCCAAGATTGTAAACCTCTACTTCATATCACAAACCATAACATTTTTTCATTATTCTACCAAAATAGAGATTAGACCTCTTACAGATATTATCATTATTGAATTAGTTAACAGCCAAAATACTCACATGATGATAGAAATGTCTAAATACCACAAGAAACATCTTCCTTTCTTATATTCACAGAAGATTACAAATTTGCTACACAGGAGATCTACAATTCATGATCCTTTTAATAATACACAGACCCCTTGAGCCTTCATGGTTCTTCAACCTTATTCAAAACACTACTAACTGACTTGTCCACTTCCTCTAACCTAACTATATCCCTCTCATTCAAAGATATCCTTTCATGTATTCTTATGGAGATGGTTACAATTAATTCTCTACCTAACTAAGGTTAATAATTGACCCATCACATAAGTAACTCTATTGGTTGCTTAAAAAACCTTTGGTACATCATGTTCACCCCTTTACCATCTCTTATTCCTTACACAATGTCTCCTAGACCACATAATACTAACTAGCAATTCAAATATTAAAAAATGGCCTTTTGGAGGGAAACTCTCAATTGAAACTATATACACCATGATGGATCCAAATAAGTTGGAAACCCTCTAAAACTATTAGAAATCACCCCTAAAGCTACTAAACAAAAAAATTTGCAATAGAAACAAAACTTGATAGTTACATATTTCTTGATGCTCCTGCATCAAACTCCCCAACTGGGAGAATTTGAGCTCCAGCTCAAATGTGCTTCTTCCTCTTTCCATTTTTCCAACTTATCTACTTCTTTGAGTTGGTTCTATTCCTCTTGTGCGTATCTTCAACTGTCCTAAGCTTTTCATTGCTTTGCTTTGCTCTTTCATCTTCGTGTTTTCCTTCTTTGCTTTCATCTTCCTTGCCTCTTTCTTCATTCTTCCTTTTCTGTTCACTTTCATTCCTCAACTGTATGATCTGATCATGTCCATATTCAACTTCATTTTCCCATGGTTCCTTTATGACTAGTTCATTTGTATCACCATCTTCTTAAACATCTTTTGTTCCCTTCAAAATCGTCACAGCTTCCATCTCATCTTGTTTGTAGTCTTCATTGTCTCTAATTAGCTCTAACTTTTCAAGTCCCTATAGAATTTGCTACAATATCCATTCATCTTTAATCAGGATTTCATCTTTTTTTATCACGTTTTCTTTCTTCTTCACATGTACAGGAAACAAACATGTTAAAGAAATTTGATTAACTAAAAATGGACTAAGCTAAGTAGTATGAAGATAGTTAATCTAAGCTATGAACAGTTGTACTGAAGTAAATATGCTAATGATATAAACAAATGTATAAAATGAAATATTAAACCCTAATGTGCAAGAGAGAAGAGGAAAGAACTCAACTGAATAACAGAAGCCTGTCACACTTTGTCACAATGATGGACAAAAAATCAGAAAATTGGAACGACTGTGTCAGGGTCCCATAGATGACAGATCTAGGTGATGTGGTTGGATTGGAGCGTCTGGGAGAGGACTGTGGTGCCCAGAGGTGCTATGGTAAGAAAAATAGGTGCCCTAGTGTAGGAAGAAAGTCTGGAACTGACCATCACATGCCCTAGAGATGACTAATAATCTTCATTGTTTGTCACATTAATTTTTTTGTACTGTGCCGAATGCTCCAAATATTCCAAGAGGAAGAATAACATGCAAAAGACCCAAAAGGAAAGATCAAAACCCTAAAAAAAGAAAGATGCAAATGAATGGTTCAGACTGAACTCAGTTGCCACAATAATGTGCTTACTAGTTGAGCATTGTACTACATTTCAGACCCAAATGTAGTTCTAGTGGGTGTGTGCATGTCGTGCCCTAGGTGCCCTTGTGCTAGTTACACTTTGTGAAATAGTGAGCAATAACTAAACGTAGAAAATGTAATATAATGTGGGTATGAAATAGAATAAAATCCCCCATGTGAAGTGTGATGCAGATATCCTAGCTTGTGCCTTGATGATGAAGCTATGTGGATGTTAATGCAATAGATAGATGCAACTCTAGATGAAGTGATAGTAGTAGATGATGTTAGGTCGCTCATGGTCTCATAACTTTATATTTATAGGGTTCTCTTGCTCTAATTTCGTAATTAACCTCGAAAAGGCCGACCACATGAAAGATAAAGATGAAAAACAACTAGAAGAGGTCCAAAAAGTGACAGGAAAGTGCTAGAAGGAGCAGGGCACCTCTATGTGGAACTAGGGTGCCCATGGGCGCCCCAGTACTAAATTTAGGCGCCCCAGCCAAGGCTAAAATAACGCGGGATGTCAGAAAATGGCTGGGCATATAGGTGTAATAGGTCACAAATTATGAAATAAAAGAAACAAGATGACCGAATGACAGGGGTTAATTAATACTTCCTTCAGTCAAGAACCTTCTAAATACTAGTATAAGATCAAGATAAATAAATGTCTAAAGTGTATGATTTTGTGACTACATTTTGCCCCCATTTTATGTTGGTGAGTGGAAAACTCGGTAATATAAAGTAGATAGAGATGTGTACCTGATGTCCATGAAGAGTGTAGTAAAAAACGTGCAAAAGAACTAGACAAAAATATGAAATGACAAAAAGATGGAGGAGCGTGAAAACTATAAAAGAAAAATTCGCAAAGAAGAATGTGATGAGAGTGAACCTAGGGCGGAACATGTGTGTGTAGTGTACTTGCATGGTTAGTAAAGCATGTGTGCTGCCGCGGAATGTTGCTGTTGTTGTTGTTGCCCCCATTTGACTGTTTGTTTCTCATACGACCGGACTTGCTAGGAGAAAACGATCAAGTAGTCAAATATGTATGTATGTGAAGAAAAATGCTATGTAAAAGATGCACATGTATGTAAAATACACTAATGTAAATGTAAAGGTAAATGGAACATGTGCACTTGATCCATGTCGAGAGAGAAAGTGTAGAAGGATATCCTGTATTGCGAGTTTTTGGGGAGATCTCATGCCATAGGCCGAAGAAGTGTAGGGACGAAATGCTTTGTGTCCTCCAAGATCTAATTGCTTCCTTGAACTATGTGTAGAGATCTCTGTATTGTCCTGGTTCTTTGGGCGATCTGACGCCATTGACCGAAGTAGTGTAGAGAGGTACACCCATTGTAACCTCCAAGTCTGTAATTGCTTCCTAAAAATGCTAAGTACACCATGTCCTATAAAAGTCGTTGTTTATGGGGTTCATAGACTAGTCTTAACCTACTCGTTGTATGTAACCCACAATGCCAAGGGCGGAAAGTACAATAAACCGGTGTAAATACGTTGTGTTAGTATGTAAAACCCCAGATGATGCCCCCCTCTTTGGGGGTGCATGCGTTGTCGCTGATAGGAGACATGTGGCCTTTCGACATTAAAATTTTCCTCACACACCCAAATACAACAGTAAAATACCAGGACAATTTTTATTTATTTTTACTTACATTGCTCACTTCACACAACACCGTAAGGGCTCCAAGTACATAATTCACCTCACATGTGACAATCACATAAGTCACGAACTCACATAGAAACATGCAGATGACATCGGCATGTCAATGCCACACTTTTCCGCAACGAACGAATACTAGCAATAACACAACCACAATAAAAAGAGACCTAAGGATTGACAACCCACAACACAACATTACCATGGTTACATCTAGAGTACGTGAAAAAATCCTACATGTTCTGAAAATTCATCTCACATTTCACTTATTGTTCGACCAGTTAATTTTTCTCTTTACTCGTATGAAAAATCTTCATAACTTACATAAGTATTCACCATATTTCAAAATGCCTACAAGATTCTAATTTTCTCATTCTTATGTTAAGATTTTGCTTCTCAAACTTTTATTTAGTGTATAAAATTTACTCTTGCTACACAAGATATTCTAACGTGATGTCTAGATGAGGTATTGGGATTAAGGAAGACATAGAGTCAAGATAGCTCCCCAAGAACCTCCATCGATCACGGAATAGTTATTTCGCTACCATAGCTAATAAAGTTCAATAACTTATGGACTTCCTTTTATATTTATATATCTTTTGTTTGCTCGAAGTTTGGTCACACCAAGATAATTTATATTCTTTGCAATGCATGAAAAAGTTTAATTTAAGTGATAAGGACTCTAAGATTGACCTTAATCCTAATCTCAAATCCCATGTGCAGCATCATATGATATGCTCTTATATCACACTAAGGTCTCGTTCTTAGCATCGTCTTAAAACAAAAGAGTTATGACATCACTTGTCTGACATCATAAGGAAGTACAAGGCTAGGAGCATTAAAACTACACATAATCACAAATTTTCTATGTTCACGAAGATCCCATATCCTTACATAGTAGGTTTCCGCATAAGGAATATTCTTTATTCCTTAATTCCATAGAATGAAATATCAAGGGATTATGAGACAAGAATTCAGTTTCTAAGGTTCTCTAAAAACAACATCTTTCAACACAATTTCATATGCAAGGAGTTAGATTATGGTTTTCTAACCACAAGTGAACATCCTAGTCAATTAGGGTTTATTCCCATTCCAATTTTCCACTTAGGGCTTTATGCTCTCTTATAGATTAGATTAAGGTTTTAAACATATTCACCCTATAAACCCTCCGTAAGAGATCAAAGCACTCTATTAGCACTAGCCAAAGATGGCACCTATAGTTAGGAGGATCTATTAATAAGCAAAATTTTAAGTTATAGAACCACTATTTCACTAGCTCCAAGATGTCATCTGGATCTCACAAGAAATTCATTTGATGCAGAAGATTTATTTGAATGTGTTGCTCCTATGTGTCTAGTGTATGTCGAGGTCAAAAAACGTACCTAAAAGACGATAAACCCCTCTTCTTGGGATCTTATTTGCCTAAACCAAGGTGCTCCATCGGGTAAAAAGGTTTACTTCATTCTACTGATTTAAATTTCTTATAAGGTAAAAAGGATCACACATGCAGGCAAGTTAAGCATGAATATTTTATTAGGGTTCAGTGTTCCCATTAAAATTCTTTATTATGTTTACAAGGTAAGAAGGTAACCCAATGATTAATTTAATCGTTTATAGAATGCTGAAAAAGTACTACAATATATTAACTTCAATTTCAATTTACTATGTATAAATCAAACATTTATTTTTTTCCATACACAACTAAGAAACAAATTAAACAGGTAATTAGATGCACATTCCCTAAGTATCCTTAAAACTGGCATATCATGCATAATAACAAATTTCATTTATAACTTTTCGGTAACAAGAGACTGCATCAGACAGTTATTCATTTTACAATGACCTATAAAAAAATTACAATAATAATAATTAAATTACACATCACCCCTTTTTTTTCGTTGAACTTCCATCCTACAAAACCCACGTGAGCATGATATCAGCGATAAATCGCTGGCATGGCATCCACCCTAAAACAATCATAATTATCATTTTTTCAGTTCCCATTTACATCTGACAATAATTATAATATGCAATCGAAATACAAAAGGTCTAGAAACATGTAATCATTGCATTTCATTTTTCTTCATTTTATAAACTCAGGAGAGAGAGAGAGAGAGAGAGAGAGAGAGAGAAAATATCATTTTCTCTCTAAATTTTCCAATACACACAAAAAGTTTCATTATAGTGTTTTAAACAGTTATTTACGTGTGTTAAAAGTTTCCAGGGTGATTTGGCAACCCTACGAGGGTCCGCAGCTTTCTACTTTTACATTTTCTCACTAGCTGCAAAACATACAAAATGGGCTCAGAGGCTAAGAAACTGCTTCCAAAGGTTATCTTTCGATGAGCACGCATGTCACAATTAACTTTCTACGTGTCCCCAGATATACCAAGAATTCATAGCAACTGACAGAATTGAAAAAGAGTGCACGGTTTGCGTTTGGCGGTTAGTTCTCTGGGGCCACTGGTCATAGTTCACCCAGTTGTAAAATGCCAAAAGTTAGCTCAAGGGCCCAGAAAACCACATCCAAAATGACGTTCGATGGAGGAAACACGCAATGAGACATCTCCTACTAGTTCCCCCTATATAAGGAGATTTCATCAGAGTCAACGGGACTGAGAACTAGACAACCATGTTCAAACGGCGACAAGTTTTCTGGAGCGACAAGATGAAATTAGACCAGTTTGACCTCGCCAAACTGCGACCGGAGGCCTACAAAACGGCTTCGCCAAACTATCCCAAAAAGTTCTCTTTCCTATACTGAATGTTCCACACATTTGTCTAGTATAAACGCTAGAGGTTTGTGAAGACGAAACGTGATTTCTCTTTTTGGGTTTCAATTGGCGATCCAAAAAGAAAGCCAAATTTCTAGTTTTAACAACTTTCTACTGTTGTAAACCAGTGTAACAGGGCTCCTAGAAGAGTGTCAAAAGGATGTCATATGATCGTTTCAGGTCAAACCAAAAATCAAGGTGACTCCTCGTATACCAAGGTACACGAATGAAACTTCACATCTCATTTCCAGAGTTACGTAGGGTACTTACTGAGTCTCCGAAAATTACAAAATTTAACTATTTTAAGTAGGAAGAAGGTCGACTTAATCAATGGAGAGTCAAGTTTGTCTGGACGATAAAATGATATTGAAGCGATCAAAAGGGTAAGAGTTTTCTAGATCATCTCGAAGCGAGGGTGATAGTTCATGTTTTAAAGTAGGCGAGTTATAATGGCTTCGAGAGTTGCGACACGACACTTTATTGTTTTGCAATGAGTTGAAGGGACATGTAACTGTATTAAAAGTCCTAATGATTTAAAATTCTATTTAATTGCAAAAGAGAACTAAAACACGAGAATTATGAGAGGTAAGGGAAGAAGAACCATGCCTGGAGAACGAAGTCGGTCGAAGCCGTAGGCTTGGGTTCAGTCTCTTGCTTGGGAACTTCGTCAACTAGATCACGAGCATCAACATCTCCACCATTTGACATACACGTCTACCAAGGGAGTTGCATTGTAACCAAAACATCTTGTTTTCTATGCCTTGATAAAATAGGTTGATGTGCATGCCAAACATACCATACTCCAATGTGTGCAACAAATAAAATCTGATTAGATTGGACACTTGTTTGTTGCATTGGCTAGGGAGGATCTAAGCCCTTTTAAACAACCCATTTGGGCATATAGAGCAACAAACGTTGCCCCTCCAGCCACCTATATACTATAACACTTGCAACTCCAAAAATCATGCCATATGTCTTGTCCCTTCCCTGCATCAAACCTCTTATTTTAACATGGCTAGAGTACACATGGGAAAGAAAACTATCAGGTTGGAGACCTGTTTGTTGCACATGCCAAACAATGTGACTGTCTCGCGAGGAAAACCGTGTCTCCTATACACTGCCAAAAAAAACATTTCAGAAAGCTGTTGTCCCATTATTTCATTTGGTCAAACGCTATAACAACGTGCATAGAACATTGGCAACATTTCTACGACATCTGAAAAAGTCCATTATTTTATGCTTTGATGGAAGTCCATACTCTGTTTCAAGAGCTCTATTTTGGCACAGGCAGTGAGAATGCTGGCACGGTTGTTAAATTTAGTTTTACTGCTGCTGTTTACACTTGGTTGAAAGATTCTAAAGCATTTTCAACAATCCATTTTTTGTAGATCCTGCAACCCTGACACTCCATGAGACCGCATTTCTTAGAGGCATTCAAATAAACAGATCAACGCCTTTTCTTTTTAACAGACCCTTTTTTTTGCATAACCTGCTATCATTGTAGTCCTTGGAATGACATTTCTTACCTACATTAAATCGAACCGTACACATACTTACACATTTTGGCATATGCATCTTCCCAGGCGCTTGCAACAGCCACATTTGACAAAAAAAATTTAACTTCCACGCGCTAAAAGGGGGTCAACCAGTCTGGGCGCGCATCTTTTTTACACAAGGCTGGGTATTTGCTAGCAAAAGAAGACTGAACAAGCTGGAGACCTGTTTGAGGTGCGTCCATACCCTATCACATAAGCTTTAGGCGCCTGCAACAACATCTGGCAAACTTCCTCTCTCCAATGCTCGTATTTCCCACGCAAGGGGTGTGAGGCGCGGCTTGGGTGAGTGCTGGACATTTATGGAGTTTGGCTTTGCGTGAAATAAGCATTTGCATGAAATTTTCCATGGCCGTTTCAACAAACTCATTTTTTTTGTGCACAGAACCTGCACCCCAAGCCAGCCACCCAACACATTACAGGCTTGCATTTTCAAAACGTGGAAGGGGGTTTTTCCCTAATCCGCCCCCACAAACATGGGTTTTTAAATTTTAGTTCATTTATTTTATTTTTATTAGTATTTTATTATTTATTTATTTATTTTTAAAAAATGGAGGCATTACATTCTCCTCCCCTTAAGAAAGCATCATCCTCGATGTGACATACAATGAAGAAGGAGAAATGGTAAGCAACAAGAAATGAATAAGGCAAGGCACGTGCTAAAGATTTCAGACACAAAGGCATGGTCACGGGGTGGCCTATGAACAATAGGTAGAAATCTCAACTTTCAAGGTTCTGTGAAGATTGGTAGTTCTCTCTTATTCATTATTTCATTAATATCTTTCCATTAACATTATTCTTGATTCAAGTCCTTTAGCATTTCATTGTTGTATAACTTTAGTTATTTCATTCCTGTGGGTTCCCATCATGAACTATAGCCACAACACCCTACCAGGGTCATACACAACTCCTAATTTTCACAAGCATACTTTTACGTACTTACACGACCATATCACATCACAAGAGTTTCACCAAACCATGGAATGACAACAAGTAGTCCACATAACAGATAATTTCAACCAATTACGTCCTAAACATAGATCTAGTACACACATATGACTGACAAACAACTCATTGCATGGATAAATAAACAACTATTATCACAAGACCCAAAGAAATCCATGACTGTACCAACATAGTTCCAATCCAATAACCAATAGTCCATACCAACCAAGGGGAGAGTCACGCCATCAATCATAACCAAGTCTAACCAGACTCTCAAGAGGACACATAACTCACTATACCAACTCCACACATAACAAAACATCACAAAACAAACCCCAGATATCTCCAAAAGTACCAGGTAAAACTCCATATATCTCCTAAAGTATCATAAAGCAACTCCATATACTCCCCAAAGCATCACCAGATAATCTCCATATGCCTCCCAAAGAGAGAGAAACATAGTGTCAAAACCAAGTCGGGTCACTCAACCATAGAGCCCCATCCAGAATAACAGGTCACTCAACCATAGAGTGCCATAAGAAATAATATCAGGTCTCTCAATCATAGAGGCCAATCTCCTTTCTCCTTTTAATGAGGCCAGGTCACCCTATTGCCCTGGGCACATAGAGCCCCGTCACCCCCAAACCCAAGTGACATAATAACTTGTGGTTCAACAACCCGCTAGTTATCTGTAACTCCTTGGGGCGTACCCCCATACAACAAAGCGGGTCCATAGGTTCAACCACTCCATGGTTAATCCCATGACCCTAACCCAACACATTACGACATTAGAACCAGCATAACAATCCATTCAAATGCCAAGTGGCAAAATCAAAAGCCTTGGGCTAGGCTACAAAACTTTCAAATATGAAAAGAAAGTTTTAAAACCAAGAAAAAAAATGGCTAATTAGTCTTGGTTAGTGCATAATCCAAATGTTAATGCAACAATCAGGTAAATGCCCAAAATATAAGAACATGTCAATCAAGAAAAACAACTGGCTCTAGCTAAAAGAGAAAAAAATAATAATTTACGAATAAAATACGTAATGAGAAAATAGCACATCACAATCACTATGTGGCCTCATACCGCCACCAAAGGGGTACTCATCGAGTTGCTGGCACTCGGACATCGAGCCTCAGCTCGTGAAAATATACATGTAACCAGAAATGAGTATGTCAAATAATGTAACTGTCATCATCTCTCCCTGAATCATCCCTCCATACTCCCACAAGGATCAACATAGTCAAAATCACATAGGATTATTCAATGAACAATCTAATAGGAAAGAGTAGGGGACACAAGGTTGCATAAGTTGAGCCTAAGGTGGTGCGCACCCACAATATATTGAGCAATCTCGAAGTATACTAAACAGATAGAAGTGGATTTTCAGTCTATGTAAGACTCCACTTCCTCACTCGTACTCGGCTCAAGATTATGAAAACCTGGTCCATGCCTCCTCTCTCCACACATACACTCTTGACAGTTTATCCCCTTAGGGTCGTCGAGTGTAGGGTCCACGACATACACATAACTATGTCACTAACACAATGGTAATTCACACACAACAACCATAACATATTACACATGGTTTATATACAGGGTAGATCACAATCTTACATTCACCGGGTGTACTACATCACTTTACCACATTATGCACCCAAGGTGCAATCACTACACAATAGGGTTCATAGGATCACTGTATGCCCCTATATCACAACATGAACCATCACATATTACACAAATCATACATACAATGAACATAGTAACATCACAACATAACATTCATTTGTTACATACAAAGTGATACACACATTTCTTCAAAACATGGTAAAACATCATGATATAATTCAATTCACTTTACATCAATCCAATTATACAACATATCGACACACCCACATAACACAATATGCCACAATGATCCAACACCCCGTTATCCACATTAGAATTCTTTTCACACATTCCAAGAGTAATCCACACATGAACTCTTCATAGAATCCACACGAAGGAGAGAGAAAAATCCCATCCCCAACACATCAACATGATAAAAAATGCGCACTAAGTGACATACACCTCATGTGTGTTCACACTATCACAAATACGACATAGATCACATCACTCCTAAAACACATTACTCTTCCAATATTTATCACCATCATGAAACACCATCACCATCATACAACCCATCATGTAACAACATCTCTATCATGCAAAATCATCACAACTCCAATCCATCCCAGAGGTTTGAGAGCATGAACCTCCTCTCTGATACCATATGTAGTGCCCACATTTTACACACCCAAATACAACAGTAAAATACCAGGACAATTTTTTTTTTTTGACTTACATTGCTCACTTCACACAACACCGTAAGGGCTCCAAGTACATAATTCGACTCACATGCGACAATCACATAAGTCACAGACTCACATAGAAACATGCAGACGACATCGGCATGTCGATGCCACACTTTTCCCCAACGAACGAATACTAGCAATAACACGACCACAATAAAAAGAGACTTAAGGATTGACAACCCACAACACAACATTACCATGGTTACATCTAGAGTACGTGAAACATCCTACATGTTCTGAAAATTCGTCTCACATTTCACTTATTGTTCGACCAGTTAATTTTGCTCTTTACCCTTATGACAAATCTTCATAACTTACATAAGTATTCACCATATTTCAAAATGCCTACAAGATTCTAATTTTCTCATTCTTATGTTAAGATTTTGCTTCTCAAACTTTTATTTAGTGTATAAAATTTACTCTTGCTACACAAGAGATTCTAACGTGATGTCCAGATGAGGTATTGGGATTAAGGAAGACATAGAGTCAAGATAGCTCCCCAAGAACCTCCATCGATCACGGAATAGTTATTTCACTACCATAGCTAATAAAGTTCAATAACTTATGGACTTCCTTTTATATTTATATATCTTTTGTTTGCTCGAATTTTGGTCGCACCAAGATAATTTATATTCTTTGCAATGCATGAAAAAGTTTAATTAAGTGATAAGGACTCTAAGATTGACCTTAATCCTAATCTCAAATCTCATGTGCAGCATCATATGATATGCTCTTATATCACACTAAGGTCTCGTTCTTAGCATCGTCTTAAAACAAAAGAGTTACGACAACACTTGTCTGACATCATAAGGAAGTACAAGGCTAGGAGCATTAAAACTACACATAATCACAAATGTTCTATGTTCACGAAGATCCCATATCCTTGCATAGCATGTTTCCGCATAAGGAATATTCTTTATTCCTTAATGCCATAGAATGACATATCAAGGGATTATGAGACAAGAATTCAGTTTATAAGGTTCTCTAAAAACAACATCTTTCAACACAATTTCGTATGTAAGGAGTTAGATTATGGTTTTCTAACCACAAGTGAACATCCTAGTCAATTAGGGTTTAGTCCCATTTCAATTTTCCACTTAGGGCTTTACTCTCTCTTATAGATCAGATTAGGTTTTAAACATATTCACCCTATAAACCCTCCGTAAGAGATCAAAGCACTCTATTATCACTAGCCAAAGATGGCACCTATAGTTAGGAGGATCTATTCATAAGCAAAATTTTAAGTGATAGAACCACTATTTCACTAACTCCAAGATGTCATCTGGATCTCACAAGAAATTCATTCGATGTAGAAGATTTATTTGATTGTGTTGCTCCTATGTGTCTAGTGTATGTCGAGGTCACAAAACGTACCTAAAAGACGATAAACCCCTCTTCTTGGGATCTTATTTGCCTAAACCAAGGTGCTCCATCGGGTGAAAAGGTTAAGTTCATTCTACTGATTTAAATTTCTTATAAGGTAAAAAGGATCACACATGCAGGCAAGTTAAGCACGAATATTTTATTAGGGTTCAGTGTTCCCATTAAAACTCTTTATTACGTTTACAAGGTAAGAAGGTAACCCAATGATTAATTTAATCGTTTATAGAATGCTGAAAAAGTACTACAATATATTAACTTCAATTTCAATTTACTATGTATAAATCAAACATTTTTTTTGCCATACACAACTAAGAAACAAATTAAACCGGTGATTAGATGCACATTCCCTAAGTATCCCTAAAACTGACATATCATGCATAATAACAAATTTCATTTATAACTTTTCGGTAACAAGAGACTGCATTAGATAGTTATTCATTTTACAATGACCTATAAAAAAAATTACAATAATAATAATTAAATTACACATCGCCCTTTTTTTTTCGTCAAACTTCCATCCTGCAAAACCCACGTGAGCATGATATCAGCGATAAATCGCTGGCATGGCATCCACCCTAAAACAATCATAATTATCATTTTTCAGTTCCCATTTACATCTGACAATAATTACAATATGCAATCGAAATACAAAAGGTCGAGAAACATGTAATCATTGCATTTCATTTTTGTTCATTTTATAAACTCAGGAGAGAGAGAGAGAGAGAGAAAGGAAGAGAGAAAATATCAGTTTGTCTAAAGTTTCCAATACACACAACAAGTTTCATTATAGTGTTTTAAACAGTTATTTACGTGTGTTAAAAGTTTCCAGGGTGATTTGGCAACCCTACGAGGGTCCGCAGCTTTCTACTTTTACATTTTCTCACTAGCTGCAAAACGTACAAAACGGGCTCGGAGGCTAAGAAACTGCTTCCAAAGGTTATCTTCCGATGAGCACGCACATCATGATTAACTTTCTACGTGTCCCCAGATATACCAAGAATTCATAGCAACTGACAGAATTGAAAAAGAGCGAACGGTTTGCGTTTGGCGGTTAGTTCTCTGGGGCCACTGGTCGTAGTTCACCCAGTTGTAAAATGCCAAAAGTTAGCTCGAGGGCCCAGAAAACCGCGTCCAAAACGACGTTCGATGGAGGAAACACGTAACGAGACATCTCCTACTAGTTCCCCCTATATAAGGAGATTTCATCAGAGTCAACGGGATTGAGAACTAGACAACCATGTTCAAACAGCGACAAGATTTCTAGAGCGACAAGACGAAATTGGACCAGTTTGACCTCGTCAAACTGCGACTGGAGGCCTACAAAATGGCTTCGCCAAACTATCCCGAAAAGTGATCTTTCCTATACTGAATGTTCCATGCATTTGTCTAGTATAAACGCTAGAGGTTTGTGAAGACAAAACATGACTTCTCTTTCCAGGTTTCAATTGGTGATCCAAAACGAAAGCCAACTTTTTAGTTTTAACAACTTTCTATTGTTGTAAACCAGTGTAACAGGGCTCCTAGAAGAGTGTCAAAAGGATGTCATATGATCGTTTCAGGTCAAACCAAAAACCAAGGCGACTCCTCGTATACCAAGGTACACGAATGAAACTTCACATCTCGTTTCCAGAGTTGTGCAGGGTACTTAGTGAGTCTCCGAAAATTGCAAAATTTAACTATTTTAAGCAGGAAGAAGGTCAACTTAATCAATGGAGAGTCAAGTTTGTCTGGACGATAAAACGATATTGAAGCGATCAAAAGGGTAAGAGTTTTCTAGATCATCTCGAAGCGAGGGTGATAGTTCATGTTTTAAAGTAGGCGAGTTATAATGGCTTCGAGAGTTGCGACACGACACTTTATTGTTTTGCAATGAGTTGAAGGGACATTTAACTGTATTAAAAGTCCTAATGATTTAAAATTCTATTTAATTGCAAAAGAGAACTAAAACACGAGAATTATGATAGGTAAGGGAAGAAGAACCATGCCTGGAGAACGAAGTCGGTCGAAGCCGCAGGCTTGGGTTCAGTCTCTTGCTTGGGCACTTGGTCAACCAGATCACGAGCATCAAGAGCTCCACCATTTGACATACACGTCTACCAGGGGAGTTGCATTGCAACCAAAACATCTTGTTTCCTATGCCTTGATAAAACAGGTTGATGTGCACGCCAAACATACCATATTCCAATGTGTGCAACAAATAAACTCTTATTAGATTGGACACTTGTTTGTTGCATTGGCTAGGGAGGATCCAAGCCCTTTTAAACAACCCATCTGGGCATATAGAGCAACCAACGTTGCCCCTCCAGCCACCTATATACTATAACACTTGCAACACCAAAAATCTGCCATACGTCTTGTCCCTTCCCTGCATCAAAGCTCTTATTTTAACATGGCTAGAGTACACTGGGAAAGAAAACTATCAGGTTGGAGACCTGTTTGTTGCACATGCCAAACAATGTGACTGTCCCGCGAGGAAAACCGTGTCTCCTGTACACTGCCAAAAAAAAGCATTTCTAGAGAGCTGTTGTCCCGTTATTTCATTTGGTCAAACGCTGTAACAGCGTGCACGGAACATTGGCAACTACGACATCTGACAAAGTCCATTATTTTATTCTTTGATGGAAGTCCATACTCTGTTTCAAGAGCTCTATTTTGGCATAGGCAGTGAGAATGCTGGCATGGTTGTTAAATTTAGTTTTGTTGCTGCTGTTTACACTTGGTTGAAAGATTCTAAAGCCTTTTCAACAATCCATTTTGTGCAGATCCTGCAACCCCGACACTCCATGAGACCGCATTTCTTAGAGGCATTCAAATAAACAGTTCAACGCCTTTTCTTTTTAACAGACCCATTTCTTTTGCATAACCTGCTATCATTGTAGTCCTTGGAACGACATTTCTTACCTGCATTAAATCGAACCGTACACATACTTCCACATTTTGGCATATGCATCTGCCCAGGCGCTTGCAACAGCCACATATGACAAAAGAAATTTAACTTCCATGCGCTGAAAGGGGGTCAACCAGTCTGGGGTCAACCAGTCTGGGCGCGCATTTTTTTTACACAGACTGGGTATTTGCTAGCAAAAGAAGACTGAACAAGTTGGAGACCTGTTTGAGGCGTGTCCATACCCTGTCCCATAAGCTTTAGGCGCCTGCAACAACATCTGGTCGACCTCCTCTCTCCAAAGCTTTTTTTCCCACGCAGGGGGTGTGAGGCACGGCCTGGGCGAGTGTTGGACGTTTGTGGAGTCTGGCTTTGCGCGAAATAAGCATTTGCATGAAAGTTTCCATGGCCGTTTCAACAAACTCATTTTTTGTGCACAGAACCTGCGCCCCAAGCCAGCCGCCCAACACATTACAGGCTTGCATTTTCAAAACGTGGAAGGGGGTTTTGCCCTAATCCACCCCCACAAACACGGGTTTTTAAATTTTAGTTCATTTATTTTATTTTTATTAGTATTTTATTATTATTATTTTATTTATTTATTTAATTTTTAAATGGAGGCATTACATAAATATTTGTCGTAAGTGGTCTGGTAATGTTAAAATGTCAAAGTTGGGGTAAGTAGAGAAGTAGGGTCTACATGATTAGGAATTAGAAATATTAAATTTGTAACAAGGACAATGAGTGATGTCATAAATATTTTATGTATTTTATTTGTAGAAAAGCTCTAAAAAGGTGGAACCCATGTGAGATGATAAGGTTTATCTTATCTTAGAAGATAAGCCTACATGTAAAGGAAAAAGTTTATGCATGGAATATGATTGGCCGGAAGAGATTTCCTATCCTATCTTAGAGATAGGGTGGATAACCTTGAATTCCTATAAATAGAGAGGCTATCCCCTTTCATTTATCATAGAGCAAGGTTGTAATAATTATTTTATGAATAAAAGATTCTTTGTGAAGGTGTGTTAAGGAAGTCATCAAGAGGAGTAATTGTGAAGTTTCCCCCGTAACCATTGTTGGAATCAAGTGGAGTTGGTAACACTTGGAGTAATTCATGGGTGAGATTGTAATAATTCCATGTTAATAATATTTTTTACAGTTGTATTTCAGATTTGTCATCATTCTTTTTTTTTTGTCATAGTTTGTGGTATTCGTGTGTTATGTTTGTTGTTGTGTTTCTAGATTACTACCACTAAACTAAAAGCTGTGCATTACTAAAATAATTATAGCACGAGGAGTTCCCGGTGAAATATTATCAGAGTGTCGGATTCGTGTTCACAAGCCCCAAAAGAGGACTAGCCGTATATATGTTGAAACCCTGGAGAGTGCTTGGTAGAAACTAAGGCACACACACACAAGAAGGCTAGCCAAAGATATGCATGCATATAGAAAACATGTGTAAGCTATGCAGACAATGTAGTAAATGTAAACACATAAGAAAGCAAGTAAACTGCACGAAGCGGGTTACAAACATGGGACGTTACTCACGATGTCGCAAGACATGCAAGGCCATCATGGCCGCAAACAACAAGGAAGTGTGAGCACAAATATAGGGCAAAGCACGCATACAATGGCAAACAATGGCAGACAAGTATAAAGATACAAACAAGTAGTCATGGACACATATAATCCTGTAACACAAGTGTTGCACATGGAACACCCGTTAGTATGTTAGAGAAATAACCAATATGTCAAAAGTGTGTATGATCAAGTAATGTAAGATGCTAAGTACAAAATGAAACAATAGCCCCTAGAAGAGACGAATGTGGATGCCCCTAGCAACCAGTGTAGGAAGGGTAGAAGGCTAACATTTGTTCCGCGTGTAAGAGTCATGTATCTGCAATCACACTAAACAAAGGCGTGAATGCGCATGTGTGTATGGTATAAATAATGACATATAAGAAATCAAGCTAACATGTGTAATAAAGTGATCATGTAAAACACTAGCAAACAAGTGTAAATACCTGCAAGACAATGCAATATGTTGTGGATGAATGGAATAGAATGCAAAATGGAATGATAGGAGCCTTGTGCCTCCTGAGCGAATGCAAGTGTATGCAATGAGTTTCATTTTGTTTTCCCCCTCAAAAGTCAAGAATGAACTATAAACGAGAGTGTGTCATCAAGAAATGGTTGTAGTGTGTGTTGTATCTAGCACATTGTGATGAATGTGTATGTATGTGAGGAGATGCGACATATAAAAAAGATTTGCGTGAACCCTATAACTGAAGCGTATATCAAGACTTGATGAATGGATGGGTGATGCTTTAGCCCTAAGCATTTATCACTAGAAGATGAATGAACAAGTGATGATTTAGCCCTAAACGTATATCACTAGAAGATAAATGGTAGAGAATGGTGATGTAACCTAAGGTGTATAACACTATAAGATGATAGAATATGTGACGATCTAACCTAAAGCGTATGTCACTAGCCTAGGATTTTCGCATGTGTGATGAGTGAAAGGTCCATTTGATTTGTAAACCCTCGGTAGTCAAGTATGGACCGAGGAACTAAAGTGCGTCATGGGTAGTGAGTGCAGCGCATAAAAGACAATGTAGTGAATGTAACGATAGAAGTCGACAATGTGATGAGTGGAAAGTTATGGAGGATGCAATTCTAGACATGTAAAATGTGTAAGATGTAATGCATAAGACAACATGTATTATAGGTAGATAGGATAGTAATGTAGTACTAGACTCCTATATGATGGAGATTAGTATAACATGTAGAATATGTGTGAAGATGTGCGATGTAATATGTATGGTATGTAGATAAAAGAATAATGCAATAACGAGGATAAGTAGTGGAGGATGTAAGGTGCATGGATAATGGTGTAGATATAATGCACAAATGTTAAAATGTTGTAAACTAAATATAGAATGTAGGGTGTATGACACACGATGTGTGATGAAATGCAATGTGTAATTCCTATAGTGTAGTGTGTGGGGTTCAGTGTAATAGTAATCCCTCAACAGTCAAGTGTGAACCGACGCACAAAAGTGTGTCATCAGGTAATGATGCTAGAATATGATAAATATGCCAAATGCGAGGATATGAATGTAGAAGGATGTAAAAGATGATGATTGTGACTATGCTAAGACTAGATAGGGGGAGGGAAGGTGGAGTGCTATGCCCCCCAAAGTGCGTGATAGAAAAGATGACTATGAACCACTATCAAGAAGATCATCATCATCACAATCAAAACTTGTCGGGGAAGCATCGGAAACCTGATAAGCTATAGAGTGGGGAGAGTCATAGAGGGACCCGTTGCGGCGGAGTGTGTAGACATTCATTGCATATTCTTCATCAATAAAGGAGATCGGTGGGAAACCATGAGCGTGTCAAAGAGAGATATTGGAATGTAAGAAGAAGAAGAATCGCTAAGGATAGAGACATTGCCAAAAGGCATGGGAAATGTGAGCAAGTTGTCATGAATGTTTATTATACCGCCAATATAATCAAGCCAAGACTGTCCAAGTGTGAGGGGATAATCACGAGGGGAGTGGGCAACAAAAACCGTCAACTGAAACACACGTAATCCATAATATGTCGTAGTGTGAAAATAGCCATGGTAGAGATGTGGTGAATGCAGAGGTGGTAAAATGTCATTGAGTGTTATGCCGAACCTAGGCAAATTGTCGTGTCTACAAATAGTTTCTAAGCACATAGAGTCAATGGGGATATGTTGCCAAAAGGTCCTATTGATGAACAATGTGCATGTAAAAAGAGGCAGTGGAGTGGCAATTCGTGAAGGAGAAGAGGAGATAACGTTGACACTGTGGACAGATCCCTTATACAATACCATAACATTAGTAGATGGAGGGGTTTTAAACCTATATTCACCAGGGCCATCAGCCACAAAGGTTTCTTCAAAATAAGAATCGTCTACACCTAGGTGGTAAATTCAAGTTGTCCTAATGCTTCATCTGTAAGTTCAATAGCGTCAACTTCGTCATCAAAATCCTCAGAGTCATCAGTGTGAACATCATTATGTGGTATTACATTATAAAAAATGTTGGTAGGGGGCACCGTAGAGGGTGTCGCAACTGGTGGAGGAACACTAGGAGGAACTGTTACCATAGGTGGAATAATAAAAGGTGTCGCGATGGGTGAAGAAGGGACAATAATAAGAGCTGATATTGTAGGTGAAATAATATTTGTTGTGTGTGTTGAAATAGTTGGGGTACTACGAGTGGTAGAGGAAGATGACAAAGCACTAGATTGACCAATGTCATATATATCAAGGATGATGTATGGAATATGCTGTGAAGGTGATATGGGCATAGAGGTAGTGGGGTCTATGCGGCAATATTTGAAGGGTTCTGGATCAACAGTGATAGTGTGTTCGTAGCCACCATGCAAGAACTTGACACATTGGTGGATAGTAGATGATATAACATGCATTGCATGAATCCAAGGCCTACCTAACAAGATATTAAACTAGAAGGAGCCGTCAATAACATAGAACTCGATGAGAATGGTCTTAGGTCCAACTCGGATACGTAGAGAGATAGTTCCTAGATGATATAACATGCATTGCATGAATCCAAGGCCTACCTAACAAGATATTAAACTAGAAGGAGCCGTCAATAACATAGAACTCGATGAGAATGGTCTTAGGTCCAACTCGGATACGTAGAGAGATAGTTCCTAAGTAGGTGCGAGTGGTGGAGTCATAACCAAAAATGAGGGTAGCATTTTTAGAAATGAAATTATCACTAATGCCTAGTTTCTTTAAAAGGGAATGTGCACGTAAATTAAAAACTGATCCATTCTCAATGAGGACTTGTTTAATGCAAGTAGTGCTAATAATGACAATAATGAGCAAAGGAGCACATGGATTGTTTTCAGCAAAAGGTAAGTTATCCTCACTGGTGAAAGATATGGCACGGGGTAGATTACGAAGGGATTGTTTGAGATGTGCAAAGGCTATAACGGAATTATCAGTTTCAATATGAATGGCGCAAAGGGTAGCTACTAGTGCGATGCGAAAATCTAGTGCATTACGCAATAAGTCATAAAGAGATATCTTAGCGGGCATATTTCTACGTTGTTCAATGATATCATAGCCCTTATAAGTAGGAGGAGGAGATACCAAAGTAATAGGTGGAGGGATAGATGTGGGTGGAGCAATAGGTGGATTAGGACAATATGACGAGTAATAACGACATTAATGGATGGGTCAATCCTAGGTGTGACGAAACGAGGAGGATGTTGAGTATGTACACGCCTGAAATCAGCAAGAGTAATAACTATGCCCATGACTTTAGTTGGTGCAAAGGTAGGATAAGAGGATCTAGCCATAATGTGAGAGGGAGATGACATTGTCAAAAGGTGGTGGGTCCTAGGGTAAGGTATTCTAAAAGTCGGGTTCACCAAAATGATTAACTAAAAATGGACTAAGCTAAGTAGTAGTAAGATAGTTAATCTAAGCTACGAACAATTGTACTGAAGTAAATACATGTAGTAGAGAAATATACTAATGATCTAAGCAAATATATAAAATGAAATACTAAACCCTAATGTGCAAGAGAGAAGAGGAAATAACTCAGTTGAATAACAAAGGCCTGTCGAACTGCGTCGTAGTGATGAAAACAAAATCAGAAAGCAAGAATGACTATGTTGTGGTCCCACATAGGATAGATCTGGGTGATGTGCCTAGACTGGAGCGCCTGAGAGAGGATTGGGGTGCCTAAGGGCACTTTGGTAAGCAAAACAGGTGCCCTAGTCTGGGAAGAAAGTCCAGAACTAACCTTCACAGGTTTTGGAGATGACTGATAATCTTCGCTGCTTGTCGCATTAACTTTTTTGTATTGGGCTGAATACTCCAAATATTCCAAGAGGAAGAATAACCTGTAAACAACCCAAAGGCAAGTATCAAAACCCTAAAAAAAGAAAGATGAAAATGAATGGGTCAGAATGACCTCAGTTGCCACAACAGTGGGCTTACTAACTGAGCATTGCACTACGTTTTGGACCCAGATGTAGTTCTGGCGGGTGTGTGCATGTCATGTCGTAGGTGCTCTTGTGTCAGTCGCACTTTGTGAAATAGCGAGCAATAGCTAAATGTAGAAAATGTAATAGAATGTGTGCATGAATTAGAATAGAATCCCCCCTATGAAGTGTGATTCAAATATCCTAGCTTGTGCCTTGATGATGGAGCTATGTGGATGCCAATGTAATAGATGGATGCAACTCTAGATGGAGTGATAGTAGTAGATGATGCTAGGTCCCTCATTATGGTCTCATAACTTTATACTTATAGGGTTCTCTTTCTCTAATTTCGTAATTAACCCGAAAAGGCCGATCACAAGAAAGATGAAGATGAAAAATGGCTAGAAGAGGTCTAAAAAGTGACAAGAAAGTGCTAGAAGGATCAAGGTGCCTCCAGGTGGAACTAAGGCGCCCATGGGCGCCCCAGTACTAAATTTAGGTGCCCCAACCAAGGCTAAAATAACGTGGGATGTCAGAAAATGGTTGGGCATATGGGTGTAATAGGTCACAAATTATGAAATAAAATAAACAAGATGGCCAAAGGATGGGGGCTCATTAGTACTTCTTTCACTCAAGAACCTTCTAAATAGTATTATGAGATTGGGATAAATAAATGTCTAAAGTGCATGATTATTTGACTACAAAAGCATACTCTCATTCATTCTCCTTTTCAACTTCTTCCTTAGATTCCTCAATTCTTTTCTTCCATCTCGTATCATAAGTATTGAACATATCCTCAATAACTTTTAGCTCCTCAAACATGAACTTATCCAGCTATTCTTGGTCTTAATAAAAAATAGGACCTTCATTTATTATTTCTCCTTCTCTTTGTATGCCTTATAATGGAAATTCTTATTCTCATATGTGCTTTTACTCCACCACTTCATCTTCATGTTGTCCTACTGTTGTACTTGCATTTACTTCATTGCATACAACCAACTAATCACTTTCTACAATCATATAACCTTCTTAAGGGTAACATAGTTTCTACCTTTTCTTCACTAAACTCTCTTGCACCTTCCTCTCCAGCGTCCCATTAATCTTCTGCTTCTAAAATGGCATCTTCGTATTCTTCCTCCACAACTGCCTTCAACTCTTCTTCTAGAAGGCTAGTCAACTTCACTTTCCTTGGTCTCATGTATGCAAGCTCTTCTTTAGGGATCAAAACTTGTCCCCTCTTTGCTTTCTCTTCCTCTGATGTTATCCTTTCGTCCATGCTTTTCAACAACTTCGTTATCTCTTAAAATTGATCATCTTTCATACCAATTTCCATATTGTTCCTTATGTAGACTCTTTATCAACAACCTATCCTCTTTTATCCATTTCTTTCCAAAACAAGTCTCTTTCACCATGTTGGTCTCCAAGTCTTTTTCACCTTGGATTATTTCTTCTAGAGCCTCTTACAAACTTCCTTTCTATTGTTTTGTTTTACCCACCAAGATGATTTCTACTCTTATCTGTTACTATCTTGTAACTCTAAGCTTGCTCTTCTACTTTTATCCACCTTCTTGATGCCTTAGATCCTTTCAAAATATTCAACGCACTTACATAAATTATCAAATTATTGTTAGAAAAATCAACTCCCACTCTTGAAGATATTTCCACTCTGATACTAATTGATGTAAATAAAATCAATATTTTAAATGACTTAATTCTAACATTGATGATAAACAACTCAAAATCCACTCATAACATGCAATACTTTGGTCATGCAGTTAGTTATTAGAATCAAAATGCAATTTTTGAAATAAGAATGACAATCTTGTAAACGAACTTTGGTTGATGTTTCCAAGCCACACAATATTCCTTGACGACCTATCTAATCCTTGTATTGTTCTCTTAGTTTATACTCTAATTGTCTCCAACCCTACATGCAACAATCCTCTTTACCACACTTATCTTGTACTCTGTCTTATTAGCCATTCTATCTCCACTTTAGGGTTATGGATTAGTATACCCATTCTCTTTTCTTATATTACTTTGTTATCTTTACCTTCTTAAGGATATTAATAGTTTAAAAATTCGCATTCACTAACTCAACCTTACCTGAGACTCTATCTTTCACCTTGGAATACACTTCATGTCGTGAAAATCCAATACTCCAACTCAAGTATTAACCTTGCTCACATTTTCAACTCTACAACTAGATTATAAATTAGAGTCATATTTATACCATCATGTAAACTAATTCACCTCAATCTCTTTCCAAAACGTTATCAAGCACAAATTACTACTAACTTGACCGAGCTCTACCTTTTTCCCGATTTCTTGTTATTTGATTTGATTGGTATTTTGAGTTCTATATTGCTTTCTCCCTTATTGTCCCTACATCCTATTTTTTCTTATCCTTTTCCTACCCTCATAATATCATCTCATCACAATAAAATCTCTTCAAGTTAATTCCAAACTATCTATACATATAATAACACAATATTACCCAAAACGGGTTCACATAGTTAGTATGAATTGTAAGAAGAAATACTCCACTAAGCACTGTAAATATCACTCTTTATGTTTGACCTCAAGCAAACCTTCTTACAACTATATGGTTCCCCTATTGACATTTTATACATCACATCCATAAGTTAGCATAACTTATCCCCCAAAACTGCGTTTAAAGGCTATAAGGCCTAATATAAAGACCCCCCATTTTTGACTCATTACACTCATTCTTATTTCCTGAAACATTTAAAATCTCTCTAAATATGATTATTTAACTCTCTAACCTGCATATTGCTTGGAAACCCAAGAAAATACAATGAAAGCCTCTTTTTCGGCCTCATATTAAGTATATGTATCTTCTACAATCAGTCTGGTAAGGTTTTCTTTCTCTGTATGGCTTCCAACACCCCGAAACTTTCAAAATCCTTTAAAATACTAACTTAACCTTACCTGAGACTCTATCTTTCACTTTGGAATAAACTTCATATCTTAAAAACTCAATGCTCCAACTCAAGTATTAACCATGTTCGCCCTATTAACTCTACAACAAGATTATACATTATAGTCATATTTGGACCATCATGTACATTAATTCATCTCAATCACCTTCCAAAATGTGATCAAACACAAATTGCTACTTACTTGACTGAGCTTTTCCCTCTTCCTAATTTCTTGTTATTTGGTTTGACCGGTCTTTTGAGTTTTATATTGATTTCTCCCTTATTATCCCTACCTCATGTTTGTTCTTATCCTATTCCTACCTTCATAAGACCCTCTCATCACCAACCAATCTGTTCATGATACTTTTAAACTTTATTTGCATATAATAACACAAGATTACCCATAATTAATTCACACAATTAGTATGACTGGTAAGAGAAAATACTATTCTAAGCATTATAAATATCACTCTTCATGTTTTACCTCAAGCATAATTTCTTACAACTGTATGGTTCCCCTCTTGACACTTTGTACATCACATCCACAAGATAGTGTAACTTATCCTTCAAAACTAGGTTTGAAGGCTATAAGGCCCGATATCTAAAGACCCCTTTTTTGTGACTAATTCTTATTACTTGAAACATATAAAACCTCTCTAAATATGAAAATTTAACGCTCTCCAAACTTCATCTTGCTTAGAAACCCAAGAAAATGCAATGAAAACCTCTTTCTTGACCTCATATTAAGTCTGTGTCTTCTTCAATCAGACTGGTAAGGTTTTCTTTCTTTGTATGGCTTCCAACACCCACAAAATCTCACGATACTTTAAAATACATTTATATCTATCTACATAATTTCAAATTTGAGAAATTTTCATCAGTTAAAACTAAAGATATTTAAGAGTTTCCTTCAAAACCCTTGACAGGATCTACCGGAGCCTGAGAACACACAAAAATCTCTAATTTTTGAAATATTGATTCTTTTCTAGAAATTCATCTTGTTTTAAGTCTGTACCCACTTCATACATATTTTTAAATGATTTACTAGTCTTGAAAAATATTATTGTGCATGGACATGAGGGATTACCAAAACTATTCTTAGTAGACCTCCCTTGTTGGGCAATATCAAAGCACGGGCACCACCAAACAACCAATTTAAGCCGAACAAGGTCTAAACAAGACGAATGAAGTTTTGTAATCAATAAGAGAGGAGAGGTTTAGCCCTTAAGGCCTTTTGTGTTAGTTGGAATATGTTTTATGAATCCCACATTGTCCCATGAAAAAATACCTGTCAACTGCACATTGAAGGCAAAACTCATACCTGTTCAATATAATAATCGCAATACGATCATATCCATATGCATCATAACAATCATCCATACATAATCATGTTAGCTAAGCAATATATCATAGAAATGAATCACCAACATAGTAAGAAGGTTTATGACCATGCATCAAATATGAATCCATTAACAATATAAAATCATGGTCAAATCAAATCATGATATCATCTTAACACAAATATCTTATCAATGAAACGTGACATCATGTGCCTCATCGATAACCTGTCAACAAGCGTTAGCATCCTAGTACTAACAAATAATCACATCATGAAGAAATGCCACATCAAAATGAAAGAACATAGTAGTAATATCCATGTTAATATAGATAATCAAGATAAAATGAGTCGATATAACTCAAAATGAGAATACAAAAATAGGTGGGCACTAAAAAACTAGTAATCGTACGTGAAATGTACGATGGAAACGTCGAAGGGGATTTTTTGAAGGAGTCATATTGGAGGGAGAGAAAAAATGGGAGAGGAAGAAGGGTGAATAAGAAGGAGTTAAAGGGTGGATAAGTGTGAGGCTGGCAAAAATTGAAAGGAGAAACAATCTGAATTTGAAACTCAATTGTCCAACTGTTAGCATATGGATTTGCACGCGTGCAAATGACATGCAACAGTGTGGGAATGAAGTCCCTCCTCAATGAAGGTGAGGCTACCTTTCTTGAAAACCAAAAACTGTATTTACACCTGTACATTCAAAATTGTATGTGGGGGTTGTTTTGGACATCAATGGAAAGAAAAGTGAATGAGGGAGACGGAATGGAATGAAGGAACGGAATGGAAAGGAGGAATGAATGGAAGGAACATGCAAGAGTTAGGTAAAAGCATAGCCTAATATTACATGGAGATGTACAAACAATAACTAACACAAATAAAACAGAGTTTGCACCAGCTAAACGAGAATGAGTAAAAGGGGACACACATGAGCAAGTAAATAGTAGAGCTTGATCACTGTGAATGAGAACAACAACTTAATAACATTGACAATAAGATCAAAGACAATATTTGCATGCAAGATTTAAACATCTAACATCTAATAAACATAAGAACATCAAATGTTACAAAAGACAATGAATGAGACACAAAGTTCGTATTTCATTAACTCCAAAATGTTTTCACAAAAGAACACAGAGTTTCTTCTTGAAACAAAGCTTGCACACAAAAGTATTTTCTTCTCCTCTGTCAAAGTCACCCTTTACAAATGAGCCTCTGACTTCCTTTTATAACCCAAAAGTTGGTTACAAAGTAGTTAGGGTTTTATATGAACATTAAATAAGGCACTTAAGTGACCTTTGACTTTTTCAACCAACTTTATTAAAAACAACTAAAAATAGAAACCACTTAAGTTAAAAAGTCGTTTAAAGAAAAATACATAAATAAAAGAAATGGGTACATGTGGACCCCACTTAAATGACTTGGACGCACACCTAGACATCCTAGTCAACAATGTGCCACCTAGATCAAAACATCTAGGGTTAGTGCCTTATCCATTGGGCCAAGAGTCCGCCTATCCCGAAGTGTTGGCATTCTGATTCGCTCACAATCGTCTAATTCGAGAACACTCCAACTTTAGGACTGACCGATGAAGTATTGTGCATGCTGCTAACTGAGAGCTGACAGGGACACACTTGAATTATGTGGCCTTGCTTGATGATCCACACAATTGTATTTATCATTGGTCTTGGTTTTTCGATGAATAGCTCCGTACAACGATCAAGTGAAAACAATTTTTGTAGACAAGATTCTCCCATTATCGATCTCTGCCGATAACAATGGCTTTTGACTACGAAAAGACCAATGCTAATAGCTACGACTTATACCGCATAATGTGAAAGTTAGAGGTTGTTTCTGCTTTGGAGTCGTTAGAGTTGAATCACCACACTATGCAGGTTTCGTGGTGCATCCATGCAAGTGATGACCAATTCAGAACAAGTGTCAGGAAAATTGTGACTCACATTCGGTTGATATGCGATCATAGAATTGACCTATGTCGACGTGTCCTAAGTTGGTATCAACAATGTTCTCATACTCTAAATGGAGCGTCGAGGTGAGTAGAATGCCCTGGAACCTATACCACAACATCCTCTTTTTTGGAGATGACATGATTGTGACAAAAACATGATTTCAGACTATTACTTCCATCTTACAAAACTACACAAATCGCCTGTAAAACTGCTCTGGGAAAAATAGCAAACCTTGTTCTGAGAATTTCTCACTGGATGAGGGAGTTTATTAAGGTACCAAAAGTTTGCGTGTCAGAATTTTTTTTTTTTTCAATCAAATTCTTTAGTCAAATATTAAGGGTCAAAGTTCACTCTTTTGAAATTGCTAGGAAAATGCAAGTGTAAAACTGTGAAAATCTCGTTTAGTTTTAGTCTGGTAAAAATACCAAACGTAACCCTTAGCATCTAAAACTTGGCAAGGGAGCATGTTAAGGTGAGAATAATTGAAAGAAATAATTCATTTCTCTTGAAAATCATCTGAGTCCAAAATATCAACTTTTGAGGTGAGTCACCTTGACAGGCTGAAAACTGCGCTTGTAGCTAAATCATGCAAAGCATTTTATTTGACTCCGTGAAAAATATCAAACGAGGTGCTGCACATTTGAAATTTGGAAAAAGAGTAGATGAAGTTGAGAAGAATTCAACAAACCAAATCGTTTCTCTTGATGATTATCTGGGCTCGAGATACAGATTCTCAAAGTAGGCCTTCTGCCAAGTTGAAATTGTGCGTGTGGCAAAATCGAGCAAACTGAGTTTTTCTTGGGTTCGTGAAAAATATCAAACGAGGTGCTGCGTATTTGAAATTTTATAAACGAGTACATGAAGTTGAAGATAATTAAACAAACCAAAATTTTCTTCTCGACGATCATCCGACTTCGAGATATCGAGCTCCAAAATTGATTACTTCAACAGATAGAACCCACGGCAATTTCTTTCCGCATCTCATTGTCTTCTTCATTAAATTCATTTTCCTTTGTGTCGATATACATTGGTAATGCGTTTGAATGTGTGATATTTTTGAATAGTTTGAATAATTCTCACAAATGCGTTATGAAAATGATTTTTTAAAATTAAATTCTACCGATTTTTAATGACTTCGCGCAGGATCGATTTGAATTTTTTTATTCGCCTTGCTCACATTTCTTGGTTGTGTTTCCTCCACGCATTCATTGGAGCTTCATTTCACTGGTGGCTGACTTTCTTCTATCTTTCACGTGCTTGATCTCTACATTACTATCCACGCTGGCTATGACTTCTATCTTCTTTACACCACGCTAGGAATGCATTATTCTACACACTCTTTTAAATAATAGCACATACTTTCTTGTTGTCCACGTTGATTTTAGACATTCTTTTAATGCATGCGTGGGCTTCTCTCCTTGTTCCTCCTCCCACGTGGCTTGCTCAACAAAACAAATGCTTTCTTTTACTGTTTTCTTTGTCCTCCCACACATGGACAGAATTCTTGGCCGTTTGGAATACTTGATTTGGACAACCATGTGAATGACTTTTCTCCCCTCCGTTGAAACTTGTAATTTTTATAAATTGCTATCCTCCTTCAAAATGCGTGGAAGCTTGTATTGGTTGACTTTTTTGTTTTTTAATATTCTAACTGCTGCATTTAAATTCCTCTTACTACGTGGGTGTTCTTGTATTCTGTCTTTTTATCCTTTGGCTGCGTTGAAATTTCTACTCCCTCTCCTCTTCTCTTGCATTAAACTTGTTCCAATTAAACCAAAGCTTGGATTCTCCTTTTTGGCCTGCGTGGTCTTTAATGCTGTCTCTCCCTACTGTGTTGAAACTTGTTGTTGCTTTGTGGAGATGCTTGGAGAGTGCGTGGAGGGAATTTGGAGACTGTGTTTTGGCATTTTCCCTTTTATTTGCACAAACCAATGCGTGGAGATGCCTTTCTATCCCTGCGTGGTCTTTGGCTGTTTGTTTTTATATTTTGCTTCCTCTTGATGCATAAAACAATGTGTGGTCTTCCTTTACCTACGCTGCGTGGAAACTGTTCTTCCTCTCTTCTCTGGCTGTGAGTAGCGTGGTGATTTGTTGAGGGATGTGATAAAATATTACTCTGAGACGTTCTTTCAGAAGAAATAAGAAGAAATTGGAAAGCTTCGCATGACTTCTTCCAACGAGTTTGACGGAAGGATTTTATGAGGATTTAGGAAGTTTCCTCGCAACCGTTTCTTATTCGTCCCATTAAAACAACTTCCCTCCTTCCCGGGTAGTGGAACTAATTGCCAGGGGGAAATGGGAAAATAAACAACCAATTGCCAACGGAAACGACAAGGCGGGTTGGCAATCCCCATTTCATTTCCCCATGTGGGAAATCAGGAGATTTTTTGACCATTTTCCAATTCATTAATTTGGCAATCGGGGGAAAAGAATCCCACAAGTGGGAAATTAAAACAAAATTGCAAGGAAAAGGGAAATCTGGGTCCAAGAAGCCAATTTGGCATCCCCGGCAATGGGAAGCAGAGGCTTATTTTTCCCTCGACAATTAAAATAAATCTTGTCAAATGAATTTTAATTATATTTATTTAATTAAAAACCCCATAATCGTTTAAAAAATTAATTTATCAAACAAAGAGTAGTTAATTAATTAATATTTAACATAGTTTGAGACCTGGTGGGAGGAGTTCTCGCCCGAAAAGGACGAAACGAAGACCAAAACGATCACAAAAATGAGACGATCACGATGAGAGCGATAGATCATGCAAAGTAACACTTTTATTTTTTTTTAAAATTCATTTTTATTAATTTTGTGAAGTCAAAATTTGCTGATAACACTAACAACGACATGACATTTATGTCAATCTTTTGAGGGAGACCAGGGGTGTTGTTTTACGCGATGCGTAAACAACTTAAAGAGATATTTGTGAATGTAAGGAGTGGTAGAAAAAATTCCAAACTAAAAATGTGTTTGTAGTTTTAGCTCTTTCATTTAGAGACGGGAAGATGTGGAGTGGAAGTTACATCCAAAGGTGGCGACCTCATGCGCAGTTCTCGTCATCAACAATTGTGATGAAATCATCATTCAAAAATCAACGATAAAAAAATTCAAGGGTGTGGGTCGTTGAGGATTTTGATTGGACATGGAAATTAATCACTTGTATGGCCCATGCCTTTTCCACTGTTGAAATTATTCCTTCCCAAGAAATATCTATTCTATGAGATCAACTTTATAGTTGCGATCTCGCCTAGACTAGTTACATGAGCTCGAAGGGTCCAAAATAAAAAATGGGGGAATTCCACAAGGTTTCTGGTTCAAAACCCAACCACGATGTTTGCTTCTTTTAGCAGTTTGTTTCCCCTGTTTTTAGTTTTTAGTTCTAGTAAATGCATGGAACAATTGATGTACAAAAAGTCATCAAAATTGGGCCTCTACATCAATTGGTTATATGAGCAACAAGTAGAAAATATTTGTCTATTGAATATGATAAAGTAAACAAACAACAAAAAATAAATTTAAATGGAAAGTTGAAACCCATATGTTCATTCGTAGCACGTAACAAAGATATGATGGTCAAGATTTGATAAAGATTTGACGACATGATGTAGGGTGTGTATGGTGGCAAAAACATAGTGACTACCATAAAAATAGGGATACTATATTTTATTATCAACATCAACAGTTTCAATTGGGCAATGTTTAAGTTAGATAAGGCAAATATGAGAATGGGATTTTGAAAATAAAATGTTTGGAATGAAATACATACATGTTCCACACTACATCTTAGAATGCTCCTAGACAAATATTATATGTTATTTGTGTTTCACTTTATCATCTCAATCTCGCTTGCATTACTTACATGTGTGCAGTTGGTGCTTCAAGGGACCAAAAAAGAAGAAAATTCATTAGCACAAAGGTAGAAAACCCTAGGACACCGCTTCCTTCTTGTAGAAATTTACAAGGCCCCTTCTCATTTTTAAGCTTGAGCAATTATAAGGAAGGAGTTACACGAATGAAATGATTGCATGGAATAGAAGAAATAGAAGTAAATGGTTGTGATTTAACAAATCTTAAGTATGTGATTTAACAATTATGTGAAACTAAGGTTCAAAAATCTTTAAAATGTCATCAAACATTCGAGCGTAAGTAAGACTTAAAAATCTTAAGAATGTGTTCTAAGCTAAGTTTGTTTCAACGATTGAATGGACAATTGTTTAGTATTCAAACCTTTTTCGACCATTTGGTTGCTTTATTGTCAAAATAGAGGTTAAAATACATAAAAATGAAAAATTATTTGATTTCTTACTTTTATTGTCCAAATAAATGTCATGACAGGATTTGCATGCTTTAGTTTTATTATGATGATAGTTTAAATTCATAGAAAAATCAAAGGTGAGGCATTATCCTTTCTTTTATTCGAGTATAGAGTTTCAAATACATAGAAAATTAAAGATGCGGAGTTTCCCTTACTTTTTTTGCAAATATGCATGTTAATTATGTTAAGGGATCAATTTTAATAGGTTGTGCTAGCTTTAATTGTCAGAATACATGTTTTAATGCACAGATAAAATTCAGATTGAATGTTTTGGAGATTTTTTTTGAAAAATCGAAAATATTTGTTTGTTTGTGGGGAAATTTGTGAGTGAACCCTCTTGCACTCAGGGTTTGAAATCTTGGTGTGCTCGATTGTGATTATTTTACTACGAAAATATTTTGTAGGATATGATCATTTCTGAGTATTTGAACATTGTTATTGTGAACATAGAGGTTGAACTACATAGAGAGGAGACATTTTCTTTGCTTTAGTTGTTAAAATGGAAGTTTAAATGCATAAATAGGTTAAGTATTTTACGTTTTACTTATTCGCACATTTTTGCAATCTTGTGTTTACTTCTAGTTAATTTTTTTCATGGAAACCTCTTGTGCGTAGGATTTGAAATCTTGATGTCCTAGATTTGAAATCCATCATTTAATCGTCACACAAAATTGTCTATATAAATCAATTTACTCTCTATCATTTTTTGTCAACAGCTCCACACTGTGAATTACATTATAATTTTCTCGTTTATAGAGTGGATTTTTTAATGGTTGGTTTCCCTGTTCGTTGCGATGGTTGGTGCCATATTTTTATAGAAACTAACATCTAAGAAACAAAAGCTTCTATCAAGTCCCTTGGCGGTGACCATTTTCAGAAACTACCTCCAAGTTGGGGACAATTTGAATCACTGCAATCTCAACGATCTCACCGAGAAATATAGTGAAATATTCCTGTTTAAGAAGTGGCAGAGGAATTTGGTGGTGGTGTCATCACTATATTTGGCCAAGGAGGTGTTGCATACACAAGTGGTGGGGTTCAGGTCTCATACCCGCAACGTCGTGTTCGACATCTTCACCGAAAAAGGACAAGACATGGTATTCAATGTGTACGGGGAATATTAGAGGAAGATGTGGAGGATCATGTCAATGCAATTTTTTACTTTTGATATTATATTTTTCTTGAGTGATTTTGTGGATGTGACGATACGACTTGCACAATCGGTGTCAAAACCAAGTGGTTGTCCTCCCCTTTATATTATTTGGAGTATGCCTTCGGTGTAAATTAATTTGGAGTACGACTTCGACATAATTATGCTACTTCCAACATGTTATCCACACAAAATATAAATATGAAATCCTAGGGCACGCATCCAAAGTTGTGAAACATGCACACTATGTATATCATGAATCATATAAACTTTGTATGTCCCACAGCAGAATCAGAAGAATGATAGAGGATGAGGAGGAGATAAATAATATCAATGACGTGAAATAAAAGGAAAATGGGAAGCTAATACATAGTCATTTGCATTTGCATTTTAAAAAAATTTGTAGAAAAATATAAAATAGCTTTGTTAAATTCAATTTCTCTTGGAAATGTTAACGATACACACACTCTGTATATTATGAATCATATAAACTTTGTATGTACCACAACAAAATCCAAAGAATGGTAGAGGACAAGGAGGAGATAAATAATATCAACAACGTGAAATACAAATAAAACAGGAAGCTAATACATAGTCATTTGCATTTGCATTTAAAAAAATTCTGAAGAAAAATATAGAATAGCTTTGTTAGATTCAATTTCGCTTGGAAACGTTAACGATTTTATGATATTTTTGTTGCATTTTGAAATTAGGGTTTTATGAAAAAAACTTTAAGGAGAAAAAACTCTACAAGGAATAACTTATCATATTGAATTTCATTGAAGAGGTGAAATTACACAACTTATTATGTTGATCTCCATCAGAAATATAAGCAAGTTTATGAGTTACAACCTATAATTCCTATAATTAGGGTTTTGTGAGAAGCTTCAAATTTGTGCCATTACAAAGGACAAAGAATCTGCACGATAACTTGTCAGATTAAAATTCATTGTTAACCTTGGAGGATGGCGTGCAATTTAAAGGCAATGTAAATCGTCGAGTTTCCCGCTCATAGTAGGATTTTAAATAGCGGGCGGTTTTATAACGGAAATAAAGGAGGTCGTCGAGAAATCTTTGCAGCTTCATCCTCTGGGATGAGAGGTTTTATAGATCATGCATTTATAGCGTATGGTAGTATGGAGAAGACCATGGCTCGTGGTGAAGAAAATAATGCTACGGATTCAAGGGAAGGGGGGCAGGAACCAGTCGTATTGGAGCAGAAGGGTGATCATGCAGATGTATACTGCTAGAGCATTGCGCAATTTGGGAAAATGGTTCCCGCCAATTCGCAATGTAAAATAATTACCTATAACAACGACATAAATTCCAAATGTCCCAACGAATTGAGAGTGATGGATGGATGTAAGAGCATCTATGCTGATTTCAATAATCCAAAGTATTGTTGCGTGGGAACTTTGAATTTTGGGATCTCTCATTGGAATTCAAACATCTTTGCCCATTGTTTTCCACGTGTCATCCACTTGCGCTGTCTGATACATGATGAAAATTTGTATGACGGATGTCAGAACCAACCGCTTCCTACAGAGTATGCCTTTGCCGTAATGAAGTGAAATTTTCGAAAGCAAATACGAGAGAAGGTAAAGATTCCATGCCTGAAACTGATCAGCATGCGAGAGAAGAGGAGTTGATGTTACATGAGCTAGTTGCATTTGCTTGAGACGTTCCAAGGCCTTCTCAATGAATACATTTTTTGCATTTTCTGCAACCATTTCTGTTCAACACAACAAGCACACCTAAAAGGAATTTAAACAACCAGTTCACGTGTCTTGTACATGCTTCACATTTTACATACTTGTCTACCGCAACACTACAAACATTGGCAAAATACATGAGCATCCACACCTAGTATTGACATTGCTTCACCAAATGAAACTAGCAGGTATCCAAACTGATCAAAACACCCTGCTAGCATTTTGCCAATCATATGTCCCTACAAAAATATGCCATAACACCAAGCAAACAAATCCATGCTACCACCACAAGTCTAATTGGCACGTTGATCCTAAAGTATAAATTTCCCAAAAGATAGCAACACAACTAAGAGGGCCCACCGATCAAGCACATCCACATAACCACTTTTATTTTACACAGACTGAGCGTGTAGATCTATTAGCACCAAGCAAACCTGGTCGGATCTATCCCAAGCAGCCATATCTCTTCAAGACATCCAAAACACACCACTCACCCTTAAACGCACAGGAGCAAGAAAAAACAAAATGAAGCTTACACAATCAAAGGGCATCTACACTACACATGCGTCCCCCCAGGTAGTTCCAACTACATTAACTGGTACATAACTTGTTCCAAATATCTTCAGCTAAGGATGGGAAGTCTGACTTTACAATTACCAATATAAGTTTTTTTTGAAGCCATATCAAAGAAAAATAACAGAAAACAGACGATCCCCATTTGTGCAACAAGGAGGAAAGTGAGAAGACCACAAAAAACCAATAAAACAATATATTTTTAATAACCCTCGTCTATAGAACCACCCAATCACATGCTAATAAAACAATAATGAAGCTTACATGGTCAGGATGCTCCTTGCACCCACATTTTGCCTATAGATCTACCATATCACCTGCGACTAAAAACATCTAACTGAAAATCCCTATCAATATGCGTTGAAGGACTTCTATACCCTGTCTTTAAGCTCCTATTTTGGCATATGTTGGACGCACTAAGCTCCCACACATGGATATTTTGTTGGAAGATCCTATCTGTATGGCAGAACTGGGAGAGCAACACATCATAAATGTCCTTCAGACCTGTCATCTTCCCTGCATAATAATCCAAGCACATTATTTGAGGTCCAAAGGCGTTAATCACGATGAACCTAGGTTAATGTTATAGTTTAGTAGTAATTGGTTAGAGACAGCAAGTGCAAAGTCAGAGCTCTGCTTTACTGACAATGGTAAAGCAGAGTTTTGTACTCACATAATTAAATAACAAGAACGTTACGTGAAACTATGCTAAGCTAAGCTCTAGTTGTAGTCGTTCTAGAACCAGTCCCATTGTGGATTAAATCAGCCCTGCATGTGAAGATAAATTTGTCTCTCTAATGTATATTCATTTTACTTATACAAATTGATTGATCTGGATCTGTATTGTGTCTGAAGCGAGTTGAGTTGTCTCGAAGAGGAAAGGAGAGTTTTGGAGCTTGTTGGAGGAGGCAATCGCCTTGGAGGCTGTAAAAAACTTAGGGGTTGTTGGATTAATGTGAAAAGGCTTTGGAAAATTTCAAGAAAATGCGATGTTAAGGTATATTCCAAAATCCACATCCATACAACCATATTGGTTAGGTTATGCGATAAAAAAATGGAGTTTAGCACAATAGCATGTGATTTATTTAACGAAATGCATAGCATGCATGTGCAGTGTTGTGGGATTCGAGAGGCGTGGAAGGGGATTGAGAACCCAAACCCTCCCTCCAATGGTAGCTACCATGTGCCAATCTGAACGATTCACCTTTGCTAGCATTCTACTCCAACCCACAATGTGAGCTTTCAAACAGAACATGGGCAATGGCATCAATAAAACAATATGCAGGATGGAATTTTCTTGTTGTGTAGTTTGGCGCATTCTATAAAGAAATAAATAAAACAAATCTATGTCTTCTCATGAATCTTCCTTTACCTGAACAATGCGTATGAGAGGATATATGACTTAGCTTCGCTAGATGCGTGGCATTTGGTGGATGTGTTATGGCATTGATTGTTGGAGGTGTGTTGAAGGGCTTACTGAAAATGCCTTTGGGAACATACACAAGGCATGTGATCTATTTAGCAAAATATCTCCAAGCAATGCATGCTAGTCGACACCATGATTTCAATTTATGCGCAAAATGGGCTTGTTTCGAGAGTTTTGGAATCTAGGTATGCACAAAATGGGTTTTGTGAAACAACTTTAGAACTAGTGCGCTGCCATGGTAATAGGAATTTTGGCAGGTTTTGATCAATATAAATGGTCTTTTTTGCCAGATTTGGTTTTTGTACAAGTGTAAACATGATGTATCAGTTGTTGGCAAGGATAATAGTTGGTTAAGTGGTTGTGGCCACGTTGGCAATGTTTTGTTGGAAAGGTGAATTGCTTTTGAATGAGCTAAGCGATATGTTGACGAAATGTTAAATGAGAGTTGGATCCTGGTGAAATGTGGGTAAACCCCCCTGGAGCACTCTTTGCACTATGAACGCTAGTATTGCCAGGCACGGTCTCCTTACCTTCATCTTTTATAATTTTTGTATAATTTGATTCTTCATTTGCAATTTAATAGAAATATCAAACCATTAAATATTTAAACAATTGGTTATTTTAAACAAACTTGTTCGCAAAACAATAAAACATCACCTTGTAACTTACGCGATGCAAATAACCCTTGGTGTAAACCTTAGACTTAAACCCACTTTCTCATATATTTTGAAAATTTTGTAGTCGAGCTAGAAAGTTGTAGCCCCTCAAGTGGGCTTGTTGAATTTGAGTTCACCATCGAATGTAGTTAGCGTCCTTTGGTAAAATTTGGTAAATTGCGATTTTGGAAGACTCGCGAAACAACCTTATGGGCCCTGGAAAAGGGATGACAGGTTTCATTTGTGTCCCTCGTTATGTGGGGAGTCGCATCTAGCTTTGGATTGACCCCAATTGATTGTTTGTGCTTTCTTCTCTGTCCATCTAGGAACCATGTTATCCCATTTTGCAGTTTAGGGAGATGTTAAAAGTGGAAAGTTGGTTTTTATTTTGGCTCACCATTTGGACCCTGAGCGAAGGAACGCTTTTCCACTTTCACAAACCTCTAGTATTTCTACTAGACAATTACTTGTAAACCTTCAGTTTGGGAAAACACATTTCTAGCAAGTTTGACAAAGGGGTTTTGTAGGCCTCCAGCCACTGTTTGACTAGGTCAAATTGGACCAACTACGACCGGTGGCTCCAGAAAACCCATTGTCGTTTGTAACCCGTTTTCCAGTTCTCAGTTCCGTCGACGCTGGTGAATTCTCCATATATAGGAGGGAATGTAGGAAATTTCTCATTGTGCATTCATCCATTGAAATTCATTTTTTAGATGAGGTTTCTTAGCCCTCGAGCTAAAATTGGTTGTTTTGCAACTAGGCCAATTACGACAGATGGCCTCAGAAAACTAGCCACAAATTGTAAACAATTTACTAGATTTGAATTCCGTCAGTTCCTGTAAATTCTTGGTATATAGAAGTACACAAAGGAACTTAACCATTATACATTTTCCCATCGGAAGACATTTTTTGAACGTGGTTCCTTAGCCTCCAAGCCAAATTTAGATGTTTTTGCAGTTAAGAAAAAATGTAAAATAAGGCCGCATGATCCTAGTCAAGACAATAAACTGTCGTGGAAACTTTTTGAAACTTAGAAATAATGGTATGAAGCTCTCTCTTGTGGCTTGTTGTGTGAAATGTGACTTTTAAAAAATAGTGTTTCTCTCTCTTCCCTATCTCTTTCTCTCTCCTCCCATAGTTAATAAATGAAATGAACTTATGTCTCTAACCCTCTTCTGTTGTGTGTGAATTATTCTGATTATGTAAATGGAAAACTAAAAATGTTAATTATGTTAGATTTAGGTGGATGTCATGCTAGCGATTTTCGCTGACTATGCAGTGGTTGCAGGTATTGAGACATGGAGAAAAAAAGTTTACTAGTGAATTCATAACTTGTTATTTAGAAAAATGTAATTTTACAAGTTGTGGCAATACTAATATTAAATATATCGAAAGTATTATTATTGAAATTTTGTAATATGTATGAGTTGCAAGTGTTTAGGGTTGTTTGGGAAATGTGTATCTAACCATGAGTGTCATTTTGATTCAAAATTATGTATTGTAAAATTTGGATATATATGTTAAATGTAATTGAGTTTGACATCTTATAGTGCCTTTTACAGTGTGAAATTGATGACTAAATCTTTGGTGTGTTGTGTTATTTTCCTTGATAACGTAGAAAAAAAATCTATATAAATCAGACAACCCTGGTATAAATCTCTCACATAAATACCTTCTCGTTTGATTCTTCTTAACGCAGAAAAACTAAAACCATAGGGTGAACAAAAATCATTAAACTCGATGGAAAATTCTAGCTTAAGGAAATAAAATCCCAAGTTTGAGATTATCACCTTAGCCTGTATGCTTAGCGACATTGTCGTGTACCTGACAGTTAGGAACGACATAGTTAAACTTTGTCTTGAGTATGGGGTTCCCTCCTAGGATTGGTAGTCGTGTGCGTAGTAAGGAGAATGTGTTCTCTTAAGGTAATGGGAAACCAACCTTTAACATAATGTAAAACCCTCTTGGCCCGACACACGTGTAGAGTGAAGGGTGTTAGGTGGAAAAGATCACCAACTACTCTTGAAAGTCACCTTTAACAGTTGGGATTATAAATGAACTCGACACCCAATTTATATTATCGTTTGAGATTCTATAGTACAAAGTTAAGAGTTAATTGTGAAACTAATCAACATTTTAATTTATGATTAGTTTGTGAAAGGGTAACCATGAGTTGGTATGCTAGGAGAAAAACAAAAATTTAGATCTTTCTTGTAACATGTTTAAATCATCAAGTTGAGAGAAACAGAATCCATGACACGTAAATTTTAATGTGAATCTTAATTTTGAAACAAAGAGTTACTCCCTCTTGTTATCCCACTTTTCTCATTGTGAAATGAATGTATGATGTGAAAACAGGTAATCATGTTCTTGAGGCAATTCCCTAGGACGAGAGCCAGTAGTCTCATGAGCATGCAAATGTTCCTTATTAACAAATGGGTTACACAACTAATTTCAAACACTATTTAAATCAAATTAAGTGAAATTATTTTAAGATGAATGTAAATGATTCTAGTGGATCCTATGTTTTATTTACCTACACATGAGAATATTGAGTGTGAATCCTCTTTAACCCCTCTCAAACAAGAGTGTCAGCTTGACAAGAAGTATCGAATTTACCTAGAGTTACATGATGATTGTTGGAGATAAGGGTGTTCAATCACTCTAGTTGTGACCTTAGTAAGGTGTGTAAAATTTATAATTGAATGTCTCCTTGTAACGCATCTAATACTTAAATTCCAAGTAATAATCCAAGCTTGTTAAGTGTGAAATCATACTCTTTAGGAGTCCTCATGACTCAGTAAAGGACAAATAATATATGCACCTTAGTTGTTTTAACAAGAAGTCACTATGAAGTCAATGTAATGATGCAAGGGATTACATGAACATGAGAGGATGATTTGGAATTGTTATTAAATGTCGCATGCTCTTGAATGATGTCAACTTTCTAAGATGACTAAGATGAATTTGATAACAAACATAAAAAGCAAAATAATGCCCTCTTCAGTGATCTTTTAACCTAGTAAATGGGGAACTTGTGATACATAAGGGACAAACATAATCACCACACCCTCAATGCAGTTTAAGCAATATTATTAAATGGTTAACATTAAGGAAGAAAAAGAAATTTGAGTATAGATCCTTTTGACTTGAGGCAAGTCCTCTACTGCGTATCATCATCAATGCAAACTAAGTATCTAAGGGAAGTAGTTAGAATATACAGTTCGTTGTAATAACTTAAAACAAGTCAGTGTAACTCTAGTGCTTAAATGCTATTATGAAAGGAACACGTAATATTTTTACTCTTGATCTAATAAACTTCCTCTATTTCATGTGAACCTTCTTGTTACGACTGAGATAAATTGCAAAACTGAATAAACATGTGACTTAGAAAACAAATCATTAGAACAAACACCAGTAGCCTCATGTGGGTATAGATGTTCCTATCAACAATCCAACTACAACATTCTTTTGCGATAAGGGAAATAAATAAAATTAGAGGGATTCATTACAAGTGAAATGTTAAGTAAAATAAAGATAATATAGTCTAGTTTAAAGAAGAATGAAAGACTAAATGATAAGTGATTTTTCAAATAATCAAGGTCAATAATGAAATATGAATATAATAAATATGTAAACAGATAAAGTGTTGTGTCTTGGATTGTGCCTATACGGGAGTTATACTATAGTTGAATTATTGTGTTGTTCCTTGTCATTTGGGAAAGGTGGCCTTGATGTGCATTATGTACTTTTGATGTTATCTATGTGGGACAAATTGACAATGTTTGTGCAAGTGTCTCATGTGTTATGTGTCGTCCTAAACAATCCCTTGTGTTGTTATATATCAAACAATGCAAGTAAAAAATAAATATTCCGATATTTTTATTGTTGTATTTGTGTGTCAAATGTGTGGGTGTTTCATATGGTATCAGAGTGGAGGTTCATACTCTTGAACCTCTAGGACAGATTGGAGTTGTGATGGTTATGCATGGTGGTGGAGGAGATGGGAAGAGTAATGTGATATATGTTGTGATGAGAACAAGGTTGTAATTATGATATTATGAATGCACATGTTGTGCATATCCACTTAGTGTGCATATTTTTTATCATGTTGATGTGCTTGTGATGAGAGTATTCCCTCTCATTTTTCATTGATTCAATGAGTGTAGTTCCCATGTGATGTACCACCTTGTTTGTGTGAAAAACAATGTTATTGTGGATTGCAGAAAGTTTGGAGTGTTTTGCCATTCTGTGATATGTAGTATGTGTAGCAATGTGTTGCATGTACCAAAGGTTTTTTATAGTGAATTTGTATTGTATCATGTTGTTGCCACCATATTATGATGTATCATGTGTATGTCACAATGTTGTTTTGTAATTGTGTATATGTATTGACATTAATCACTATATTTGTCGCATTTATGTATTCATGTGATATGTTTTAAAATGTGAGTCATGAATTAGAGACATACAATGATCATGTCTCCTATTGTATGGTATTTGCACTTTTGGTGCATTTGTGTGGAAATGTTGTGTTGTAAGTTGTGGAACATTGTTGCATTTTACCATGTAATTTCACCAAGCGTAAAGACGTTATGGTTATTGTTTGCAAACAACATTGTGTTAGTAATGTAGTTATTATGTGCTATGTTTTGTACCTTACAATAGATGACCCTAAGGGAGACAATTGTTAAAAGTGTATGTGTGAAGAGAGGAGGCGTGAACCACTAGGCTTCCATAACCTTGAGCCGAGTACGAGTTTGGAAGTGGAGTCTCGTGTAGCCTAAAAACCCACTCTATCTATTTAGTATACGTCGAGTTTTCTCAGTATATTGTGGATGACCATCCTAGGCTCAACTTATGCAAACTAGCATCCACTTTTTTCTCCTAAGTGGGTCGTCCATCGAACAATCCTATATGATTTTAAATGTGTGGATCCTCATATATGTGATTGGGAGATATATGGAGATATGCTCATTTATGGTTATATGTATTCTTACGAGGTGAGGCTTGATATCCGAGTGTCAGCAACTCGACGAGTACCCCTTTGAAGGCTACAGAAGGGCCACGTATTTTATTCGTAGTTGACATTCTTCTATTTTCTTGAAATAACCAATAATTTTCTTGATTGATATGTTCTTATATTTTGGGCATTTATCTTGATTTTGTGCTTACAAAAGGGCTTTACATTATTGCGGCTATTTGGCCATTTGTTTTGTTTAGTTTGAAAATTGCTTTTCAAGTCTAAAATTTTTCTAGCCGAGCTCAAGGCTCCGGATTTTTTCCACTTGTCATTTGAAATGGATTGTTATGTTGGTTCTAATGTTGTTATGTGTTGGATTAGGGTCATGGAATTCACCATGGAGTGGTTGGACTTATGGACCTACTTCGGTGTATGGGAGTACGCCCCAAGGGGGTTATAGGGTTGTGTAGTTTTTGAACTACAAGTTACTATCACTTGGGTGGGGGTGATAAGGCTCTATGTGCTTAGGGCCATAGGGTGACCTGACCCCATTAAATGGAGAAATAAGGAGATGGGGTTCTATGGTTGAGTGACCTAATATGGAGAAATAAGGAGATGGGGCTCTATGGTTGAGTGACCCAATATGGAGAAATAAGGTGATGGGGCTCTATGGTTGAGTGACCCGGCTTGGTTTTGACACTATGATTCTTTCTCTTTGGGAGGTATATGGAGTGTTTTGTGATGCTTTGGGAGGTATATGGAGTTGTTTTGTGATGTTTGGGAGGTATATGGAGTTATTTTGTGGTTCTTATGTTGGTCGATGAGTTACTCTTGTGAGTCTTGTTAGGCATTGTTATGATTGAGGTTTGACACTCCTCTTGGTTGGTATGTACTATTGGATCTTGTCTTGGCATTGTGTGGGTATAGTCATGGTTTTTGGGTCATGTGATACAAGTTAACTTTGTATCAACGTCATGATTCATTGTTTGTTAGTCACTTGTGTGTGTTGGATCTATGCATGTGACATAATTGTTGGAAATTCATGGTTATGTGGACTACTTGTTGTCTTTCCATGGTGGAATTAGAGGTCTTGTGATGTGATACATTCGTGAAAGTATGTAGTAATATGTCTTGTGGACCATTAATGTTGTGTTTGGGCCTTGTGTGACATCTTGATGTCAATTACTATTGGGCACCCACAAACATAAGACAATTGAAATTATAAACATTGAATATTAAGAGCTTGAGATTAAGAAATATTGTAAAGCAAAAGACTAATTGAGTAATAAATAAAAGATAACTAACTACCAATCTTCACAGAACATTAAAATTTAAGATATTGCCAAAATTAGTCTCTTCCTTGTGGTCGTGTTGTACCAATAAGTTGTTTTGTTATATGACATGTGTCATTTTTGAATTTCTTGCCTATGTATCCTTCAAGCTTTGGTGTTGTGTCACATCGAGGACGATGCTCTTATAAGGGGAGGGAAATGTAGTGCCCAACCTGGCAGGACACTTTTGCATTGGGGCGTACTGGACTGGCAAAACTGGGAGAGCGACACATCATAAATCCTTCAAACATGTCATCTTCCCTGCATAATAATCCAAGCACATTATTTGAGGTTCAGAGGCATCAATCAGGATGAACCCAAGTTAACATTGTAGTTTAGCAGTAATTGGTTAGAGAAAACGAGTGCAGAATCAGAGCTTTGCTTTACTGATAATGGTAAAGTAGAGTTTTGTACTCACATAATTAAATAACCAGAACGTTACGTGAAACTATGCTAAACTAAGTTCTAGTTGTAGTCGTTCTAGAACCAGTCCCATTGTGGATTAAATCAGCCCTACACGTGAAGATAAATTTTTCTCTCTAATGTATCCTCATTTTACTTATACAAATTGATTGATTTGGATTTGTATTGTGTCCTAAGCAGGTTGAGTTGTCTCTGAGAGGAAAGGAGAGTTTTGGAGCTTGTTCAAGGAGGCAATCACCATGGAGGCTGTAAGAAACTTAGGGGTTGTTGGATTAATGTGAAAAGGCTTTGGAAAATTTTAAGAAAATACAATGTTAAGGTATATTCCAAAATCCACATCCTTACAACCATATTGGTCAGGTCGTACAATAAAAAATGGATTTTGGCACTATAACATGTGATATGTTTGATGAAATGCGTAACATGCCTATGCAGGGTTGTGGGATTTAAGAGGCGTGGAAGGGGGTTGGGAACCCAAACCCTCCCTCAAATGGTAGCTAACACGGTATGTGAATTTGAACAATTCACCTCGGCTTTATGATTACAGGAATTGCACCAAAATGTGAGCTTTCAAACCTTGGAAACTTTTGGTCTCCATAAAACAATATGGCAGGATGTAAAGCTAAAATCTTGTTGTGTAGTCTGACGCATTCTAGTGAGAAAAAATGGGAAAAATACTATGTTTTGATCCATGAATCTTCCTTTATGGAAAGGGGAATGTGTATCAGAGGATTATGACGTAGCTTCGCTAGATGTGTGGCATTTGGTGGATGTGTTCTGACATTGATTGTTGGAGGTGCATTGAAGGGCTTGCTGAAAATGCCTTTGGGAACGTACATAAGGATGTGATCTATTTGAAAAAATGTCTCCAAGGAATGCATGTTAGTGGACACCATGATTTCAGGTTATGCACAAACTGGGCTTGTTTTGAGAGTTTTGGAATTTGTGTATGCACATAATGGGTTTTGTGAAACAACTTTAAAACTGGTGCACTGCCATGGTAGTAGGAATTTTGGCAAGGTTTGATCAATATAAATTGTCTTTTTTGCCAAACCTGGTTTTTGTACAAGAGTAAACATGATGCATCAAGTTGTTGGCAAGGTTAATAGTTGGTTAAGTGGTTGTGACCACATTGGCAAGGTGAATTGGTTTTGAATGAAGCAAGCGATATGTTGGTGGAGATTCGAGTGCACGCAAACTATTCGACGAATTGGTAAAAGAGAGTTGGATCCTAATGGAATGCGGGTAAACCTACTTGGAGCACCATTTGCACTATGGACATTAGTATTGTCAGGCATGGTCTCCTTACCTTCATCTTTTATAATTTTCGTATAATTTGGTTCTTCATTTGTAATTTAATAGAAATATCAAACCATTAGATACTTAAACAATTGATTATTGTAAACAGTCTTCTTCGCAAAACAATAAAACATCACCTTGTAACTTACATGATGCAAATAACCCTTGGTGTAAACCTTAGACTCAAACCCATTTTCTCAGATGTTTTGGAAACTCTATAGTCGAACTAGATAGCTGCAACCCCTCAAGTGGGCTCGTTGAGTTTGAGTTCGTCATCAAACCTAGTTAGCGTCCTTTGGTAAAAGTTGGTAAATTGCAATTTTGAAGACTCATGAAACAACATTCTTGGTCCCGAAAAAGGGATGACAAGTTTCGTCTGTGTCCCTTGTTATGTGGGGAGTCGCATCAAGCTTTAGATTGACCCCGATTGATCATTTTGTGCTCTCTTCTTCATCTGTCTAGGAACCCTGTTATCCCATTTTACAGTTTAGGGAGATGTTAAAAGTGGAAAGTTGGTTTTCGTTTCAGCTCACCATTTGGACCCTAAGCAAAAGAACGCTTTTCCGCTTTCGCAAACCTCTAGTATTTCTACTAGACAATTGCTTATAACCTTCAGTTTTGGAAAGACACATTTCTAGCAAGTTTGGAAAAGGGGTTTTATAGGCCTTCGGCCGCTGTTTGACTAGGTCAAACTGGACCAACTAAGACTGGTGGCTCTGAAAAACCCATCGTCATTTGTAACCCGTTTGTTAGTTCTCAGTTACGTTGACTCTAGTGAATTCTCCCTATATAGGGGAACTTGTAGGAAATTTCCTGTTGCGCGTTCATCCATCAAATGTTAGTTTTGCGCATAGTTTTCTTAGCCCTCGAACTAAAATTGGTTGTTTTGCAACTAGGCCAATTATGACCAATGACCCCAGAAAACTAGCCGCAAATTGTAAATTGTTCGCCAGTTTTGAATTCCGTCAGTTCCTGTAAATTCTTGGTATATAGGAGAACATGAAGGAACTTAACCGTTATACATTTTCCCATCGGAAGACATTTTTTTAACATGGTTCCTTAGCCTCCAAGCCAAATTTAGACGTTTTTGCAGCTATTAGAAAAATGTAAAAATAAGGTCGCAGGACCCTAGTCAAGACAATAAATTGTCGTGAAATTTTTTTAAAACTTAGAAATAGTAGTATGAAACTCTCTCTTGTGGCTTGTGTAAAATGTGACTTTTGGAAAAATAGTGTTTCTTTCTCTTCCTTATCTCTTTCTCTCTCCTCCCATAGTTAAGAAATGAAATGAATTCATGTCTCTAACCCTCTTCTGTTGTGTGTGAATTATTCTAATTATGTAAATGGAAAACTAAAAATGTTAATTATGTTAGATTTAGGTGGATGCCATGCCAAAGATTTTTGCTGACCATGCAGTGGTTGCAAGTACCGAGACACAGAGAAAGCAAGGTGTACTAGTGAATTCATAACAACTTGTTATTTAGAAAAATGTAATTTTACAAGTTGTGGCAACAATAATGTTAAATATATCAAAAGGTTTATTATTGAAATTTTGTAATATGTATGAGTTGCAAGTTTTTAGGTTGTTTGGGAAATGTGTATCTAACCATGAGTGTCATTTTGATTCAAAATTATGTATTGTAAAAAGTTGGATATATATGTTAAATGTAATTGAGTTTGACATCTTATAGTGTCTTTAAGTGTGAAATTGATGACTAAATATCTGGTGTGTTGTGTTATTTTCCTTGATAACGTAGAAATAAAATCTATATAAATCAGTCAACCTTGGTATAAAACTCTCGCATAACTACCTTCTCGCGTGATCCTTCTTAACGCAGAAAAACTAAAACCATAGGGTGAACCTAAATCATTAAACTCGATGGCAAATTCTAGCTTAAGGAAATAAAATCTCAAATATGAGATTATCATCTTAGCCTGTATGTTTAGCGACATTGTCGTGTACCCGACAGTTAAGAACAACATAGTTAAACTTTGTCTTGAGTATGGGGTTCCCTCCTAAGAAAAGTAGTCGTGTGTGTGTTCTCTTAAGCGTAGTAAAGGCCCGAATGTGTTATCTTAAGGTAGTACTCCATGGGAAACCAACCTTTAACATAATGTAAAACCTTTTTTGCCCGACACACGTGTAGAGTAAAGGGTGTTAGGTGGCAAAAATTGTCAACTACTCTTGAAAGTCACCTTTAGCAGTTGGGATTATAAATGAACTCGACACCCAATTTATATTATAGTTTGGGATTTTATGGTACAATGTTAAGAGTTAATTGTGGAATTAACATTATTTTAATTTATGATTAGTTTGTGAAAGGGTAACCATGAGATGGTATGCTAGGAGAAAAGAAAAAATTTAGATCTTTCTTGTAACGTGTTTAAATCATCATGTTGAGAGAAACGGAATCCATGACGCGTAAACTTTAATGTGAATCTTAATCTTTAAACGAAGAGTTACTCCCTCTTGTTCTCCCACTTGTCCCATTGTGAAATGAATGTATGATGTGAAAACAGGTAATCATGTTCTTGAGGCAATTCCCTAGGACGAGAGCTAGTAGTCTCATGAGCATGCAAATGTTCCTTATTAACAAATGGGTTACACAACTAATTTCAAAACGTTATTTAAATCAAATTAAGTGAAATTATTTTAAGATAAATTTAAATGATTCGAGTGGATCCTATGTTTTAGTTACCTACACATGAAAATATTGAGTGTGAATCCTCTTTAACCCCTCTCAAACAAGAGTGTCAGCTTGACAAGAAGTATCAAATTTACCTAGAGTTACATGATGATTGTTGGAGATAAGGGTGTTCAATCACTCTAGTTGTGACCTTAGTAAGGTGTGTAAAATTTATAATTGAATGTCTCCTTTTAACATGCATCTAATACTTAATTTCCTAGGAATCCAAGCTTGGTTAAGTGTGAAATCATACTCTTTAGGAGCCCTCATGACTCAGTAAAGGACAAATAATATATGCACCTTAGTTGTTTTAACAAGAAGTCACTATGAAGTCAACGTAATGATGTAAGGGATTATAGGAACATGAGAGGATAATTTGGAACTGTTATTAAATGTCGCATGCACTTGAATGATGTCAACTTTCTAAGACGACTAAGAAGAATTTGATAACAAACATAAAAAGCAAAATAATGCCTCTTCAGTGATCTTTTAACCTAGTAAATGGGGAACTTGCAATACATAAGGGACAAACATAATCACCACCCCTCAATGCGGTTTAAGCAATATTATTAAATGATTAAAATTAAGAAAGAAAAAGAAATTTGAGGATTGACCCTTTTGACTCGAGGCAAGTCCTCTACTGCGTATCATGATCAATGCAAACTAATTATCTAAGGGAAGTAGTTAGAATATATGGTTCGTTGTAATAACTTAAAGCAAGACAATGTAACTCTAGTGCTTAAATGCTATTATGAAAGGAACACATAATCTTTTTACTCTTGAACTAATAAATTTCCTTTGTTTCATGTGAACCTTCTTGTTGCAACTGAGATAAATTGCAAAACTAAACAAACATGCAACTTAGAAAACAAATCATTAGAACAAACACCAGTAGCCTCATGTGGGTACATATGTTCCTATCAACAATCCGGCTACAACATTTTATTGCAATAAGGGAAATAAACAAAATTAGAGGGAGTCATTACAAGTGAAATGTTAAGTAAAATAAAGATAATGTAGTCTAGTTTAAAGAAGAATGAAGGACTACATGATAAGTGATTTTTCAAATAATTAAGGTCAATAACAAATATGAATGTAATAAATATGTAAACTAGGAAAGTGTTGTGACATGGATGGTGCCCATATGGGAGTTATACTGTAGTTGAATTATGTACATTATGTACTTTTCATGTTATCTATGTGGGATAATGTTTGTGCAAGTTTTGATGAAAAGGCTGTTGGGCCAGGAAAAATCACGAAAAATGGCTAAGTCCTAGTCCTCGCATGTGTTATGAATTGTCCTAAGCAATCAATTGTGTTGTGATGTATTAAGCAATGTAAATAAAAAATAAATTATTCCAGTATTTTTAATGTTGTATTTGGTAGACCCCGCAGACCAACCAAATGTGTGAAATGTGTGGGCGTTACACTATCGCTAACGTTAGTTCACACAATAGGCAAAAAGTATTTTCTTTCGCGTTGTCGTTAGTTTTGACGCGGGAAAGATCTTCAAAACACATTTTCGCCTGTTTTGTGCCCTAAATCTTCAGATCTCCATATCTTTTGAATAGGTAACAACACATTACATCGTTACCTATTCCGTCAAATTGTCGTTTGCGTTTTTTAAAAAAGAATAGGCGTCGTATTGTTTCATACATGAACACGCAGCAGGATGGTGGAGCACGAGAAATAGGCGCGGGGGTCGTGGGTTTGATACTGGTCAGGTGCAAGGATTGACCAGGACAATAAATCTTTTGCGCAAATTTGCCTCTCTCTCTCTCTCTCTCTGTCTCTTTGGCATGGTTAGATTAGGATTAGATTAGTTTGCCTGCACTGGAATAGCTTGTGGCAGGTGGTTTAGGAGCAGGAACCAGCCTTCTCTGGAGATTCCTTTCTCATTTCTGTAAGTCCCACACTTAGAGAAAGGTTTCAATGTTGTGCAATCACACTGGATGCCTGAAGATCAACTTAGAAACCTGATCAGCATGCAGGGGTGCTGTGATTTTGCATCAACAGTTATCTATGTGAGGAATAGGCATAGCGTATTTTGTTAGCAGGGCCAATGGGTCAATTTGGGAACCTTTTATTTTCATGTGGTGAAGTCGTTGCCCAACTAAGATTACAAGGCAAGAAGTCACCTTGAATACGAACCTGCGTGAGGAATAGGCAAAACGTCCCGAATAGAGAAGAAATCCTAGTTACATTTCCTTTCTTGCTTTCCCTTTTCTTTTTTCTTTTTTAATATATACATACTTATAACTCTATTATATGTCATTTTGTCCCTTATCATTATTTATCTTTAGTTTATTTTGTGTTATATTATTTTTTATTATCATCTCTCTTTGTATATATATGTATACTTATTTTTTTATATTTATTATTATTTAAAACATACCAAAATGTATATATAATTTATTTATATACCACATTATTATTATTATCATTGTCATCATAACAATCTCGATACCTTGCTTCAACTTGAGACCACACTGACAAACCAAACACCATCCCATATGAACAAGTCAGGCTCATAACCAAAAACATCTCACCAAGCTCGCACTATTGAGCTAAGTTTCCAAACTCACAGCTTTAAGAGCTTGCTTCACCCATGAAACACTCGAGAGTAACCTTGAAAAAGGTGAATAAGTGACACCAAATGCATCAAAAGGGTAACGAATGGTCAAAATCCATTGTTAAGAAGATTTGTAAGGGAGGGGCACATCACAATCTTATTTCTCATTTTCTCTAGTTTCTTGTATATTATTTATGTGAGATCAAAATGCTTGTCATGCTTGAGAAGAGAGACAAAGATTTTATCTTCTTTATTTCCTTGCCCTTATCCCATTTTGAGTTTTTTTATGAGATCCAAGTCACTTAGACCCATTGTAAATAACTAGTAGGTTGAACTCCATATAAATCAAGTTATTCAGATCCATGACCCAAAATCTTATATGTAGTCTACTAAGACACACCAAGCTCTCCATATGTTAACATTAAGCCATCCAATCTCCTAATTGAAGCTATATGTGTTGAATATTCTATACCTTGAGCCATATTTCTAGAAAGGTTTTAAAACGAGTGAGGGGGAAAGAACTAAAACACATTTCCCTTTCTTTTTATAATGTTTGTTTTATGTGTGTACAAAACACCAGTCAATAGTTAATGGCATTAAAAGGAGGGCATAACTTGTGGTTTTGGTATTGAAGAATGAGGGCATTTTAAAATCGATATGCTTATCTCCTTTGGGTGGTCCCTGAACTTGGGTTTTTAGTGGATATCTCTCTTGTTTAAAGGTTCATTCTGATCTACCACCATCATTTATGCTCGTCATCTTTGTCTTGTGTGTATTCCACACAAGCCAACACTAAAAATCACGCTAGGAGGGTTGTTTTATATCGAGTTAGTGGAAATCTTTTTCAGTTGTGTTTAATTTGGTTTTGAGCCCTTCATATTTATCTTTAAACTGGTTTAATTTTGATATCTATTTCTTGAAATTAGTTAATGTTTTGTCTAAATTGTGATTTATTTAGGTCCTTTTCCAAATGTTGGAAAATTTCACAACTAAAGAATGTCTTAGCTGGGAGAAACTACATTTAATTTTCATATTGAACATGACTTGTTAGGAAAATCATATTCATTATGTGAACATTAGTGTATTAGAATAATAGTATTATTTAATATTTAAATAATACGCGAGTGTGCACAATTAGTTGTCATGCACAACTCATAGGAGATAGGAGTTGTTGAGAGCTTCTAGTGAGTTAGTTTAGGGATTTGCAATGATGTTCAACTCCATGGAATAAGGAGTACAAATTGCTATATAATGTAATCTTTATCAATGAATGTATTATCACGTTTTGTATTGAGTCTAAGTATATTGAATATAGTCTTGAATGAATTGAAAAGTATGTATTTCGTTTATCAAATTTCTAATTAATCAATGTATTCAATTTCTTTTGAATTTGGACCAAATATAATATGACTTTCCAAAGGAAGATTTAAGATTTTTTCCTAAATTTGATGCTAGTGGGACTATTGAGAGGCATGTTCTTTTTAAGAATGTTTTGAATGTTTTAAATGTGCGACGAGAAGATGTGGTTTGCAAGTTGTTTACATTCACTTTAACTAATCTTGAATATGGATGATTTATGGCTACAACTCCTAGTTCAATCTCTAGTTGGAAGGAGTTAAAGAATACCTTTATTGCAAACTTCACACAACTCATAGATCCACTCATAGTCATAAATCAGCTAGTTAAAATGAAAAGACAAACGCATGAAACATTTAGAAGCTTTAATGAAAAATTTCAAGAGATTCTTAAAAGCATTCCAACCAAACATTTGCCTTAAGAGACAACACTTGTAGAAATTTACATTAATTCTTTAGATCCACTCTTGGCCACATTTGTGAAGATCTCTTACGTGAATTCAATAGTTTCAGTTTATGTAGAAGCAGTCATGCTTGATAAACAGTTATCATCTCTTGGAACCAGTGTTACTCCATTTTTAATCCAAAAATTTGTGCATGGTCAACTAGTTGAGCCAATCAATGCTTATTTTTTGGATGAGAATTAATGTGTACAGGGTTCTGTTTATTTTGATATTTTGATTCTGAGAATGATATAGAGATCCACAAGCTACATGCAGAGAGCAAGAAAATGGGGAAGAAACACTGCCCTGCTTTTGTAATGCCCTGTTCTCCAACGACCATGTCGCTAAGCTTTTAACGTTGTGGTGCTCATGTTGACTTCTCGTTGGCTTCGCCCTTGTCACAAAAATGACTGGAATTCTCCCACTCCGTCTTGTCTTCTCGCGTCGTGTCGATGTTTACTGTGGGTGTTTACGCCAAAACTACATCATCCACTAATAATTTTTTCGTGTTAATAGGAGGAAAACTGTGCGCTCGATTTATCGAGCTCACAAGTTGGCTCTTGTTATTTCTATTAATAAGTATTAATAAGTGGTAATAATAATAATAATAATAATAATAATAATAATAATAATATTTGTATTTATCGATCGACGTTAACCTCGCTTTCTGATCGTCGATTTGTTACCAACCCTGTTGTTAATTTTTGATAAGCGATTTTGTTGTTTTAGTTTGGTCGCCTCACGGATCGAGCCTCGATTTGTGCAAAGGAAGCTGGTTCTTGGGTGGCGCCATTATCAAGGACGTAGTGTTCTTATGTAAGGTTCAAAGTTTTTTATCCTTGGCCGTTCTAGGTGCCCTGGTATGCTTTGTAAATGTTTGGGTAAATGCCTTCAACTGCTTTCTCTTCTTTTCCCCTTGTGATGAACATTGGTCCATGTATGCCCAAGTAAGATAATTATCAGGTTAGTGGTGAATTTGACCACCAACCTGCCACATGCTGCTCCCCGCCATAACCCAACTCTCCTCCTTTCTCTTCGCTTCACATTTCGGTTCTCAGAGATACCGTGTACAACATGTTTATTAAATGGATGTCTTTTAAAGTGGATATTGTGGATCCATTATTTATTCCTGGTTTCTATCACGTTAAGTGCCCTTGGAGGTGTTAATATCGAATTTGGTGAGGACTTCTTTCATTCTGACCTAAAACTATACATGGTTATTTACACTTAAGGCGTTATATAATACTATTTGTATGCTTTTATTTATTTCCGATCAGATCCTAACTACCAGACTTTTTGAAACAAAGCCATAATATAAAATAATGCAGAGAAATGAGGATGAAACTTTATCCTGCTCGGCATTTAAGGAGAATTAATTAAATATAGATTAGGTTAGTGAAATCTTAAAAGGCATGCTCGAATGGGAAGAATTTTAGGATTTGCGTATCACATAGATCTCTCTCCAAATTAGACGTTTTTTTTTTTGGTAAACCGTGATTGATTATTATTATCCAACCTGGCGTATGTTTTGGAAGGATTTCACTTTAGTTTTGAAAATGGCCGCATGAGGAAGTAACTGCCTGCCACTTCTGCGCCTTCCTATAGGGGAAAAAATGTGTTGGACCTTCCCTGGGATCTGGGGAAGCGTGAGTGAAATCTTATTGGGTTTTTGCCTGTGTATTGTCTTCGTGAGTTGTAATGGCTTGCTAACCACGCCATTTTCTTGGGGATCTGCGTGCTCAGTGGATTGGGGGTCGAGCGCCCAGGTGGAAAGCTCACATTTGTGAGTTTATTTCAACATTTCCTTGCTGCAGGGTTGGTTTACTCAGTGCGCAGAACCTGGACGCATTTTTTTTGTCTGCCTGGCCGCATGGGGGAGAAGTGGGATGGAGTTATTTTGTTTTTATTTTGCGTGGACTGTTGTAATGCGCAGAACCTGGACGCCATTTTATTTCTACCCAAGCCGCGTGGGTGAGCGTGGGAGGAGTTTTTCTTTGTGTGGACTGTGGTTTTGCGTGGGATCTTCCAAGCAGTGTGCTGTGCAGGTTAGAACCCCCTCCATTATTGCTGCTCCTGACCTGTTCCAGCGTGGAGGAGAGTGAAGGATGGGCGCCTTGAAAATGGAGAAAAAGGGGGCGTGGGGAAGGTCGCCTGTTGGGAATTCGTGGCTCTTCTTGGGGATTTTCTACACTGCAGGCATGATAAGCTCTTAACCCTCCCTTAATGGTTTATTCCATGTAGTATTTGTGTAAATCAAATCTGTGCAATTCTTGTTGTTCTATCCTTTTTTTTCTTGGGGTGAAAACCTCTGGCTTATGAGGACATTTAGATATATATTTGCCTGGTATTTTTCTTTTTATCTAATACAAAAAAAATCAGAAAGATATGGGTATCATGGGAAAACTTGTAGACGCCTCCATCAAATCTTTTGATTCGAGCTATGGAACCCTGTGTTTTTCATTCGTGAAAGCTACCTCTGTTATCATTTGACTAGTTAAGGTGAACTCCCTGATATTATGGGTACTCTGCATGTCTTAATAGTCGTCATTCCCTTCCTTGGAGGAGGATTTCGAACCAGTTGTTATCTGATGTCTATATGGAGCTGTAGGTGATTTTGTAAGACCTTGTTGTTTGACCCTGAAACCCTGTTCAATGTAAACTACTTGCAAATATAGTTTCGTTGTTTAACGGTCGGGTTTTATAAACTATAACGGTACCTTGTATCGTTTATTTGTGTTGAATGCCATTTAAGAGAGTGAGTTGTTGGTGGAACATGCTTCGACTTGTTTTGGTGAGGTAAACATGACTCTAGGCTTTATGAGCTGTTAAGAGCTTGCTTGGAATAATGGGTTGATTATTAGAGACGTGCAGTCACACATGTGAGTCTCTGTATCGCATCTTTCGTGCTCTCTTTTGACTGAATCTCGGGGTGTTATTGTTTTCTGTTATCCATCTTTTCCTTAACAGATAATTGTAATGGGCCTTGAGGGTAATCTCTGAAAAGTCTGGAATATTGTCATTGGATCGATAAATTTTGTGGGCATGTTACTTTTGTAAGTTTTAAGGTAAATAAGGTTTACCTTGTCTTTAAAAAAAAAACACATTAGTCATTCTCTGCTTAGAGCCATGGACATACTATTAATGGCAGACCACGAAGTGATGGTTAGGTCTTTCGTAGGGCATCCTTGGAGTACATGGAATCATGATGCAAATTTCATTTGACTGTAACCCTTCTCTGTAATAGGAGACTGCGTATGAATATCATGAGAAATCGGAATCCAATTCATGTCATGGAAACTTAAGGATCCCTATAAGTGGTTTACTTATTTGGTGTTTCGGGGAAACCTTTGTTGTTATAAACAATAGTATCTACTCGAGTGATTTTATACAATTTATTACTCGCATCTCATTAGGAGTGGAGATAACGTTGATACTGGTATTTATGGTGGCTTGGACCATGCTTACATATTTTAGCTAGCCAAATGTACCTTCTTCTCATTAACAAAATATGACAGTATTGTTGATCGTAACTCATTCCTATGAGTTGGACTCTTATACTAATAGAGGCATATAGAGACATGATAATAAACAACCGAAAGGATATCTAAATAATATATGAACTTACTGATTGGTGGAATCCTTGTTTACATAAGTATATTCTTAAAATTGTGAGATAAATATCAAAAGTATACTTACATATCCTTGATTTTCTATAAGGGTTTGATACTTGGGTAATATTGATGATTATCATAAGATTGACACTTGTATTTATTATAGAAGCTCAATGTCATTGGTACTTATATTTAATTAAAAGATAATATTATTGGATGCTTATATAGAAGAAGTAGACTGAAGGTATTAAGTGAGCGATACTATTATTACTGTAATTTAAGTATAATTAATTGAAAGGTTACGGTTGTACATCTAGCCACTTGGAATTTTGTTCATATGTAAGCTAGATCTTAGGGAAGTGAACAAATAATGGGAATGAAATGTGTTATCAGGTGATGTGCAGTTAAGTTTTAGAATGCATTGTTAGGAATTATTTGATAGGGAGTATTGCAAACTTTCATTTATGGAAATGCTAGATGGCATAAATTTTTACGTGAGGATTATATCTTATCATGCTTAGTTCTAGCGAACTAACTCTAATAAATATTTGTGCAGATGGATTTTTGCGAGTAGATGAGGGATAGACTTGTAAACTTTTGCATCAACCTCAGTTGAGAAGTTCTTACCTGCAATCCTTTTTATATTGTTTAACCATTGATAACATATAGTGGAAAACGTAGGAGAGGATCATGGTCTTAGTATAATGTATTTGTGGACTTTGTCGTCTTAACTTTGGACACCTTGGTTTGTTTGACCATCATTGAAAATATAAGAAAATTTGGTTACTGTTGTTGAGTGTCTTTATGTCGGATTATCAGTATTTTAAGTAGTTGGATGTAACCTAGTTTTGTTCTTGTAAATGAGTGTTGCTACAACTTTACCCTTGAAAATAAATGTGAAGTTAAATCTTGCTATGACTTAGTAATAATACGACATAAGTAAAATAACGTGGGTTGTTTAATACTTTTAAAAGTTGAACTAAAAGTTATATTCAAATAAATTAACGTAGAGGTTACCAGTTTGAGAGCAAGGAATTTTTTTAAGAAATCATAGGCGAGACTATGATTACGAAAAAAAAAATTAAAAAAAAAATTATATAACATGATATCCCTAGCTCCACTAGTGAACAGTATCCCTCCCATGGTGAAAGTTCGTAAAACGTTCCTAAGGTGAAATGAATTATTAGTTGTTAGAAGATGATAAGATTGAATAAGCCAGAGAAAACACTTTGGAGATCACACAACCTATCTCACCGCCATTTGGAAGGTAAATTGTTCTCTTTGGTAATACTCATTCAGTGAAGCCTTTGTAAAATATTTGATAATTTTGGATAAATTCTCAAGCCTCAAATTAAAGCCTGGTATTAACTAATGAGGTCCTGTAGATGTTCTTAACTCGACCTTCTCCCTTTAACCTTGTTCCAAGGCACTTTGCTTTTCTTCTCTTAAGTGTGTTGAACGCAAACCCATGTTGTCATATGGGCATGAACGAGTCCTAGAAGCGATATGGTGGATTGATGTGGAATTTAAACTTTACCTTGTTATTCTAAATAAACGAATTAAGCAAATAATAGGTCATAACAGAGAAGACTGAAAGCGAATTTTCTCTTCAAAGTAAAAGTAAGAACTTAGCATTGTAAGAAGCATTGTTCAAATCATATCTAGCATCTTAGCAAACTGAAGTTAAGGATCGAAAGAGGTTACATAAAAATAAATAACCTTCTATAATTTTCTCATTGTGGCTTGCCATATCTGTAAGTGTGTTATGTGGTGGTTTTCCTATATTGTCTTAACAAAAAGAAAAGTGAATTATCCTTGGTGGGTTGTGAACATTTCCGTGCTACATTTGTGGTCATCCTTGTATTGAGTTATCCGCGGAGTTAGTTGTGACCTTGGTGGTGGCATGTTGTGTCGTGTTATGTGTCAAAAAAAAAAAAAAGTTACCCTATATTTTACAGTGTTGTTTGTGTGTGAATTTTTTGGGTTGTTACAGCTTTGAAATAGAGTCTGAATTTATTTTAGAAATTGATTCATTATTAGTGATTGTCAATTCCTTTGATAAAAATGTTGTTAATACCTCTATTTTTGCATATTTGGATGAGTCTTTCATGGCAAACAACATGAGGACATGTTGGAGTTTACTTATGTTGATTTAGGGCATCCTTTTGATGTGGTTAACATGGGTGAGCAAGAGGAGATTGAAGATGAAACAGAAGAGAAACTCATTGATTTAAAACCCTTGATAAGAAAGACGAATCAAACATGATGTCACAGTTTTAAGCAATAGAGGAGTGGATGGATGTAATTCATGGCATGACAAAATGGAAGAAATCCGAATTGCAGAAGTTGTTAAGACAAAGCTTGATGAAGAAAAACTCTCAATGGGGTTCATTCAAATAGAGCCCATATGCCCACAAACCACCATGGTTGACATAAAAGAGTTTCAAACATTTCAATGACTTAATTTTGATGTAACTCTTTGTCAACCCAATCTATTTGTTGTTTTTATAAAGACATATGTGACTCTTTTCGCTGGAATGTTTTTATTGATGGAGTTTTAGACTAACTACAAATATTTAAATGGTTTCAAGAACTGTTAAGAGTGTAAATTTGTTGCTACCTTGCATTGGGAAGTGTATCATTTTGAGTTCTCAAGTTCATTATACCCCATCTTTGTTGTATAGTTGTTAGTTTAGATGTAGTTAGTTTTATTTGCTTTCATAGCCAGTTCTTTGTTTTCTTCGGATAGTTTGTTTCTTTCAATAAACCAAAACGGATGTCAGAGTTTTGGATCCCCATGTGCAAGTTACAATAAATGGAAACAACTTAAAGGGATCCCTCAAAAGAGTAAAATAAAGTGTTTAAATTTTTTATGTTTTCCAAATTTTGAAATAACTTTAAAACATGTTGTTTATGTTTGAAATTTAGAGTCGATTATGTGATTGTTGATGATTTTATGAAAGTAGCTATACCTTAGAGAGTTACAAACACTTCGCATGTTAAAAATGTATGCAAAACACATGAAAGGATGCCTTAGCTTCTTAAGTTTGTGGTAACATTATGATGAAGGTCTAAAATTGGTTCCTAACCCCTCCAACTTTTGTAAAAATAAAAGAAACAAGAGAAAATGTATTGAATGATAAAAATCAAAGTTAAGGTTTCTCTTCAAAAACAAAAACAAATAAAATCTTTATAATTTCCTTAAATGGGTGACTTGAACAATCTCCATCAAGACTATGGACACTTGATTGGAAATGGAGCAAGGTTTGGAGTGGAGCCAAGAGTACCTTTATCAGGGTTATAGATGTCTAGTTGACAACAGAACAATGTTTACAACCTTCATATAGTGGAGTTACAAATTTAACAAGTTTTGATCATTCAATCTTAGTTTAAAAAAAGAATGGATTAACCCACAAGATCACACACTAGACTCTTGACAATATTTTGCTCAGTAGATCAAAAGTAAAAGCATAAATTGGTCTTTGAATCTAAATCCTAAGTTCTAAAATTTTTCTGGTTATAACATTCCCCTTGAGACTAAAGCACTTAAGATTCTGGATTCCAAACACTTTTAGAGTGTTTTTCCCTTTGTTGTCACCATTTGTTGGTACCCAATATACCCCCATTTCTTTTTGACAAGCAATGGAGGCCCCTTTTCATTCATAAACAGTCAAAACTAAGTTTTAAGCTCTTTGACATTCTTGAGAGTTTCTGGTTTCAAATTCTGATGAAACTAATTGAAATACAACAGAGTTAAACTTGGTTTATAATTTGTTTGCACTTTCAAAGTCTAACTCTTTCTTTGCTTTGATTTAATCCCCATTTTATGTCTTAAATAGGGTGCTTTCATTATTTGTTTTGGTGTTAAACATCTATGCAGAGTGAAAACCAAATTTAATCTAATTAGTTTAACTATGTGGCACGTTTAACCATCTATTGATTTAAGTCAACCACTCCCAAGGACGTGCGTTGCAAATTGGTGTTCGACGAAGTCTTGGAGTAAGGTAAAGTTTTTAAGTTCCGCAGAGAGCTATAACAAAGATGGGCGACATGCATCCCCCATCGTCGTGTCAATGAAAAGCTTAAAACATAGGATGGGCTTGATTGTCTCCACGTGGAGAAGATTAGCGAGTTGTGAAGTACAGAGGCGAAGCCAAGAGAAGGAAAAGTGCACCGATGTCTGCCAAGTGGCATTGATTGGTGGCCCCACGGTACGATAGGCAAGTTTGTGAGAGGAAGTGGCTTTGATGTCAAACAAGTGTCACACATTGGTGACACGAGAGACCCGTAGACGGAGACCAAAGTTGGGAAACCCTACAAAGAACGGTAGTACTGATGGGAGACACATGTCTCTCATTGGTGTAGTGATGGATACAAACACCCCAAGGTTTAAAGTTTGTTCAATTTGCAGGACGTCGTGAGATAGATGGTCTCCACATGTCATCAATCAAGAGCTGGAAATTTAAGGAGGATAACGAGGAAAAGCTACGTGGAGTTAGACCATAGGCTGAGTCACCAAAGCTTTTTGAGCAGAGTCAAATCAAGTGGAGACATGTGGATTTATCTTTCATTAAAGTTGAGTCACCAAGTCAACCAAGCCACGAGGACAAGTTAAAGTTAAAGGAGGATGTGGAAGAGTTTCATTGGTGGTTAAATTGAAGTGTAAGTTGACTAGATGTTTTGTTAAAACATTACATTGACTGGTTAAAATAAACAAAGGCAGAAACGAAAGCATGACTTTTTATCATATCTTTTGACTAAATGCACCATTTGACATGATACCAGAACCATTAGAAGCGTATTGGAAGAGTTAGTTACACAAAGAGACAAGTTCAAGAAAGAATGGTGAAGAGATTGTTGATATTTTCATGACAAATTCAATACACAAAAGAGAAGGAAATAAACAAGCTAAAAATCAAATTTAGTTGTTACAGTTGCAAACATGATCTGATTGGAAATTGGCAACTCAAACTGCTTGAATCCTCCTGATTTCATGGGATAACCATGAATATCTCACACGGATTAGCTCTTAAGAAAATATATGTCTGTTTTGGGGGTAATTCATTGTTATTTATGGGAATATCTCCTTCCATTTGTTAGTTTATGATTCAATTTCAGTTTTTCTCGTTTTTTTGTAAGCTAGAGGCTCCTGAATCATGTAAAGGTAATGGTTAAACCCCATTTCCATATAAATAGCCCAAATTACATTGTAAACATAATTTTGGACTGAGTTCAATACAAAGGAAAGACTTTGGCACTTCATATTGTCTTGTGGGTGTCAAGTTACTTCCAATTGAGAATTTATGTTTGAGAGCCCTAGGCATTAAATCTCTTTCTATTTATTAAGTAGAGTTTGTACTTCTAGTTTTAGTTATGTCTGCAGGGTAAGAGATTGAGACTGGCTAGTCTCATTTTCATGAAGTAATGTTTGTTACACTTAGTTTCTTGTATGTGTTATTCAATCTTAGTTATTGGGTGGTTTTGAGTTGTTAATTCATGGATAATTACTTTATTTTTGTGTTGAATCTTGTTCTTGTGTTAATGCTATGTTGACTAACACCTTTTCATGATCTAGGTGAAAGTACAACAATTATTTACTTGGTTTGAGTAGGGTTGTGATTCTTTGTGTCTATCTCATTTGACTGATTTCTTGGAGTCTATTTAGAAATGAGCCAATGCTATTTCTCGTTTTCTCTAGTTTCTAATGTATGATTTGGTTGAGATTAGAGTGTTTGACATGCATGAGAAGAGAGACACATGAGACACATAGATTTTAGCTTCTTTATTGCCCTACCCTTCTTCCCTTTAGTTTTTTTTTTATGAGAACCAAGTCACTTAGACCTATTGTAAATAACTAGTAGGCTGAGCTCCATACAAATTAGGTTATTAAGATCCATGACCCAAAATTTAATAAGTGGTCTACCAAGACACACCAGTGCCTTTGCAGGTTAACACTAAGCCATATAGTCTCCCAATTGAAGCTATATGTGTTGAGTATTTCGTACTTTGAGCCATATTTCCAACAAAGTTCTAAAATGAGTGAGGGGGAAAGAATTAAAACTCCCTTCCCTTTCATTTTATAATGTTTTCTTTAGGTGTGTACAAAACACTAGCCAACAACATCCAAGGTGTTTGGATACACATTATAAATGGGTTTCCCTCAATAGTAAGTTGTTCATAGCACAAAAATGATTAAAAGTGCTTCACATGCCATGTAATGAGGCTCACGGAGTCACTGTTGTGATATTTCCACTTTGTTTGTTCTATATGTTCCCAACATCTCATCTCGTTTGGTATATGTTGTTATCAAGGCTTTTACCATTTAAATATTGAGTCATGCATTTTATATCAATTGGATCTCCTATTTGGACAAGATGGTTTACATGAAAAATCAACTCTTTTGATAGATAAGGTTTTTATTTCTTCATGAAACCAATTGGCATATATAGTAAACCCGATATTGGGCCTCTAAAAACACACCTTCACAATGAGCTTGGTTTGGTGTATTTTCTTTTCCTCTTAGAGGTTAGAGGTGCATTTCTCTTGTCTTCTGGACTATACACATATTGATACCCAATTGAGATAGCGTAATATTATACATGGAAATAATAGGATGCAAATTGAACAAATTAATGCAATGTTGACTCGTACTTCATGGGACTTTGTTGTGGATTCTCTAATTTGTGTTACATTCAATCTGTTTTTCTTGTGTAAGGAGGTGGTGACATTGATAGCCTTGTTTTCCCCCCCTCTTACAATCCTTTAAATTCCTATATGATGGTATTGCAGCCCCAAGGTCGTCATCCCCATTTCTTAGTTCAATTTTTGTCTAATGTGAGATCATTTTGTGAGAAAATGAATTTGTTGTTAACATTGTGTGTTTATATTGCAAATTTTTTTCCTTATAAATACATCATTTATGCAATTCCAATCTATGTAACACTGAGGGTACATAGTAAGGATCCACATATATAATGAAAGCATTAAAAAGATAACAACTAATGAATACCCTGATATGGAAGGTGATATGGAAGCCATTAATTTCTTAACATATGAAATACAAATTGTATTGTCTAATAATACTTAAGACCTTAATTAAAAGCACATTATGTTATGCTTTGGAAAATGTGCAATGTTATCACTTCTTAAACCTTTCCTACTTCAATAAGTTTTATTTTTAACTATTGTTTGAAGCATGAGGTTTTTTTATATTGTTAGTTGTTTTAATAATGTTTTACTTTCTTTCTCACTTTCCAAATAGTCAGTGTTTGATTTGGTTGACTTCTTAGTGGTACTAAAACATTGTGGACAAGGCTAATTTTTTTAATTAAATAACATGAATTCACGTGTGTCTCGTGGATGTCTCTTTGCTAGTAATATATGATACACCATATATGTGTGTATTAATTTCAAATAAATAGAGTTGCAATGGAGATGTGTGTGTGTGAAGATTTGTCGACAAACAAATTATGTTTTGGGAGTTGTGTGCTTGGTTTTCCCAAAAAATATTAGAACAAGTGGTTTTTTCTCAATACTATTAATAAATTTAAACTTATTTCCCAATTTTGTAAACATTACATTTTTATGTAGCTCCCATAATAATGGTACTAACTAGCTAGAAATAACAAAGTTGTATAAACACGATGTGAATAACAAAATCCTATTAATATATTGTGAATAACACACTCTTATTAATATGTTATGAATAACATTTTCTTATTAACATGTGAATAATACACTCATGTTAACACATTGTGATTTTATTAAATACTATATTTTCACATATGTGTTGAATTAATAACACAAATCTTGTGTATTGTTTTCAAATAAATAAAGTTTTTGTGCAAAACACACTTTAAACTAATGATAATTCCAAGCTAATTATTTGAAAAGAGTTTCCTGCTATAAACCAAGGATGAAATATGAATAACACATTATCTTAAACATGTTGTGAATAACACAATCCTACTAACACATTGTGAATTTATTAAATTACATTACATATCTTCACATATGTGTTCTCCTCAAGTATTGTTACAATAACCCAATTTCTATCTATATTATTATTATATTAATACTTCAACGGGGGTTGTGTATTATTTTAATATAAAATCTTCTTCCTGTTTTTAGCTCTATCTTTCCCTTTAGACAAGCACATTGGTGTTTTGGGAAAATATATATGTAGTTTTGTTTATTTTTTCTTCCCTTCTTCCATGATGTTTGACTTACATTTTAATTTAGTTTTTGCGCCTCTGATATGTTCTTTTAAGTTGTGTTGGCTATAATGCAAGTTTTCCCTGCCAAACAATTTGTTTAAGCACATATCAACCATATACTTGGTACACACTACATTAACCATTTGTAGTATACAAGATGTTAACATTCCTAACATTCCTTGTCCTTCATCACTGTAGTCACGAAATCACACACTTTCTAAGTACATCACGCCTCTAAGTATGTCATTATATGCATGATTCCTAATTAAGAAAACTAAATATTAACACTACTTGTTTTGATATTACAGTGGTTTATCTTTTACACATTCTTCTTATTTGCCTTTTTAGATTGACTACTTTGATTTTGGACACTGGAAAACATGTGACCCAGCTTTGTATTTTCTGTTATATCCTCTAAGCATCTCGGACAATACTACCCATTACAGATGGGAGCGCCCAGACGCTACTATCCCCTTTGGGCACTTCTGTCCTCTTCCCTCTCTTTTTCAAATTTGGATTACCACATCATTTGATATCTTTTCTAAAGTTTCTTTTATCACTTTGGGTTAGGATTTTTGGTTGTTAATGACAAAATTCAAACAAGAGAATCATATATATACATGACTTACTTACCATTATTAGGGGTTGGGTAACTTTGGGCTAACACTTACTATCTACTACTTGGGCAAAAAGAAACATTCAAATATTGCATTTGGGTTGCATTATTTATTACATGAGAGGGGCTATTTTTGAATTCCATCTCACACATTCATCTTGGGGGCAAAGTAGGTGTAGCCTGCTATCTTGGTGCGATTGACACAAGGGTAACCTAACTTCATGGGACATAATTCAATCACATACACACTAGAACTACATAAAGTCTAAAACGTAGTGCAACACTCGGTGACAATCACATTGGGGTGACTGTCGAGGTCTATCCGACTCAAGCATATGCATTATTTATTCCATCTAAGGTTTTCTTTAGCCTTGTGCATGTAGTTAGGGTTTGTTTTGTAGGTTTAGGTGTGATAGCGAAACCCTATAGCGGAGTGGATGCAACATGGATCGAAAGTAAGAAGCTAAGTTTAGACCCTGAAAAGATTATAAGCATAGCACTTTCCAAGACACTGGGCGGTCCCGTCCACATCTGGGGATCCCATCTAAAGAGGTTCCATATCCGAGTTTCTCAAACAAAGCTTGCACAGATCAAATCCAACCTTTCCATCCCAAAATCGGTCCAGATCTATTGATACAAGCTAATTCACTCTTATATCCTATCTTGCACACTTGTTTGTACTTTGCATGTTGGATATTGTTTTTTACTGTCATATTTATTTGATCTCAGTCTTCTGATAAAGATTTAATTTATTTAAATCATTTGGTGAACCCAATCCCTTGCATGCTCTTTACCTAATCCATTCTTCTCCAAACGCAAACCCTAGTTGCATTAGGGTTCATATTTGCATATTATCTTCAAATCTAACCCTAATTTTCATCTATCATCTTCCATAAATCAGGTCTACAAAAAATTTCCTAGGGTTTCCTACTTCATCCTACCCTTGGGGTCATTTTCTAGGGCTTTCAAATCTCCTTTTGTTTTATATCTCAAGCATAACGACTCTATTTTCAAATTCCTTTGAGGTTATTTTTCCTTTATCCATATTTAACAAAAAACTCATTTTGTTTGCCACAATTTGGAGCTCAATTTTCAAAAATTCAAAATTACATTTTTTGGTAATTAAGACATAATTCGAAAAATACACACTTTTGAGTAAATCCCTTGGAGGTTTTTATTTTACATCATTAGATTCAAAGAAGCCTCTTTTTGTTTTGTAAAATTCAATTCTATATTGAGATATGGTCATTTTATTCATTTGACGACAATCACTTTTTGTCTAACATCACTCTTTGGGTTTTATCTCCATGATCTCTTAATTGTCGGTCTCATATACACTTTTCTACATCATTTTGGCTTATCTCTCATTTTATTTTCTACCATCATGTCCCATGACACTACTTCTCAAGTATCCTTGTTTCATTTACTTCAACGACACCCATCATATAGAGATACTCTCACACAACTACTGAAAAATGTACAACTCCCTAATTATATTCCCAAGTGAATACAATTTTGAGTCATATTTCAGCTCCTTCTATTAGAAATGATGACACTTCCCATAAGGATATCTTAGACTCTATTCAATTTTTGCACCATGCCTTTCAAGATCAACTCCAAACCATGAATGCTACAATTACATCTCTCAAGGCGTAAATACTACACCTCAAAGATACTTCCAATGCACATATAAATTATCTTTCTATGCATCATGATGCTCCTAAGGCCAAGGTTATGCAATATGATATGAGTGCTACATGTGCTCACATAAGTGAGGGTAAAGTCCTCCAACATAAAACACCTCTTTCATTCGATGAGCATGTTAAACAACATGATATCCTATTTGAGCTCCTCAATCATCAGTTAATCACTTTGTTACCCAATCATTATTATCCTCATTATCCTCTTAAAAAATACAAAGGTCAACCATTTTGCAATTATCATGGCATTAATGGACATCATGACAATGATTATTATGCTTTACAATGAAAAATCCAACTTGAGCATAAGGGCTTTATTTCATTTTCTAAACACTATTCTACTACACATCTATCTCATATTTTCAAATCTCAATGGGTTCCTAAATCTAATTCATCTATGACTCATGAGCATAATTCCATATCGAATGCCTCAACTTCTAGCATAATAAAAGAATCATCACTTGCACATGAGTCATTGCACACCACAACACCAGCAATATCAGTTGAGCCAACACAAGCCCAATCTAAGGCCAACACGACAAATGAATCTATAAATGTATCTACTCCTTCAAATCATATCAAGATAGATTATGTAAACACAAGTATCAATGACTTACCAAATGATCTATGGATCTCCATAGGCATAGGCACATATAAGCTAAATCCTAAGTATACTTTTAAAGAATATTCTGTGAGCAACATGCAGATTAATCTCATGGGTGGCATTGATTCATCCCTACTACTCAAATATGATGATGGTGATGATTTTGATCCTACCTCCTATTGTGATGACTATAAGCACCTTGATGAGTACTCACCAAATCTTGATCCTATCAATGAAGAAGATGCAACTATTTCACTAGAAGCATTACAAATTTCTCACCGTCTAGCTACAGAGTATAAAGCAACACAAAAGGAAAAATATAGCATCCCAGTGTAATCACATGTGTCTTCTTTAACATCACTTCAGCCACTTGTGTGTAGTTATCACCTTTTTCTCTAGATAGATCACTGTGGCATTCACATTGGGGGCATATTAGTTCCCCCCCCGCTTCCCGATGACACACTCTTATTCTAGGTTCATACACAACTTTTGAGGGTGCACTTACCTACATGGACCTCACTTTGCACACATACACTAGGGGAAACCTTGCTCCCCTCTCATAGCCATTCTATTTCATGTTCACATATTTACAAAAATGCAAAAATACTAGCTTAGATCTTGATTGGATGTACTCTTGCTTACTTATACTATTCTATGTTGCACATTGCTTATCATGTTACTTTGATTCATAATATGCTCTATCTTTTTCCATACACACATGTGCATTCACATGGTACTCTTGAGGTGAATGCAAATTACTTACAGGTTCTTACACAATGTATGATGCTTGGCATTGTACCCTACCAGTCCCACTAAGGCTCCTGGGGGGCATCTACCTTTTCCTATCTCTCTATATTCAGGTTCTATCATTGCGACATCTACTACTTTCATTCCTATTTTCAACTATATACATTGTGACATACTATCAATTTTTCTAACATGCTAATGGGTGCTTCATGTGTAGCATTTGTCTTGCAGGCCTACTTCCAACCATGGTTATCTGATTTTCTTGTATCTTGTCTTTATGTGTGTCTTGATTGTCATTGTTTGTGGGCTATGCCCTATGCTTGATTGTGTGTTTTCTTCTTCCATAGCCTTGAAGGATTGAGTGTCTTGTAACATCCTGAGTGGTGTCCCATGTATTCAACCAAGATACTCATGTGTCTTTTGCCATGTTACTATGTGTTTTGACTTGTTTCTATTGCACCATACCATGTTTGTTTGTGACTAACACTTTTGGCTAGCCTTTTTCCATTGTTTTACATGTGTCATGGTTGTTACCATGCATATTCCCTATTCCCCTTGCAGGAGTTCTATTTCAGATGTGCACATCAGTTTCATCTTTCCTCGTTTGGGCCACGCTCACCTTGGTTTATCTCACGCACCCCAAACAAGTGGGGGTAATAATCAGGTGACTATTTCACCCTCTCAACAGTTCAGAAACCAAATACAAAATGGTACACAACAAAATTAGGATTTACAAGAGCTCAAAAACAGTTCCAGAACCAAAATTGGGCCAAAATCACAACATGGATAGAAGCGCCCAACACAAACAGGAGTGGTCGGCACTAGTGTCCCACTTGGGTGGTTTTGTCCTAGGGCAGAAACATGAACATTACAGGATCAACATGTTTCCAGTGATAGTCTTTTCCAATTTCCAGCAACACATACTCAGTTTTAGGTTGTTGTCAAGAAGAACGGGAACAAAATCAGTGACAAGTTACATACTTTGGGCAAGGGAACTAATTACTCTACCTTTTCAATGACTAGTTTCTATTGGGTTTGTGACCATCTACAATGGCACTTATCCATGGGGAAGCATTAACGGTTGGAGGGAAAAACCTACATCTCTCCCGAAACTATTCCCTTGGTGACACGATGCCTAAATCCTCAGTTTAGCGACGGGATGCTCAAATCCTCAGTTTGGCAACAAGACACCTAAATCCTCAATACTATACTAACCATCTCCAAGGAAACAAACATACATGAACAATTTTATCTCTTCTCTCACGCCACACATGTGTATTCTATCCTTGATTCACTTGTTTTTCAATAAGCATTTCCATTTTCACATTTACTAAGTTAAAGTTCAATTTCATTTATCATGAGCATTGACTACACTTATCTTCTTTTGTAGGTCTGACCTTACTCTGACAAAAGGGCAACACACAAATGGAATAAGGAACAATCTCAAGCACAAGACGCTCTGACAAAGGCAATATTCAAGGAACAAATGCATACATCATTTCTACTATGCAAATAAGGTCACCCCTAGGATCCTTATCCTCTTCTAGATTCCACAATACACATTCTATAATCTCCATTTGATGCGGTATCAAGCACAATCCTCATTTGGCACATTATTGGTTACAACTCCCTTCGGCTCTCCACAAGGTAAGCTCTTCTTATCTACTTTATGCTACTGAATATTCATTCACCAACATAAAGTGGGGGCAAATGTAGTCACAAAATCACACACTTTCTATGTACATCACGCCTCTAAGTATGTCATTATATGCATGATTCCTAAGTAAGATAACTAGACATTAACAATACTTGTTTTACTATTACCTTGTTTTATCTTTTACACACTCTTCTTATTTTTTTCTGGAATGACCACTTTACTTTTGGACATTGGACAACATGTGACCCAACTCTTTATTTTCCATTATATCCTTTGAGCATCCTGGACAATACCACCCATTAGGGACAGGAGCGCCTAGGCGCTACTGTCCCCTTTGGGCGCTTATGTCCTCTTGCCTCTCTTTTTCAAATTTGGATTGCCACATCATTTGATATCTTTTCTAAAGTCTCTTTTATCACTTTGGGTCAACATTTTTGGTTGTTAAAGATGAAATTCAAACAAGGGAATCATATATATACATGACATACTTACCATTATTCGGGGTTGGGCAACTTTGGGCTAATACTTACAATCTACTACTTGGGCAAAGAGCAACATTCAAGGACTGCATTTGGGCTGCATTATTCACTGCAGAAGAGGGGTTATTTCTGAATTTCATCTCACACATTCATCTTGGGGGCAAAGTAGTTGTAGCTCGTTATCTTGGTGCGATTGGCACAAGGGCAACCTAGCTTCAAGGGACACAATTCAATCACACACATGCGCGCGCACGAACTATATAGAGTCTCAAATGTAGCGCAGTACTCGGTGACAATCACATTAGGGTGACCATTGAGGTCAGTCTGACTCAAGCATATGCATTATTTATTCCATATAATGTTTGTTTGAGCCTTGTGCAAGTAGCTAGGGTTTATTTTGCAGGTTCAGGTGCAACAACGAAACCCTTTAGCGAAGTGGATGCAATAGGGAGCGAAAGGAAGAAGATAAGTTCAGACCCTAAAAAAATCAAAAGCAGAGCACTTTCCAGGACACTAGGACCCAGTTCAGACACCAGTGTTTGGGTGGTCCTGTCCACATTTGGGCATTCCCATCCGAAGAGGTTTTAGATCCCAATTTCTCATACATAGCTTACATAGATTGGATCCAGCCTTTCTAACCTATTTTCCAGCCTAGAACCAATCTAGATTTGTCTATACAAGCTAAGTCACTCTTATCTCCTATCTTGCACACTTGTTTGTACTTTATATGGTGGATCTTGTTTATTACTTCTATATCTGTTTGATTTGTCCTCTAATAAAGATTTAATTTATTTAAATCAATCACTAACCATGTATCTAATGTCAAAGAAAGCTAAAACCCACTTCCACATTGGTAGCCTTTGTCGAGCAGGGATACGATAACATTCATATTTTAGCACTAAGTTGGAGTCAAAGTTGCAAGGGGCTAACAAAATATGGTGTGTTGCCCTAACGTATTAAGGGCAATGTCAGAGAAATTAAAACTACTTCAGTGAATGACGATTTTAATAGTCTTGACTTTTAAGTTAATGTTTGGGAGATTATTATTGTATATGGTATATATGGCCAGTCTAAAAACCATTAATGGTATCATGTAGCATACCTTTGTGGCATCTAATAATCATTGACAAGATGTGTTCCATTACTCACTCGTGCATAAAGCCTAGCTCATGCAAGCTACATAGCATCCTTGTCATTTCGTTTTCCACATAGGCTTTACAAAAAAAGTGAGTGTATTTATTACATTGAAGGCATTGTTGCCCTTATTGGATTCGGGGTTGTTTGGTCTGACACCGATCAAAGAATAGGATGGTTGGGATCTAGTTTGTAGGGACGTTGTCAGTTTGACTCAATCTTCACCATCCACATATGTCTTCTAGTTTGTCTTCTTGTGTTGACTATGGTCTCCTTAGATGGTCACTTAGACTTGTACATGTGGCATTTGTACTATGTGCGACGCTTGGACATGAATTTTGTTATTTGAAGGGTATGGTGATGATGGCCACATATGTTGGATATGTTTGTTGCATAGGTGTCACTAGAGAGACAGTTGGGGACGGGTTTTATCTTAGGTTTGTGGCTACAATTCCTTCCAAATTTTGAACTGAATTTGGGGCATAAGAGGATCTTGTTGCAGCAAGGGCTTGTATTTTATGCTAGAACTGGGAAGTTTTGATTGATACTTGCGCCAGGGAAAAGTATAGTGACAACAACATCATGAAGTTTACTAGCTAAAATGAGGTTGATTGGAGATGTCTCTATGGCGACAATGGGTGGAGACATTTGACATTGGGTCTTTTACATGTGGGTTGACATTTACATGGTGCCAGAGAATTGGATGATTCACTTAATCACGCCAAAGGCATTGCCCATATTGGATCTGGGGTTGTTTGGCCTGACACCGACCAGAGAGTGGGATGGTTGGGATCCATTTTACAAGGATGTTAACAATCCGACTCAATCTTCACCATCCACGAATGTCTTCTAGATACAAACCGCTTACTCAAAACTACTTACATCGGTGTGTCTCCATTCTGCTTCATCTAAGGCAACTGGAACTACTCGATTGGCATTTAGTCCCTCCCAGGGTTCCAAAAAGTCAATTGTTACCAACTAATAGTAGAGCATCAAGTCTAGTTATTGGGATTATTACATATTATTTTGAAAAAAGGTAAGAAATTTGGTTTTCATTAGATTACGGTCAAAATATTGAAATGTAAAAATAATCTGACATACGACAACATGCTTATTACACTTTCACAAGATCAAATGGTTTATATTTTATAGGGTGCCTTTGTAGAAGCATTTTGTATCATCTAATTATCGTCGAGCTGCTTAGATGGTATGGCATTAAAAAACATAAATGTCGTAAGGATGTGTTTGTTAGATAACTTGACCGACACGTGTAGAAGACAAGTCATGACACGATCAAGAACGTGTCCCACAGTCCACTTGTGGATGTTTGCATTTTCAAGGCCTTTAGATAGCCATTGTGAGATGTCATCAATATGCCAAGAATATTCTAGGTCCCCATTTAAGTGCAACTTGTAGTCACGAGGAACCTATCAAAATTTCCCCTTTTTATTTTGGCCCATTTAAGTGCAAATTACAGTCATGTGAATAATGCAAGCGACATTGAGACGATAAAGTCCAGCACATATAGTAGATATTGGGATATTACAAACTATTTTTTTCAAAAAGGTAAGAAATTTGGATGTCGTTAGATTGTAGGAAAATATCGGAAGGTCAAAATAATCTAACATACGACCTCGCGCTTATTACGCTTTCACAAGATCGTATGGTTTATATTTTGTAGGGAACCTTTGTAAAAGCATTTTGTATTGTCCGATCGTCACCAAGCTAATTAGATGGTTTGACATTTAAAAAACATAACACCATAAGGATAATGTTTGTTAGATAGTTTGATCGATATGTGAAGAAGACAAGTCATGTCACAACTGGGAATGTGTCCCACGGTCCACTTGTGGATGTTTGCATTTTTAAGGTCTTTAGGTATTCATTGTGAGATGTCATCAAGATGTCAAGAATATTCTAGGCCCCAATTTAAGCATAACTTACAGCCACGTGGAACCTATTAGATTTTCTCTTTTTATTTTGGCCCATTTAGGCGCAAATTACAATCACGTGACTAATACAAACAAAAATGAGACAACAAAATGGAGCACATATTGTAGATGTTGGGATAATTACGTACTATTTTCAAAAAAGGTAAGAAATGTGGTTGTCAACAGATTATGAGCAAATATCGAAAGGTCAAAATAATTCGACACACGACCTCACGCTTATTATGCTTTCACAAGATCGTACGATGTATATTTTGTAGAAGTTGTATCATTCGATTGTCACCAAGATGATCGAATGGTCTGACATTTAAAAAACATAAGCACCACAACGATAATGTTTTTTAGATAACTTGACCGACATGTGTAGAAGATAGATTATGCCAAGACCGAGAACATGTCCCACAGTCCACTTGTGGATGTTTGCATTTTCAAGGTCTTTAGGTTACCATTGTGAGATGTCATCAAGATATCGAGACTATTTTGGGCCCCCATTTAAGCGCAACTTGTTGTCATGTGGAACCTATCATATTTTCCCTTTTTTTAAATTTTTGCCCATTTAAGTGCAAATTGTAGTCAAGTGAATAATGCAAGGGACATTCAGACAATAAAGTAGAGCATATATAATAGATATTATTTGGGCAAGGACAATCTAAGTCGTGGAAGAGGTCTAAGACATGTAGATATTTAATCCCCACCTTTGTCTTTCCAACTTTCCATTCATGTCTTCGTCTCATCTAATAAATAGAACGTTGTCCAATTGAAAGTCTCAACATTGTAAAAAAATATCGAAGCTTGATTTCCCCATATTTTATGTACAAATTCCATTTCTTTCAGTTGTGTAAGGGTCGAGTGTTGGTGTCGTAGAACTAATAGACAAGGTGACATCAAAAACTTAGTGACCCCTCCATATGGCTTATAATAGACATAGTATAATGTTATTCTTAAGCTCTATACTATTTTTTATTAGGTTAACTCATGTTACATTTTGTAGATGTACATGTCAGCAATGGGGGTGGAAAGACCCCAAGTACGAGTCTTTTGCTCTGTAACCTTCCATCCACCATAGAATAATGGAAACAAACTCACAAATAAAAAATCTTCCATTACATCAAAAAAAGACAATTTGTAAAAGCATGCACCATCACTTATATATACACAAAAAAAGATTGCTACAAATTATCCACAAACAATATTACACGATACTGGTTGTTAGATTCGTAATGTTAACAAATAATTAAGTTGATAGCCTTTTTTCCAAATTAGACTGATGCCAACAGATTCTGACAATGCACAGATATCGAGTGGCTCTTGGTTTTTTGGTCATTGCCTTACGACCATACCATGTCGTGAACGATTTTAGAGAGCTTTTCATTTGGGAAATAAGGTCTCACAAAAGGATCTTGCGTTCCTCTTTCCACATTAGAATGCACCTTTTGTTATCTTACCTAACTCGTCCTCCTCTGCATACCCCTATAAAGTGAATGCCTCATCTCTCCCTTGTGCTTGGCTTGGCTTCATGCTAGTGTTGAAGATTGTACTTTCACCAAATTTGACTAGATCCATCGACTTCAATTTGTATTGGATTTGCATTTTCTTTTAGAATCAACAAGCATCGATCTTTACATTGAGGGCCCTCCGAGATCGACTCATATTGCATCATGGATCATGTCTTGAGTATTGTAATCCATACTTTCTCGCATCTAACATCTTCTCGCACCACTGACAAGATCACTCAACTTTGCATCTTCCCTCAACTCGCCCACTATTTTGCATCGTATGTGATGTTATAGATTGTGTTGGTCAACTCTCAAAACAGCTAGATGTCGTTGGCTACACATGTCCCCATGCCTCAACATACGAGTTGGCATCTCTTCCAACTATCCTCAAACGACGTCCATGCATTCAGATTTGTTAGCTTGATTGTAATCTTCACACCGACTAACCACATTATAATCTTCAAATTGAAATGTTCCCTTTTTATAGCCTTAGATTACCTAGAGGATTAGAGAACATGATATGCATGAAAAAAATAATTTCCCTCTTTTGCCAATGCCTCAAACATTAATTACACTAAAATAATTTCCAAATGCAAGTCTCAATAACTATCCCTATCAAGCATCAGAGAAATAAGAGGTCAAGGTGTTGTGTCAGTGGTCATTGACAGAAATTGTCATCAAGACTACTGATAGGGGAAACCCTACTCACTACCTTTACCACTATAGAGAAACTCTAATTGCAAATGTGTATGAAATTGATGACATAAGGAAAGATAAATATAGGGGTTTTGTATCTAAAATATATTGAGTTGGCATTCAAACATGTGCAAGTTTCCCTTGGAAGTATTCAACGACCACACATTTCTTTCTAAGATATCTCCAAAGCCCGTTGCCTCAATGATTTGCACATAGCACCCCCTTTCCCCTTCATATGATTGACACAAATGACACATATTTCATATATGCCTGGTCATAAGAAAGAAGATTTTTGTATAGGTTACCCCAACATTTTTCACGCTCTTAAACTTATCTTCCCTCAATCTCCTTCTTTATCGCCCTCTTCCTCCTCCCATGTTTATCTCCCTCAAGTTTAACTTCTTTGACACATCCCCTTCGGCATTTGCATCACACATTTCACGTGTGATTTCTAGTTGGAGTTATTTCATTGTTTTCAAATTGTTGAAGTTTAGAATAAAACTTCAAACATTTCTACTAATCTAGCCGTATAACTGCATTTTTTGATATTTTATGTTAAAAATGAGCATTTCAAGAAACTTAGCCTTATTAAGACTTTTGGGATTTTCCATCTCCTTACTATAATAATTTCAAATAGATATGAATCATTAATTACGTTTCCAATACATATTTCATTCAAGTTTTCCTCATTAATTTTGAATTTATGATAATTGGCACTTTCTAGGGTTTTATCATGACTGCATAATTATTTAGTTAATATTGAGCCCCATTGTTTTTAGTTCTGTTTCTTTGAAATAAAATTCGTTTCTTTTTTAACTTTGATAAATCTATGCTCTTTTAAATTTATAGTTTCTAATATTGCAAATTCATTAATGAAAAAATAAAGTAGTTTTTCATTGCTTGAACCATGTCTTATTAATCACTAGTCAACCCCTAATGAAAGCTATAGTCTATCACAACACTAATAAACATCAAAGTGCATCCCTATGCAACCCACCTCCATCTTTTGACCATTATGTCTCATGTCAGACCGTCTATATGGTTTTGACACTTATCACAATTGTGTGTCTGAATCTATCATGTTTTCTTAGGTGCCCTTAAATTCGAGGGCATCCATCTAACTCTTTCACATTTTTTGCTTCTAACCATTGGCACTAACAATTGTCAAGAAAGAGGATAGAGGACCATAGGGAAAGAAGCTAGAGTATGTGAATCCCAAGCCATTGGATCACATTCAATTTTCCTCTCGTTACTCACAAATTATTTTCATTTCTTGTCTATTAAGTAATAACCATTCATAGCTCAATCACCTTGAGATGACTTAAATATATGTGTAAAATCCCCAAAAAATAATCATTTAATTAAATTTCTCGTGGAAGCCCTCAATTTCACTTAATACTAATATATAGTCACAACTACATTTTTTGTAAACGACTTAAGTCAACTTTACAGTCACCTTATTTTTATTTACATCAAATTTAAGACATCAATGGGCATTGCAAACTTGTAAATTATCATATAGGTGTATTTTTATTAACTTAATGATGTGATTGTGTTACCTTATGACAAATAAAAAATTGGTAGTTACATTTGTGTTACAAATTTGTCGTTCTTGTTTTGGCTATGTTTCGTAAACATGTCATTAGAGTATATTGTTATATCGTAATCATAAACAAAATTGTAAAAAAAAAATTAATTTAATTTGGCATGGCTGCGTTGGTATGGTCTCATATAATGTGATTATTGCAAAATATGCAACACATGGGATACGCATTTACCAAACTTTCTCAATGTCTTACACCACCAATCTAAATCTCGCATCATTATGTAGAGAAGGTCAACTGAAGGAAATCCAACAACATTAAGAATTATCAAAGTTAATGTTTTAACTAACCAAAATAAACGAGACAACTATTAATAGTGTAATTAATCAATTATTCATTAATAAATGTGTACTTTTATTTTGTGTTATTGATACGTAGGGAGAAGGCCCTAACCCGCAAAAAAAGATACATAAAGTTCCAATCCAAGATAGCATCGCTCATCTTTAGACTCTCACAAGTAAAGAACACCTTATCGTGCTTACAATGGGGGGAACAGGTTAAGGCTTCCATCCCACCTATCTCATTATGGATCTGAAACTATATATACTAAAACAAGCCAAAATGTCTACATTCGAATTCTTCAAAAACTAAAGACGGACACCAAAAATTATACATTTCGACCTCTGCCACGTGGCATCGACTAAACCGCCACCTTCTTTCCTTTTTGACGCCAGGGGAAACTTCTACTATTATCTCCACATCTGAATCTTCCACTCCCCAAGCTAAAGAAGTAGGAGAAGCACATCAACAAGGAAAATCAACCAAAGCTTCCCTTGGGAGAGAGAAGCCTAAATTGGATGTCAGAGCCTCATGTCCCTATGACAATGCCTGCAAGCCCCAAGTCAGAGCATGCACATGACATCGTAATTTCATCAATCTTTCCTCAAGGTTTGCATGTACCTAGTGCAGGATGAATTGGCTAGAAGCATTTGACAAGATATTAGCTGAGCTCATACATTGGGCCATTTCAAAAACGTTGCGTCTACCCACCAATTGGTTTGGATCCAACATCAAGTTCCTCATTCACTCACAAATATCAGCTTCTTCGACCTCATTGAATACCTCTGCTATAAACCGGGTCTTCTCCAACCACACCCGCAAGGCAACATTTTTTATTTTTCCATCCATCCATGTGGCAAATGATTCTCCCGCATCTTCACATGTAAACACCCTTTTTCTCTTCTTAATCGGTCTTTTGCCTCAAAACTGCCTTGATTCTTCATTGTTGGACTACTGCAAGAGAACACACAAAAGCCTCGAAGAGATCAAACTCGCCAAGCTCACGAAAGCAAAAATGGTAGTTTAAACTCACACAAGGGGGCCTTGCTAAATACACCTTCGGCACACATAGCACGAGGGAAGAGCCAAGTGTCCTGTACCAATGATCAAATAATTATTTCCCATTCCTTGCCATAAGCGTAAATACCAATGGCATTTATCACCTAGGTTGTCAAAAGATAATTACTCATTATCAAGCTATAAGGCATTCTTGGCATCATGCGAAGTAAGGGTGAGGATATCACTTCAAAAATTCCCCATCCATATTTGGCAATTCTTCTGATAAACATCCCAAACCTCTGCTCCTTTGTTAAATAAGCTATCAGCTACCTAATTCCCTTTTCTTTTTATATGAGAAAAGGAGACCTTTGTAAAAAAAGATAGTATGGACCTAATTTGCTGTAAAATTGAATCCATCATCCATGCCTTGACGTGCTTACCATTGATAGTGCTTATAATGATTTGGGAATCCCCCTCAATCCATAAACGCACCATAAACGAGGCCACTTTTGGTTTTTTGCTTCCAAAAGGCCAAAGAGGAGAGCCATACCTTCTGCCACATTATTGGTAGAAACACCACAATCTATTGCCAATGCCAGCCGAAGTTGATTCTCTGAATTCTTGACAATACAGCGACAGTCGGCTCTGCCTGGATTTCCTTTCAAGGCTCCATTGAAATTCAATTTGATCCACCATCCCTGGGAGGCCGCCATAAGATATTTGAAACTTCCCCACTCCCATTATCAGGAAACTAAATGTGTACTTCTATTAATAAGTATTCATTAATGGAAATAAACAATCATTCTAAAAATACTAATAAAGAATATTTTAAAATATATATACATATAGTACAAATCTATTTACATAAGAAAGTGTGGAAATAAATAATACTTGAAGACGTTTTCATGTGAAGTTTATGTTAGCAAATGTTTAACAATCACAAATATTGGAAGTTGGGACTGTTTTATGAATATGCTCTCGTGTGTATTAATAATGCTTGTAAGAAGTTCACAAATATTTTAATGTAGTTATCATGGGTAGAATACACAGCAAAGGTCCGTTGTTTCTCCATTAATTTTTGTTGTTTCTCATGATAATGGTTCACAAAATATGACCCGAAAAGTAGAGAAGAAAAGATTATTACACAATTTTTACCCCCAAATTCTCATATTTAACTATATACCAATCCACCATGTATGAATAGTGCCTACTTCTAACAAGAGTGTACAACCTATAATACATACTGATAATTACGCCGAAAGGCGTGTTCTCTGTGAGAAAACCGGAGGGTTTCTGACACGGACGAAGACAGCAATGGCCGAGATCGTTTGGTCGACGATGTCCGGATTGTTTTCTTCCCTACACGTGGCACGCGTTCACTCTGTTTGTTGCTGTCATTGTCAAGTTTTCGTAAGGAAATGGCAAGATAAACCAATATAAAATGCGGTTTCATTCCAAAGGGCACGACCAACGAGCAGACACTGTATGCATATTAAAAACAGATTGTAACACCAATTATTTTGATCGACACTGATAAATTCAAAGAAAACAACAAACCCGATTGAAAGAAAGAAAAATGTTCGACGTATTCATTCAATGCTGCAACATCGGTAGAGAATTGGAATACGAAGAATTTTGGGAAGAAGTCTACAGAGCCTACGACAAATCCCGTAACACAATTCTGTTTCAGGGAAATCCCCAACGCACAGACGCAAGAACTCTGTTGGCAAAAAAAGGATGGGTAGACCTCACGTATTACAACAAATACAAGAAAAGAAACCCCATTTTCAAATAGATGAAACCGTTCGTACAAGATGCGGTGGAAGCCTGCAAAACCCACGAACGCGAGGCGGAATTCGGAATGGGTTTACTGTTCATGCAGCCGCAGTGGAAACGCCATCTCTACCATGCCTGTGCCAATCCGCAGAGGCATATTCGAATGTTTGTTCTTCTTCCCCCGCAGGGAAAAGACTGGGTGCTCTGCGAAAGGGGGAGGAATATGCCTGATAAAGTTTTGTTCTTGGCGATACATTTTCCTACCATTTTCCCAATTGATGGGGATATGAATGAATTTGGGGAGGAAATTGTGAGGGTTATCTGTGACGTGCATAAGAGGATTAAGGAGCATTTCATGGCGGAGATTTGTGAGACTAGAGAGTGTTTGCAGAGGGTTGCTTTTGCTTTTCCGCCGATCGGGATGGATGAGGCGGCGGAGGAAATAGATGTTTATTTCGATGATAAATGAAGCAGATTGAACAAGCTCTATTTTAGCTTTCTCAGAGAATCTCCCAAGTTTTTGCCAGACTATGGACGTCTTTTGCTCGAATACGGGAAAGACGGTGTCCTCTGTCTCAGGTCTTAGAGATTTCATGCCGGATTAGTAATTTCGAGATAACATGTTTGAATATTTAATATTAGGTTTCATAAATCCATTCTAGCTTATGTTACTGCATATAAATATTATTTATCAACATTGCCATAGTAACTCACTAACATTTTTAGCCTCTGTAGTTAAGGTTGCATAGGCATTTAATTTTGTCTAATTTCGTCCCGTTAATCTAAGTGTATTTGTGTAAATAAGAATTATTGGGATTTTATTTTTTATTTTGACGTACGGTAATATTTTTACGCTAAAAGGCGTGTTCTTAGTTAGAAAGCCTGGCCCCCTCTGACAGCCGACAAGACATCAACGTCTGCGATTGTTTGGTCGACGATGTCTCGATTGTTTTCTTCCTTGCACGTGGCACGCGTTCAATCTCTTTGTTGCTGCCACTGTTAGGTTTTCGTAAGGAAATGACAATTTCTGTAGCGGCCCGAGTTTCGATCCAAAGATGGTAATTCTGGCTAGCAGCAACATTCAAATCGTCTTCAACCATGGAGGAGGTGGCGGCTCATAGATTTTCGATCACAATTGTTATCCAGAATAGCAGACAGGGTTCTGGCGCAGGGATTAATTTGGTTCTTCCGATGGAAGTCAAAGCGTTGAAAGACGAAAGTTGTGTGCGGTTGATAAGTATCCACAAACCGGCAGAAATGGAGGCCAACTGCAGTAGAAAGACTATCAGCGTGCATGTAATCATCACTATTGTGAGATTTTTTTTTTTAAAACAACTTTTTTTTACACAGAATGCAATGGATATCCGCTTTCTCTGAAAGGATTCTAAGACAGAGAGCCTCAAATGCCTGCCTCCGCCGCCTTCGATTTCTAGCCAACGCATACATCAAACGAAAATGGAAAACAACCACCGTCCAATCTATGGTTACAAACAAATAGCTTGGAAAATCTCGGCTTCTATTGTATAATTTTGGATGATGGAATGTAAGAGATATTGTTTTCGCATTGTTTGTATGGCCAAGGTTGCAAATGAGTGGTTGAACTTTAATGGTGGCGCCAGCTTAGCATAACTGGTCCTATATATATATATATATATATATATATATATATATATATATATATATATATGGAGAGTACGTTTCTTTCAGTTTTTACTTCATTTTCCACAACATTTAAGGCCTGTTAAGGTTAGAGGGTGAAAAGTTTAAAATTTAACCTATTTTTAATTGTATTGTAAGTGTGAAATGGATACATTACAGGTAGAAAAACATAAAGTTGGATATATGGAGGGTACTTTTCCTTCATTTTTTACTTTATTTTCCACAACATTTAAGACCTCATAAGCATATATACCATCCATATTGCATTTTACCATGGTTCGAACTGCACTCTGCTTTCCCTGTTTGCCGCTATGAAATGTCTCCAAAAGAGTCTCAAAACCCTAGCGGTGGTTCACAATTCAAATGCAAGAGTTGGTGGCGCTACCGATGGCGCTTCTGGCAGAGCCACTTGGGACGGTGGGTGGAGGTTCACTTTTCGATTTCCCTTGCGGTTTCATAGCGCCAGAGTACCGCAGCCCAGCAGGAGCAACTCCGACGAAGGCAATACGACACTGATGTCGAACAATAATGAAGAGGGCAATAATAATGGCGGGGATCAGTCAATGTCAAAGGCAAGGCATGACAACTTATATTGATGGTGTGTAAGGTAGCTTAGTATTTCCTTGACATATTCTTTGTAATTACATGTTCGGAGTTTTTTTATGGTAAGTAATGAGTTGCTTTTTCTTATTATGTTTGTTTAAACCTGGGGTTACAAGTTCTTTGTAGTTACATTTTATAATGTATATGTAAGTTGTTGCAAACATTATGAATTTTATCATTCATTTTCTTCTATAAAGGATGATGAAGAACATTGAATTCATTTCTTGGTTTTTTAATGGTCTGGTTGGTTTTAGGTATTTTATGATCAACTTTGGTTTTGTACAGAATTTTGGTTCTGTAATGGGCCTATGGTGCAGCTTGTGAGAACAAAGGTAGGATTGTTTTTAAGTTTTAGTTTGATATGGCGCTTGTAGGGGAGTTAGGCGGTTCGTTTTACGAAACTCTTGGTGTTAATAAGGATTGTTCTAAGGCTCAAATACGAAGTGCTTACAAAAAATTGGCAAGGGTGAGTAGATATTATGGATAACGTATAAATTGCGACGAGTGCTTTGAAAATAATAGCAATTAAACATAGCCCAAAAAATCACGTTTAGCCTGAAATGGCTCTGGATCAATCAGTCCCTGATCACAGAGAAGGAATGAAACCATATGGAAGTCGGCCTTTCGTAGAGAAGAGTCGATGGAAAAGAGGTGTCCAACCCGGTCATTTACATTTGCCAGCGCACTCCTGCCCCATGTCAAAATACAAACTCTGAAACAGGGCATGGAGAAATTTCAGGGGTTAAATTTGACGGGCACCTTTTCCTGTGAAACATTTTTTAGGTGAGGCTAAATTTCAAATATTTCCCTCCAAAAATACAAAATAGTGCTATTTTTATATATGGTCACTGCAAAACAGGCCATAACCATTTTTTATTTAAAATAAATCGTGTTTTGTAATATTTTATTATTATTTATTTATTCTATATGTATATCATTATTACTAGTGGTTTGTTTTATAGTTTTTTAATAAATATTTATTTATTCAATATATATATATATTATATTTGTATATATTTATATAAGAACATAAATAATGTTTTGTATATTGTATTTTGAAATTTTTTTGTTAACGATACATTTTTCATGTTTTTATTAAGCTCGACTTATTACACTAAAAGGAATTTTCACAGGCGAAAGCCTCCCCCACCTCTAAAAATTGACAGAGGCATGAACGATTACAATTTATTTGGTTGACGAAACACTGACATTTATCGATCGTACACGTGGCGCGTAGTGATTGGAGACTACCTATCACATGTCAGATGACCATCACTATTGTTAGGCCCTCACCATTATGCTATTCCAACGTCAACTTCGTATCTTTGAGATTGAACGTGTCAACTAGTGTGCAAGAAGAACAGTTGTCGAGGAGCTCCAGATCGTCATATCACAGACAATTGTCTATTTGTGCCAAGATCGATGTCAAAATATTCACCAAGGAGCCGTTCTCCAGCTCTAAATTCCTTGTGTTGGGATCCCTCACGTGAAAAATTGAATCCATCTCTAAAGAAGAAGAAAGGTTTTCATTGTCTTCTATGTCGCAGGATTGAATCTTGTCATTGTGAGGGTTTGGCTTAGACATATAAATAGATTCTAAGGTGAAATCCAAGAAGAGCACACAAGAGTCAATCCACGCTTCGTCGTCCATGGCAAGGAAAGTGCGTCGGACGGGGATTACACCCTGGTTGTTTAAGGCCATAATATCTTCCAATTCCTTGTCAGTGTACTAGACAAGGCTCAATTCCCAGTCTTGTTGGGCCAGTATAGTGGATTAAAATCCATGGTAATTACTAATTATGGAATAAGATGAATTGATATTTTATGCCAAAAGACGTATTCACCGGGAGAAAGCCCCCTCCCCCTGACAAGCGACAGACCATCGATGATCATTTGTTGTTGGTCGACGAAGTACGGACACTCCTCCACCGTACACTTGGCACACATTTCCACAAAAATGTGGCGTAGTAATATTTTTCATTGTCCACCTCAGCCCAAGATTTAGCAGTGACAAGCGGGTGAGCCCAAAATTATTGTGGTGATTCATGGTCCTTCTGATCCGACTTGTCCCTGCCCTTGGACGATGTGGCGGCCTAATCCGATGACCTAATCCAATGATTTGAAATAAATTTCTTCTATTATTATGCAAGGAAAATGGCAGGTCTAAAAAGGTTGCTTAGGATGTGTCACTCTCCATGTTTTGCTTTAGGTTTCGAAGAGCACCTAACTGGGGTGGTTGGTTTGTTTAACATGGGTCTATTTTTCCCATTCAACTTTTATTTATGTATTAAATACATGGAGAAAAAATAGAAGATACAATACTTTTGAAGCTATACCATTCATATCATATCTTTTCAACCGCAATGTTATCAATCTAAGGAATATCTATATCGAATGCCCTAAAAAAAATCGAAAATGTCTACTAACTCTGCAAAACCGTAGTTCTCCTCCATTAAACTTGTCATATCAAGAAAATATTTATAATGGCGTACAACATTAGGATAAATCTAATATATATATATATATATATATATATATATATATATATATATATATATATATATATATATATATATATATATATATATAACTTGGAAATCGTAAAATTTCATTATGTCGAAAGGCGTTTGTACATGCGAAATGCTCGAACCCTTCTAACAACCGATGGGACATGGGCGCGAGAGATGGATTGGTCAACAAAGCGCACACTCACATATGCCCTTCACGTGGTATAAAATGGTTTAACAAATCAATTTTTCACACGTCCCTGCCAAAAAATAGTTTTGCTAAATTCATCGGTTGGGGGTTTTGAAGCATAAGTGGAGGAAACCATGGGCTCTACGTCTAACTGTTCCTCAACTAACTGTGGTGATGAGGACAGTAACTCTTATGGCGACATGAAGTCCATAAACATAATCCTTTAAGCGGGTGTATTCATTTGAACAGGTCCCAGCGATTGCACTTTAGGAATGAACTCGAGCTTCCCCTCTGACCCCATGCCTGGAAATCTCATACTTTTTCAGGCAACAATCTGACCCCATGCCTGGAAATCTCATACTTTTTCAGGCAACAAAAGGGGCGATGAACCTGGAAATAAATATTAATTTAAGGAAAGAGAATCAAGAGTGAGCAACAAAACAAATTACCTGAACATTGTTGCATCGAGACAGATCAAGAGGCATCGGCGAGAAAAAGAAGTAGTGTGTCCTCAATGAAACAGTAATGGACGAGAATTATGTGAATTTTAAAGGCGAGGATGTGCAGAACGAAGCTCATGCTCTTTACGACACACTCCCCCTCTAGCCCATCTGTGCTCACGATGTCATTACCCTGAAGAATTTTGAAGATGGATTTCTAATAAACTCCTTTTGGGTAGTTGTCGGACATGGTTTTCAGAACCTACTCAAAAAATTTCAATCCGTGGTGACCATAAAAACCAAGTTTGTCATCCATGGAGGCCTAAACTGTAGCATTCGATGCAAAAAAGAGGGTGAGCAAAAGGAGTAGTAAAAGCATCAAAGTACTATAAAGAATTAAAAAAACCAAAAAAAAGAAAAGAAATCGTGTATTTGCTTGGCAGCTGTGAGTAATGATAGCAATCGATGACGAGTTGGAAAACTACAATATTCACTTGTTAAAACCCGTTTACTCTCTTTTTGCCAGACCAATTTCTCAAAACACAGGGCAAACTGACTCATAATAGGTTGATTATGGATCTTTTGCAACACAAAAAATTTCTCTACGTCAACCAAAAAGTCATACTTTGTGCAAATTTGTGGATTAAAACATGTCTTATTCATGGTCTTTTGAGCAGGTGTATTCATTTGAACAGGTCCTGGCGATTCCAATTTGGGAATGAACTCAAACTTCCCCTCTGACCCCATGCTTACAAAATGTAGAGAAGAAGGCGAGCAAAAAGGAGGAGTAAAATCATCAGAATGATGTAAAGAAGAAAACCAAACCAGAAAACAAAGAAATCATGTACTTTCCTAGCACCTACGATAATGATAGCAATTGATGATGATTTGGACAACCTCAAGCTTCAATTGTTGAGACCCCTTTACTCTCTTGTTGCCAGATCATTTACTCGGTACACCGAGAAAACTAACTCATAATAAGTTGATTCTTTGCGTCAACAACAAAATCATGCTTTGCACAAATTTTTTGTTTAAAATATTTTTTGTTAATGTTGTTGTTAGCTCTATCTTCGAATTTGTTTACAAAAAATCATTCCATCCACCTAGTTCATCTTTACTTTCCATCCACATATGTAATTGATACTTGGTGCTTTATTCTTTGCTTCAATTTCCATTTCCCCTCACCATTATTTCTCTTTCGGTGTTAACATCGCACACCTCACGTGCGATTGCTAGTAATTATACAAATGATATTATAATTTTATATTGATTTACTGACCAAAATCGCATCATGCCAATTAACTTACATTTGAATGGTATAAAAATACTTACGTGAGTAGGAAAATAGTTGCCTTGCCCCTGCTCCTCACCTTGACATGAGTCTCTGCGCAACAATATACATCGGGTTTTTTGGTTTTAGAGTTATGCAACGATTTGTCAATCTTTATAAAAAGAACATTTCCTAAATACTAGTGGTCTAATATTTCCACATAATATTAAAAAACCCTAAAAAAGTATTATGCATAGAGAGAACTTGCATGGCCCCCACATAACTTGTCCATGCGATAAAAATATTTTTTTAAATGAAAAAAATTAAATATATCCTATTAGTTCACGAACACTATAAATCACAAGAAAATCGGTACCTATGTTCCAAAATGTTTGATAGAGGTAAAATATTGGCCAATACTTACAAGTACATATTCGACATATGCATCAAAGTGTTGTAGGCCTAAGGATGTCAACCTCCTCACATGATCCTACTCCATTCCTCTATCCTATATTTGGAAACTCGACGATGTCAATGCTCGTCATGAATAATCATTGAATTGATAAAAAAGTACTTAGCTTCCGCCCTTATCTAGTAATCAAAATTAATAGATGACGCACACACACAAGTATATAATATGTTTAAAAGTAATTTTTTACAGTTTTCAAAACTACCAAGTATCTTAATGTCATGACTCACAAGTAACGAGTATATTTTACTTTTCTCATAGAAAATGGCCAAAATCTTCAACATTTGACATCAAATATGAAAGCCTATTAAATGACACTAGACGGTGATTATGTTTTCCCAAGTAAGATGTGTCAGTTTTAATATTGTAATGTTGGTTATTTGTGTGGTATATTGAAGCTTATTGACTAAGACCTCTAGTCGGATGATATCAATTAAAAAAAAATGAGCTTTATATTTTTTCATGCATTAATGATGGGGTTTCCATTGAATTTTTTTCCGTGGTTGTTAGGTAGAATTTCAAACACATTGGTATATGCCATTCATTCTAGTTATACCCCTAAAGAGCTATTATCTAGCTTTTATCAAAATAACAAACTATAGATCCCCCTTTTTCAACTGCTAAATCCTAAATCCCCATTTTTCACTATATTTTATGTACTATTAAGCCTCATGTCCCTAATTTATCTATTACTAGACCTGTAAATCCTCATTTTATTTACTACTAAATCTTAAATCTCCATTTTATCTATTGCTAAACAAAAATTTAAATACAAAAACAACCTCGTATTCCTCTCACGAACTTATAATCTGAATGTGCCCACTCTTAATGTTGCTTGTTGGTTCAAAAAATTGTGCTGTTTTATAATTTTTCCTAGGTTTGTAGATTTTGTTTTATCTAGTCTCCAGCCCTCTCTGTACTAGATCTTCTTGGAGGCATGTTTAAACGGATCTTTGTGGACATTAAGAGAAAGGGAATGTTCAAAATGGGGATGACTATGGGGTCAAAACAAGAAAGGAGATGTTCAAAATGGGATGTATGTTGCAACAAAAGGGAAAGGAATGTTAAGAAAGGGATCTAATGATTAATAAATAAAATGAGCCTCGACTGCTTGTCTTTTTCTTTTTTTGATTAATTTAGGCCACAAAATGTCATAAATTAGCAGTGAATTTGTAACATGATAACTGCACTTATACTATATGCTTACAACAACCCTATGATAAAATTACGACAAACTTAAGACATTTACAACATTTCTAAAATACATTTGCAATACACGATACAATTTTTATGACACATTAATGTAGAGAGAGCATTATAGTAGAACAACATCCTGAAATTATGCAGGATATGCCACTTTGTTTGTAAACAACAGTATTGAAAGACTTGCAAAGCATCAAAATATAACCACAAGCAAGAGAAGGTCCACAATGCATGATCGTGAAACCATTGGTGATGTTCGTAGGGGGGTCATGGTGAGTATAATCCACTGCTTCGGGCTTTTCACCCTTTAGCTTCTTACCCCAGTAACAAAGATTTTGGTACCGGTAGTGCCTAGTAAACTTGCTCATAATCATTATACATGTGTAGAATTTACGATGCCCCTCGACAGTTTAAGTCAAAATTACAACCTGCAAAAACATCCTATCTTAATAGTGACATATATCTGACTTGAGGCCTATCTTAAAATCTTCTTAAATCAAGTGAAGTGCAGTAGTGAGTAATTCAACTCAGTTCGGTACTTTGCTTTCAATTTGTTTCTTCACATTTAATATAGACTGAATTTCAGGTGTTTTCAGCAAACTAAATTGACTCGTTGATTTCTTATTCTTAAACATATTTATACTACAAATTCTCCCTATATCCTTGGAATTACACTCACCTTACTCCACATGCAAATTTGAATTTCTATTAGTAAACAAAATCAAAGGAAGGATATCAAGTTGAATACAGAGCAATTCCTGGAAGTAGTCTATGAACTCAAAGAATTCTGCTGATAGTTCTCGTGATTGAAGATTGATCTCTTATTAACTTATGCCATTCACTAAGAGTTCCATCTCAAATTTTATCTGCTTGGCAATCTCTGAATTTCCATCAAATATGCTGATTCTCTGCTAGCAATAGTGTTGTCATTTGCTTGCCATTTTCAAAAGTCATTATGGTTACCTCATCCCCAAGTCTTTGATGCATTCGCAAAATAATTCACACCACCATGCATGCTATAGAAAATGCAAATGAAGAGTTTTTCCTTACACAAACTGGATCAGGAGAAAGTCCGATGTTGAAATTTCTGAACACATTGGATGCCGGAGGATATGCAGCATTCAACTCCTCAAGACTTCTTATTATGGATGTGGAAGTAAGCAAGTTTGATTTGTTAGTAAAGCTAGTGTTAACATGCATTGCAGGTAAATTGTTCCCAGACACCATTGCCATGGCAGAAGAGCTCTTAGAAGAGAACTCACCGGTACAAAAACAATCTATGATTCTCTCTACTGCAATGCAGTCATTGTCAGCAATTGGCGGTGACAATGAATGTAGAATGTTATAAGGAAAATGTCGAAAGAATCTCATCTTTGATAAACTTGCCCGTTTAAGTGGTTTGCAGTACATTTAAGGGACAATCTTGCAAGTGTTCAGCAAGAGTGTCCTACAAGGTGCGCGGAAAACTAGTTTCACTAGGTATACATGTACATTTCTACAAGGTTAAGAGTTAATGCTAGAAGAAATTTTTGAAAGATCAAGCTGAATAGGAGAGAGATGCAACGTACTTGTATGTGCAAGAATGGGGGAGAAAACTAACTTTGATGTTAAAAGTATAGATCAAACCTGCACTGCGGATGCGATTCATTTTTCCTAAAATTTAGTTTGCTCGGCAGCCTCCATTGTTCTGACTTGGCATAGATAACATTGTCTGGAATTGAAAGTTGGCATAAACAGGCACAAAGCAGTCTGAAATTCTTGCTCGTAGCCAGCAATGATATCAAATTCAAAATCAGCTCCACTTAATGTTGAGGCAAATTGAATGGTTGATTCACCAAGCTCTGAATGCTGATGTGGTTCGTTAATCTCTCATTTAGTTCATGTCCATAGGCTTCCGAATGATTTCATGGAATTGATGAGTCTGCTTTCAAATTTATTGCGAACAAAGTCGAAAACATGTTACTATATTTTGCAATATCTGCCATGTTACTATATGAAATTTCTCTCCTAGACCGTAGGATTGACATGTGGTATAATTAAATATTACCAACTTGTGCATTATATGGAACTCAATTCTGATTAGATTGAGCTAGTCACTTGCATGATTATGAGGACTAATCAAGATATTACCAACAATATTACTAGCGTATGAATTTAAAACACTGACAATAATGTGATCCTCTGGTTTCATGCCAGACTTATGCATTTGGTATATTAGTCTCAGGGCTTCCCTACTGAACCCGTGTCTTATGTATCCTTTTATAATCACATTCCAAGAGACTTTACTTCGTTCAGGCATTCTATCGAACACATGACGTGCATGAACCAAACTTCCACACTTGGCATACATGTCTATAAGGGCATTCCCCACAAAGACATCAGACTCAAATTGAGCTTTGCTAATAGATCCATGAATCTGTTTTCCCTGCTCCAGGGCCTGTAGAGCAGTACATGCCATGAGAATACTAGTGAAGGTAAACTGATTCGGCTTCATCCCATCTCCTAACATTCTTGCCAGTAGAGCCAGAGCTTCCTCACCATATCCCTGCCGAGCATTTCCTGCAATCATTGTAGTCCACGAAATGACATCCTGCCTCCGCAACTGCGAAAATACCTTCCCTGCATAGACCAGATTCCCACACTTGGCATACAAATCAACAAGAGTACTCAAGAAATGAGTGCTCAATTCATCCTCACTTTTAATAATCTGGGCATGAACCTGCTTACCATGTTTTACTGCCTTAAGTACAACACACGCCTTAAGAGTACTAACAAGAGTGAATTTATTGGGTTTCATACCTGTTCCTAGCATTGCTCTTAAAAGTTCTACTGCCTCCTTACCAAACCCATTCTGTGCATACCCTGCAATAACTGCAGTCCATGAAACAACATTATGTTTCGGCATTATGTCAAACACTTTGCGAGCACTCCACACACAACCACATTTACCATACATATCGATAAGGGCACTACCCACATGAACATCCTGCCTCGTTCTTCTTCTAATGATGGCAGCATGGACCTGCTTCCCTTCTCTGAGTGCACTCAGTTCAGCACACGCCTTAAGCGTGCTTGCTACCGTAAACTCATTAGGTTCCTCTCCTTCACATTGCATTTGACGAAACAATGTCAGTGCCTCTTTTCCACATCCCTGCTTTACACATCCTGCAATCATCACAGTCCATGCCATGACATCTCGTTCAGACATTTTGTCAAACAATCTGAATGCATCTTCCAAATTCCCACAGCTTCCATACAAATCAACAAGCGCACTCTCCAAATACAAATTCACTTCACACCCACTCTTAACAACACACCCATGAACTTGCCTTCCCTGCTCCACAGCCTCTAGCTCAGTCATAGCCTGAACCACGCAGACAAACGTAGCCTGGTTAGCCTTCACACCTTCACAATGCATTTCACAAAAGAGCTCCACAGCCTCATCAGCAAACCCATTCTGTGCATATCCTGCAATTAGAGTAGTCCATGACACTATGTTTCGTTTCCGCATTTTGTTAAACACTTGGTGTGCATCCCACAATCTACCAAATTTAACATACATGCTAACAAGAATATTGTTCAAATACATGTTAGGTTTAAAATTAAATTTAATCATGTGAGCATGGATTCGTAGGCCTTCTGTTAATGCCTTTAAATCAATGCAAGTCTGCAAAAGAAACGCATACACGCTGGTGTCTACGCACAATCGAGGCTGCTCACTTAAATATAAAATATCCGTTGCCTCCTTCAATAAATTAATCGTGATTATATTTTTGCTGGTTATTTTTTTTTCAATGCTAGAAATATATGCGTGAGTTTGACAGTTATTTTGAAGCGTTAGCTTAGAAAACAAAGTTGTTTTCTTCATCTTCCTTTCGTTCCTGTTGCTCTCTTCATAAATGTTGCAATGTAAATGTTTTTTGTATTGTTGAAATGTCGAAGCTAGTGTGTTTGCCACAGCCATGAGGTTTGGATAGGAAAACATTCACAGAAAATATAAAACTGTTATATACATACATACATACATATACACACACACATGTGTGTGTATATGTGTGTATATGTGTGTGTGTATATACACACACATACATACATATCTGTGTGTATATTATATGTAGATGTGTGTTTGTGTGTGCCAGCGCACTAAGTATATTAATAAAATAATTAAAGGTATATCAGTAGTTATTTATATTATATTATTTTTTTTGGAAACAATTGTAGTGTGTATGTATATATGTATATGTGTGTGTATATACACACACACATACATATCTGTGTGTATATTATATGTAGATGTGTGTTTGCGTGTGCCAGCGCACTAAGTATATTAATAAAATAATTAATGGTATATCAATAGTTATTTATATTATTTTAATTTTTTAAGAGTCTTAGTATATGTTGGTGTGGATACACGAATAATTTATCTTCTTTGGCTCGACGTTAAGCATTAAGGGTATATATATATAAATTCTATAGGCTAGCAAAAAGGGATGACGGTATCTTGGTTTTTATTGTTCATATACTGAATTTTTTTATTGGGATTTAAACATAAATACATGCTCGAATTTTTTAAGAATGAGTGTTAAGAAAATATATATACTCAAAGTGTATTTTCTTATCACTCGTTTTTTAAAATTTGAGCATGTATTTATGTCTAATTTCCAATTTAAAAAATTCAATATACGAACAATAAAGACCAAGATAGCGTCATATATGACGCTACCTTGGTTTGTATTGTTTGCATATTAAATTTGTTATTGAAAATTAGACCTAAATACATGCTCAAACTTTAAAAAACAAGTGATAATAAAATATGTCTTTGTGTGTGTGTGTGTGTGTGTGTGTGTGTGTGTGTGTGTGTGTGTGTGTGTGTGTGTAAAGCGAAAGGTATACCAATAGCCACTTGTACTATTAATTATTATTATTTTAATTTTTTGAAATCACATGATAAACAACCATATTTTTGAAGTCTTAGTATATGTTGATATGGATAAACGAATAATTTATCTTCTTTGGCTCAATGTTAAACACTAAGGGTATCTATATAAATTCCATAGAATAGCGAAAAGAGATTGTTCATTTATTGAATTTTTTTATTGGAAATTAAACATATATACATGCTCAATTGTTTTAAAAATGAGTGGTAACAAAATACATGTTGAGCATCAACATTAGGTATTAAGTCCAAAAATAGTATCAAGCTCCAAAGCTATGAAATAAACAATCAACCACAAATAAATGAATATTTATAAATGTGCGTGCCATATGTACAAATAGTTTCATAAAGTAAAATTAATTTAATGGAACAATCAAACATGTTGATGGAGTAGGGTTTGTTGGGTTGTGGAGCTAGATTGCTTCACACATAGCATGTTTTACAGGTTGCTGGTTTACACAATAACCGATGCCGATCAGCTAGTAGGAACCGGCGTCAATCGGGCGACCAACATCAGTCACCTGTGCATGGAAGGTTATATTTAACTCACGGGTTTTAATCCGGCCCTTGGATTTAAAGGTGGTCTAAAGGTTGTAAATGCATAGCTAAGATGCCTTAAGTTTGTATAAGCTTATATAAGATAGAAAGTTAGGGTTAGAAGGTGAGAATTGCATGTAATTGATTATTATTGCATGTGAAATCCTTGGTTCAGAGGATGAAAAAGAAGAGAAAGAAAAAGGTTACATGAAGATAGAGCTTCCATGGAGAGAAGCAAGACAGAAAGAAATTGCAAGTACATATGAATAGTGAGAAGAGGGTAATGTCTTCTATTGTATTTCCTTTATATTGTTTTGCCTCAATGTAATGGCTTACATAGTATACAAAGCACATATACTTTCATCTTGTAGATCCACATGTTGTTGTGAGATCTTGTATTGTAGATCCATGAGATCATGTTATATTACTGGTCCATGGGAGATCTAGTATTGTAGCTTGTTGGAGAGCTTGTGGGTACATATAGTATCCAGATATAGTAGAGGAGGTTGTCTTCTTCTATGCGCAGGTTGATGCATTGAGATGAAGGAGAGACTTGCTTCTTGGTGCACAGATATGGTTGCACATTGGTAGACCCTTGTGAGAGGTCTTGTTTGCAGATTCACAAGAGAGCTTGGTAGCACAATGGGAGATGCACTAGTTCTTGGCTATGTGAGATTTGGTGGTGTTTTGGAGGCACGGTTCTAGTGCACTTATGTAGATCTGTTTAGAGATCTGGAGGAGGAGATACTCTTGAAGAGTTGATTTGTACTCTTGTTTATTATATATATTGTGATCTCTATCTTTGTTGGACGTAGCCCACATTGGGTGAACCACAGTACATGTTGTGTTATGTGTGTGTAATTTGTTTTGATTTAGATTTTCTAAGTTTACACTTCCACTACTATAGATTTTGGGGAATTGTTTACTTTCGTATTTGCATGATTTGGTTTGTTATTGAATCATAGCGCTATTTTGCAGTCCCAAGTTCCTAACAGGGTTGTTGATTTTATCACCCCACCTAACAAGGGAATTTTGCTTGTAGCATAGCTACCTAATTTGTTCCTTTATAACCATCTTATATATATGGTTATCTTCCATGATTGACCTCCAATGGCAATGTCAATGATGGGGACGTGAAACAATTATATTGTATGCAAGACAAAAACCAAGCTTAGTCATTTCCCTTTAGCCGTGTTCTTGCTCTATAGAGCTATGGTGAGGAAAGTTTGGAGGAATTGTGCTAGCCATACAAGGGGTAATATCCTTGTGGTGATTAAGGCATAAAGGTCTTCCTAATCCAATACCACATTCTCAACTTGTAGATGAATTTACAACAAAAATTTAGATAATTCAAATTATGTTAATAAAAATAATGTTTTTTTTTCCGATTATTCAAGATTATAAAGAACATAATGTTTTTCTTTCATAATTGAAAGATAATTTTAATACAAAACTATGTCATCTTTGTTTGAATTTGGTAGGTAACAAGGTAGAATCCCTTAGTAAGACTATAATAAAAAAGAAGGGTTGTGTTGTGAATTCATCCATAGTATTGTTAAGCACAGACACAAAATAAAAAGATATTTGTGAGAGACTCTATTTTTCCATGTTATGATCCTTCTCGCAAACATATTAAACTAGCAACAACAATAGAGATATTATCCACTATAATTGAAATAAGAGAGGAGGATTGTATTAATCACAAAAACATATTAAAAATTATTGTAGGCCTCTTTAAGGGTGCAACCTCCTTTAAGAAATGTTCAATATAAAATATTCAATGGATACATTTTTTGTCTTGTACATGATCCTATTTATTCTAATCTATTCAAAACAATTATTACATTCCCATAGATGCGAGATAATTATAATTTAACAACAAGACGACTTATAAATCTTATGTGTTCAATATTTTATTAATAACACCTAATATAAAGATAAGAGTTGGGACAAATGGGTCCTAGCATGCCCTTCCCCTTCAAAGTTAGTTTCCCTCAAAGTTTGAGATGAGGAAATTGTTGCAAAAAATGGAATAAGGGTTCCCATGATGCAATCATTAATTACATTGCATGCCACTATACTAGAACTTGTGTGATAGTGTGTAGTTGTCATGATCACTTATCTAGGTTAGACTTAAGCTCCACAAGAATAAACCATTCAATATCAAACTCATGTAGTTCAGTTTGATCTTAAACATGTTGATCAATGATTACCTTTAAATAAGATACATGAAAAATAGGATAGATCTTAGAAGAAAAGGGCAGCTACAACTTGTAAGTGAAATAACCAATCTTCTGAATGACTTTATAAGGGCTATAAAACTTGGGCACTATTTTTAGTGACCTTTAATGTTTACAAATGACTACTTGTAAGGTTATGGTTGAATAAAACCTTTGTCCCCTATGTCCAAGGCATACTCAAAATGGCGTTGATCAACCTATTGCTTCATTTGATTATGTCATGTATGTGAATTTTCCTTGATAGTTTGAAGGATATTGTCATACATGTTGAGTGTGGAGTTTACTGCATTGAAACAACCATTTTCCTAAAATAACCAGTCAAAAACCCTTAGCCCAATTTTGTTTCCTGATGGCTAAGGGATGATTAAAAGGGGAACTATAGTCTTAACGAATTATTATAAAGTGCATAAAAAATAAACTTTATAAAAAGCACTTATATTAATTTATTAATGACTTAGTAAATATAAAAGGGAAAAAGTCACTTTATAATTGTTATTTCTCCCTAGGACCCTAGGAGAAAATGTGACCCATGTTGGAGAGGAGACACAAACAAAAAAGAATTAAATGCAGGAAAAAGTAGGTGATTAGTGGTTATGGGTGGATACTAAGCTAAGATTTCTTATAAAAGCCACTTGACTTGGATTTGAAAAGCATCTCTTTTATTTTATTAAAATTTTGAATTTTGTTTGAGCTTTATTAGCTTTGTAAATCAACTTCAAAGAATGAAAACCCCTCAAAGTCATTTCTCGAGGACAAAATCCCTCTTGAGGATTAGATAGAGAGGAATGAAATCTCTTCTTTATTTTGAGAGGATTCTCCATTCAAGGGTTTCTATTGAAGATCAAGGTTCTATTTCTGTTTTCCAACAGTGTTTTAGGGCTATATTTTGCAGATCTAAGCAAGGGTTTGAAGGAGAATATTGGTTGTTGTTCAAAGGGTTTTTCTGCATGTGAGTCTTTGTTGAAGGTAAAACTGAAGAAGAATCAAATTTGAGGTATTGTGATTAGTTTTGAGGCTTGTTTAAGAGCTTTCCAAGAGGGGTGAATGGATTTTTTTGATTTCAGGTACAACTAGGGTTTCATCTACACATTTCCATATTTCTGAGCCTGTTTTGGGTGCCTTCCACTCATGGGAGAATTCTAATTTTGGTATCATTGGAAAGCTTGTGATTTTATCTTCAATTTGAGCTATAATTTGTTAAAAATTGTTGGGTATTTTCCAAGTTATGAATTTTTAAAGTTTCAATTGTTTTCCTACAATTAAAAATCAGATTTTTTAGTATTTTGTAAAATATAAGTATTTTTAGATTTGATAATTCAAGGGCTAGCTACATATTTAATTTCATAATTTTGAAGGTGTTTTGAGGCTATTTTACACCCATAAGAAAATATCCTAGGGTTTTGGTAAGGAATTTTGGGTTGTTTGCATTGTTGTCATAAAAGCAATAATTTCGAACTTCTTGTCGTTCATTTTCCACCTTCAAATTTCAAGGGTTTTGATAACTAATTGATGAATCTTGCATTTTTTATTGGGATTTGCTGATATTCCATTTAGGGACATAATATTCTCATTAGGGGACATTACATGTATGTACCTTCACTAGAATATTTTGAAGTTTTAGCATTATACACGTGATTTTTTCATGGTTGTGAGACTTACTTGTCTAACTTTTTTCCTTGATAATAATCACATCATCTTTTAGTAAAAAAGCCAAAAATAATATCAAGTTTTATTTTTGTCACACTTAACACTACTTTTACTGCCTAACACAAAATAACATCTCCTTTTTGTGTCAAAAATAAGAAATGGGCTATTTTGAAAAGAAAAAAACTTTCTAAATGCTTTCTTTGAGAAAAATAGATAGATTTGTGGAATAAATGTTAACATATTATAATTTCTTGGTAGATTGAGGGTTGTTCATATTTTCTTTTCATGCATTAATGTTAGTTGATTCTTCCCTCCCCTTATAATCATTATGAGGTTGGTATTTGACTATTTATCTCTTAAAATGAATATTTCAAGTCAAAATGAGAGTCACTTGGTACATTATTTATTGTTAAAGAACTTGTAACATAAAATATACATAACCTACAACTGAATTTTTGCAGATAAAATAGTTACTTTATTTGTTACTGAATATGACCAAGGGAAAATTTTAAGAGTCCCTAAAAAAACCGTTGAATGTATTTGAAGAATTTTGAAAAACTACTTTCGAATGTATGGCGAATTACAAGAAAATTACTTTCATAGGGAAGGAAATTATTTTACATCATTTTGGGAAAGGTTTTTATGAAATAAACATCAAATTTTTACATGCTACTGACTGGTATTGATATGCATAAGCTATCGACCGAAAGCATTGGGCATGTTACCGACTGTTAGCATTAGAGATGCCACCTACCGGTAGCATCGATCATACTACCGGTCGGTGGCATTGGAGATGCTAACAACCAGTAACATCAACCATGCTACCGGGTGGTAACATTGGAGATGTTATCATTTGGTAGCATTGGAGATGTTATCAACTGGTAGCATTGGAGATGCTACTAGAAGGTAGCGTTACCCATGTTACCATCTGGTAGTGTACCCAATGTTGTTGGATGATAAGATAAAATGTAAATATATGAGTTTAATTTGAATGCTATGGAAGTAATAAATGAATAGAAATTAAGTACAAAAATGAATGACCAAGCAACTGAGTAATAAGTAATGGAACCCTAATTGCAAAGAGAGGGTAAAAATCCTTAGTTGATTCATAGAGTTCTATGGAGATTGCATAGAGTTGGAAAAATGGGAAATGTGAAGCACATACCATGGCACTGGAGCACCGAAAAATGCATAACTAGAGGAATAGGTTAGAATGGGCATCTGGAGAGGGACAGGGGTGCCCATGGGTGCCCTAGACCTATTTCTGGGTGCCTAGGTTTGCGAAAATGCTCAGAAAACCTCCTCTAAGGTGTCACAAGGTGTTTTCCTTTAGTCACCTTTGATCACTCTGAGGTCGCACCAAGATCACCGAGGTCACTATAAACCTGCAATAAAGTATATGAACCTGTAAAACCCTCAAATAGACATCAAATCCTAAAAAAATGAAAGATGCAAAATGAGGGGTTGGATTGTCCTCAGTTGTCACAATGGTGAACTTACGACTGAGTGTTGCACTACATCTCATACCCAATGTAGTTCTCTTTGTGTGTGTAGAATTGTTCCCTAGGTTGCTCTTGTGTCAGTCGCACTTGGATAGCGAGCAAGTAGCTAGATGTATAATGTAATAAATGTGTGCATGGAATAGAATGAACTTCCCTCCTATGAAGTGTGATGCAGAAAACCAACCCTTGTGTCCCTTGTGATGGAGCTAGATGGATGCAATGGAGCTCTTAGATGCCTTGATGGATGTAACCTTAGGTGGTGATAGCTAATGCTTAGTGCTTTGGTCCTTTATTATGATCACATAACTTTATATTTATATGATTCCTTCACTTGAATTTTGTAATTAACCCCGAAAAGGCCGACTACCAAAAAGATAAGATGCTCAAATGGCTAGAAAGGACCCAAAAAGTGAGAGTAAAGTACAAAGGGGACAAGAGCGCCAAAAGGGGATGAGGGCACCTGACGCTGGCGTCCTAGATGGGCGTTGATGTCTAGGATGAAAAATGTCAAAGTAGTAAAAAGGAAGACTGAGAAAGTAAGGGTGTAAGACCAAAAGTAGCAACAAGAAAGTAAAGAAAGGTGGTCAAAGACATGGGTTAATTAGTAATTTTCTTACTTAGGAATCATATGAATAGTAGTATGTAATCAGGACTAGATAATTACCCAAAGTGTGTGATTATGTGTCTACATTTTCCCCCACTTTATGTTGGTGAGTGAAAATCTCAGTAACATAAAGTAGATAGAGATGCGTACCTGATAACCATGTAGATCGATGCAGAAAGTGTGCCAAGGGACTAGACAAAGTGTGGAATGATAAAAATGTGAAGCGTGGATGCTAAGGAGGAGAAAGTGTAAAAAAAGAGCTAAAAATGAACCTAGGGTGGAAATGCATGTGTAGATGTCATGATGTACCTGTTGTTGATGTCGTTGTTGTGATGTTGTTGATGTGATGATGTTGACTACCGCTTCCCATATGGACATACCTACAAAAGAGAAGCCAAAAAGTAGTCAAATACACATGTATATGATAAAAGTTGTAAGGAAAGTATGTAAAAATGTTGAAAATGTGAAAAAGGAACATGTGCACCTGATCCATGATGAGGAAAGGGGTGTAGAAAGGATCTTGTAGATGATGTTGACGCGTGATTTTTTCAGGCGATCTCATGCCAATGAAATGGAAGAAGTGTAGGGAGAACTATCTGGTGTCATCCTCCAACCTTTAACTACTTCCCATTGTGTAAAACACCATTGTAGATGGTGTGTATAAATGCATGTGCTAAGGACTGTCTGCCCTGTAAAAGCCAATATGTATAGATTTTTGTAGACTGTGTTGAACTACCAATCATTGTGTAACTGCCCCCTGGTCTCAGGTATCCAAGAAAGGTTGTTGTATTGCCCCCTGGTTTTAGGCATCCAGGAAAGGTCGTTGTGCTAAGGACCCAAGTCTGATTTTGAGCCCTGTTGTGAAACTAAAAATTATGTTGTACTGGTACCATGTTGTGTATAACGTTGTATGGGGTGACTGGTTCACCCAAATGATGCCCCCCTTCATTTGGGGTGCATGTGACGTCGTTGAAGGAGTATGTGGCCCAAAAGAGGACCGACCATTGTGCTGAAACTGTGCCCTACAGGGGGAAGGGAATGTGCTTGGTAGAAACCAAGGCACATGCAAACAAGTGGCTAGGAAAACAAGTGTTAGTACAAGAAAATACAAACACTCGTGTAAAAGATGAAATGTAAGCTATGTAGACAATGTATTAGCTAAGATACAAGCATAAGACATTATAGATCATGAAAGTGGGTTGAAAACATGGGACATCACTCATGATGTTGCAATACAATCAAGGTCGTAATTTCCACAAGCAATCATATAACAAGCAATACATAGGGCAAAGCTCACAAACAATGAGAAGCAAAGGCAAATAATGTAACAGACAACCATGGAAGCAAATAGTCCTGCAAAACAAATGTTGCACATGAAGCACCTGTTAGCATGTTAGAAAGATAAAAATTATGTCAAAGCATGTATAAGCTAGATAAAGTAGTGTGTTATGTAAACAAAATTAAACAATAACACATGTAGTGTACGAAAGTGGATGCCCCCACGAGTCGCAATGGGACTGGTAATAGGTACTGTGCCAAGCATCCATGTTGCATGTGTAATAGATTTATAAAATCTGCCATCACAACTAGAAATCAAGTGAACATGCATGTGTGTATGATAAAGATAATGACATACAAGATATCTATCTAGCATGTGTAATAAAGTGAACATGTAAAAGCATAAGTAAGCAAGAGTAAATGCAACCAAGATATGCAGTATGTTGTGGATGAGATGGAATGGAATGCAGTATGAATGATAGGAGCAACGTGCCCCCCAAGTGGATGTGTATGTATGCAATGAGGTTCATTTATTTATGCCCCCTCAATAGTCAAGAATGAACCGTAAATGAGAGTGTGTCATCGGGAAATGGTTTGAGTGATGTGTTCATATGTAGAAAGAGTTGATGAATAAAGTGATGATGTTTACAGAATGGGAATGCATAGATGATATTGATGCAACATATGGATGATGTGAGATGTAGAATGTGTGATGATTTAGCCTAAAGCGTATATCACTAGATGGGTGAGTAAGATGCTAGTAAAGCATGATGATGTAGCACAAGGCGTATATCACAAATGGATGAATATGATGATGGTAGAAAATGTGATGATGTAACACAAAGTGTATATCACAGAGATGTATGGATAAGATGCTAGAAAATATTATGTAACACAAAGCGTATATCACAAAATGTATGGATAAGATGTTAGAAAAGGATGATTTAGCCTAAGAGTGTATATCATGATATGTGTTAAGAAGGTGATGGGATAGTGTGATAAAAAGCTTGATTGATTGATTGTGAAGATCAAAGTGTAGAATGATGTAGGTGTGATGGGGTGAGGTTCACTTTTGATTTGGACCCTCAACAGTCGAGTATGAACCATTGGACTAGAGTGTGTCATCGGGTAGTGAGTGCAGTGCATAGAAGAAGATGAGTGAAATGTGTAATATGTATAGTAGATGTGGTCATGAGAAGATGTCATAAGTATGTGACATGTAAAGCATGTAATGTGTGATAGAGAATGTGTAATGTAAGATGTGTAGATTGTAAAAATGTATGATAATGTAGTGTGTAGAATGTGTGCAATGTATGGGTGTATAAAGCACAAAGTGTGGATGATGTAATGGATGGAAGATGAGGATAATGTATATGTACAAAAGTGCATGATGTGTGAAGATGTGTAATGTGTAGTGTCTATTGTGCAGTGTGTGAGGTTCATGTGTATAATATGCCCTCAACATTCAAGTGTGAACCATAGCACAAGAGTTCATCATAGGGTAATGATATGCGATAATGCTAGGATGTGTGAAGATGTACATGGCATATAAATTGAGTGTGAAATGAGGTGATTGTAGAGAATATAAGACACGTATGCATATGGGGGAAGGAATGAGCATAATGCCCCCCATGTGTGTGCTGATGAATTAATTATCTAATAAAAGTAAAGGATGAAGGTCATCTACCCGATGTATGTGGTAATGAAGGTGTGTGACTATGATCTAAGAGTGGTTGTATATAAGATAGACATGTGTAGGTGAGTGAAGCTTATATGCATGCGATTTATGAGTATATGGTGGGAATCTTGTGTAATGAAATGTGTAGGTGATGGAGACCTATGTGAAGCAGAACGTGACGGTGATGGACACCTACGTGGAATGAAATGAGGTGGTGAAGTACGTCTAGATGTAGGAATTGTCCTAGCGATGGACCTAGATTGATGTACTAGACTAGTAGAGCGATGAGACTGCATAGGTCATGTACAAAGCATAGGAGAGCTAGGAGAAAATGATGCTTTAGGTTTGATGGGATGTGGGGAACTAGATGGACTAGGTGATGCACTAGCAACCACGAGAGGAGATGGTGACCATGGAGTAGTTGGAGGCACACCATTGATAGAAATGACTTGATTATTGTGAATGAATTTTAGACACAAATGATTCATGGAGATGATAGACTTAGACCTACGAATCCAATTGAGGCCTAAGAGCATGTCACACCCTTCGATTGTTTGTCCCACAAGGAAGGGCACCAACATAGTAAGAGGACCAACTGTAACGTGAAGCTTGACAACACCATATGAATTGTTCATCGGATATGAAATTTGTGAAAGTGGATAGCCAATAGCAACAAGAATTGGAATATAATACACGCGTTGATGGGCCATGATGGATCAACCTTGGTGTTATTGATAGGGATAGATATGATAGAGGCACTAATGTGTAAGTGATTAGAAGAAAATGTCGTATGATAATCATGGTCAGAGAAAGAAATAATTGGTGGATAAGTGTTAGTATGAGCAACTAGGAAATCAAGAGCCCCTGATGTAGGAGGAGGTACTACATGATACACATGATTGGCCAAGGATTCAACCACTTTCTTGTCATGTTTTGGTAGAGGATTGTTAAATATTTTGAGCTTATGATTTTCATTGATAGGTGCAGAAGCCATAGGTTCTGGAAGCTCAATTTTACCATTGTCGATCAGATCCTAAATGAGAGTATGAAGCTTGAAACAACGATCTGTAGAATGCCCTACGCATTGATGATAGTCACAATGGATTTTTCATCATAATTATGACCTTTTGGATGAGATGGATCTAATTGGAGAGGAGGAGGAAGTGTGATGAGATTACATTCAATAAGTTGTGGAAGTAAAATATGTGGAAGAACTGTTAACTTCGTGTATGTATGCTGAGGTGGTTGCAATTGAAGCTCTTTGGTGGTGGATACTGCGTTGACAGTGATTTTTGCATAGCGACTTTGGTTTGGTTGTAGACGGTTTGAATGTTGACTTGCTTTGAAAGTGTGTAGAAGATGAGGTTTGTTCCTGATATTTAATTTTTCCTATAGATAAGAGCTTAGTTTCGCAAAGCTTAAGAGTATGACATAGTTGATCAAATGAGGGAGATGTCTCAAAGAGAACACTCTCCTGGAGAGGTGGTAATAGACTCTGAATGAATAAGTCTTGAAGCTCAGAGTCTACAAGCACATTTGACATCTTAGCTAAGTTATTTTTGTATCACAAAACATAATCTGCTAAGTGTTCATTAGATCCTTGTTTAAGTTGTGTGAAAGTTGAGCATAGGAGATCTTAGAGCCGATGTTGATAGAGAAGTGAGTGAGAAAAGCATTGACCAGATGTGTGAAATATGTTACCAAGTGGACAGGTAGGTCATAGAATCAATGCATCGCATAATCTTGTAAACTGTGGGGAAAGAGATTTGCTAATATGGTATGGCCATCTGCATAGTCGAGGCATGCCACATGAAAATCTTGGAGATGCTCTTGTGGGTCACCATGGCCTTTAAAGATGGGTAATCTAGGAGAGATGAAGTTAGGTGGTAGTGGATAGGTGGAAATGGTGGGTGTGAAAGGAGTATGCAGAATTCAAAGATGGTGATACATGAGAGGTAGTGAGTTGGAGCTGGCAAATTTGTATGCAGATCCTGATATAAAGAAGTTAAATCAAGAGTATTTGAAGAAGATCCAGGTTGTGCATTGGGAGTGTTAGGGTAAATGATAGGAGTGGTAGTGGTAGGAATGGGAGCTAAAATATAAAGGTGTTGAGTGGAGGCCATGGGAGCTGAAGAGTGAGCAACAAGAGGTACAGAAGCATCGTGGGTGTTCTTAGCAGTAATCAAAGCATGTAGAATATGTGGAAGATGAGTGGGATTATTTCGCAAAGCTTGTCAAAAATCAGTGAGTGTGTCTAATTGTTCTTGGTCAACGTTGGTATCTTCATCGTATGATTTTTCACTATCAGATGCTTCTATTTCGGTAAGAGGAACATTGCGAGAGTTATCCAATGGATTTTCAGTTGTAGCCATTGATGTGGAGATATCAGCCATTGATTTGGAAATTCTATAGGAAAATGAAGGAAGCTCACAATATTGAAAAAACCCAAAACGACCACTACAGGTGACGGGAATAAGAAGAAAGAAACCCTAGAGAGAAGGTGGATTTGAAGATCGGGTTCACCAAAATGATTAAAGCTAAATATGAAATATTATGCCTAATCTGAATGTTGTGGCAGCAGTAAATAATATAAATGAAGTACAACAATGAATAACTCAAGCAATTAAGCAATAAATAATGAAAACCCTAATTGCAAAGAGAGGGTAAAAGGCCTTAACTGATTCATAGAGTTCTAGAGAATGCAAAGAGTTGGAAAAATGGAAAATGTGAAGCACTGATACCATCGCACTGGAGCACAAAAAAATGTAGAACTGGAGGAAGAGGTTGGACTGGGGTTCCTGGAGAGGGATAGGGGCACATGTGGGCACCCTAGACCTATTCCTGGGTGCATGGGTATGTGGAAATTCTCAGAAAACCTCCCCTGATGTATCAGAAGGTGTTCACCTTTATTCACCTTTGATCACTCTGAGGTTGCACCAAGATCGTCGAGGTCGTGGAAACCTACAATAAAGAATAGAACTATGCAAAACCCTCAAATAGACATCAAATCCTAAAAAATAAAGATGCAAAATGAGGGGTCGACTGTCCTCAACTGCCACAATGGTGAACTTACAATTAAGCATTGCACTACATCTCAGACCCAATGTAGTTCTATGTGTGTGTATGTGTGTGTGAATTGTGCCCTAGGTTGCTCTTGTGCCAGTCACACTTGGATAGAGAGCAAGTAGCTAGATGTAGAATGTAATAAATGTGTGCATGGAATAAAATGAACTTCCCTCCTATGAAGTGTGATGCAAAAAACCATCCCTTGTGTCCCTTGTGATGGAGCTAGATGGATGCAATTGGAGCTCTTAGATGCCTTGATGGATGCAACCTTAGGTGGTGATAGATATTGCTTAGTGCTTTTACCCTTATTATGATCACATAACTTTATATTTATATGATTCCTTCGCTTGAATTTCATAATTAACCCTGAAAAGGCCGACTAGAAAAAATATAAGATGCTCAAATGGATAGAAAGGACCCAAAAAGTGAGAGTAAAGTACAAAGGGGATAGGGGCACCTAGAGGGGATGAGGGTGCCTAACGCTAGTGTCTTGGCTGGGTGTTGGTGTCTAGGATGATAAATTCTGGGGTATGAAAAGACAGACTGGGAGCAAGTAAGGGTGTAAGACCAAAAGTAGTAATAGAAAAGTAAAGAAAGGTGGCCAAAGACATGGGTTGATTAGTACTTTTCTTACTTAGGAATCATATGAATAATAAAAACAACCTCAGAAAAAGAGAAAACAACCTCAACAAATGAAAAAAAGCCTTATCAAACAAGAAAACATCATTTGCAGAGTCCAGACTCCAAACAAGAAGAAAGATTAGACTTTCAAAGGACATCTTAAAATAGAGGTAATCTCCAAATTCCACATATGTATTAGAAAGGAAGGCCGAAGGTCATCTCCAATTCTCTAGACTCCAAATAGGAAGAAAGGACATCTCCAAGGAAGGAAGGGTTATTACAGTTATTAAAAAAAATGCCAAGAAGGAAGTTCATTTCCAAACAACCCAAGAGCCCAGTTGAGTCAACAACTAATATCTATAATTTTTCATTTAAGAGCCTTATCTTTCCACAACTATACACATTCCTACAAGATCCCAATTATTTTTCCCAATAGATTGAAGCAACTATTTTCATAGGGCTCGTGTATATTCCCCCGTTTCGTACAAACACGAAAACACTTAACAACCTTCTAGCCAACTACGACATTCCACTTTTACCTTTCATATTCAAGTATCATCTCACACACAATCATTTGGAACATCACCTAAAGAGATTGAACATCTGACAGAACTACCACACAAAGATGTCGATCCTGGCATGATAAAGGTTATTTTAACCAATGAATATTGCAAGTATTTAGAGTCTCATTATGAATTTTCTATTGATGCAATTGCAGCTAATGGTAAGTTTATTTTTGTTTACATCATTTTGATTTTGATTTTGATTTTTTATTTTAAATTTTACTAATTTTGATTTTGTGTTTTTATTGAATATTAATAAAATTTGTCTCTCCTTGCATTTACAACTTCCCTAACGCCTTCAAAAATGGGAATTCAACATAAGGATTTTAGTCACCCATTTTTGTAGGTCGTGGTGCAATTTTTCCAGGCTAGAATTATATTATAAGGTCGATATATAGATATTCCATGGTGGGCATTGAATTATATTGTTTGTACCCTAAGTGGGCAGAAATTTGATTGGTGTAGTTTCTTATCCTCCAGGATAAGAATTGACTTGGAAAACATTAATCTGAATGAAAATGTTACTATGAATTCAATAAATTTTATTCTTGGTTTATGTTATGAATCTGTGTACAATTTGTATGGCACCACTCCTCCGACTGCACTACACGTAAAGCTATCACCTTTGTCTTTAACAATCAAGAGCAAGAGGCGAGTCCCAATTTTTTTTTTTTTTTTTTTTGAACTATCATCCTTAATTTTCTTAATATTTGGCTGATATGAATTCCTAAAGTTAGTTTTCTTGATAACTCATGTCATTGTGGTCAATTTTATATATTTAATATTTATTTTCAATAATTTTGAGAAAACTATCTTTTCATCTCCTATTTATTAAAAATGATGTGATATAATGTGGTGGTTGTTAAAGTACTTGATCAATTAGTTCATGAATAACACACGGTCATTTGTAATGACTTCTCAGAGGAGGAATGCAAGCACATGACAACATTTAGGAAAAAAATATGAATACATTTCCAGACTCAATTGTAGTTTTTTTGGGATTTTATCTTTTATGAGTGTTTAGGTTTAATTGCTACGTAGGGTAGACTTAGAAAAAAATGTTTTAATGGCTTCAATCTAGAGAGAAGGTACATATTCATAGTATATGTTTAGTTATTCATTTTTCCCCTGTTGGTGCCATGTGCATTACTTTCACACCAACACACATAAATTTCTGATTTGGGTAAAGCAGTAATTGTTAAATTTCTTGACTTAAATATGATATAAGTATAATTTGTTGGCATGTTGGTGTATAAGTGTCGTCACTGATGAAAAACCTCATTAATGAAAAAGTGAATGATGGAGTAGGGTCAAAGAATATTGAGGATGATGATGACATGATGATTCATATGTGTTCATGATGTTATCAAGGTGCTTTCAATGAGGATTATTTATTATTGGAATCCTAATTCAGGTGACCTAGCTAGCATAGGTGACAGTGCATGGATATTATGTGATTATTGGTGACTTGAAGAAGAATGTTATCATGACAGTAGATAATGTTTTTGGATGTTTTTGGTCACTCACATGAGTTAAAGGGTGTAGATACATGTTAGTGACTATGTTTCAGGTGCTCATTTGGACCAAGTACGACAGTTAGAAAGCATGATGTTGAGTTATGGAGCTATATAAACTCATGGATGCATATAGGTAGTTGATTTATGATGTAACATGTATGTTAGGGACTTTTGGAAAGTTTTCATGATGTGTTATGAGGTTGTTTCAGTTGACCCTAGCATTTACAGTTCAAAACCCTAAGGCCTAACTATACAAATGAGATAGGCTAGAGAGATGGAAAATTTTTTGTGACATGGTGATTATTAGAGATGTTATTAGGGTGTGCCCTTGTGTTTTTGAAAACATTTTAGGTTCCCATGATTATATTTTTTCAAGATATGATGTCTTTGGTGAAACATGGTCAAGAACAAGTCTATTTCTAGCTCTAATTGTGACTTCTGATGCTAACCCTGAATTGTGTGATTTTAATGAGACCTTTTGGCTTTAAGGGATATTTAAAAATTTATTCTAAAATGTTTCAAAAAAATAATGAGGTTATTAAATCGTCATATTTTTATGAATGGATGTTAAGAAGGAAAAAAAACTATTTATGAGTTTGAAACCCTAACTTGAAGCGGTTTGAGAGATATTGCTTCCTAAGTGGAATAATTTTAGTTGATAGTGAATGGATGATTATTGGAACATGTATAATAATCCTTCATATTTCTAGAAAGGTATGGTAGAGGTTATGGTGATGAGTGGACCACACTCAAACATGTCAGTTTCAAAGAAGTTCAATTTGGGACAAGGTTGTCCAAAGGAGTTGCAAACTAAATGACCATTATATGATGTACGTGAGTTTTTATTGATTTCCATGATAGTATTAGGTCATGGTAATGATGATAAGTGGTATAGTATGCTTCATTTATGTTGACTGGTCAAAGGGTAGTTTTGGGGCAGTTAGAAGAAGTCTTCAGTAAAGTTGACATCACAGGAGCTATAAGAGGAGTTAGGAGGTGATTCAAGTTGTGTTGGAAATATAATTCAGATATATTTACATTTATATAAATTTTGTATCATTAAAATTAGTTTTGAAATTGTTTCTAGGTCAGGTTGTGGACAAGAAGATTTTTGGCTTTGTAGGACATAACAATGTTAGCTGAAAGATTGAGTTTGTTAGTGCATGAAATGGATTAGGTGATGCTTGAAATCACCTGTAATGTTTATATGGATTAATTTTTCATCCATTGAATCCATTTTTAGTTCTTGAATGTATCGGGAAGGATGAAAACCAGTTGCATATGTAAAACTATGTTTTGGGCAGCTTGATTTGGTGAAGGAAAATGTTGACGTGGTTTGAACATATGGATGTTTCATGAGGTATATATTTCATATATGTGTTCTAAATGCTATGTTATTTCCATTGAGTGATAAAATTACATAGTTGAGGTGTTATTTGGTGGTCTTGAGGCTCAAAGACAAATTTAGGGTGTTGGAAACATGTGTTTTGTGAAGGCAATGAGCCATTGGGCCCATTAAATGAAATAATTTGATTGGTTCATGATAATTGAAACCATGGATGATGTTTAAATTCCGTATTACCTATGTGTGGTGATTTTTAGATCTTGGATAAAAATATTTTTGGTGTTAGAGGATTTTTCTCATTCCAATGATGGGATTTTGAGGATTTTTGGTGCATGGATGAAGGGTTTTGGATAGGCTGACCTACTTGGGTCACTTGTGACTGTTGTGATAAATTTTATGGGATTTTTTAAATTTTTAATGGTAGAGATAAAGGATGGAAACCAACCTCTTTTTAATTTTAATGAAGGAGAGCTTATAAAAACATAGTTTTGGATGCTTTTGTGAGCTAGGTGTGTGTGTGTGTGCAAAAAGTGTGACCTAGGTGTGAGATTTTTACAAGTGTGTGAGAATTATTTGAGAGTTGATAAAGTGTGTGACATGTTGAGTAATGTCATAAAGCATGTGTGTAAGGGTTTGATGCTTTGAGAAGTGAAGAAAGTGCTAGTTTGTGAGAGATTGAAGACCTAGGGTTTGAATAAGGGTTTGAAGGTGTGCGAGCTAAAATTATGATCTCTATTAGTTGTGGAAGAATAAATACATCAAATATCTTATTCATAAGGTGTTTGATTGGGTTATTGATAATCTTGGGGGGTTGTATCCTCCTTGTGGAGTTGGTGTTTCACAAAACTAGGGGTTGGTGCTCCTTGTAGGGTTGTAGTGTCTACTAAACTAGGGGTTGGAAACTCCTTATGGGGTTGGTGCCTATACTAAATATGAAACATATATAATATATATATTGTGTTTCAGTGGGTTTTCTTCCCCTGAGTTTTCCACTTTATATCTTATGTTTCTTTTGTTGATTCTCTTGTTCATGGTTCATTGCATGTATGGTATTTGATAGTGTGCACACATTAATGGATTGGATAAGTGGTTTTGTGGTTTGAATAAGTAATCTAAAATCTGATTTAAATTTTGTAAGGATTGATTCACCCCCCCCTCTCATTCCATTGTTCTTCTAACAATTGGTATCAGAGCAGGTCCTTTTGGAGAAGTTTGATCACTTGAAAGGAGATCCTTGAAGCACAAAAATGGCAAGTGGTTCCTCTACCAGAAAGGCACCATTGTTTGATGGAACAAACTATGCTTTTTGGAGTTTGAGGATGAAGAATCATATCATGTCTCTAGGGTTTGATGTTTTTAAAACTGTTGAAGATGGATATACTACTCTTGCCACTCCTCCTACCAGTAAACTAGACAAGGAGGCATATGAAAACAATTGTAAGGCCTTTAATGCTATCATACATGGTCTTGGAGAATCTGAGTTGGGAAAGGTAATGCATTGCAAATCAGTAAAAGAAGCATGGGAAAAAATTCAATTGTTGTATGAAGGTGACTCAAAGGTAAAAATTGCTAAGCTTCAAACTTTTAGAAATCAGTTTGAGAGTCTTAAGATGAATGATAATGAATCTATTGTTGCATATCTTCTTAGAGTTGACAAGGTTGTAAATATCATGAAAGGGTTAGGAGAATAAGTAGTTGTTCAAAATGTTTTGAGGTCCTTAACTCCTAAGTTTGATTCTAAAGTATCTGCTATTGAAGAGACAAAGGATTTGAATACTCTAAATATGGATGAATTACATGGTACTTTGACTGCTTATGAGATGAGGGTGATGGAATCCAAACCAGCCAAGAAAGAGATAAATTTCAAAGTAAAAAGAAGGAAAAGGATAAGAAGGTAAAAATTGATGATGTTACTCATGAGCTAGATGATGAACTGTTTACAATGATTGCTAAGAGACTAACTATTAGAACTGGTAAGTACAAGGGTAAAATTTCTTTCAAATGTTTTATTTATGGTAAATTAGGTCATTTTTATGCTAAATGTCCTCATAGACATGATAAGAAAGATGATGAATGATGATCAATGAGAAGAAAAATTAGAAGTATGATAAAAAGAAGAAATAGTTCAAGAAGTTTAATTTCAAGAATAAGGGTAAGAAGAGTTTTTACACTAAGGAAGAGACCTATCCTCTAAAGCAAGTAGTGAAGATGATGGATCTGATTCTAAGTTTGAATCTAATCACAAAGATGTAGGTGATGAGGTCTTTATTCATGACAAAATAAGCTATGAGATCCTCTAGTGGTGATTCTTCTTCTTGGGGTTTTACACTTGATTCTTGTAAAGGTGAATCGAAGGAGATGAAGATGATTTGATGAATGAGTTGATTTGTGTTCAAATCAGAATTGAAGCATGCTGAAAAAGAAAATAAGAAATTGAAATCACAAGTCAAGGAATATGAAGCAAAAGATTCAAGAACTAGAAGGGAAACATTGGGATATTACTGAAAAGCTTGATGAAACTTTGAGAAAGATAGAGTTGTAAATGAGTAACTATGAGTCTTAGCTTGCAATATAAGGAAGAAAAAGTGATCATCCTCAAGAAATAATTATTAGATGCAACAAGTAGAATAAAAACATATCAAAAATTTGAAGAAAGCTCCAATGTTCTTGGTAATCTCTTGAGCAATCAAAAAGCAACAGGTGATAGAGTTGGTTTGGGTTTCAAATCTGAAGTCAAGAAAAAATAAGTGAAGCAAGTAGACCTGGTTTTAAGAAAAGAATTAGTGAACCAAGCACCAAGGAAGGAAAGAAGGTGATACATTCATCAAGGAAAATGAGAAGACCAAGCCTATTAGGCAACCTAATGCCTCAAGGTATGAAATAACTTTCAATGGATATTGTTATACTTGTAATGCATTTGGTCATAGGGATAAAGAATGTAGAAGGTCTTCTAGAGATACTCATCCATGGAGAGACAATAGGAGTGAAAATGCTAAGAATGTTGTATGCTACAAGTGAATGAGGTAGGCCATAAGTTTTGCTTGAATGATTCATCTAGTCATGTTGATGGTTTCAAGAGGAATAATGCAATGGTGTGTTACATTGTAATCTAATTTGTCATATGGCAAGGGACTATGAATCATGATATTCTCAAGGAAAACAATAAAGATGTTCAAAATCCTAGAGTGTAAGGAGATGGCTTTCATAAGCCTAGAATGCATGAAAACATTTGAAGGACTTGGGATCCTATAAGAGATCTTAGTGTCTCATCAAGATCTGATGATGATGGAAGGAAAGGTATAACTCAGAGTTTATATTAGAAGAGAGATGGAGAAGGAGTTCTACAAGTGTCTAAGAGGGCTTGGGACCTCTTCAAGACCTTTTTTTAGGTCTTCATGGTGTTCATATGGCTTTACTTGGCTTCTTAGAGGTATATTGGCTCAAATGAAGACTTATAGTGAGGAGGAGTTGTATAGGTAAATATGTGTATCCTCCATGGTGTCAAGATATGGATCTTCAACTTATTAAGAATGTTGTTATAGTTAAATATAGTTATTCATGTTGTAAATTTCAAGATCTCAGTCTTGTTGTCTTTGTAGTATGGGAGTTTGTGCTCTTGAAGTCTATGAGTTTGCATTTTCATGGTGAAGTTGTTTGTCTGGGATGAACTTAGTGTGTGTAGGATTCATGTTATGTCTCATAAGTGGTTATTGTGTCATGTCATTCATTCAAAGGTCTTCTTTTGTCTGAGTTGGTGTCTAAATGTGTCAATGTCTATGGTTTGTGGTGTCTCAAAAGGTAAATTCTAAGTCATAAATGAATGTGTCATGAGGTCTGTCATAAGCTTCAAGAGTATGAATCAAGTATGTCTAAGTGTGTATAGATGTATGTGAAATCATGAGATGGTCTCAAAATTAAGTCATGTGTGAAGTAGTCTCTTCAAAGTCTCAAGGTCATTCATTTGTATGTGGCATAGTCATATAGGCAAGTCTTAAGTCCAAATGTTCATGGTATTTGTTAGTATGGTGTGCTTCATCATGAAGTCAAAGGTTTTAATTCTTTGGGAATGAGGTCTCAAGATGGTACGAGTAATCAAGTATGATGACTTGATCAGACCATCACTTCAAAATGGTTTGTGATAGTGATGTGGACAAATCAGGCCTACTCAAGTACAAATTAAGATGGATCCAGGTATGCAAATAGTATTCACACTTCTCAATAATGTTAGAAGGATCTCAAGAGTTTAAGATATGTTATTTCAGTATTGATGGTCAAGTTTGAGTTCATGAAAGAAAAAATTATGCATTTTTTAAACCTCTCTATCTTAACTGGGTTCCAATGGTGTACATTGAGCAATATGGATGAAATGATGAACTTGAAGGAGAAAATGGTGGATTTCAAAGTCAATTTTTTTTCCAAAGTATCTTGACAAAATTTATTTTGAGATTTAAGAGGTTTTAGGCCTTGGCATTGTCCAAATTTCTTAGAATCCTTTACAATACTGTGTCTTGACAGCAAGTATGCTTAGAGACCTAATTGCCTAATGGATATTATTACAAATTCGGAAACTTTTATTCATGGGTATGATCCAAGTTTTATGGAGGTGATTATATGGCCTAATGGGTATCTACAATAGGTAAAACTTCATTTTGAAAGTGTAGACATCAAAATTTATTCATAAAGATCATATATTGAAGGCCTAATAGTGTGAATACACAACATAAATGAGTCATTGGTGTGTGAGGATTGTCTAGTGGTCTTACCTAGTATCAAAAGGGATGAATGAGAGTATGATATATATTTGAATCTAGATGGTGTTCAATGGAAAAATATGTTAGGATCCTATGTGACCTTGAGAGCTTTAAAAATATGGTTGAGAAATCACATGCTTGTTTGTTCCTATTTGGCATACTTTGAGTCTTCTAAATAATTGTGTGTGGGTGTGAAAAATGTTGAAATGGTGTTCTAAGTAAGAGAAGGTTTGTATACAAGCTCCATCTCATCCAAGCATGAAATTCACAGTGAAGGGAATATGTGAAATTGTAAAGAAAATTATGCTTAGGTTAGTATTGTACATCTACAAGTATGTGAAGTTGGCTTGTATCTCCTTTGATGAGTTTGAATCTAAAAATGGATGGGTATACATTGGTGAAGATGTGTAAAGGTATTGAAAAGTACAAGGAAGATGCTCCAAGTTATAACTAAGATTATTTGATGTTCTTATTTGGGTCTTGAGCAATATGACTAGCTACATGATTACAATATATGTGAGGGGAAGACTATGATGTTTTTCACAAGTATGGAGTGAGCGGTGAGTCTATTTATGAATTGATAAGATGATCCTAGACTTGTTCTTGTGATCTAAAAGGTGCATGTAGATGCTATTGAGGTATATAGTTAGTTTGGTCTATGATGCAAGTGATGTGTGACTGTGAAATGAAAGTACAATAATATGAGCATGCGTCATCTACAGATAAATGGTGTCTATCAAGTCCATTTTTGGTTTGTTTTGGTGCTCTCAAATTGGTCTATAGGGTCTATAGATTGAATGTCATCTCAAATGAAGCAAATGACGTCTCTTGGTAGATGTGAATGCTCACTTTACTCCATTATCACACCTTACAGGCCTGCAGGTGTTGATATGGTTTGGTGGAAGTCATTTTTGAAGGATATATGGTGTTTTGATTTGTCTTTCTAAGGATGTGCAAATTATTGGATAGTGGAGAAGTTAATAATTTGGTCTTTTGAGTCATGCTTGTGACAAATTGATGCATCTAAGACCTTAGGAGGTCTAATATGTTGCTACAGTGTCATGATAAGAACAAAATGATGTTCATAATTGTAGAGTATTTTTGATAGGGGGAGTACATGATGTTTTCTATTATGAAGGTGATCTAGGTGAAATCATGTGCTAGAAAGGTATGTTTCTTGAAAAATTTGAAGCTAGGAATGGAGGTAAGTTGGTATTTGTTGAAGTCCTTGTTTAAATGGTGTGAAAAGAAGTGGCTCTAGGTGCATACCATGTGTATGGTCCAAATTTGATGGGGGGAGTATGTGATTTTGCTTCTAGGAGATGTTAGTGATGAATTCAAGGCATACAAGGTATGATGTGGGTGTTTTTCTCCAAGGTTAAGTTGATTATGGTTTTTGAATGCATTATCTCATCTATATATGACTGTTAAGGACTGAGAATGTGCTTTAGGACTGTACCTAAGTGTTTGAAGTGCTCTCAAGCCAAATGAGCAAGGTTAGAAGCTTAAAATTGGTCCTTAATACTAGAGTATGATGGTATTAACTCAGGGGGGTGATGGAAAGTTGTACTAAAGGAGTAGAAAGTCTTATACCTTGGTAGTCATAAATGTAAAGAAATGTGAATTGATGTTCTTGTTCAAAACAAAAATTTTACTTGGGGATGCTATGTTTTATGAGCTTGATGAAGACTATGAGAGCATGATACTAATAAGTTTTTGTGCCTAAACAAGACTAATTAGATACTCAAGAATGAAGGAATGATGATTTCAGGTGCATGTTCAACATTTTTGGCATGTTTAGGTGATGAATGTGCTATGCTCCAGGGGGAGCATGGACTGCTACAATGGCCTAATGAAGGCTAAAAATTAGGTTTTGAGTGAAATTTCAAAGTTTTGAGCTAGAATGAGACCTTTGGTTAATGTTTCTAACCAAAAGGTGATCCTATGAAGCTGAGAAATATGAAGATTATGTAGGTACATGTATTCCTTTTTCATTAATGTAAAAAGGGGGAGAAGTTCAGGTGGTTTTCCATCAATGACAAAGGGGGAGATTGTTGGCATGTTGTTGTTTAGGTGTTGTCATTGATGCAAAACCTCATTAATGAAAAAGTGGATGATGGAATAGGGTCAGATCATGTTGAGGATGATGATGACATGATGATTCAGATGTGTTCATGATGTTATCAGGTGCTTTAGTGAGGATTGTTTGTTCTTGCAAGCCTATTCAGGTGACCTAGCTAGCCTAGGTGACAATGCATGGATGTTGGAGCTTATTGGTGATTTGATAAGCATGTTAGTATGATGTAGATAATGATTGGAGAGTGTTTGGACACTCACATGAGTTTCAAGGTGTAGATATAGGTTGGTGACCATGTTTCAGGTGCTCATTTAGACCAGGTATGGATGTTAGAAGGCATGAGGTTGAGTTGTGGAGCTATATGAGCTCATGGATGAATATATGAAGTTGATATCATGATGTACCAGGTATGTTAGGACCTTTTGGAGTGTTTTCATGATGAGTTATGAGGTTATTTCAGTTGACCCTAGCCTTTACAGTGTAAAACCCTAAGGGCTAGTTATGCAAATGAGATAGGATGGAGATATTGAGAACTATTTATGATATGGTTATGATTGGAGATGAATTTATGGTATGTCATGGTGCTGTGGGGAAATTTTCAGATCCTCATGATGAGTATTTTACATGTTATGTTAGTTTTGGTGAAACACGGTCAAGAACAAGGTCATTTCTAGCTTGAATTGGGTCTTTTGATGCTCACCCTAAATTGTGTGATTTGAATGGGACATTGTGGATTTAAAATATTTTTATAAATTTATTCTAGAAGGTTTCAAAAAAATAATGAGGTCATTTCATCGTCAGGTTTTTATGAATGAATGTTAAGAAGGTAAACAACTTCTTATGTGTTTGAAACCCTAGCTTGAAAGCAGTTTGAGAGATAATGCTCATAAGTGTCCATAATTGATTTTTTGTGCATGGCTGATAATTGGAACATGTAGAATAATAATTAATATTTCTAGAAAGGTATGGTAGATCTTATGGTGATGAGTGGACCCCACTCAAACATGTCAGTTTCTGAAGAAGTTTAGTTTGGGACAAGGTTGTCCAAAGGAGTTACAAAATAAATGACCATTATATGATATATGTGAGTTTTTATTGATGTACATAATAGTATTAGGTCATGGTGATGCTGATAAATGGTGTATTCTACTTCATTTATGTTGATTGGTCAAAGGGTAATTTTGGGGTAGTTAGAAGCAAGTCTTAAGTAAAGTTGACACTACAACAACTAAATGAGGAGTTAGGAGATGATTCAAGTTGTGTTGGAAAGATAATTTAGAGATATTTATAGTGATATAATATTTGTATCATGATGATGAGTTTTTATATGGTTTCCAGGTCAGTTTTTGGATAAGAAGATTTTTGGCTTTGCAAGATAGGATAATGTTGGCTGAAAGATTGAGTTTGTTAGTGCATGAAATGGATTGAGTGATGCTTGAAATAACTCGGAAGTGAAGAGGGATGAATTTTTCATCCAATGAATAAATTTTTAGGTCTTGAACATATCAAGAAAGGTGTTAACCAGTTACATTTGTAAAACTACTTTTTGGGAAGCTTGATTTGGTGAAGGTAAAATTTTGATGTAGTTTGAAAATATGGTTGTTTCATTAGATATAATTTCTTATAATGTGTTATAAAGGTTATAACCATTTCCATTGAGTGGTCACATGCCATAGTTGAGGTGTTATTGGGTGGTCTTGACGCCCAAAGGTAGATTTAAGGTGTTGGAAATAGGTGTTTTATGAAGGCAATGAGCCACTGGGCCCATTAAATGAAATAATTTGATTGGTTCACAATAATTGTGACCATGGATGATATTTAAATTTAATTTTAAACATGTGTGGTGATTTTTAGAGCATGAATAAAAATATTTTTGGTGTTAGAGGATCTTTATCTCATTCCAATGATGGGATTTTGAGGATTTTTGGTGCATGGATGAAGGGTTTTGGCTAGGCCAACCTATATGGGTCACTTGTTACTATTGTGATAAAGTTTATGGGATGTTTTTAGTTTTTTATTTTTTAGCTAAATGAGAGAAACCACCCTCTTTTTAATTTGAATGAAGGAGAGCTTATAAAAGCATAGTTTTGGGTGCTTTTGTGAGCTAGGTGTGTGTTTGCAAGGTGTGCGACCTAGGTGTGATTTTTTTATGTGTGTGAGCATGATTTGAGAGCTGATAAAGTTTTTGATAGGTTGAGGAATGTCAGAAAGCATGTGTGTAAGGGTTTGATGCTTTGAGAAGTGAAAAAAGTGCAAGTTTCTGAGAGATTGAAGACCTAGGGTTTAAATAAGAGCTTGAAGGTGTGTAAGTTGAACTTGTGATCTCTATCAGTTGTGGCAGAAATAATACATTAGATATCTTGTTAATAAGGTTTTTTAGTGGGTTCTTGATCATTTTGGGGGGTTGTATCCTTTTTGTGGACTTGGTGCTTCACACAACTAGGGGTTGGTGCTCCTTGTAGGGTTGTAGCTCTACTAAACTAGGGGTTGGTGCTCCTTGTGGGGTTGGTGCCTTACTAAATTTTGAAAAATATAAATATAAATATTGTGTTTCAGTGGGTTTTATTCCCCTTGAGGTTTTCCCACTTATATCTTGTGTCTTGTGTTGATTCTCTTGTTGATGGTTCATTGCATGTATGGTATTTAATAGTGTGCACACATTAATGGATGGTTAAGTGGTTTTTTTGTTTTGAATAACCAATCTTAAATCTGATTTAAAATTTATAAGGACTGATTCATCCCCCCCTCTTAGTCCATTCTTCTTCCAACATAATTATAACGATTGTTTGTATTCTTAATAAAAAAATTTCCTATATGGTAGTTTTTAAATATTTGAAAGTAAATCGGTTTAAGTATTGGTATGCTTATATTTTGTTTTTACTCTTAGTTCACCATCTAGAACATTTACAAAGCTTATATGTGTAATGATAGTTCACTAAATATTTATGTAACTATTAAATAATAAATGAAGTGGAAGATTAGGTAGTGCTAATTTCCTTTATATTCATTAAATATTTGTTTTCCTCCCTATTTTATATGAGTTGTGCAATAAATAGAAATTCAATTGGTGAAAAAATATTCAATTCATTTTTTTTTAATTTTGTAAACTTAAATTCTATACACTACAATAAATTTTTAAAATTTAGATTATATTTAATAATGTTTATTTTGGTTATATACTTTAGGAATTCTATTTCATAATTTCATTTCTTATTAGAAGTGTTTATTTGTTTATTTATTATATTTATCAAGGTTGTTTTTATTTCAGATCTTACAAGTTTTGAAAAGTTTATTTGATTTACACTTACACACACACACACACACAATTGTTTTTATCAAGAATATTACATCTTGTATACTATTATAATTTTTTATATATATTATACATTTAGGCTGATAGAATAGTGAAAAATTTATGTTTTTAAAAGAAATAAAAAATTATGATGACATATGAAGTAGGGTATGTATGCCTCATATTTGAAATAAGTTGGATATCTCTTACATACTAAGAATACAAGGAAATGGACTATAAAACTCTATTATTATTATTATTTATCATTATACATGTTACATTTTTTCATTTACATTATACTAAATTTTTAAAAATACTTTTTAGATTTATCTGTGGATATTTCATTTAATAATATTTCTTTTCTTATTCAAAAAAGATAAAAACTTAACAAATTATTATTATTATTCTTATTATTGTGCATGTCAACTTTTTTATTCATATTTTACTCATTTTTAAAAGTTACCTATTTCAAAGATGTGTTTTTATATTATTTATGTAGTCACTATTCCTAACCCTTTAATTCCCAAGCGTGTCGACATATCACCAAGCCTAAAATGGGAGCTCACTTGAGGCACGTGAAGGTTACCATGAATAACATAACAATGTATAAACATAAATGCATACATCTTATGATAGAGATAAAGAAACTAAATTTGAGCTTAAATGATCCATATTATGACTATGAATATTAAACAGAACATACAGGAACTAGATCTGAACCATGAACATAATAAATAACATAAACACTAAGATCCATTAAGCATAGGTATTCAGAACAATCCATTAGATATATTGATTCAAAATTGTTTACAATAGCCAAATTACATTAGCCGATGGGGTGGGAGTGGTGTGGTCAAGCCACGTGGTTGTGTTTTTTCCCACCCATGTTCAAATCCCTTCGAGGCACGATCCTCCTCGGAGGTGGTTTCACCACTAGAGGCAACATCTCTGCTCATGTTGACACTAGTGGTTACTCCTCACTGCTGACGTTGGTGGTTCCTCCTTGCTACTGATGCTGGTGGCTCCTCCTCTCACTTCTCCTCTTGCTGTTGACGCTGGTGGCTGCTTCACTCATTGCTAATGCTCCTCTCGCTACTATCGTGGCTATTCCTCTAGCTGCTGACACTGGTGACTACTCTGCTTGCTACTGAAACTAGTGGTTTCTCCTCTCGCTATTGACGCTGGTGGTTGTTCCTCTTGCTTTCATCACTGATAGTTGTCCCACTCGCTGCGGTCATTGTCGTTGGTCACTGCATCTTCACTATGGTTTCATGGTTGCTTCAATTGGGTTCATAATAGTGGTCCCCTTCATTGTAACCAGGTTGTGGATCCTCTCAAAAAATCTTCAATTGTACAAGGATGTGGGTCCTTTCAACACCCTTAATTTACTCTCAATGCCAAAAAAAATATCCAGATTACATTAAGAGGGTCATAACTGACCGAATACATCAAGAAATAACATCCTAAACCTATAAAATGAATCTACTCAGAGTTATTAGCCATGCTCTCTCTTATGCATCTAAAGTCCCTCTTGCGTCTCTTGCTTCACATCACACATCTTCTTCACATTTTTTTTGTTTTGGATCCAAACACATTCTTAAATAGAGTGGGAGCTCTCCTTTATCGCCTCAACATTACTCAAGAGAAAACCGCATGCCAAATGTCGTCATACCCTACCATACTCGAGTACCCTAAACATGCAAGTGCCAGCTAAGCCATAACTAACTCTACTTTACAAATCTTAATCCCATCATGATAACCATATCCTAGAATATTATTTCCTTGGGCTGTAAGTATCCATGTTCTAACCTTGTCCACATCACACCTATCCACATCCTCATGTGTTTTCCATACAACACCATAACCCAAAATGTGGCTAAGTCTTAAACCCTTTTCTGCTCTCACATGCAAACTTCCATGCACTCCATGTCCAACTATAGCCCTTCATTCCAAAACTAGTTAACTGTTCAAGCTGTATGCGTGCAACTTAGTTATCCCTATGCATGCTTCCACATGCACCTTCTTCTTACACTATTTTCCCCATGCGTTGATCCTCTGCTCTGGGACTTAGTCATTTTTATGGGATCAACATTACCCCACACTAAACGTGTTGTTTGTCCTTGGAAACAATATCATTTTCAATAAAGAATAAAGAATTGAAGAATAAAATAACTTGTATCCAGCTTACGCCAAAGAACAAAATAATTTTGCTACTTTTGCACAACGACTGAGAAATTTTTATTCAAGGATGCTTCAATCTCATATGAAGCATCCACCTCATTTTGCAATTGATTAAATAACCCCCTATAAGTGCATTAACCTCACTGAATGTCATCTCTTCACCCTTAGCCTTCAACGTTTCTACAATATTCTCCATTTTCTTGCTAAAGTCGGTCAGCGCGTCCATCCTAGGTGTTACCTGGGGATATAATTCATTTACTTTATTCTTAATAGAGGCCCTTAAAATTTCAATTTCCTCAAATTTGTTCTCAACCTCCACCAGGATCTTATCACATTTCACTCGATTTCCTCTGTTCTTGGCCAGGAACTCCTTAAAATTTGCCTCATGTGTAGCAGCCAACACACTTGTCACCCTATCTCTTTCTTCACAGTTGTCATAGACAAATTCGGCCATGTGAGCTATGGTTTTCACTAAAGCAAGAAGCTTAGTGTACTGAGTTATGGCCTCCTCAATTTGTAATCTCTCCTGCTCTTTCTGCCACACCATAACTTCTTCCACTGACTCCAGTGCAAGTGGTTACTTCTCCATCATGGTGATGCACATCAAATCCTCTAGGTAGTGGAAGGCCAACTCATACTTCTGTGCAAGGGGGGTAAATCTAGGTGTGCTAAAATAATGGAGTCTGAGATAACCTCTACTTTCCTATAAGCTTCGTGTATCTTCCCCTTCTTTTCTCTCAACTCATTCTTTAACAACACAATTATAAACTCCTTTCCCTTTATCTCCTTTTCTCTCTCTATAATATCCTTGTTCTTTTCCTCCATCTCCCTCTCCAATGATTTAATCATGTTATTCCTCCCAAATAACCTTGCTTCGATCTCCATCGACACCTTGTTCAACGCATTACATGCTTTCTCATCAGTCAGTTGCTGAGAATCCACAATAGAATTTACCTCTTTGGAGCTCGGTGTGCCTAGAAACACACCTGTATTGAATTCAAATTCCAGCTCATCAACATGGGACTCAAAATCCCATGAAAACATCTTCCTTATGCGCGGGTACGCACCATATTTATCAAATGATGACCAACAAAAGAGGTGGTTTGTACGCACTATGCTTTGGAAACACACATGTAGGACCTTGTTTGGATCATTATCATAAGTCACTATGGGTCTTTGTGATGTCGACACGCACCCTTGCCACCTGTGCGAGGTCCCTTCAGGAAACCAACTGCTAAACTTGTCTCCTTACCCATACTTCCATACTTCTCTTTCTCCACTTCTCTTGCACTATGCTCCACCTTGTGCTCTACCAAGTCCTTGATGATACCCGCCACCTCCTTCGCTAATGTGTCCTCTATCTATTCACTGGATAAGTGTAGGGTCTCAGGAACCTTCATCCCCACTTCTTCAATTTTTCTCCATCTCGAGTGCCCTCCAAAGATTCATTCCACTTTTCATCAGATCCATGTACATTGTACACAGAGGGTTATTATCCGACTCATACTCCTCGTCCTCCTCTCTAGTCTCATCACCCTTCACGATCTCCATTCTCTTAGAGTCTAAACTCTGTACTACCATCTACTTCTTCTTCACTGGAGACTGCTTCTTCATTAGGGACTTCTCCTTCACTAGGGACTTCTTCCTATGAGCATAAGTGCTCATGCCCGCACCTGATTCTTGTGCCCTTATGGTCTGAACCATACGCGCGCTCGGTGCCTTGCTTGCTGGAGTTTTCTACATATCTCTCTTCTTTGTCACTATCTTCTTCTTTCTGATAGGGTCTTCAAGGATGGAGACATCATCCTCAACATACGCACCTTTCTCAAACTTAGGACTTAGGTGTATGTACACCCTTGTCGCCACTGTGCCTACAAGTGGTAATGTCATGGGCCTTAGCATATGTATGTCATGAGAGACATAATTCTCCACATACACTTGCTTATGAGGATATATAAGTGTCATGTGCAGTGCGTGATGGTCATGGTCTACTTCACTTAGATCAAACCTCAATTTCTTAGCCTCCTTAAACTCATTAACCGCGCTTTGAAAATACTGCATTGTGAAGGAAAAAGGTAATTTACACCATGGGCTCTTGGTGTCATCAGTCAATGTGAACCTGCCAATGCAGAACTATTGGTATACTATAAATTCAGCCTCATCCTTCACCAAGGCTGGAAAGTTACTCTAGGAATCCTCCACTTCTACTCCAAATGCATCACACATTCGTTTATACCACTTATCCAAGCATGCCTTGTATGCAAGAATCATACTTTCACAAGTATATGCTTCAAACCTCTTAGCTGGGGAGGGGTTCTCATCAGGGTACTCCCAAATGTTGTTATTTGGCCCATCAGGTACTCTAATATTTAAAAACACAACTGTAAGAAGAATATTACCATACACAATTTTATCTCCATCTCACACAACATCAATGATATCCTCTACAATGAAGGCCGAGATGTTGTAGATGGTCCCCTCTGAAACCTTCCTGAAAACATTCAACCATCTCTTGTTCACTTGCATCCACCACTCTTGTCCATTCAAGTTGGTGAGTAGGCATGCCGCCATCTTCATGACTGGGTTAGTGATCTTGGCAATATCAAAGGTGCACCCTCCCTTCTTGTATTCATATGCCTTAGTTGTTTCCTTGACAGCCTCATTGTCACCCAAGTCATCATCCAACGACTCTCCTATGCAAATAAGTCCAGTGTACTTGGAGATCAACTGTGGAGTTATGCACATCCTCCTTGTGAAGTAAAATTAATCTTCATGCACGACACATAGCCACTGGTATAATCTCTCAGGCTTTCCAAAAATGGTAACTCATAGAGTTATAAAAGGCCAACCTTCTCTAATGTCCTCTTCATGGATTCATCATACACTGGTCTGTCATCTTCTGTTCTTTCTCCTGTAGGGTGAACAAACTCCAATGTCATCTCTTTCTCAGTTGTATTTGTCCTATGGTTATATTCAATTATAACCATTTTTCACACATGAGATACCCAATCCATCCCCAATAATACTTCATATGGGTATTGCATCTCCGCATACCATTCTTCATTGAAACTTTTTGACATGACTAGTTTTAACTTTCCCTTTCCATTCTTCTTTGGTGAAATGTTTGATCCTTTCCTTGGTGCCATTTTCCTTGTCAGGTCCTTGTTAATCCTTCCTTGTATCTTGCTTTCTTACTGCTCAATCCCTTGGCTCCAATCCTTCTGCGTAAATTCTTCAAACTTGTGCCCTAGTTTCTCAAACCCTAACCTGGAAACCCTTTCTTCCACAAGACAACATTAAAACCCACATAAATCCTTCAAAATAACAACTTTTGTGCACACCCATGTACTCCATTCCAATCTAGTTCTCGAATCTTTGACTTTGCACACAATTTTCGTAAATTTCTCGCAAGGATGCCCTAGTTCGCAAGAGCTCTTCCACAAGTAAACGCAAGGTGAAAATAACTTACCCTGACTCCCTATTTATAGTTTTCCACTTTTTACCACATTAATTTCCATGCCACCTACAACCATCCTACCATATTAAATTCAGATTTTTCTTTTTAGTTTCCTCCTGTGCAACCTGTTTTTATCTAGCATGTTTCCTTTGCAACACGCCCACTCACATGTAACCTCCTCAACCTTCTAGGCACAAAACTACATCGACCACAGACTCCCTTATGCGCTCTCAGCACCAAAGTACATCTACCTCTGCGTCTTATACCAAGTAGTTCTTCCTGCCTCTACCTACCTCATGTTGCTCTGCGCATTCATCACTGTACGTGGATTTCATAAAACTATTTCTTGACACCATTTTATCTACAACCATTATCACCTCTGCTACGTGCATTCCTCTGATACCACATGATTTTGTTTTTCTCTCTCCTTTCCACCAACAACATCACTTCCAAATGTGTGCCTCTTACTGCACTCTCCACCCCACACTAAAAGTATGCACGGTCCTCTATGCATGAAACCTTTAGATAAGTAATTGGCTACTGGCGCACAAACATGCTCTTAACACAACACACCAAACTAAAAAGACAAAATCATAACAATGATGAAAGGAAACACATATAAAGGAAAATGCATTAAAGGGAAACCTAAGCTAAATGGAAACACTGCCTTATTACAAACACCAAGAAGACTTATTTATAGTAGGGCTTCAACCTACTCCCATTAAAGAAACTGGGAAACCATGTTCCATCCAAATATTCTAACTTGAAAGTGCATGAGTCAAGTATATAGGTCACAACATACGGTCCCAACCAATGCACTTGGAACTTCCCAGGGTGGCACAAAAACTTGGAATCATACAGAAGAACCATCTGTCCAACCTCCAACTTCTTATTTTTAATGTGTCAATCATGTCAGGCCTTCTGTCTTGCTTTCTCTATCTTCTAGCTCCATCAGGCTATGACATGCCTCTCATCCAACTGCATCAGTTTGTCTATGTGCTCTTCAAGTGCTTTCTCATCAGCCAATCCTCCTATGCACGTAATACGCAGGGATGGTAACATAAATTCAACCGGTAAAATGGCCTCTGTGCCAAACACCAACTGAAAGGGTGTTGCTTTGTTTAGTCTCTTGTAGGTTGTTCTATATGACCAAAGAACAACAAATACTTTATCATCCCAATCCTTCCTTCCAACATCATAGATATTTGTCAATGTGTGGCTCAAAATCTTGTTGAAAGCTTCAGCAGTTCCATTAGCTTGTGGGTGATAGGGTGTAGTCTTATGATGGGCTACCATAAATTCTGCCAATAATATCCTAACAGTCTCATTCAAGAAATGAGTACCCCTATCACTTGTTAAACTCAATGGACATCCATACCTGCTTATGATATTCTCCCAAAGGAACCTTGCTGCAGTAGTTGCAGTGTAATCCTTCGTAGGTGTTGCTTCTACCCACCATGTAAGATAGTATGTACAAGTAATGATGTAGCACAACCCTGTCCTGTGTCTCAGGGGTAAATAGGGCCCACGAAGTCAATTGCCAATTTTTCAAAGGGTTTTGCACTTGTATAGGCCTCAACAGGCATTTCATCTCTATGCCTAGGCTTCCCAAGGCATTGGCAATGATCACATCCCCTTGGCATATTCTTGGCAATCCTTGTACAATGTCTCCCACCACAAACCAGCCATCAGAATCTTGCGCATGGTGGCTCAACCTACATAATGTCCACCAACAATCCCTCCATGAGCTTCCTCCATAATACCCATGTGCTCATGCTCTAGTACACACTGGTACAAAATATCATCCTGACCAAGTTTGTATAGATCTCCACCAATCAACATATAAGGTGCAGTGCAAATGGTAATTTTTTTCCTTTCTATACTCTTCATTCCATCAGGTGCCACACTTGTTCATAAAAAGATAGCAATATCCTCCAAATCAGTGGGCACATGTTGTAATCTAAACAACTATGCATCTAACATTGTGTCTTCAATGCTCTGTACGTCCTCACCTGTATTAATTCTAGAAAGATGGTCAGGTCCTGAATTGACTTTCCTAGTTTTACTACAACTGAAAAGTCAAACTCTTGAAATAACAAGACCCAACGACATATGCACCCTTACAAAATGAGTTTGTTTACCAAATACTTAAGTGCCATGTGATCTGTGTAAAAGATAAATGGAGTAGCCAACAAGTACTGCCTAAACTTATGCAACACATAAATCATAGACAATGCTTCACACTCCATTGTTGTGTAATTCTGCTCAGCTGGAGTTAACTTTCTGCTTGCAAAACATAAAGGGTGATCAACAATCCCTTCTCCAGGATGTGCTAACACTACTCCAATTTCCATACCTGATGCATCCACATGCACATGAAAGGGCTTGTCCTAAGAGGGAAAGTGCAAAATGGGTATAGTAGTAAGCTTCTCCTTCAACGTATCAAAAGCCACTTGTTGCACCTCATCCCAGTGAAATCTTCCTTTATGCCTCAATAGTTCTTCCAAGGGCAAGAAATCCTAGCATAACCTTTGATGAATTTTTTGTAGTAACCCATATGCCCCAAAAATCCACATACTATGCTTTGATTGGCAGGCTCCTCCAAACCCAAAATAACAACTTTGGCAGGGTCCACCAATAAACCTTCCTTGCAAATAATATGACCTAGTAATGTGCCAAAAGGAGTAACAAAGACACATTTCTTAATGTTTAGAGAGATACTTAACTTCCTGCACCTCTCAAACATTAATCTCAAGTTGTCACAATGATCTTTTACTAATCCATACAATGTCCAATCATCCAGGTAGACTTGTAGAAACTTATGAATAGTCTTGAAATGTCTTGCACCACAATGCACAAAAATACAACAGGCACATTCCTAAGCCCAAATGACATAACTGTATAAGAAAAACTTCCCCATTTAGTGGTGAAAGTAGTCTTCTCCTGGTCTTCTTTTGCAATCCTTACCTAGTGATACCCTAAGAATCCATCTGTAAAAGAGTAGATCTCATGCCCTACTACACCTTCCAAGATTTCCTCAGTAAAAGGTGTTGGAAAAGGATCTATAACACATGCAGTATTCAAGTCTCTGTAGTCTACACAGATCCTTATCCTTCCATCTTTCTTGATACTAATCACCATTGGGCTAACCCATTTAGATTATTCAATAGCTTCAATGATCCCGAATTCCAATATTTTATCAATCTCTTCTTTTACCTTCACATGCACAGATTAGGATTCATCCTATAAGGCCTCTTCCTAATCAGGCATGCGCACCTTCCTTCAACTTAATCTGCATCTCTCCCAACAAGTGATGAAATCCTTTCAATTCATGGTATCCATGCGGAAAAAAATCCTAGAAGTCACACAGTAGCTCAATTATCTTTGAGACCTCTTGGTCTGTCCAGTAATCACCAATGATTGCTTCTTTTGGTTCTTCTATTGTGCCAATGTTGACCTTCTTTGTCTTCAATGGCTCATGGTAGGCATGTGCCTTCTCATCTGCACTATCCAAGACATCGTGCATACCCTCTGTATGATCAACATCTTGGTTCTCTATTTCTTCATCTTCTATCAAGTACACCATTTTTCCTTTCTCTTTTTCTAGGCAGGCACACTCAAACTATACTTCATCTGTTTCTTGTCCTTCCTCAAAGTGTGCCTCCAAATCAAGCTCCCCTAGAAAATCTAGGATGAGGTCCTCAGCTTTGGCACTATCTCCCAGAGTAAGGTGCTTGACTACCTGTAAAGCTTCATTCACTGATGGTTTAGAAGATAGATACTTAAAAGTCGGAATAATACCTGTCATCAACTCCTGCCAATTTCCTGTCTGATGACGTAACTCTGAATGGACATACCATGCACATGCACAACCCTGCAAGGTGGAATAGAACTTATGCACCCAGAGTGAAGGGGGTAAAGCTTCCAGGCATTCCATCCAGGTTATCTCACATTCCTAAACATGGTACAAGGTTGATTCCTTCCCATGATAGTCACATATCCTTGAAGGTGCATTGGTCTAGAGAAATCTAACAGAGAACATGATTCTTACCTCGTGCCACTCTATAAGATTATCCTAATGAGTCATCCACCAATGCATTGTTGTCCCACACAAGGTATAAACAAGCATATTCCTCTGTTCTACTTCACAGGTCCACTGGACTTCCATAGCACACAAAAAGACATCATGGTTACCTTCTCCCACTAAACTTGGTAATTGTCTTCCTCTCATATGCCTAACCAAATGCACCTTGACAACACGAGTCACAGTGCCCTTTAATTCTCTTCCAACCAACTCATAAGTCCCATGCACCCAATTATCACATGCAATGCTAGTCATATCACTCATGGACTGAGCATCATCCCACTGAATGACTCCTTCTCTTGATGGCTCAATAACCTCTGGGTCTCTGATGGTGCGCACATAAATTCTATTGATGTCTTCTTCCCCCAAAGGCTCGACATAAGGCGCATACCTACCATCTGTTAGTGGAATAATAATGCGCTCCTTATTCTTCTCAAACTGATGTATCCCTTGTTGAAGCACAAATCAACATTATTCACATAACACCAAGGGCATCCAAGTAATGCTAGAAAACTATCTTCCTCAGCAAGTGCTAAGACTTCAAAGTCCCCAGTGAACTTGGCCCCTTGAATGGTTATGGAAGCATCCTTCAAGACTCTGATGGGCATAGCTTTAGTTCTATTTTCCATGTACAACACATTTGAAGATGGCTGCAATGGTGGTCTCCCCATCTGATTCCATGCATCCAGAGTAAGAACATTAACCTCTGCACCTGTGTCAATTAGTATGTTGCTCAAAATCCATCCATCAACTACCACATTCAATGTGATCTCCTTGTCATAATCAAGACTATGAGGGGGAAAATTAGCATGCAAGATCTACCTCTTGCACTCACACATCCAGCATGTGGTACCTTTCCTCTCAACCATTCTCCTAATAGGGGAATGATATTTTCCTAGTGCAAGATCTTACATACCTCTTTGACATCATCAACATCCTTTAGAGGTATCTCAACATTCTTCACCTGTTCCAACTTCCATGACTTCTCTTTCAAGCACTGAATCTCTCCTAGCAAACTCCTAATTACCTCCATAGTCTCCTGGTAAACCTCCTTCTGATAAGTCAGATCAGGGTACTTCCCATGCAATACCTCTTCTCTTGTAATGAGAGGCCTCTTGCTTTGGTATTTCTCTAGCACGTGCAGCTTCAGCGCATGTAGTTACTAATACAGGCTCCAACTCTGTATTAGATGCTACCATAGGCATGAATAGGGTTCAACACATTTCACACTAACCATTCCCATGCCCTTTTCCTTCTTCTAGTTCTGGCTCATGTGATTATACAAGTCAGGGCACTCCTCATACTTATGTTTCTTTCCACACCATGAGCATTGCAGTAAATCTAGGCACTCACGCTTGTAGTGATCCATAGATCCACAATTGAAACAAGTTCCATGGGGGAATTCACTCCTTCCTCTGCTACGACCACCATGGCCTATGAATCCTCTGCAAAAGATTCTTCCCCTTCCTCTGCCATTTTTATGCACTTCATGTTGACACCCCTCATTCTTAGAACTATTCACAACGTTGGTCTGGATGCACACCAATATCAATTACATCATGAATCTGGTCTATCAACTGACAGTCCTTCATGTCATGAGTAGTAGATGTACAAATATTACAATAGCAAGACACATTCTTATGGAGTGCACATTGTAACAAAGGGCATCTACTTGGATCATGATCCTTGTGACATATTTCACAGTCTAATGACATGGATGCACACTGAATTTCGAGGGAAACTATCCTTGGTGTGTCCTTCTACTTCACAATCTGTACACCAAAGTCCACTATGAGTCTCATGTGTTGAATTAACAGATAATTTCTCAAGTTGCCTTTCCATGGAAGCAATATGTGCCTCAAAAAAGGGACTTACCCCATTATTAATGCTTCCTACGGCCTCAGTGCACAAAGCAACCTCCAAGGCCTCGCACATATCCATGAAAGTCTTATGTGAAAGTGCTCATCTGAAAGGTGTTATCAAGCCTCCAATGAACCACTGAGCATGCTGAGAGGGATGGATATCATAAGATAACTTTGACAAGAGAGTCTTAAAATGTGCATCATACTCTCACACACTCTCTACCATACCCTGTTGAATCTCCTTGAGCGCGTTGATGCTCTTTTTCTCAAATTCAGGAATATGAAATTCCACCAAGAAGGCATCACACAATGCAGTATAATCCACCACCATCTGATGTGGGTCATATTTTTGGTACCAGCTATGTGCATGCCCCTACAACATAGTTACAAACTGGCTTGCCTTCCACTCTGGGGTAGTGATCCCCTTAGCATGCCATAACAATTCACACTTGTGTACATGCTCTGTAGCATCCTCAACACCTTTATAATCAGGAAAATGAAGAGACATCTCATAAAATACCTGTTGATGGGGTTGTGGTCCTTGTCCACCAGATCCAGAACCTTGATTCCCTTATGTGTTTCCTCCACCACCAAATCCACTAGTTCCACTAACTCCTGACCCTCTAGATCCACCAGATCCTCCGGATCCTCCTCCTGTAGTAGGTACAGGGCCTAAAGTAGTGTTACTTTGTGTTCCCACCATTGTACTAAACTGAGCTCCAATAGTCTGTGAAGTTGAACTACTTCTAGACGTGATACCCACATTCTGTGAGCCCACACCTTGTCCAAATGATGTGCCTGACAAGATACCACCAAACACAAGGAAATATTTGTGTGGTCATAGATGGATGTAATGTAAAATGATATCTACCTGATGTTGTTTTCTTACCAATGCCAACCGAACTAGCAATACTTGTCTCAGAAATTGGAAAACTAAGTGCAAGGGTTTGGTCATCAGGTGGGTTCAAATGTGTGCCTATGGTCCATCTCCTTTCTCCATCTGATGAGCTCTCATCAGAAGCTGAGGGGGTTCTCCTTATGCATTTTCCAAGATGGGGTAGTATAGACTTCTCAGGTTCCACATCCTCCACATGAACCTCAAATCCTTCCCACAACATCTACCTCCAAACATCCATCATTCCTACAATCTCACGTTGTCTCACCAATTCCCTCTCTTGAGCTTCATTATACTTGATCCACCTCTCTTCTCTCTCCACTTCTATCGTAGGATCCACCATTTCTCACCACACCTTGCTTCCACACCCCGCACCTAGTGGGAGTTTAGCTAGCCATAGGAAACACTTCTAAACTCAGAGTGATGATCAAGATCTTAATGGCTAATGGTATAACATGCAAGAAAGATCCTCTTGGTTCTCACAAGAACTCAAACTCAACAACCTCTGGGAAAGAATAAGTAGAAACCACATACTCCAACGTGTAGCTAGTCAACACACCACTCCACCAACGATCAACAACACGAGTCCAAATCAAATCAACATCATGAAGCCATTGATAATCTTCTTGGGTCCAAACATGAGGTCATAATACCAACTCCTCCTCGATGCATACACTGACAACCATTCATACAGTTCTATTGGAAAACAACAAAATAATGTTCATAGAGCTCATGATACATATGCTCCTCTACCCATGTACGTGCATCAAAATCAGGTCCAGTGTTGAATCTCTATGCAAACTCATCCTCTATGTTCTTAAGCCAAGTTTTCACATTGTCCAAGGTCAAGCGTTCTGCCATCATACACCATTCTTGCAATAACTTCAAAAGAGGTCCCAGTAATGGAACCAAGATGTAGTCACTTTTCCTAACCCTTTAATTCCTAGGCATGCTGGCATATCACCCAACCTAAACTGGGAGCTCACCCGAAGCACGCGAAGGCACCAGACCCCTCTTCTATGTGAGCCTTATTAAGAATGTTACCATGAATAACAGAAAAATGTACAGACATAAATGCATACATTCATATAGACAGAGATAAAGAAACTAGATCCAAGCACAAATGCACCATAATATGAATGAATCATTATAAAACATAGAGGAATCAGATCTGAACCATGAGAAATATGAAGAACACAAACGTTTGGACCCATAAACATAGATATTCAGAACAATCCACCTCATATATTGATTCACAATTTCTTACAGTAGCCAGATTACATCAAGAGGGTCATAGCCAAACGAATAAATCAGGAAATAGCATCCTAACCCTACAAAATGACTCTACTCAAAGAGTTCTAGCCATGCTCTCTCCTATGCATCTAAAGTCTCTCTTACATCTCTTACCTCACATCACACATCTTCTTCGCATCCCCTGTTTTAGATCCAAATGCATTCTTAAATAGAGTGGGAGCTCTCCTTTACCACCTCAACATCACTCAAGAGAAAACCACATGCCAAATGTCATCATAACCCACCATACTCGAGTACCCTAAACATGCAAGTGCCAACTAAGCCATAACTCTACTTTATAGCTCTTAATCCCATCATGACAACCATATCCTAGAATATTCTTTCCTTGGGCTGCAAGTCTCCATGTTCTAACCTTATCCACTATCACACCTACCTGCATCCTCACGTGTTTTCCATGCAACACCATAACCCAAAATGTGGCTAAGTCTCAAACCCTTTTCTACTCCCGCGTGTAAACCTCTGTGTGCTCCATGTCCAACACTAGCCCTTTATTCCAAAATTGTTTAACTATTCAAGCTGTCTGTGCACAACTTAGTTATCCTTTTATTGATAGTTATATATTATATTTGGGATTAATAAGTTGTTTACTGTTGAATTATAATAGAGGATAGCTGTTGTTGTTGCATCATGAAGAGACGATGCTATCAGAGGTCATTTCCCACCAAATTATGGATATTAAGTTAATCTTTTAAACAATTAGCACACTGAGGACACCACTCAACAAACAAATAGTTATCAAGTGAAACAGATGAGGAGTTCCTTAATTCCTCCAATTGACACATCCACCATACCATTAATCATGGGTATTTATGATTTATATATTTCAATATGTTTGAAAATAAATGTAATTTCATATAAATATACATTAAACATTTATAACGTGTTTATATTCCTTTACTACAAAAACCTCCAATATCAAATGATTATATCATCGAGCTTGTGGTATCACAACAAAAATCGTGTATGAATTTGATCAAACACATGATCTAGAAATGTCTTCATTACCTCATTCTCAAGCTCTAAGTATGAATCTCATTTAAGTTGTATTTTTTGGCTATATTGTTTTAAACAAAGATTCAAGAAGCTGATAAATTTTTAATGATTAATTGCATTTTAGATTAACACCTACCAGTACCACTCTTAGTATTTTTAGACTACTTCTCTACAACAACTACAACAAGCCCCATCTACACCTCAACTACAATCTATGCAAATAAGTAATTTTTTTAATCATAAATGATAGAATGTTTTATTTATTTATATTTCAATCTTATTATGTTTGTCATTTGAATTTTCTCGTGTTATTTATAATTGATTATTGCAGTGCCTTCTCTACCTCCAATTCAAAATACATATGCTACTATGAGGAGGAAGATGCCACCGCCGCCACCTCCATAATAAAATGTCAGGACCAGGGGAAGTGGTAAACTTATTGCATTTATTGCTCTAGATTCAAGCACAGGAAACCTTAATTTCATAGTTGAGTTTCCAACTTTTTCTTGGGAAATGTTCTTAGTGCACGGGGTGTTTCTATTTTGAATGAAATTGATTTGGATGAGGAATATCTAGGTATTGAAAGCGGGGTTCATGCCCATGGAAATTTCAATCCCCAAGTTATGATTCATGGGACAAGGTAACCTTCTACAAGAAGAGAAGAAATATTAAATACACCTTCTCTAGTAAAAACTGCCTTAAACGATGATAAAAAAAACCAATTTTTCACTTGATAGTATGTTGGCTAACAATTTTCAAGCCACCATATTAATGATATTTTATCTAAGTATATTGAACAATTAGGATTATGGGAGTTTAGGGATAATTTTTTTATTAAATAAATAAATTCTCGATTTAAAAACCACTCCCAAAGACATATATTGTATTCTTTGGTTCAAAATGAGCCAATAAAGCTTGATATTTTTTTGAATCAACTTGTATCTGGTTCTGTATCTTTTAAAAATTATTATGATGATGAAGTGTTAGATATAATGTTGAATAGAATTGAGAATTCAAATGCAGAAGCACAAGCCTACCATAATATGTGGTCAAGAGACAAGGGCCTTGTAGTTATTGAAAATGCAGAAAGGGATAAGGATTTGGTAAGTCTTATTAAATTTTTAAATATGATTTACAATTATTTTAAATTTTATTAATTATTTTTTTTGTTTTGAAATACAGTTGAAATACCAAAATTTGAAAAATGAGGCAACACTGCTTTATGTGCATTTAAAAAGTGCAAGGAAAATTTTAAATGCAACAATTGATTTGAAGTAGAATAATACCTTAAGAAGGATAATAAAGGAGCATGGAATGGATCCAGAGATATTGTTGAAGAAGAAAATAAAAGAGGATCCAACGTTACTGCCTATTGGTGATGCAAAAAATCTAGAACGCAAAATTATTTCAAATACCAACGCAACCGTGAAGGATCTTGTTTAGTCAGGTGTTTTAAAATAAAGTTATGGTGCAGAGGAGACAAAAAAACAAAGCAAAAAATCTACTTCTTAAGGACGAAGCTGTAAAAATAAATTTTCATTTGAAAATCTTGTTGTAAAACTATTTAATATTTATACTATAAATATATATACTTTTTTGGTAATTTTCATCTTCTTAAGTTCTTCATTATATGAAAATATTGATAGTTTCAAATTTCAATCGATGTGGTGTTGTAGTTTTACTATATTAATGCATAAGTTCTTCAAATAAAATCATAATGTGATTAGAATACTCAATTATGTTTGGTATTACTATTATATAATACATTATTGATTATTATCATTTTCAAACACTTTCTATCGACATAAGTTGTATTTATTTTTTAACACAATACTATGCTAGAATACTATTATGATTTAAAATACTAGATAAAATAAGTATTAAATTTATTTATTAAATAACTCTCAACAACAAATTACAACACTAAAATTATTATTCAATAAAGAACATGTGTATGTACCAAATAACAAGTTACATACAAGTTATAAGTTATAATATGATATAAAATTTGATTTCTAGAAATATTATGTTGACTAAAGATGTATCATGTATTTCAGAATATATATATATATATATATATATTCTAGTAATTTTAATCTTCTTCATTATATGAAAATATTGAGAGTTAAAATTTATATGGTGTTGTATTTGTATTATATTCATGTGTAAATTCTCCAAATAATGGTATGATATTATATTGATTCAAAAGACAATAGAAAAAATAAGTATGATATTTCTCGAATAAAAACTCTAAAGAACAAATTACAAGATTGAGAATATTATTCAAAAAAGAACATGCTTATATTAAAAATAACAAGTTACATACTTATAATATGATATGGAATTTGATATCCAGAAATACTATGTTCATACACACTTCTTTAATCAATATCAAGTAGCTCAAACATATCTTGAAAATTTTGGTCTCCAAAATTCAAATTGTTATCTAATCTTTCGCTGTTATTTTCACTGTTTCAATGATATCCACTGGCCATGTATTAGAATTATAGACCCCTCTCTTCTCTGTAAGAGAATTCCATACTACCATTACTCATTCATAAGGAAATGTGTCCACATCATATCGTGAACCATATAATCTCAAGGGTTTTTATCCAATCTATTTCGATTTTTTTGATTTAACAAATTTTAATGTGCTATAAACCCATTCATCTTCAAATGATCCCAATATCATTGTTTGGCACAATTCATACAATCATAAATATTCACTAATGCTTTCCTGTAAGATGTTACTAGGATACAACTTTTTCCATAGATGTGTAATAGCTCCATTATTTGTTGGTTCAATTAGTAAGTCATATTGTTTGACCATTGCAATGCCAAAATGAGTTGATTGACATGAAAGTAATTCCTTTTGAAGAAGACCTTTAATTTGAACTCCGTTACATTCAACTAATTTTCCAAAATGCTTAATGAGAGTACCCACATGTCTTTTATATGTATCGCTTAAAGCTTTGTTACCTGCTGCAGGATTCCAAAATATAGGATTGACCACTCTCATAGCCTCAAGAATCTCATCCCTTTTAAGGTGATCTTTGATCTCATTGGATAAGCATTGTGATTTTTTTGCAATTTGATTCTTGTTCGATATATAAGAGCTTCATATAAATTATGTGTTACATGCACTTCTTCAATGCTTGATCCAACAATTACATTAAAATGTTACCTTCTAAGCCTCTAAACTGGGCATATAGGACAATCAACCATGAGTTCCATAGATTTGGATCTAAAAAATTTCTTATCTATTTCCTTAACACTTCATAATCACCTTAAACATACTTTAAACATATTGATCATCAATTTGTAATAGGTTTGATAGTTTCGTCTCAGTATTTGACAATGTTCTTTGTCTTAAGAACCCTAGAACAAGGTATTACAAACTATGAGGAGGGGTTTCAAGTTCATTTTATGTTAATTGAACATTGTGAAATTTCTTAATATATTCAAACTCACCAATAGACATTTGAGCCACTCTATCAAATTTAATACTCCATGACATAGATTATAGTTCTTCAAACAAACATTCAAGGAATGCCAAACCGAATTCTTAGTTTAGATGCTTTCAATCATTCACATGCAAGATAGTTACCATACCTTTTACCCTTCAACCACAATACCAATTTTGTTATATCCTTAGTATTAATCCTCTAGCATCCTTTGTAGCATCAAAAATATGAACAATACATTTTCTTACCTTTTTACAAAATGAATAATACTTCTTGCACATATGTGTCTTTTTGGACATTCTAACACCTTTATACTTCTTCCATGCCCTCTTTGGGACTATACAATCCTCACATACCTATGTAAAATAATTAATAATCCATAAAAAAAATTCATAAGACAACCATAATCATTCACACATTATTTTATAAACATTCATCACATTTTTACAAGTATTGCTCAAGAAAATCCTTTGATTTTTTACTCCCTTTGAAATTACAAAGCTTCTTGAGCCATTTTGGATCTGATACAAAGTTTCTTCTTCCACTACAAAACCTCCTTGCTACTCACATCCTCTATAATTCAAATGCTTCTATGCAAATGAAGTGAATGGAGGTAGTTAGGGTTCTAACCAACTAACTTACCTAGGATTAGGCTAACCAAAGTGAGTTAAATACTTGTTAAGGTCAAGGAAGTCATGTCTTAGGTGATGAATATGCTCCATGACCCCTTTTTACATCCTTTATTAAACCTATTCTAAAACCTAGACCTATAACACATTATAAAGACAATTCAAATATTTAAAATTTGGTTTTAGAGGAAAAAATCCAAATACCACTTATTACATGCTAAAAGAGCCCAAATGGACTTGATACATGTCAAGACACTCAAATGGACCCTCACAACCTAAGATAACTAGGAAAAAACAAAATTTGATTAATTATAAGTGATTCTCCTACATCAAGAAGACACTTCATGGTGAGAAAGAGCTCACAAGAATGCACAAGAGACTGCGAAAAGGTCACAAAAAGGTGAAAAAGGATTGGATGAGGCATAAGAAGAAGCAAAAATGTTGGAAACAAGCTTATGGGATGAAGAATATGGGACTATCTTTTCTAATAGTCCAAAGTGTGGTTCTACCACTCACTCAATATATTTGAGGTGGAACTCAATTTTTAAGTACCTTGGGTGTTTGATGTAAGAACATCCCAAGTTCAAGACAATCCTACACAAGTTTTGAATAAGTATGGGTGTGCACGAGCATGGAAGGCATGACGAATAAATAAAACAATCACACAGATGTGAAAAGGTGATTGTGTGAAAGTGCATAGAAGCTTTACATAATGAATGGGGAGAGTGGATTGAGTGTAGAGTGTATAAAGGGAGAAGGTATGCAATAGTGTGCGGGGATTTGGAAAGGTGTGTAGAGTGAGGTGAGTGGGAGTTATGTGGAGAAGAAGAATAAGCGATGCATATGGGAATGGTGCATAATAATGTGCAGAGGTATGTTGGCACATATTAGATGAACGGAGATGTGTGATGTGTGTGAAGGAGATTCACACAAAGAAGGAAATAACAAAGGATGTGCGGGAAGATGAGTGAAGGAATTGTGCAATGGTAAGGATTGTGAAGGAGGTGTGTATATGTTTTGAGAAGTTATAGAAGGTAGTGGTATGTGTGATAAGAGGTGAAGGTGTAGCTCGAGACCATGAGTGTATAGAAGAATGAAGAAGAGGTGTGGCTATGTATTTAATGAAAAAGTCTACATAGGTGATTTGATAGTTGATAGGACATCGAAAATTAACAGAAAGAATATAAAAAGGGAGGATGATCATATACAACTATCATATAATTATAGCTACCATACTAACACAACATAGACTTGAAAGAATCTAAGTGAAGGTATCCTAGATCATTAATGACATTAGGTGTGGGAGATAAAGGCAGTATGCATCTAGAAGGATCTAGCTCACCAAAAGGGGAAACCAATGAGGAGAGAGAAGCGGGAAAGCATGATTATAACAAGAGGTTGAGTTCATTATTTTGGGATTAGCATGGGTGGAAAGAAAATAAAACAACGAAGGTTGTTTAATGTGCATATAAGGAATGAGAAATCCAACTAAGAACGAACAAGTGTATGTAGGACATTAGAGCCAAATAGAGGAAACCAATCTAGGTTAACTCCTTAGGGAAGATGCCATAGAATTTTTAAAGCTCCATGAGAATTTGAACCCTCATTAGAGAGAGCAGTTTCATGTAGATACCATGAAGACAATAAGAAATCAATAGAAATATGAAAAAAATGTAGTTCATTGAGTGGCTCTATAGTGGGGGAGTCCTCTGCATCAATGATGCCCTAGTTAGTTGTCATTGGACATTTTATATTGTATTGAGTTGCTTGCGTAAATGATCTAATTTTTTTTACCTTAGGAATTTGACATAGTTTTGATCCCATGATAATGTGGGGTTAGATTGGTGCCACTTGCCTCCCGTCGATGGAATGTTTTAAGAAATATAATGAAGTTATTAATCAATTTGCTATGTGATAAATCCAGGTTAATTGTATTAAGATTTATAAATTCTTGGAATTTTTCAAATATAACTATTTAAGATATCTTCATACAAGTAAATGTACACAATTTTAAAAACTATATATAGATGTAACTAGTTTCAAAAGGTAAATGTGGGTACATTTATAAATAATAGTTGAATTAAAATAATAAGCTATAAATAAGGTAAAAAGAAAAAAGAGGATATGAAATGGTGTTTACTATCGATTTCTAACTACGCTGAAGATGTCCCCCTATGGGAAAGGCCCTTCCAGACATTTCCGTGATGATATTAAATTTTACGGCTGTCACTGTTGAGAAAAATCATGAACGTTAGCTTATTAGGGTTACATATTTATCTCCTTTTGTAAGTCTAATTTAACGCATAATGGCGCTGATTTTAGGACGGCTATTAGCAAGAGATCCATTTAGCATAGTTAAAGTTGCAATTTCTTTAGTACTTGCATTGATTTTGATCATCATGGCAAGTGGGACGCATGGCTGGGTGGTTTGCAAAGCCTTGCTTTGAGGATTTTGAAGTGGTTAATGGAAACAAGAACTTACCATCGCTTTCTATAGTGACGCCTAGCTCCACAAAAGACTCATCTAGAAATTGGGAGAATGATTAAAGTTTTTCACTGAAGTCATCTTTTTGTTGCTTCTCATTTTCCTGTCACTGGAGAAGATTGGAAACTATTGCAGGAATAAAAAAAAGTTTTGAGAGAAATAAGATCGATAGCTCTCCATCATGCGAGAGTATCCTGGGGTAATGGTAATCTTGCATCACCAAAAAATATCAGTTGGTGGCACCTATTTTCTTGGTGCTTTGGCATTCATGAAGATGGATTTTGGATTTTAAAATAAGAGATTCAAAATTTTCAATGAAGGGGAGGACGTTGTACACCTCTTGAAGTATCTTGAGTGAGCTCTAATGGCTGAGCATAATCAGTTGCTTGTAATTATACTTCTGATGCATTAATGAGGAATGTTATTTCATCTGTATAGACTGTTATGTTTTCCTTTTCAATTATTTTTGGTACTACTGTTCTTCTTTTGAGTGGATTAGCTATTTGAGTATTTGTCTTGATGTATAATCAGCCGGTTGTAATGTTTTATGAATGCCCTAGTTTGAGTGTTTGTTTTCATGTTTTGTGGGTAGATATGTGTGCATTAAAGGATGGATTAGGAGTAGGGTAACTTCATCAAAATAACTAGATGAAAATTTAGAGCCACATATCCATTCCACTAGACCAAATATTCCACCAGAAATTATCTGGTGGATCCTTCATTAAACGTACCATCAACCCTTGTCTTAATATGTCTCAGAGATATTAACCAAAAGAGGTTTTGTTGTAGTATGTTTTTGGAAAGAAAATTCATCATTTAATCATTGCCTTCGCAAAATTTTAAAAAAAAAATCAAGTGATTTACATCATTTAGTAAAAAGTCCCAATTGAAGTTTGTGACCTTTTTGAAATTTTTTGAGATTATTTGAAGTCCCAGTTGCGGATTGTGATCTTTTTGAAGAACAAGATCATTTATGTCATCCTTGGCATAGACTAGTCTAATATGGATAAAGGAGTAGAAACATGTGACTACCACACATTCAGTATTGCTGATACCATTCGGCATAGGGAACAAAGATCCACATATCCACCAATAAGAAGAGTTTACATCTATTGGGAAATTGATCGAGGAAAAGTTACAGTACTCTGATGATAATACATGTGATACTCACTCACATGATAACGATTGTCTATATGTATGACTAGGATAAGTTTATTTAAAGGATTCCAACAAAAGACCTGAGATAGAGAGAAGGCTTTACATCTTATTGTAAAGAGAAAGGGGAATACATTGGTTCAGATACTCAAACAGAGGAACTTTCTTAAAAAAAATAATACGTCAACAAAAAATCACAAGAACCATCATTGATTTCTTTGAGAATGGTTTCTTCCACTTTGGAATGAGAAGAAAGTAGCGCTAAAAACAAAATTATTGTGACTGCAGTCAGGACAATGTTAAGGCACCCCAGTGCAGTGGAGGAAAGACAAATCACAACCTACCCTACCAAAGAGAATTGTGAGCACATATATGGTAAGTAAAATCCAACCCCACCCAATCAAAGGAATTTGTATAGTGATTCTTTGCATGTAATTTTTTTAAGATTGGGAAGAATTTTATACAGTGTTACAAAGCTTGTTGATGGTGTTCTGCAAGGAAGAACTACCTCTGTGTTGTGCTATGGAGTGACAGGGGTAGGAAAAACCTACACAATTCTTGGAATGGTAGGGATTCCTGGTGTCATGGTCATTGTGATAAAGGATTTTTTTGCAAAGCTTGAAGAGTTGAGATTTAATGGTGAACATGTTGTTTGGATTTCTTATCTTGAAGTGCACAATGAAGCTATGAAGGATCTCCGGTCACTTGGTAAGGCTCTTATTCTTAGAGAGGATAAACATGTGTGTTATATTCCCCTCCCAAGATTTTTGTGTGAACAATTTCATTTCCTTTGTTGACCTAGATTAACTAATCTTGGGCCTTTTGTTCAAGGGTAATGTGTCTGTAGGGCTCAGTCAACATAAAAAAAATTCCGCTGAAGAGTTATGATTTTCTCATCGATTTCCAAGCTCATTTTACTTTTATACAAAATAATGAAGGCCTATCAATGAAAAACTTCAATGATTGGGAATTTGGGTCTTCCAAGTAAATGACCTTGCTCCATAGGGGCAACCAAAATAGAGCAACTGAGGAAACCAAAGTGAAGGAAACCTCATCTCGATATCATGTTATTATGCAAGTTTGCACTTCACAATCCTAACAAGTCTGTTAATTTTACACAATTGCAATTTGAGTTGGAAGCATCAAGCATCTGAATCTTGTGAGTCTTCATGTATATTCTATTTCTCCACATGGAAAACTTGTTGTTTTATGATTACATGGTAAATGGAAGTTTGTGGGACATCCTACATGATGAGTACAATGATTATGTTATGAAAAAAATGGATCTGTACATTTTAGTACATTGCAGATTCATATTTTGAAATAGAAGAACCCTATAAATCTCTAACCTTATACTAAATACTGAATACTAAAGCAAACTCTTATATTTTATGAAAAAATTATCACTACACAAACACAATTATGGAGTGAAGGTTTATATAGTTGCCAAAATGGCTTTGGTATTTTTGTGCTTATATTTGTGTTCTCTACAGTGTGAAGGGGGATTACATTTTTGTGCTTACTTATATCTCTCCTCCCAGGTGTGAATATAAGTTATGCTATTTTTAAATAATGCTTGTAGCACCATAGCCAATTATATATTTCTCATTTGGATTTTTTGTGGTTCTCATTATGTCATCGTACATGCACATTTTAATTGTAGATATAATTACAGATAAATTACAAGAATAATATTCTTATTGGGTTTGTGTTCTCTTTAAATTCTTTGCTTGCATGATCCTAGGTCATGTTGACATGGAAAAGCATAAATGTAGGTCCAATATTAATCTTGTGATGAACTTCCACCTGGTTAGAGGATTGAACTGATATAACAAGAAAAGGATGTAGGTCCAATAAGAGTGACAATGGTTGGGCATTGAAGTGAAATTTGTAACCAATTTTTTAAATTTGGTATGGACATGAATTGCTTGAAAAAATACCCCAAAGAATTATACTTTGAATGCCATCCAATTTTCTTATTCTTTCTATTCTAAACCTGTCAATTTGGTTGTTACTTTTGTCCTACTCTTCCTATCCTCTCAGATCCTATTCTATGTCAATTGATTTATGTGCATATCGTCTAGTGCTCAAACCAGAAAAAAATACCTTCAATCCAGAACAGGACACTCTGTTCATGTAGCTAAGCTGCAGTTTCAAAAAATGATTCTTCAATATGTCAGATACACAAGATTTTCATCATGAAAAAAATAAAATGAACAAGCTAATCATAACTTTCAGGATTTACATCTTTAGTATGTTTAACAACTAGATGTGTGCCTCACTAAAGGTCAGCCGTTATCAAAATATCTCAATTGGTTATATATGATAGAATTCTGTTGTTTCATAGATCTTCTCAGATGGCATTAAACTTATGTTTGGTATTCTTATGTCTAGTTTGTCAATTTTAATACGAGCATATGCGTAGCAACTGAGACAAGAAGAAATTTTCCAATATTTTTGAGAACTGCAGTGGACACATTTAATTTATGCGTTATCAGAAATGAGGTCTTGGACTATGTATTTTACCTAATAAGGATCCAAGAGTGGATGATGTTGTGTTATACCAATGTAAGAAAATTTGAAAAGGTGAATACTTGTAAGGCAATGTATCCATGAATACATGGTGTCAATATGTTTGATATGTACTAATCTTACCTTATCCAATGTACTTAGAACGGTAAATCTATTCTATCTAAGACAATGCAGATGTAAGGGTAAATAGTGGATTTCTTTACTAGAGGTCATCAATTTAATATTGCTTTTATAAATGTATAATAATGTTTGCAAATGATTCTACATCTGAATTGATACAATAACTACAAGGATATTTTGTGATTCTGTAAAGTCTGCCATGACATTACGTATTGTGACCAATGGCATTACATATTATATATATTCTTAATTACCAATTAATGACAAGAATAATTACTTAAATTTACTCTTCTTTAAGAAAAGGGACCATACTTTAATTTCATTTTTTTCTAGATTTATTGCCACTTGTTTTCTATCCTCTTGAGAATTTGATGGTTGTATGTTTGTTCCTATGTCCTAGAGGATGATAGTGCTTGTTTTGCTATTAAAGGGCACTGTAACTTAGAATAATATAGTAGTAACCAATAATTGTAGTAAATAACAACGAAGATATTCATGAAAGTCATCTTAACTTCAAAATTAGTTGTCACCTTTGAATGTAGGCAAAGAATATTAACTTTAATTTAAATAGTTTGTGGTTATTTATCATCATGAATTCTAGTGATCTCTGTTTTGCTTAGCTAAACTACATTAGATTAATTAGACAAACTTTATTTCTTGCATTAATCCACTTATAAAATATGCAAATGTACAGAATTCTTGGTGTATTCATGTTTAGTTCAAATAAAATAGTCTACAAAATGCTACCACTCATGATATAAGATTTGCAAATGTATATGTACGAATTTGTAACAAATTTGAAATGTAGAGATAAACCTTAAATGTAATGCTTCATCTATATTTCTACACTTACAAAATCAATCACACCCCTTATCAACATCAACTACAAAAGTAATAACTATCCCTCTAAATCAAATAACATATACTCTTCGACATTCACATTGCATTGTACACATGCGATTGCTAGTTTATTACTTATTATATTTAATTGTCCACTATTTTAAGAAAAAAAAAAAAAAAAAAAAACATTTCCTGCCTTTAATATGATATTTTTATAAGGATTGTCCTCACTTAATTTTTTAACATGAGAAATTTTAAATACATGGGAAATAAATTTAGTGCTTTCTAAGATGAAAAAATTAGTAGTTGTATCTTGAAGGCAATCCTAGGATGCCTGTAAGGAGGATGAGATAAGAACGGTTTCTCCTCCGAATTTTCTGATCCCCTTTCTTTCCATATCACCGTTTTATGTTCACTACGTGGAAAACTTCAGTTAATGCATAGCGCACTGAAAGTTGATAGTCTGTAGACAGTACTAGGCTTTAACAAAATTTTAAACTAACAAGGATTATTAAGTCAAAATTGGATACCTTAAAGACAATATAAAGAAACCCAAAAATGTTAGTAACTTAACTTTGACAAAGAATTATACATTCACAATCCAATCTTACTATTGGTTTTCGTTAAGATTCGTTATTCCACAATCTAGTCAAGAAATTGACCAATTAGGGTTTTGATCTTCTTTGAGTTTGGCAGGGAGAATACCAAACAATTAACAATACCCATCGCATCATTAAATAATTACAGAGAGCCCATTATTCTCATCAGATCACTCCGGTTGTGCCCCCTAGATTCGACCCCCGCGCCCTGTTTACTTACGGTTGCAACCCATAACTAGGGTTTCAACACTCTTAGGGTTCTCAATATTTGTTTTTTTTTTGCATTGCAAATTCGCTTATGCCGAGGATTATCGCGGCACAAATCGCAGCAGGCAGCATCACAAGCGCAAGGGTTCGGCGGATTATTATTTCATTATTGCTACGGATTCTGATATTGAGGAGCCAAATTAAATCTTTAAGTCCTCATGGCCATGGGGATTTCCAAAGCTAATATAGGTTAAATACATACCTAGGATGCAGTCAAATTAAAATTAGGTTCACCAACATCATGTGAAAATAAGGAGAAAAGCATAAATTCAGGGGGAGCTTTGTCGATATATTAAATGCGTTGGAAATATAGCGTTGGGAAGGTGGGTGTTGGAGAAAATTTGTTACTACCTTTCGCTGCCTTTCGTATTTGGACCTTGGATTCTAATAATTCGATTCTGATAGTTGTGCTTGCAGGGATCTATCAATCACAAGACCCGCAGGCATAAATCTAAGCAGAGGTGGGTGCTTCCAATGGTATGTTGCAGAATATCTAGGGTTTAGTTTGTGAATAGTAGCAGAAGTTGAAGGAAGCACTAGAAAGTAAGGATAAGCTTATCCTTTGGCAAGGACGAGGGAGGAGATGGTAGGGGTAAATTATGACTTAGGGTCATAGGGGAGATGGTGATTTCAGCAGTCAAAAAGGAGGCGGTGGATCCCAATTTAAAGAGAATTCTCATAGGTCATTGTTGATGTGTTGGCTAAAGGACTCCATGTTCCTAGAGGTTTTGGATGCATCCACCAGAAAACAGGCCTATATAAGCAAGTATACTACTGACTTCCCAGAATTGCAAATGCCTAATGAAGAGGCTATTCGTCTCAAAGAGAACGGGTCGGAAGAGTTACAGGTTGGTTTCTCTCTCTTATTATTATCCTAATTATTGCTTTGGTTGTTCACTGGTGAATATCTGTAGAGAAAGCTTTTACATGTGTTGCGGGATAAGCACTGGAACTAGCATTCATAAGTATATATGTCCCAAACCATAAGCATCCACAGGCCATAGAACTAACCCTGAGTAAGATAAAGCCACACCAAGCATTGCCACAACTATACGTTGGACAAAGTTGCAATCCATTTAGTATTGTGGTGCACATGAAGTTTTATGTACTACTATAAATGGTGTGGTGTGTATATTCTATGTATAGCTACAGCTCATAAACATTGATATACCACAGACATAATGGAAACACATGAGAGTTGACTTATAGTTGCATACAATATTGCACATACATTAGGAGAACTACATGGAGTTTTCTCCCACTTGTAAGGTGGATGCGATTTAAAACCGGTGTGATAAATCTTAATAAGTGTCTATTGTTACCATTAAGGTACCATCAATTACTCCGAGTGTTTCATTAATGTCATCATTATTTTTATCTATTCATGATTAACTATTCTGTGCTCACATGTAGAATATAACAGCATTCTTAATGTTCTTTTGTAGGTAAATCTTGGGTGAGGTTATGTGCCACAACCTTGCGACATCTGTTGCGAGTTATAAGCCACCAACTTGCGTTGGTAGTTCTTGGGTGAGATTTATAGGCACCATAAGTTACTAGCAATGTGGGGTAAGTATCTGGAATGCATTTGTAAGATTTGTATAGCATGGGACTCAGACACATAATTATTACCCTAGACACAAGTTATATGCTACAATACAAGTTGGAGTTACTACCACCATATTGTGGGGGAACATATCAGTATTGGAGTCTATGCTCCACCCTGCACTTCTAGATGGGGGGGGGGGATTCTAATATCATCCTATGTACCTGCTATATTCACATAAGTAACCATCCTGGTTTTTGTTTCACCAAATTGATACCATCAACTACTCTAAGAGTGATATTCTTCATTCCATAGCTACACTATTACTCATCAATGTGACAAATTAGTGCATGCCCACGTTAGAATTAGTAGTGTTTTTACATGCAATATTGTTATGACCTATTAATCTTGGGTTAGGATATGTGCCATCTTTATCGCGCAATGGGGTTAGGTTTATTTAGACATGGGTCAACAATGGATTAGTGCCCCCTTGACATTTGTCACATTGACATTCTTCTACATGTCTACCTACTGCGGTTCTACTACTGCCTTAATGCAGCGAGGGGATTTAAACCTAGGTTACCATTACACCTCAACCACAATTAGTGCTTTCGTGCCTATAAATGCTATGGTGCCTTTTATATTGAACCCATGTCTGATTGTTGCCACATGTGGGACTCTCTATGGATGTTATACTGGCGATATGGGTGACTTTTCTGGGAATATGTGCTTTTATTTATCATGTGAGGATCGGTAATGGCCATTTTTTACCTAATCAGCTTTCTGACTACCCTTAAATTGAATTTTTATGTTTCTGGGAAATACAATGTTTGCTTAGTTTTTAAGAAGTGTCAAGGTTATCGGAACTACATCAGTATCAGGAATATTGGAAGTACACATATCTATGGTCTTCTTAAGGATGATGAAATACAATTCACACACTGGATTTATGAGAATTCCATGCCAGTCAGTACATGATTTTTGTTATGTGTATTACCTTGTGACAGAGATCAGGTTTAAGATTCATAACTAGAATTGTATGAGCTCAAGTCTTATCTTCTGTAAAAATATGCTTCTAGGATCCACTTCATAACTGAAGATTGTATTCATCTTATCTACCTTTTTGGAGGAGGGTTCAGATATTTTTTCGAAATCTTGTGCTGGGTATACATTTTTCTGCAAAATGCTTACTGAGTGGGTCTAATAATATGACTACATCTTCCATACATGAGCCCATGTTTTGTGTTCTATGTACTTACTTATATGGAATTTTCATGCAGAGCTCTTGAAGCTTCAAGATGAACTTCGTAATCTTGCAACTTGAGAATATTAGCAATTGAAAACCGGTATCCTCTACGGCTTCTAGGGTCATAGAGTCTGGTGACAGGGATTCACAGTGGAGGGACTGGTGCACCCTAGAGAGACTTCCTAGGAAAACCATACTTCTTCAAGAGACTCTCATCAAAGGGATTCCTACCTAGGATTACAAAGCTGGGAAGCATGAAGGGAAGACAGGCCCAGGGGTGACAGGCCACAAAGATTGGATTAGGTTTACAGAGGAGCATAAAACTAAGACTAAGAGATTTCACAAAGAAGAATGGCCATAAGGAGTGATTAATACAAAGGTTTTACTGATCAAGCACAAAGGATGACAAGCAACGTGATGAAAAGCCCAAGGAAGACCGGCATAATCTAAGCAAGATCCTTCTAAGGATGATAGGCATCAGATGAATCAGAACATAGAGATGATAAAATAAAATCTGTTAATGTCCATAAGGAGGATATGTCAGAAGACAGGTACAAGAGATGAAAAAACTTAGAACCGACTATGTTACAGGGTATGATAGAATAGGCTTACTAAGATGAAAAATATCTTAAACAACAATAAGCTTCAAGATCTATTCACTCAAACCCTTCTTCCCTTTTTTAAGAATCATTTATTTTTTATAAGTTTCACTCATTTCATCACTTATGTCACATAGTGAAAAAGCATGAGGTTAAGCTCCTTACCATGAAAAAACTCAAATATGTTGCTAATGAGACTAACAAAACTGATTCTAAGATCTAATATAAGGTTACTTTTAGGCATGTATATATGTTACCTCTCTTTCTCTCTTGTTCTATTTCTTATTATTTGGAATGACCGATATTGCATGTTTTAGATATAATACACTCTATATTGTGTGGATGATCAATGAATATAATGAGCTTGCTTTGATCTTAGCTGGTAATGCCTCTTGGTTTATGTTACAATCTTGATCATGGGAAAAATGATGTTGTCTTGGGGAACAAATAAACAACTATATTATTATCTCTTTGTAACTCTAAAGCTCAATGAGGTATACGATTTGTCAATTGTACATGAAGACTTTTTGGGATGCGGGAATAATATGTAAAGCTTGTTAGGAAATATGTTTCTTTATTTATTAATGAAATATAGATTGTTTTTTAAAACTTGTTATTGTGCTCTTGGATGTTCTATGGAAATAAACACTGAGTTGACATAATGTTGGCATGTAAAATTTCTTGGCATGTAAAATTTCTAGGCATTTTACTTGACAACCCCAAAGAAATTTTTTGTTGCCTATTGAGAAACCTAGTCAATAATTGTGAAATTTGTCTCTTTGCAAGTATTAACTCATGTGAAATATTTTAGGAGCCTTGGGAGGTTTTAGAAATCCATATTATAGTTATTGGAAAGATTTAAACATCTGTTGCATGATGATATACTCAAAGTAAGATTTTAGAAGCATTGGGAATGGAAACCTTGTTGGAGTGAGTATATTTTACTCACTAATAAGTTAAGATTATTATAGGGAGTAGTTTTATTTTGTTAGTTGTTGGATTGAATATTTTTTCCAACATATTATTTGTTTCATGCAACAAAATTATGTTAATGAAGCTGACTCCATTGCTTACTTATTAGGCACTCCCACTGGCATGAACAGTGGGTCTTAGAGAGGAATATACATGTTATTTTATATTTTGAGTTGAATAATCATGGAGACTCTCATTATTTAATCCTAATTTGATGTGTGTCATGAATTTCTATGTTATGCAATGCTTTTTAGGATATGGTGATGATTATGCTACTAGAGTGATCCTGGACTAAGAGTGTCCATCTTTATGATATGTTATTGGTTACAAAGTAAGTAATTCACTCAAATCACTTATTGACAGAGCTCCAGTATTTGTTCGCTCCACTCTTCATGAGGATATTTAGCAAAAAATGAATTCCAATACACCTTCACTTAGGCATGAACACCTTGAGAATATTAATGTCATACATGATCATATTGGCACACTTTCATATGGTTCCTTATATGCACCAGTGATTGATTTCACATCAAAGCATATGTAGGTGTCTTCTTAAGCCATTTATGTCCATTTGGGATGGATTTATAATCATTTGTGGTGACAACATAAGAATTAATTTAGAGAAATATACAGGTATGGCTCCTCCACCATTCATATTATTACTCCATTTTCTTCCCCTCTTGCATTGTAATGCTCCTTGTTTTAAGATATTTTCTTTAGTAGGTGTAGAGTGTATCTCCTTTTTTGAGATATTTATATCTTTATTTTTTACACTTTTTTAGGCTTTTTGAAAATATCTCTTATGGTAGAGCTAGTCTGGTGAAGAACAATGTCTAATTGTAATTGTTCAAGTAGTTGGTTTAGCCATTCATACAAATTTGTGGTGTCACTCTACTCATTCAGTAGTATGGAAGGGTGTGGTGTTGATCCTACTTATTCGGGTGTTGTGTTCCTTTCTCTTTTGTAGTTAGTGGACCAAATCTTTTAGCAGTAGATTGAATTATCTTTGGTGATTTTTTGCATTATCAACATCACCTCTGATAGTCTCCTTTAGTTATATTTTTCTCTTGTTCTCATGTAGAAATGTATATATTATGTTGAATTAAAGTGTCAAAGAATCCATTGATAGGCTTCTTGCATGGATTTATTCTGTTGAATTATAGTGTCAGTTGGTTTGGATTTTTGTGATGAGTAGTGGATACAGACCATAGTGCAGACCAAACATCTTCTTCAACAGAGTATGATTTTTTTAATCCTTTCTTCTTGGGACGCCTTGTAGCATGATATTGTCATCTCTACTTTTTTTATTCTTTTTACTAGTGTTTGGGTACATTGTGGTGACTATTTTTCATCCTTGGTAAATATTTTTCCTATTTATTATAAATGGGTACCTTATCAGGCCTAGTTTTCATGACCCATTAATCTCCTTATTTTTCTTTTCTCACTCCCTATTCTACGCTTAAGGGAGGGTGTTGGAGTGAGTATATTTTACTCACTAATAAGTAAGCTAGGGAGTTATATTATGTTAGTTGTTGTACCAAATATTTTTTCCAACGTATTATTTATTTCATGAAACATATTATTTTTGCATGAAACCAACTCCATTGCCTACTTATTAGGCACTCCCATTGGCATGAACTATGGGTTTTATAGAGGAATATACAGGCTATTGTATATTGTGAGATGAATAATCATGGAGAATATCATTATTTTATCCTAATTTGTTATGTGTAATGAGTTTCTATGTTATGCAATTCATTTTATGCTATGGTGATGACCATGATTTTAGAGTGATCCTAGACTGAGAGTATTCATCTCTATAATAAACCTTTCATGAACTAAGATGTTTAGGCCCTAATGAAGTATCAACTTGTATAATATGTTTCAAGAGATCCGAATGGATCTGGAATCCCTATCAATATTAAAATGAAATCTTATGGATTTCCTCACATGATCATGACACTAGTTTTGATCTTGGCCATTGTAGTTTTTCTCCGTAGCCAAAAACTGCATATTGCCTTGTTATGACTATTTTGGTCATTTTTGGGTTTTTTTCTTAAAAATCAATATGTAAGCACTTTTAGATCTTAAAAATTGTTGGAATGAATTGATTGGATGGTTTTCAGTCAAAATCACGTATCATACGACCTCAAATTCCTACTTTTTGTATGATAATGAAAGTTACACTATTCAACTCCTAACCAGGCCTTCAGATGCACTTTTTAAAGTTTTAGTTCCTCCTCACAATCAAAATTATTCTTTTTCACCTTACTTGGTTCTAATTTGGAGTTAAAATTGTGCTTTAGTTCCTTATGAGAGTCAAAAATGTGCTTTTGGTAACTTGCTTGGCTTTCCATGTTCTAATTTCTTGTTGACTTGCACTTTTTGCACCTCAATTTCCTTATGAACTCCAAAAGTGTGCTTTTGGGATCTCACTTGTTCTAATTTCATGTTGACATGCAATTTTCGTGCTTTGAGTTCCGTATGAACTCCAAAAGTGCACTTTTGGGAAATCACTTGTTTTAACTTCATGTTGACGTGCACTTTTTACACCTTGAGTTCCTTGTGAACTTAAAAAGTACACTTTTAGGAACCTCTTGTCCGTTCCTCCATCAAGAAATGCACTTTTGGGAATCTATAGTTCCTCCTTTCAACAAGAAATGCACTTGTGGTAACATTTAGTTCGTCATAACCTTCCAAAATGCACAAACCCCCCAAATGGGAGTTGGAATTCACTTAAATTCATTCCCAAGCTTCTCAACAAAATTTTAGGATAAAATTTCACTCCCTCTTTCTCCTTCAAATCCATGAAAACTAGATCCATGACGTAGCTTCCAAAAACACTTGTTTTCTCATTACCAGTGACTCCATGGATGAAAAACCTTGAGATTTTTCCAAGATACTTTATTAAAAAATGCCTTCAAGATGATCTATCATGCATAGGCTATAGTAAACTAATTTTAGTTTTTATATCCATAGTAATTTTCTGTTGGAAATGCCCATTTACCCTAACTTTTCTCAAAACTCCTTTTTATCATTTCCAGAGATTCCATGGTGTAAATCCTTCGAAATTTTAACTATAGATTCTCCTTGAGAATGCCCTTTTTTGAGTCATCTCTTGAGTGATGAGGTGTGGGATTCAATTTTTTATCATCAAACTCATTTTTCAACATAAACTTAATTAAAACAAGAAAGTTGTGCCTAGAATCCATTTTGTCATTTCCCATTGCTCAAATTTGGAGCATGTCTTATTCTTCCCAATACCTTTCACTCGAATCCATTAATGCTTGGTTTCATTTAGTATTGCTTCCAAATTGATCAAATTCATGTTTCAGCTATCAACCTCATTAAAATCCCATTGAAACCTTTAAAAAATAAAAATTTTCCATGTTAAAGTACCAATTTTCCATTGCCAAATTTGTCATGTTACTCATTCCAAATACGAAGTTCAAGTATTTTGGTTAGGATCTTATCTCCATTATAAAAAATGGAATGCATAATATCAGATATAGTAATGAAGATTTTATGAATTTCGAGGACTTGAGAATGAGGATGATAGAAGGTAACATGACTCCAATGGAAGATAAAATATTCCATAGTGGTTTGTATTGGGTTGCACATTTCTATCTTTCTATTCATTGTATGGATTTAGTCTTGGTATGTTCAGATCACTATTATCCTATCAACCAAAAAATCAAAGTGGAAAATGGCTCACTGTTGGCCCAGCTAAATCAAATTCACATTGGCACTAGGATATGAAGAATGAAGAATTTCATTGTTTTAACTAAGGAGAATGCCTTAACCGAATGGAATAATTGGGATTCTAAGCTCTAGAACATGTTGGATTTCTCTTAGTTGAAGGTATATAACAAAGGAACATCTAAGCTTCCTAAGACTCTGGTGAGTACTGAATTTCAATGAAGAAATCTCATATATGATTATCTTCTTGAGCTGAGTCATGGGAGATCTTGCAAAAAAATAATTCAAATCGTGGATGGAAAATTTCATGAATTTTATTTGTGATGGATCACAACATATTGATTGGTGTCGAATTATCAATGATAACCTAAATGATTCCTTGTTGGGTGTGGCCTCTATAAGTGAGTTCTATACGAATTTGTAGCTTATGTAATTTATTGTTGCAACCAAATTCTATACAGGGTTATCTATAATAGGAGAAATGAGTGAAGATGGGAGAGTCTATGATTATCACCCTCAAATCACTCACGAGGGAAGTTTGTAACATTTCAAATGAGTCAATAATGATCTCACCATGTTTACAATCAGATCATTGGAGGGAAACATTGAATAAAGGATGCTTCAGATATCATCAGTATGTATAGTAGCTACTCCATCTGGTTTCATACATTCACATATATTTGGGTTGGTGTCTTTGATAGATATACATACACTATTTTAAGGTATGTAAGTGATAAGCTAGTTTTGATTGAGCCATGTAGGTAATAGGGAGTTATACATGCTAGGTTGAAAGATCGAAAATTCAAAGGTTTAAATTTTCCTATCAAACTTAGCATTTATTCTTGTGAGAATGCCTAGATGCTCAAAATATTGAGTCTACATCCTCCTCTTCAATTTGCATTCCTATCCCAAAAGAGTTAAATTTTACAATAAGGGTCTTTTCAAGAATAGATCGATAACTACTTGCATTAATACTCATCAACTTGAAATTGAAGACTTTTGGGGGCCAACTGTTTTGATGCTCTCAAGGTTCGTCAATTAGATAATATGAGAATAATTGTTAAGCAAATGAGAGTATTCGGGATAAAATGGGTAAATGAAGCATTGATAGATGATGATAATGACTTGATTGATATATTCTTCATAGAGCATATTCAAAATAAAAACTTGAATTTCATTGATTAGTCTAAGCGGGAATCAGGTGACATCATGGACCATACATCTATAGAACTAAAAAATATCCAAGAAGTGGTTCCTCAACAAACTGTCAAAATTCACCTCGAGAATCAAAATCATTGACTTGAGATCTGGTGAGGAGCCTTCTCACACCAAATTATATGTCAAAGTTTTTAAAGCATATTCCGCAACAACAAGTTCTCCTTAAGAGCTCATTTCACTAGAAAAGTATCACCTTTTGTTTTTCTCCAAATTTCCCGTAAGAATGAATTCCACCACTTCCCTTGAGCCACCTAAAGAAATTGTTATTTCTCATAGGAAGGACAACCATGTTGTTCCCGAGAAATAAATCCTTCAATATTTCTAACTTCTTGTGAATTCTCCTCATAAGAATTCCCCTCTTTCTCACTCACCTTCACCTCCCACTCATATCTCGTCACTAGTTCATTCCTCCCATCATCCTTCTCCCATACATCTATAGAAATTATTTCCTCTTCCTCTCCTCATCCTTCTTTCTCTTGGATCTTATCATTGATAGAAGAAAGGAAGCGGAAAAATGCAAGATATTTTAACCCAAAATTTGATGCAGTAGCAGAGCTCCTAAGATTAAACAAAGTATTCAAGAAAGTAAAGACTACTTCAAGGTTGGTGACCGATACTTCAGGAGCACAATTTTTAGAAGTAGAAAAACCTCATGTTGAAAGGCCTGAGGAGGAAATGAATCTCATATATTATGAGTTGAGAATAATACATGTTGGAGAATATGATCCTAAAGGTGATGTGCATAACTTGAGATAATTAGTTGTAAGGATGATCGAAAGAGTAGAGAAAGGAAATAAAACCCATTAACAACTTGAAGATCATGTTCATGTGTTTTCTTCCTATTTCACACAATTTTTAATCCATATGCTTATACTTCTTTTCTAGATCGATCCCTCTCACCCATTGTAGCATTGATCAAATTTTTTTGGAGGATATTCGAAGATTTAACAAGTAGGTTAGAGTCACATAATCATAGGTTGAAAGTATTTTGACCAGTGGCTAAAAATTCATATGTGAAATCAAAAAAGTGCACGAGTTTGTGGATACAATGAATCTAAAGATCAAAGACATTATGGAGGCAGTCAGAGATGAAATTTCTCACTAAGAAGACTTGATTCTAGATGTTTAATCTTTAGCAAGCTCAGACTAGAATATCCTTCTTTCTAAAGGAGTCTTCCTTTGAGCCAAAGGAGATATTTCAAAGAAGTGGGTGAGGACCATTGAATAGAGAATCAAGATTCTAAAAGAGGAAATGGACGACCTTTCTCCCCTCTTATAAAGGAATGACATTTTAAAATCATAGGTTGATGTAGATTTGCAAGATATGGTTTTTTCACTTCCTGATGGCAACAATCCTAAGATGAGAACAACTAAAGAACTCAATCAAAAATTTGTGAAGAATATCATAGATAAATTGTTTCATCCTCAACATGTTGTGTGAAATCAATGAATAAGATGGCTAGAATTTATAATACTATTTATGAGGAAACCAGGGATCTTCCAAATCTATTCGGACAAGGTAAGAGAATTTCGGAAGCAACAAATTTGTGAGTCAATGTTATAGAAAAAAATATTATTCCACGTGAAGGTGAAGTCCAGGATGTGGTCATGCGCTTTCAATTGCATGTGAAAAATGTCAATATTCCTTCAATACAACGTATCCAGGGGTCAACATTTTCCATGTCTCTGCCTACATGATAATTTCTTTTGTCTGTCATGAAGAAATGACTTCCTTTGTAAAAGTGACTTGGTTCACTTAAGTGATTTCTATTTCTTCGTTGAGGTTGCACTTTTTATATTTTTGTCTTTTTTCACTTAAGTGACTTTATATTCCTCCACTATAAAAGTGTTTTTCTCAAAATGAAGAAAATTAATTTATTTTAAATCCAGAATATGAAAAGCTACATATGAATAGAAAAATCCATGTTAAAAGAAAATATATTGAGATGAATTCTTCATTCCAAGGGATCATATTTTTCTCTCTAAAGAATGTTGTTTTCTTCCACTTCTTGCACAAATATTTTATCTTTATACTCAACAAAGCATAAACCAGTTTTGTAAGGAAAACTAGGAATTTGTGCCTATTTGAATGAAATGAAAATTAGTGGTTGAACTTTGTGTCAACTTCTATTATTGTTTCATGTTCCTTGTTTGATTGTATGCATTTGTTTATTTCCCCTGATTGAGCTGGAATATTTATCTAGGTTATTGGTTAATAGATTCTACAATACTCCCATTAGCATGATTCTCTACTCACTTTCCCACTATTTCTCGGCACTTATCTCCTTTCACACTTCTGAATTCTCCCCTCTCTAACCTATTGCTGTAATTACAAAAAGTGTGTTTTTGCATACTCCCTAGTATTTTACCACCCCTAGATGTTAGATTTAGTGTACATGATTTCTAGTATTTAATAAATGCGAGCCACCATATCTTAAAGTGGAGGGACCTAATCCTGCAAGCATTGACGAAGCCCATATTTTGTCCCAAACAATTTTTTTTGCTAAAACATACATAATTAATTTGCAAATCTAGAATTGTGCAGTGTTACATGTTTGCAAGTTGTATAAAAGAAAGTTCCTTTAGGAATAGAAATCAAGCTTGTGGCAATCATTGAATAGATGTTTTTTGTTGTTCTCTTCTTCTCTCTTGAATACATGGAGATACTAAGAAATTGGTAACAAGTCTGGGTGTTAGGATGTTGTTTATGATTCTTCCTCTAGTGTAATTTTATAGTTTCTGTATTTGAGTATTTTAGATGTGAGTATATAACATCCCAATAAGATCCTTCTTACTCTCCTTTTGATTGTGAATATAATTAGTAATTGAATCATATATTGAGCTATTCAATTAATTAATGTTTTGTTTTTTCTCTCCTCTAGGAGTTTTGCCAAACAATTCTAAAATTATTTCTTCAAATATTGATTGTATTAGGATATTTACAGTTGTTGCAAATCCTACAAATTATAGCTAGAGTTTGTTTTTGTAGTTAAAAAAATTGTGTAATTGGAAGTTGACAATGGAAAACCATGTATATTATGTACTTACAATGTAAATTACTAAGACGTGTTCCAACAAAAAATGTATTGATTTTACTTGGATTTTGGGTGAAATATTGGGCAATAAAACCTGAGGACCGTCTATTCTCATATGGTGTCGTTGATACTAATTTGGTTCACTACAATATGGGAGGTTTGGAGAGATACCAACGGCTAAATATTTTTTGGGCCATCTTTGTTAGGTGATCAGACACCTTGTGGAACCAAGTACTTAATCCATATTAATTAGTAAGACTTCTCAAAATAAGACAAACAATGTATCTTTAAATCAATGTTACATAAATATGTGTTGAATCTAATCAAGAATAATTTCATAATATAGGGGATGTTTTAAGAAGGTTAATCTGAACCACAAATCCCAAGACCTTTTGTGGGGGGACAATCATGTGAATGTTGGAACAAGGATTATAAGAGTGTGTGGGTTATTGAATGCAATGAGCCAAACTATAGTGGCCACCTTTTTCTTTATTGTCATTTTGGTCGATAGCGGCTCATTGTATCTGGACTATTATTATGAAAGGGGCATTATTGCTCATATTATTGTTTGATAGGGATATTACTATTTTAGTACATTATTTTGATGTGACATTGTTCATGATATTGTATTTGCCAACACTAAGATGCTAAGTTTTGCTGATATGTTTCCTATGGGGCACATGATGCCACTATTCATCTATCAGATATTGTGTTATGATGGTATTATAATTAGTTAATATGAGCATGATATTGCATTTGTATTGGATCCATGTTTGGTGTATAATGTTAAATTGTCTCATTTAGTTAATGATTCATATTATGATTTACTGCTAGTTTAGCATGACTTGCATGGATGTTTGATTTCGATGCATATGATATTTTCATATTTTGTCATCTGTAGTCACAAAGTCACGCACTTACTATTAAATTTATACTGCCAAGTATATTATTTTAAATATGGATCTCACGTAAGAAAATTATTCACTAATGACCCATCCCCTAGTCTTGTCGTCAATTAGTTGGTCGTCATCATCATTTCTTGCACAGTCGTCAGTTGTTTACATAGTTTTAGTCATCTCTCAAAGAGTCTTAGGTGTCATTATTTGGTCATTTTTTGTCTCTAGTCTTGGACTAGGGTGCCTAGAAAGGTGTTGGGGTGCCCGTCGGTGCGCCGGTCCTCTTTTTAGGTACCTCGGTCTCTGTAGTACTTGTATTTAATTTAAAGTTTTGAGGTCGATCTTTACGGTTGGTCGTTTCATTCCCCTAAGTGATAGTCAACATGTTGGGTCATTAGTGTCAAATTTTGAGCAAGAGATCCCTATATAAACATCACATACCTACAATCTTATGGGACAATTATCTACTATCAAAATCTAGTTATCTACTAAGGTAAAGGACTGCATTTGGGCATCATTTAGATCTACATCACACAAGCATAGGGGGAAAGGGTTGTATTCATTCTATTCCATTCACCATTTGCATATGAAATATTGGTATTGCCCCTACTTCCGCTTCATTGACGCTAGGGTACCCTAGGCACATAATTACACAGATATACACTGGGTCTGGAATGTAGTGCAACACTTAGTTATAAGTCCACCATTATGGCAACTACAGTCAATCCAATCCCTTCATATACATCTTTATTTTTTAGGGATTTGACGCTTTGTTTGGGGTTTTGCAGGAAGATCTTCATAAAAAATTCACAGCAACATAAGCAAAGGTATTGCGACAAAGATAAAGATATTGCTAAGATCTAAGGACACTGTCACATCTAGATTCTTATCTTTTTTACAGATCAAAACACCCATACTACAAACCAGGGTGCCCATAGGTGCCCAAGTCCTCTCCCAAGTGCCCCATTCTAGTTAGATATTTACTTTCTATAGTTTCTTGAGTAACACCTTCACACTTTGCTTCATCCACACATCATCCTATTCATTCTGGAATCACAGTGAAGTAAGTCCTTTTTAGGTTAGTATCTTATCCCTACTATTTCAATTATTTCATTTCATTTAAATATCAAATAAAAATATTTAGAATTAATATTTCAATTCACATCATTTACTTCATTTCTGTACCTACTTAGATTAACTTAGAATATAGATCTTAATTTTCATATTTTAGTTAATCATTTTGGTGAGCCCAACTTTTCAAATATATTTCCTTAGGATCTAATCAAACCCTAATGGCTAAGGATAGCTCATCTTATTCACCCATCATGTCTCACTTTAACGTTAACCCTATCTATGATGAGGTTGTCATTGTTGAGCTAAAGGATCTATATAGTACTCCTGTTACTACACCCGATCATATCAAACAACAACTTCTAGATGGGCAACAATATGTGCCTACTCATTTTAAGGATTTTACTATAGGCATTAGTATTGTCAAGGATCAAATAGCCTTTACTTGTTGTACACCATGTTATATGACTACTTGTGATCCTCCTTCTGATCTTTCTTAAGAAGTTTTGGATGATTCTCTGATTGATTACTTGTCTGGTATTGATAGTCTCTCACCTGTACATACTCATTCTTATTCTAATCGAACCGCTAATGTAGTATCTCCTCATGATTCTTATACTTCTATTGTTTCCCACGATACATATCATACTAGTTTGCATATGCCTTCACATTATGTTGATGATCGTATTTGATAACATCCTTAGTGATATTCTTATTTCTGAATCTCTATCTAATATCGATGAAGCAGTTCATAGTCATGGTTCTCCTTCTTTCTATACTGCTGAGTGTGAATCGCCTACTCCATTACAACCTTTTCCTGATATCGTATCTACCACTGTGCATGAGTCACCACTATCTATCGCTTCTTCTTCTCCTACTATTTCATCTCCTCTTGTTATAACATCTACATCTCCTAGTCCATCTTCTCCTATAGATGTCTCTCCATCGGTCACCTCATCTATTAAGGATGTTTCTAATGCCAGTCCTACCATTTCTATGGACATCCCATCTATATCACTTAATATAGATTCTTCGGAACCTACTCCTAGTGTGAACTTAGCATTGGAAGCTCCCTTATCACCTTTTGATATTCCCATGATCACCCATAATGGAAAATTACAACCTCTTAATACGTTATTTCCATCTTCCACTATTCCTTCACAAGATATTATCTCTCTCATGCATGTCATAGGTCAGTTAGAATCTCAGGCTCAGTCCCTCACTTTAGAAATTAGGGCTTACTATGCTTCCATTGATAACAATTCATTACATGGTAACCCTGTCACTAAGAAGATTCATAATTTTGTATTCCCTTAGGACTCCATCGTGCCTAATTTCACATGTTTTGATGGTAATGGTGACGCTCATGCTCATTTTATACATTATCGTATGACTATGGCATCTCATTCTAATGATAGATTATTACTTAAGGCCTTTCACTACGGTCTTATTGATGAGGCATTGCAATGGTACACTCATATCCCCTTTAAGTCCATTAGTAATTTATATGGCATGGAGGACACTTTTCTCCATCAGTTTATAATCCACAACGACCTTAAAGTTACTTATGACCACTTACCTACTCTACATCAAGGCTTTTATGAACCTATAATGGATTATATTTTAATATTCAATGCTTGTATGCATCAGTTAATATTCCAACCTATAGTCCTTGAGAAGAAATTCATTTTCTATCATTGCCTAATTCCTCCACTTAAGAAAAGATTACAGTATGATACATGTGAGTCATTCATTCTTCTGTGCTATAAAGTCATTGACCTAGAACACCATCTTATCTCAACACACATCATAGATCCTCCCCACATTTATACGGTTATTGCCTCATCTATTTCTCTTCCAGTGCCTTTGGTTAAACATCCTATATATTTTCCACCTTTGCCTAACAAGAAAAGAAAACAAGCTCAACCCACTCCACCACAAAGCATACTCCTTCTCTAGCTCCACAATAGGATACTCCTCTTACCACTCCACCTAGGTCATGTGAGACTTTAGATTTCTCTCATCACGCTCAACCACACGATGTGTTGTGCATTTTACTTATTGAGTGATTAATTCTCCTACCCTCAAACCAGCATCACCCGCAATGCCGATTACAACGACAACTTGACCAACCTTATTGTAACTATCATCTCATAAATGGCCATAGGGAAAATGATTGTCTCATCCTTCATGATCGATTGCATCAACTAGAGGATTAGGGAATCATCTCCTTTGGATCTCACTCACGTGAATGATCCATATCTTTTCTACCTCGCCATATGATTTATGCTACGGTTGATTCATCTCCTACATCTGGTGCTTAGGCCATGGTATGTTCACTATAGTTTTTTACTCATGCATGCTCTCCACCGCATCCATACATTATTGCTTCATCGCATCCATTCCATCCACTTCATCCATATCATTCATCGCATTCACGCTATCCACCACATGATGCTGCTCCTTCACTTTGGCTTCCACAACACTCCACTTTTGTGCATCCTGCCGCAGCTCTATATGATATTCATTTCGGTTCATACACTCATACTGCTTCCATCCCACATGCTTACACAGCTTCACGCCACCTTGGTATTTGGTAGGTGAGTTCCATCACACTACCTCTTGATGACACACTTACGTTCTTATGGTTCTCACATGACTGTTGAGGGTTTTTCTCTAAGAACCTTTCATCATGTGCTCCGTCATTCATCAAGCACATCCAATCATTTCCCAATGATGCACTCTTGATTTTCATGGTTCATTCTTGACTGTTGAGGGACCTTAATGAACCTAATCATCCATACACTGAGGGGAATCACTCATTCCCCCACATTCATCCCACTAACATATTACAATTACATTACATTATTAGAACACTTATTCACCACAACACATTAGTTCGATAGTCACGCATCACCTCTTTCTACATGTATTTTACTATCATCATCATCATACTAACTATGTGTTTCAAATTCCATTTAATAAACATTGTCCTTAATTCATCACATTATACTTTTCATCATTACGTGAATATTCCATCAACCAACACTAATAATATACAAAAAAATATCACATATATTCCAACAATAATCACCAAATCATACAACATCGATACAACACAAAATAAGATCATCACATATAAATCACACATGTTTACACATATGTAGAAAATACAATCATCATTGGGGGGAGACTCCCCTACATCATATAAAATCACGATAATAACAACTCATCATCACTATCAATCTCAGGTACTATGAGATCCCCAGAACTAGATGCCTCGCCACTAACTTAGCACCACTGTTCGTAGCCTCGATACCTCTTTAGTTACCTACGTAATCAGGTGTTCTCCATATATTGATCTAATAACTGATGTTACAAATCCATGTATCTAACAAATACATCTTGTGTTAGGGGACCACCACCCAATGCCTTTCTAGCTCATCAACTCTCCTCACGTGCCTCGTCTCTCTTAGATAGCAATACAATACATGTGGCTGCTGTTATGACCACTGGCTCAAATAAATGGGCATGCTCACCCACGATCTCATCCATTCGCTCAAGTATACCTCCACTAAGTACATCGTTCAACACATTCCGCATCAATGTGCGGATGGATGTGTCAACTATCAGGGACTAGTACACATTGCCTATAAAATAAACAACACAATGTGTTAGATAACCATTACCAAATCATCAACCAATAACAAAACACACAAAATAGACATATATATAAACTTACACTCCACTATAGTTTTTTCCACATCATCGAGGGGATGTGCTTCCCCCTCTCATCCTCCTCCTACATGTGTTATCCCCGCTAGACCTGTACATAACAGGAATAACAATACCCATCAATGTGTCGCCCACCATGCCGAGACTCCTTTATGCTACTAGCATCATTTGAGTTTATCACCTCTAACACTACATCCATATCATTCGGCACGGGAAGTACTAGCTTCTCTATTGTGGGCCCTAGTCTTGCCCCATCCCTCCTAGTTTCCCTAATAGCTCTCAACCATATATATGGCTATGGGGGCACATCCTAGGCCATATTAAACTGCCGTGATACTCTCTCCACCTAGAACAAGTCGACCACACCTAGAAATCGATCCTCTAACCACATATTCCTCCAAATACACCACAACTCTATAACATCCTTAGGCCATCCTTTATCATCATGGTATGGCCTCCATGTAATTGGCTCAGGCCCCATCCTGTCTATCAACGCCCTATAGGTATCTATATCCATCCTACACCCATAAATAATGACCCACCTCCTTGCATATATCTTAGGTTTAGACCACTTTGCTCATGAACCTCCAACTTCCCTCAACACTGTTATGTGCTCATATGCCCACACATGTAATAACATTGTAGCTCTTATCTCACCTCCATGCTTATCATGAGTAAAGTGGTATAGATCTATGTATAGGTGGGCCAATGCTCACTGCGCCCACACATATCTAGTACTCTACTCCTATATATGTCGAAAAATATCATGCATCTTATATAAGATGTCTACACCACATCCCTCCACCACTATAGATAAAACAATAACAACTACTATGAACTTCCACAAGTGCGGAACACCAAACCTCATAATAACATCTATACTGATACGAGCCTCGAAGGGCACTCAAGTCCCCACAAAATACCATCTCGCCACTCGCATCAACCTCTCCATATCTTCCAATTGCATCACTTGTACTCTCTCTCCAAAAAATGGGAACCATAGTATACGATATACATCCTCTAAAGTCATTGTAATATCTCCCATAGGTAACCAAAATGTGCAAGTATATGCACACAATGTCTCACATAGTGTAATCAACATAGGCATATTATGGGGCACATCCCCTATCCGTGTTATGTGTTGCAGGTGGACATGGTCCATCACATCCCACTCATCATCTAATAGGCCTAATCTAAGCAACGTACTCAAATGATGCCCACCGAGAAACTCCCTTGAGTGAATATCCTTTTGCAAACCACAAAACGTCAACAAAACACAACATTAGAACACTAAAAAAGTCAAAACACACTCACTTATCACATTACTATGCATCCAACATCACATTTTCACCATTCTATGCCATATACATACTTTCTAGACCAGGGTGCCTAGATGCAAGACTATGGCACCTAGGAGCAGGACATTAACACCCAGATTTGGGCACTCCTGTCCCAGGGGTCACTAGTGCCCTCACTGCTCTTGTCTAGGTCTCAAATGCTGAGAAAATAAAAATTCTCTAATTTTCAAAAAAATCAATAAAACCAACTATTACACTATACATTTTTTGAAAACTAATGCACTTACCAATTCCGCAGTCATGCGCGACGCTACGACAGTCACCACCGTCTCGAACCGGCTAGGACATGCTGCTCTCACTTACGACATTTTTTTCTCACTTCATGTTCAATCTCACAATCACGTAAACAACAAATGAAGTGAATAAACACTTTTTCACTCCACTACTTATAGTTACTTTTTCACCTACTTTACTATAGTCATTCTTTCGTACTTCTTCTCGCAACTAATACACACCACATTATTTTTGTCATATCTTGAGCGTTTCTACTCTGATTTACACCCTGTTTGCAGAATTATTTTTATAATTTTACCTACCATCGTACTATACACATTACACATGAATTATATATTTGTGAATTTTTCTTCCATCCAATTCATGTACATTTTTGTTATTTCTATCAATTTTCTATCTATTTCGTGTTTACTTTCGACTTAACATTCGTTCTTATCATCACTACCCCTTTCACCGAAAGGGGGGCATATCATTGGGGTCATCCTATAATTCCCCTTATATCACCATGCATTTAAAACACTACCGATGCGACAATTCCAAAACAGTTACTAGTCTACTGCGTGAAATTTCACCATTAATTCCCCCTAATGACCTAATCTGGGGGCAACAAATAAATGAATCTTTCTATGTGACATTATGTCACTTCACCCTGATGACCTAACCTGGGGGAAATAAGAGATTAAAAATATTTACATGAGACCATTCGCCAATTTCCTTTGATTCCCCCTAATGACCTAATTTGGGGGTAACTAGCATAAAATTTCTTCACAAGTAACCAATCAAAATATATCAATCAATCAATCGATGCATTCACATTTCTAACAATCGAAATCATATCATTAGTACAAATTTAACACGATTGACATCCTAGATGACTTGAATTGGGAGTTACGTGTGGAATCCTAGATGAAATAACTTAGGAGATTGCATTCATTTCATTCTCATATGACCTAACTTGGGAAGCTATTCTACATTTCGTGTTTACTTTCAGATGACCTAACTTGGAAGCCATCACATTGCGGTGACACCCATGGATTGGGGGCAAGAGTACCTTTCCTATACCAATCCTATATGGGTCAACTGTTTGATCAAAATTATTTGAATCTAAAAACCACAAATCTTTGATCTGAGTTCGTCTACAACGGCTAGATCTTGAGGATATAGTTAGAGATTTGAGAATAACACACTTTTCTCCCTACACTCTTCCTTTGACGGCAAGACGCCCAAATCATTCGGTTGTTTATTTTATACACACATTTGGGTAGGGAACTATTCACTCTCTTCCCCATCTTATCGTCATTATAGGCATTTGAAACCATCATACATTACAAGCATCACTTTCATTTAGTGAACTTCCTCGTACTAGTACGCTTTTCATTAAGTCGCATGGATCAACCCGTTGATCCATGCTTCGGCATGCTTTATGGTTCTTTCGGCACAATTCTACTACACAACTGTGCATTCTAATACAACATGGGCTTCTCCAACTTCTCTCAAGTATGCATCTCTATCTACTTTATGTTACTAAGCTTTCGCTCACCAACATAAAGTGGAGGAAAATGTAGTCACAAAATCACACACTTACTATTACATTTATATCGCCAACTATGTTGTTTTTATATATGGATCTCACGTAAGAAAAGTATTCAGTAATGACCTATCCCCTAGTCATGTCATCAGTTAGTTAGTCATCCTCGTCATTTTTCTTACATAGTCGTCAATTATTTACACAGTTTTAGTCATCTCTTAGGGAGTATCAGGTGTCGTTATTTAGTCATCTGTCATCTCTATTCCTTGACTAGGGCGCCCAGGGTAGTACTGGGGCACCCATGGGTGCCCTGGTCCTTAATTTTAGGTGCCCTAGTCCCCATAACACTTGGGTCTAATTTACTTATTTGAGGTCGGTCTTTATCATTTTCCCTCTCATTCCCCTATGTACTAGTCAGCATATTGGGTCATTAGTGTCAAAATTTAAACAAGAGATCTGTGTATAAACATAGCATACTCATTATTTTAGGGGCGAACTATCTACTATCAAGAGCTAGATATCTAGTAGTCCAAAGGACTGCATTTGGGAATCACTTACATCTGCATCACACAAACACAGGGGGAAAGGGTTGTATTCATTTTATTCCATCCACCATTTGCATCTTACATATTGTTATTGCCCCCTAATTTTGTGTCATTAATGCTAGGGCACCCTAGGCAGACAATTACACATACAAGCACCTAGAAATACATTGGGTCTGGAATGTAGTGCAACACTTAGTTATAAGTCCACCATTGTGGCAGATAAGGTCAGTCCGACCCCTTCATATGCATCTTTGTTTTTTTGGGATTTGATGCTTTGTTTGGGGTTTTTTAAGTAGATATTCATCACAGATTCATGGTGAAATAAGTGAAGGTATTATGAAAACCATGTGACAAAGATAAAGATATTGTAAAGATCTAATAACATTGTTAGATTCAAATTCAGAGCTTTTCTATAGACTAGAGCACCCATACTGTAGACCAAGGCACCCATAGGTGCCCCAATCCTCTCCTAGACGTCCCAGTCTGGTCAGATCTTCACTTGCTGTAATTTCCTGGGTAGCACCTTCACACTCTACTTCGTTTGCACATCATCCTATTCAGTCCGACATCATAGTGAGGTAAGTCCTTTTCAGGTTAGTATCTTGTCCCTACTATTTCAATTATTGTATTTCAATTAAATATCAAATAAAAATATTTAGCATCAGTATTTCAATTCATATCATTTACTTCATTTTTGTACCTACTTAGATTAACTTAGAATATAGATCTTAATTTTCATATTTTAGTTAATCATTATCATATTGGGAAGATATGAGGTTTACATTAAGTGTACAGGTGGTGGGTAATTGATCATGAGAATGACGTGGGATTCTGGAAACACATGCCAATTAACACAAAATGCCCTAATGGAAAAACCTCTTCTTCTTATTGATTACGACATCCCCTTCTCATGTGTGTGCCATGTCATGTTGGTTTACTTGCGTTTGGGTGTGTTAGCCTAATTTTCCTTCTATCACGGTGCTGAATTATATTGTTTCTTAGTTACTTGGTTTAAGTATTTTTCTTTGGTTAATGCTAGCTAATGTTTTATGCTACCCCCTTTTATGTGGTTCTAACATATTTTATGGTTTTGGGATGATGTGTTGGGGTTAGGTGGTATTAGACAACCTAATCAGTGAGCCTAATTACGTCTCCTAAATGCCACAATTTTCCCAAACTCTTATTTGGGAAAAATGTATCATTTAGGAAGCATAAATGGTAAACAAGGGACCTCATTTGCATGGAAAAGATATAATAACCCCCACCCATAGCCATACCCCCCATCCCTATGGGTGGGTGGGATCTTTTTACTGCAAATGAGGCCCATTAGATCATTTTTCATTTCCCTAAACACTTCATATTTATGGGCCTTTGATTTTGGGGAATCTTTGGGAAATTGGAAATCTCCTCATGATTGCTTTGAGATTATTTTGATTTTTTCCTCATTTTATTTTGGAATGCAATTTTGTGGAAAGTTGGTTGGATTTGGTTTTGGTGGAGGGTGACATTTGTCACCATCCCATTGGCTTGTCTTGGGTTCCTTCTCTCCTTCTTAATCCCTCATGTCCTTAGTGATAGGGTTCTTTTCTTGAATTTTTTTGGGGGCATAGTTTTAAGGGAGCTTGAAGGAAACATGGAATCTTTGGAGAAATTCTTGGATTTTTCTTGTTTGAGTACAAGGTAAGATCTTGCAAACTCCTTGTTTCCATTTGAATTTTACATTTTGAATGTTATGATTTGGTATGAAATGTGGTTTTTGAATGATGTGTTGGTTTTACTTTAGTTTACTCCACCCACCCTTGAGGGGTGTGGGTTTTTGGAGATTGAATGGGAAGAGGGAGGAATTTCCTTATCCTCTTTATTTTTGGGAACTTGATCCTACATTTGGTTTGTAGGTAGGGATGGATTTCCATTTGGGTTGGAAATTCATCCCTACCCTCAAAGAAGGAAACTCTAAGTTTGAAAAGCCTTCTTAGGGAGAAATTGGAGAGATAAGGGGAGTGATTTGGAGGGGATAAGGAGATATTAAATAATGGAGAGATAAGGGATTATATTGTTGCTTTTTGGCATAGTGTTATGGTTATCAAAAAATTGGGATTCTTCATCCCCTCTTCCCAAGTAGAAGCATGAAGATTCTTGGCAATTTTTTGTTGGTTAAATGTGTGTGTTTTGATGTGTTAAATGAAGTTTTGAATGTATTTTTCATTTGAAATTATTCTTATGTGCTAGTTGGGTTATGTTATCCTCTTTCCCATGGGCTTGGGGGAAGATAACATGTCACCTTTGGACTCCTTTCATGGAGGGATGTAATGATGATAATTGGTTGGGTGGTCAACTAGAAAATTTCTCTTGTGATTTAGAATTGGTTGGTGAAATCATTTGGAGCTATGGAATTGCAAATTTTCCCTAAAATTGAAGGATTTTGTAATTTTGGAAAGACAATTTTGAAAATTTTTCATGTTGTCTCCACTTAAGTGGAGGGATTTTGTAGCTTTTATTTTAGGAAAAGTTTTCCTTCTTGTTAATCTATGTCAGTAAAATGTATGAATTATTCTCATGGAATGTGTACTGTTGAAATTTGAATATGATTGTTGTTGAAATTCTTACATAAGAATTGATTAGTATGTTGTTTAAATGTTGCATCTTATTGCCTTGATTTTAATGGTTAATTGTTAATCTTGTTTCAAAAATTTATTTAAAGTATAAATAACTTTTCTTCCTCTTAAAATGTCCTTATGGAAAAGTGAAATGAAATTGCTTTCTTTCTTCTCATATTGGGTTTAGAATGTCTCACTTCCCCTTAAAGGAATGAAATGGTTGTGCATAATTTTTTTTTAAAAATCTCATAATAAATGTTGTTGTTATTAAAGTAAGTTTAAACATTGAAACTATTGCATTTCAAGTTTTATCTTTATTCATATTGTTGCAAATCTTGTATCTTATTTGTTATGACTTAGCTTGTAGATATTTATAATAAACTTGGTTCAACACTTTTTCACTTAGTTAAATATCATAGAAATCTCATATTAGAAAAAATGTGAATAGAATTTACTCTATCAATAAAATTATACCTTTTCTATCTTATTTTTGCCTGTATATTTTGATGAAAATAGAGTGTAATATACTTGCAAATGTGTGTGTGTGTGTGTGTCAGATTTATAAGTGTTTTAAACTAATTAAGTTAGAGAAGTTATCGTAAATTTGGTTATTACTAGTTAAGCTATATATTGTTGTATATATATATAAATATTATAGGGATACTATACCTGTGAAATATATTCCACACACACAATGATTTTTTAAGTAAATATGTAATATATCATTTGGAAAGGTGTATATGGAATTTTTTAATAAAAAAGGATTTTGTTTAAAAAAAAATATTGTGAGTGGGGGAGGTGAGACGGTTGTCCCACCCATTCCCACACTCCTTTGTTTTCACCATGAAAGGGTTGTGGCATATGCCATAGCACATGGTAATGGCATGATGCCACAAACCCCTCCCTTTTCCCCTTGTGTCTATGACCATGACAGACTCGTGCCCAAACGACCATCACATCCTTCCATAGTACAATCAATAAGCCCTTTTTGAGCCTCATCCAACTTTGTCCTCGCAACATTTTTTCTGCTTTCCCTCACTCTGACTCTGTAAACTATACATAAACACACACATATATATACATATATATATGTATATATATATACATATATATAGAATAAAATGTATATTTATCAATATAAAATAAATAAGATTTCTGTAATCTTTCCTTGGATATGGGCTCCTACTCTAAAAAATGATCAATACAAAATAAATAAGAAACTTTGCAGATCCCTTGGGATCAAATAAAAAAAATGAGAATGAAAAGATATATTTGAAACCCTGGTAAATCAAATCAGTTCTGAGCCAAACTAGATCTGCATATGCTAAAATGGAATGGAGAATATGAATAAGACTCCCTTAAATCATTCTAGGTCATCCTACTTGAGTTTTCCATGAGAGTTTCATCCTTCATCCTGCACAAAAAAGAAAATAGAAAACAAAAGAAAACTTAGTAACATTCGGAGAGAAGGAGAAAAGAATTATAATGATTTTAGGTTTAATGTTTTATCCTCATAAGTGATCAAATTTTAGGGTTTTATCATCTCAATGGTGGAGATGTTTAATCGTAGGGCTCTTATTCTAATTTTAAATTGACTTAAGTAATTTAACAAAATTATAATGGGGTTGCTAATTAAATGATAATTAATTTGGAAAAAGACCTTGGTTAAGTGTTTACCTTGTGTAAAGGAATATTTTAATTAAATTAAATTTCCATTATTTTCATATTAAATTCGAAGACATGGGTGACCATTTTGGAGAAGAAATGGGATTCCCATGACCACTTTATATATTTTTGTCTTTTTGCAAACCCTTATATATATATATATATAATATTTCTTCTCGAATTTTTTAAACCAATTCTAAATTGTCTTTAAAATTGTAATCACTTTTCCCAAGTGCTATACTTTATCGCAATTGAAGTACTTTTACTTGACCACTGTCAATAGATTTGAGATTATCATTGATGCTTATAAAAATAATTGTAATTCGTATAACTTGTGGGAGTGGTGTTAAAATGACTTCTTGTCCCAAATGGTCATTAATGTGACATTGTATTAATGACGTAAATTTTTTTATATTCTCCTTGTCATTCATGATTGTGGTTCGATGCCGCTTTGTCGCATGTTGCAACTTAGTCACATTACTTTTGTTATCATAGTGTGTAATTTTAATTATTCTACATGTTTAAATTAAATACCTTTAAAAAATATTACCACCTTTATTATTTTTATCATCTTTGATGGGGATGTTTGGTTGTTCTTTTTACCATTTTGGAACTCACACTGAGCGAGGTGTGACATATGGTATCAGAGCTCAGTTTCAACACCGAATGCTCTAGGGGATTTGTTAATAGCTTTTGGTAGTTTAAGTTTAGTTTAAACCACTTTTTTTAAATCATTTCCACAAAATTCTAATGTACCATTTTTCCCTCGTGTAGGATGACAGGGCGCGGTACTGAACAAGGTGCAATATTGACTTCGAGGTCATGGGCAGCCACCTCCAGAGGCTTCCTAGTACTAATTTTGGGCCACAAATCTTAGACGTAATTCACCAAATGATGGGGGTCCTCCAGGATTGACTTCCTACACAACCAGAAGCCAGTTGCAGAGGATATTCAACATGACAGTGAGATACACCCAGATGAGGTTCACACTCTACCACTCAATGTGTAAGTCTCTTCATAATGATAGTGGTCACACAGCCATTCAGTTGAGCTTATGGCCTAATGAGAGAGGTCTTGTAGTCCCCCAGTCCAGATTTAGAGAGTGGTTGAGACATACCCTCATGGGTAGGAAAGCATCAGTGGTGTCATCCAAGATCTTATTCGACTTCACCCACCTATGTATGGAGGCACGATAGATGGTTTTGGGGCTGAATCACGGATCCTAATGTTAGATATGTTTTTTGGATTGCATCCTTATGAGAGAAATGTAAAATTTTGCCTCCCCATACACCTCCTATGTGGCGCAACAAGCGTCTGGTGGAGGAATGAGGAGCGGAAGCTCCATTTGACCCATGAGATTATCACTTATGAGTTATTTGAGGAGCATTTTTCAAAGGCCAGGTGATACATGTCAAGGATAATTTCATTTAGAAGAGGATCGATGAGTTTCATGATCTTCAAAAAGGTTCCGGTACAGTGGCCCAGTGCAGATTTTTGGATCTTTTGTAGTATGTAGACTACCTCCAGGATGAGAGGTTGTAGGTGAACAGGTTCATCACAGGTGTGAATACAGATATGGCAGGAGTAGTTAGGATTTTTTCTCCCTTGACCTTGGAGAAGGTGGAGAAGGCCTATCTTGCAGAGGAGAACAAGACTAGAACGTAGGAGTCTCAGGATAGGAACTAGGGCAAGTTACAAAAGTGAATTACTCATTTCAGGATCAGAGATCAAGTGGATCTACCCCACCCCCGAGAGGAGGGTTTAGACATTTTTAGTCAGCTTCATGACCTCCTCCACACCCACAGCAACCCTCTCAGCATTAAGATCCTCAAAAACATAGGACTAGGCTGGGCCAGGATAGTCAGAGAGGTAGGAGCTGTAATGGCCACATTTTGGGCAGAGACAAGAGTCTAGGTAGCTATCAGCCTCATATGGCTCATTCAGAGTAGTCAGCCAGAGTGGGACCCACACAATTAGTACATCAAAGCACATGAGGGTCTTAGTCGCACAGGTGTGTACACAGGTTGTTTCATTTGTGGGGCCCTTGATCATTACGCATGATTTTTGTCCTCAGAGACCGTCTCTTTTACCAGAGGCAAAAGGAACTGATCCAGAGCATAGATCATTTGGTGATGCAAGACATTCTCATCATGTCTACATCGTGGTAGAGAACTGTCTAGCCAAACATCAATCCATGGTCATTGAGACAGCTATGTATGATTAGGGGTACACATGTTATCTATATTATTCGATTCAGGATATTTTGACTATGTTATATAACCCTCATTAGTGGATAGGTGTGAATTGGTAGATTCTAGATGCAGATAGGTGGGAGGTAGAGTTGGCCACTAGGGCCAAGCTCTCATATAGACTCGTATGTGGAGACATATATTCTAGACGTAGGTGTATTCTCAACTACCTTAGACATCCGTGTTTTTCCATTGGTATCTTATGAGGTTGTTCTTGGTATGTATTGGCTTGATTCTCATTAGACCAAGGTAGACTGGAGACACAAGTTCATTGAGTGTGTGGATGACATAGGCAGTTCTGCAGTTATATCTGGGGTTCAGAGACATGTGTCCCTACATACTATTTTTGCTATGTAGCTCAAGAAGAGCATGCGAAAGGGGTGTTAGATGTTTTATATCATGATCAGTGATAGATCAGTAGGAGATTCCAACAAGTTATCCTTTAGATGAGCACCCTATTTTGAGAGTTTTTACATATGTTTTCCCTAGTGAGCTTCTGGGTATGCCACCACATTGAGAGGTGGAATTTTCTATTGATCTTGTTCCAGGTTTGTACCTATGTCTCGTACTCTCATACAAGGATGACTACACCTAAGCTCCATGAGCTCAAGATTAAGTTAAAGGATATTTTAGAGAAGGGCCTCATCTGACCTAGTGTGTCTCATTGGGGTTTACTAGTGATTTTTGTGAAGAAGGATGAGTTTCTTCATTTGTGTGTTGACTTCTAAAAGTTGAACAAGGTAACGATGAAGAACCATTATCCTCTTCCCCATATAGATGATTTTTTTGATCAGATGAGGGGAGCCAGAGTGTTCTCCAAGATAGATATAAAGTTGGGTTACCATCAGTTGCTCAGATCATAGAGGTAGACATACATAAGACAAACTTTTCAGACTCAATATGGGCATTACGAGTTCACAATAGTTCCTTTTTGGTCTAATGAATGCACTTGCAATGTTTATGAGCCTCATGAATGGGGTTTTCAGGAAATTTTTAGAAATTTTTCATTGTGTTTTTGGATGACATATTGATCTACTCACACTCAGTAGAGGAGCACTTGGAGCACTTGAGACAGTATTACATGTTTTGAGGGAGCACTAAATATTTAGGAATTTGGAGAAGTGTTCCTTCTTTTAGATTGAGATTCAATACTTGGGGCATGTTATCATAGGTGAGGGTATCTTAATATATCCCTCAAAGATTTGTGTTATCATTGATTGGATAGCCCCCACCACATTGACTAAGGTTAGGATTTTTATGGGGTCAGCTATTATTACCATCTGTTTTGTTCATGATTTTTCTAAGATTGCAATCCTATCAATTCCCTTCAGTACAAAGGGAAGAATTTTTGTTGGTCATAGAAGTAAAGTACATGCCTTTTAGTTTCTCAAGGAGTGATTGACTACTACACCCATCCTTCTACAGTTCCTGATCCTTTAGCTGATTTTTTGGGTTTGCACATATGCATCTATAGAGGGACTTGGAGTTGTGCTCATGCAAGAGCATCACGTCATTGCTTTTGAGTCACATAACCTCAAGGACTATAAACTTAATTACCCTACTCATGACCTTGTGTTTGTAATAGTGGTACATGTTTTGGTTCATTGGAGGCATTTTATTTTGGGCATGCCTTTAGTATTGAGAACATGTCATTTGAGCCTTCAACATATATTTTCACAACCCAACTTCAATGTCTGGCAACGACGTTGGATGGATTTCATATGTGAGTATGACATGGACATCTAGTACATCAAGGGGAAGGAGAATGTCATTACTGATGCTATGAGTAGGTAGTGAAATGAGATTTCTACCTTGACCTTATGATCAGATCTCAAAGGTAGGATACTTCATCAGCTTCCAGGTGACAGATTCTACAAGGGTATCAAGCATGTGGTTGAGTCTCAAGGGCCCTTAGTAGGAAAGTATGCAGGTTGCACCGAGTGGATTCATCATGGTCTTCTACGTGGTTTCAGAGACACATTTATGTGCCTAGAGCAGGTGATTTGTACATGGTTTGTTCTTTGATAAGGCACATCAATCCCCAATATGAAGCACATCTTGGAGTTAAGAAGATGCATGTAGACTTGATACAACTATCCTTCTATCTTAGGTTGCACAAATATATTTCATATTTCATAGCCCATTGTCTTGAGTGCCAAAGGGTGAAGGCCGAACATTCTCACCCTACAGGACTTCTTTACCCACATGACATTCTAGAGTGGAAGTAGGACGTGGTGTCCATGGATCTTATTATTGGTCTTCCCACTTCATTGTTTCATCATAATTCCATTATGGTGAAAGTGGATAAGTTGACCAAGTTGTCATGATTCTCTCCGACAAAGGTCTCTTATAATGTAGTTGGTCATTGCACATGTTTTTATGGATGATGTAGTGAGGTTACATACTATTCTTAGGATAATATTTTGTGATCATGGATCCATTTACACTTATGAGTTTTGGACTTTATTTCAGACAACTTTGGGGACTTAGATTAATTTTAGTTCAATGTATCACCCTCAGAAAAATGGGTAGACAGAGAGGGTGAACCAAGTACTTGAGGACATGCTTCAAATGTATGTGATGGATCTATAGACGAAGTGGGAGCATTATCTGTATCTAGTCGAGTTTGTAGCAAAAAAATTTTAATAGCTCCATCGACATGACACCTTATCAGGATTTATATGGGAGACTTGCAGGACACCATTGAGTTGGGACAAGTTAGATGATAGGATTGTTCTTGGTCCCATGTATCTTTGGGTTATGGAGCAACACGTTGTTCTCATCCAAAAGTGTTAGAAAGTTTTTAGAGCAGGCTGACATGCTTCATGCTATAAGGTGTATGCTGACACGGAGAGGGTAGAGCATCACTTCATTGTGGGTGACAAGGTTTTTCTTAGGGTGTGTCTGCACAAGAGTCCGATCCATTATGGAATGGGTTCTAAGTTATCCCCTCGATTTTTTGGGCAATTCAAGATTTTGGAGATTATTGGTCTAGTTGCCTTTCACTTAGTTCTTCCAACCATGCCTATCCCTTATCACACGACGTGTTTCACATCTCATTTTTTGGAAGTATGTTCATGATATATCCCATGTTTTGGATTGATCTGCCTTGTAGGTTGATGTCGAACGATAGTCGACTTTAGAGCCCATGTGTATTCTAAAGCACTGGAGGCTGGCCCTTCGGGGGGCAACCTGGACCAAGTTAGAGTCCAATGGGACATGTACGATGATACTGCAGCTACTTGGGAGGATGTGACACCTTTGCGGGCCTGATATCCTTACCTCTTCTAGTGACTTCCCAGAGGAAGTCAATTCCTAGGGGAGGGGGATGTAGTGCCCACCCTTTTCTATATTCTCATTTTGGTCGGTAGCGACTCATTTTATCTAGACTATTATTATGAAATGGACATTATTGCTTATATTATTGTTTGATAGGGATATTACTGCTTTAGTACATTATTTTAATGTGACATTGTTCATGATATCGTATTTTCTAGCACTAGGATGCTAACTCTTGCTTGACAGGTTACCTATGGGGCACATGATGCCACTTTTCATTTATTAGATATTGTGTTATGATGATGTTATCATGAGTTAATATGGTTCATGATCTTGCATTGGTATTGGATCTAAATTTGATGTATGATGTTATATAATCTCATTTAGTTGATGGTGCACATTATGATATACTTATAGTTTAGCATGACTCATAGGGATGTTTAATTTGATGCATATGATATTGTCATATTTTGTTATCATATTGGGCAGATACGAGGTTTGCATTGAGTGTGCATGTGATAGGTAATTGATCATGAGAATAACGTGGGATTCAGGGAAGACATGCCAATTAGCAAAAAAGGCCCTAATAGTCAGACCTCTTCTTCTTATTGATTACAACATCCCCTTCTCATGTGTGTGCCACGTTGTGTTGGTTTGCTTGGGTTTGGGAGTGTTAGCCTAATTTTTCTTCTATATCATGTTGATGAATTATATTGTTGTTTAGTTACTTATTTTAAGTCTTTTCCTTTCGTTAATGCTAGCTAATGTTTTATGTTACCCCCTTTTATGTGGTTCTAACATCTTTTGTGGTTTTAGGATGATGTGTTTGGGTTAGGTGGATTAGGCTACCTAATCATGGATTAGATGAACCTAATTTCCCCTCCTAAATGCCACACTTTTCCCAAACTCGGATATAGGAAAAAATAATGGCCATTTAGGAAGGGTAAATGGAAAGCAAGGGACCTCATTTTGCAAAATAAGAAAAGAGGCTCTTTTCAATGCAAATGAGGCCCATTGGCTCATTTTTCCCTATGGGTGGGTGGCCTCTTTTCAATGCTAAATGAGCCCAATGGCTCATTTTTCCCCTCCCCACACACTTCATATTGTATGGGGCTTTGATTTTGGGGAATTTTGGGAAATTAGGAAATCTCCTCATGATTGCTTTGAGCTTATTTTGATTTTTCCCTCATTTTATTTTGGTGCATTTTGTGACAAGTTAATTGGATTTGGTTTTGGTGGAGGGTGACAAAATGTGTCATGTATCCCATTTGTTTGTCTTTGGTGGCTTCTCTCCTTCAATAGGAGCCTTCTACTTCCTTAGAAAATAGGAAGTTAAACAAACAACTTGATTTGTTTATATAATTTACGAGCTATGATACAAGACAATAGAATATTCAGAGGTTATTTGGTTAGCAACAATATATTACAATAACCATAGGCGAGCCAATATATTTACTAACAATGGTAAAAACCAATAAGCTCATGTAAACAATAATTTTCCTAACATTCCCCCCCTTAGTGTTTACATGGTAACAACAGAACTTGTCACGCATATTCCTCTGTAGCTTGTCGCATGTGCTTGCTTATGATCTTGGTACACACACTCGAACTGAAGGTAGAAGAAGGAACACATCAACTTCTTATCAACCATGCACTATCGGGAACACATCTGACTGACCGAGGATTGGGAACATGCTTAAGAATCATTTGTTTATCAACTAGTCACTCTAGGGAACACATCTAACCTAACATTGTGGGAACTCAAGTAGGAACACATCTAAACAACCTTCAATGGTTTTTCAAAGGCTAACCACAAACCTATGTATGAATAATAACACATTTGACTGTCCAACCTCTTCAAGACTCATGATGATGCATTTCTCTATGTTATCTTTTCTTCACTATGTTATTACATTGGGGACTTATGTAGGAACAACCGCATATACAATTGAACATGAATGAACCTCTGTTATTAGTCTTCACACCATACTTACAAGATGAAAAATTGAAATCCACACCAAACAGAAATGTAGAAATAAAACACACTTCACACACGTGCCACCAAATCATTTTGCGCGGCCCCATCGTTGGTGACTGACGAGAGGTTGTTGATTGACCTCCACCCTACGTTTCCTCCATCCTCCAATATCACACTGCTCACTCAACAAATTGGACGTTGAAGCTCAACAATTTCCACATTGGATTTATTCTTTTCTTCCGTCTTGCAATGTGAAAACATTTATTTTCCGGATGTCGGGTAACACCGAAAATGCATTCGTGGAAAAAAATTATTTTATTTTTTAGACTTTTACAATGACTTAATCTTTGACAGCAAAATTACTGATACAAAATAATGACACTTAAATACTTAAAACATTACTTTCAATGACATTACAAATAATAGAAGACTTTTGACACATAGAAATATTGGACACTATTGACAACAAAATGACATTTCATTGATGACTCAATTTAAAAGACCCACCTAATCACCTATATTCGGCTTTATCTCCCTCACATATATTAAACCGAACCACTATTGAAAAATATACACTCGTTTATATTTATATAAATTTTCAAAATCTTTCTCCACGTGGTATTACCAAGACTTGATCTTTTACAGAAGAATACTTGCTTTTAAATTCTAAAACACACCTTTGGAGATTAATAGGTTTGTTGTGGTTGTTGGAGACTATATCTCCAATTAGGAAGCATTCGATCAACTCCTAAGAGATTTCGTTACAATAGAGCTTGAGCCATGAGATATTTGAGGAGGGAGTCTGGGTTGTGAATGCACACCAAGTTGAATGCAAGTAGATCTTGTGATGCATAGGAGGTGAGTCGAAAAAAGAGACTAATATAGATTCACTGCTGCCTGTAGAAGACCATTCAAACAGTATTCCGTAAAATAGATCTCACTTATTTTCTACCAAATGTTAGATAAGTGAGAAAGCGGATTTCACAAGGCGTGGTGACAATATTCTATAATCTCAGACATATGATACAATGAAGTAATGAGTCCACGGTGAGGTGATGAGATGGTTGTGAGTAGAGTCAATGCAATGAAAAAATGGATCAAAACATATCTGATCCCCAAAGCAATACGCTCAGATCTGAATATTTGACGCACTGCAATTGTAGTGGAGGCAAGAAAATAACAAGCTCGACTTGGAGATGACTAGTAGAAGAGTGGTCTGACGTGATGGCCAAGTTAACTGAAAGATGAATATTATTAATAAAGCCTCAAATCTATTACAAAAGATGCCAAATTGTGACCAATGACCCGAGGGTGCATAAATGTGCAATATTAGATATAACGTCTCTACAGGTTTCCTCTAAAAATTCTTCTACTCTACGTTCATAGGCTTGACATAGATGGCTTGCTCTTTTTTTACACAGAATTTAACGACATTCATTTGGCTCCAAATTATAAATAAGATCACCCTCAACAAACTTCTGATTACACAATACTAAGGTATGAATGTCTCCACGCATTGCTAGAGATGCAAACCTTCAAAAAAATTGGAACAAGCCAAAATGAATTCAGAGACTATCCTAAAAGAAGCTTACATGTTAATCACTTGACTGTATACGAATTTCCGACTCCCATTACTCGGAGAAAGATGAGAATTATACTTGCCCCTCTGAATAATTTAATCTTCCATCAAGAGCAACCTACTCTGATACCGGATGTGAGATCTGGCTCAATTTATTAAAACTTGCAACAGAAATTATACACTAGAAAAATATTAAGACACATATATTCAATTCATTCCAGATATCTATAGAGAACATTACAAAGGCTATTATATAGCCATAGCAATAGGAAGTGATATAAACTAATAAACCATAAAAGGTTTCACGGGTGTAACAACCCTCTACAAATATATTGTTGTTAAAAAAAAATATTATAACAATATAGCCAAAATATTTACTAACTATGGTAAATCCCAAAACCATGTAAATATTAATTTTCCTAACATCAGATACATTCTTAGATTTGTCTTGTTTGAGTGCAAGGTAGGATCTTGCAAACTACTTGTTTTCATTTGAATTTTACATTTTGAATGTTATGATTGGTTATGAAATGTGGTGTTTGAATGTTGTGTTGGTTTACTTTGTTACTCCACCCACCCTTTAGGGGTGTGGTTTTTTGGAGTTTGAATGGGAAGAGAGAGGAATTTTCTCTTTATTTTTTGGAACGTCTCCTACATTTGGTTTGTAGGTAGAGATGGATTTCCATTTGGGTTGGAAATTCATCCCTACCCTTAAAGAAGGAAACTCTAAGTTTAAAAAGCCTTATTGGGGGAGAATTTGGAGAGATAAGGGGAGTATTTAGAGAGATATGGAGATGTTAAATCCGTGGAGAGACAAGGGGTTATATTGTTATTTTGGCAATAGTGTTATGGTTGCACAAAATGGTATTTTCATGCCCTCATGCCAAGTAGAAGCATGTAACTTCTTGGCTGAATTTTATTGGTTAAATGTGTGTGTTTTGATGTGTTAAAACAAGTCTTGAGATGTGCTTGGCATTTGAAATTCTTCCTATGTGCTAGTTGGGTGTGTTGCCTCTTTCTCATGGGCTTGGGGGGAGGCTTGCATGCCACCTTGGACTCCTTTGTGACATACAATGATGCCAATTGGTTGGGTGGTCAACCAGGGACTTTCTCTTGTGATTTGGAGGTTCTACTCTTATTGGTTTGGAGTTGGTTGGTGTTTATTTGGAGTTGCAGGTTGCAATGTTTGCCTATGAAGGAATTGTAATTTTGGGACAATTTTGACATGTTGTCTCCACATTAAGTAAAGGCCTTTTGTACTTGCATTTTTGGATAGTTTTCCTTCTTGTTAATCTATGTCAAATATGATAAATTATTCTCATGGAATGGATTGTTACTTTAAATATATTGTTGTTGGAATTCTTACTTAAAAATTATTAGTTGTTCAAATGTTGCATCTTATTGCATGCTTTTATTAAAATTATTCATCTTGTTTCAAAAGTTGATTTACTATAAATCCTTATTTCTTCCTCTTGAAATACCTTAAGGAAAAATAAAAGAAATCATATATTTGGGTTTAAATTCTCATTCAATTAAGCATGCAATGGTTGCGTGTTTTGATAAAAATATATCATTTGTTGTTGTTACTTAAAGTAAGCTTATAAATTGAAACTATTGCATTTCAAGTTTTATCTTGTTGTATTGTTGCAATCTTGTATCTTCTTTGTATGCAACGTGTAGCAAACTCTAGTAAAGTTTAACACTTTTTCACTCGGTCAAATATCATAGAAATCTCATATTAGAACAATTGTGAATAACATTTACTCTATCAGAATAATTATACCTTTTCTATCTGATTTCTACCTGTATATTTTGATGAAAATAAAATGTAATATGCCTGCAAATATAGTCACACACACACACACACACACACACACACACACACACACACACACACACACACACACACACCAGTTAGGCTATCTTTATTTATACATACATATACATATACATAAACACACACACACACACACACACACACACACACACACACACACACACTATATTGTGTGTGTGTGTGTGTGTGTGTGTGTGTGTGTGTGTGTGTGTGTGTGTGTGTGTGGGGGGTAGGGGGAAGGAGTTAGACGTGTGGGAGGGGGTGTAGGGGTGCGAAACCTGTCCCACCCATCCCCACACTCATTTGTTTTCACCACAAGGGTTGTGGCACAGACCACAACCCTTCCTTTCCCCTTGCCTCTACGGCACGTAGCCGAATCTGCTGTAAACGGCCCTTATGACCTTCACTTTATTAAGTCGCCCTTTTTGGGTCTCTCCAACAATGCGACCAACATAGTTTCTATATATATATGATCACATCACTCATGTCACGTATATAATCGATTTGATATATATATATATATATATATATATATATATATATATATATATATATATATATATATATATATATATATATATATATGATTTGATATATATATATATATATATATACTATATATATATACAGTTCAATACAAAATAAATAATATTGCTCTTAATCTTTCCCTAGATATAGACTCTTAATAAAAAACAATAACAATACAAAACAAATGAATTTGCAAATCCCTTGGGTTAAGACCCAAAAGATGGAATGAAAACCATATATTTGAAACCCTGATAAATCAAACAATTGTGAACAAACCAGATTTGCATAGGCTAATATCGATGGAGTGAATAATCCTCCCTTAAATCTCTTCTTCCTTGAGTTTTCCATGGGTTTTTTTTCCCTGCACACAAAAGGAAAATACAAAAGAAAAGAAAACTAAGGCATCCAGGTGAAAGAGTTGAATAAAAATGAATAAAAAGATTTTAGGTTTGATATTATATCCTCATAAGTTATCAAATTTTAGGGTTTATGATCTCACGGTGGAGAAATGTTTAATCCTACGACTCTTATTTAACTTTAAATTGACTTAAGTTGTATGGGTGCAAATTATAATGGGGTGTAATTAAATGTATTATTTTGGAGAAAAGACCTTGGTTAAGTGGTTAAACTTTATTAAAGAAATGTAGTATTTAATTAAATCAAATTTTATTATTTGTGTATTAAATTTGAAGGCATGGGTCCATTTCGGAGATGAAATGGGACACATGACCATTTAATATATCTTTTCCTTTCTGCAAACCTTGATATATATATATATATATATATATATATATATATATATATATATATATATATATATATATATATATATATATATAATTCTTTAAATGAATATTTACTTTGTTGTAAATTGTTTTTAAACTCGTAATCACTTTTCCTGAGCGATAAGTTTATTTTTAGTGGAGTACTTTTACTTCACCACTGTCACAATAGAGTTATTGTCTACACTTATAAAAATAATCGTAATTCCTATAACTTGCGGGAGTGGCGTCAAGCCAACTTTTTGTCCCAAATGACCATTAATATGACATTGTATTAATGTTGCGAAAATTGTTATATTTTCCTTGGCATACGTGATTGCGGTTCGGTGCTGCTTCGTTGTATGTTGCGCCTTAGTCATGTTACTTTTGTTACAGGTAATCATAATCACCGTATAAGTAATTTAAAACAAAAAATATTACCACCTTTATTATTTTTATCATCTTTGATCGAGATGTTTGGTTGTCTTTTTACCGTTTTCAAACTCGCGCTAAGTGAGAGGCGATATAAACAAACAACAATGTAGAAAAATACTTTTTTTTTGTAGGAACTACAACTTCTATTTATCAATGGTGAATAGGGATTATAGAGATGTACATGCAACTAGAAATACTAAGAGATCAAGCTCTTGTATCAGAAGGGGAATATGTCTCTACTAATTGTCTAGACTAATGTGAAGGTCTTACAAGTAGATGAATGTTGGAGTAGAACCAAGAAAACCTATCTGGTGTGCCTCAGGAGAGTGCAAGCTTAAAACTCAAGAAATTTCTCTAACTACACATACACACAAAATTGAATATAATTGCTAGAGAGATGGTTACAACTACTCCATATTTGTGCAGGTGATGTAGTTGAAAACTAACATGTAGCATGTCGTGATGATGCTTTGACATGACCTAGTGTTGGATGTGTCATCTACTATGCCACTTGGAAATAAGTTGCTAACGAGTGGACATTTTTCGTGTAATGGTTATGTATAGATCCAAGATGACAATTGACATGCAAGGAAGCAAGGTTCAAGTGTGATGACTCGTGATATAGCTATGGGGGCTTGTATGACATTATATGAGCAACATATGTAGTGAGAAAGTAATGCTACAAGATTACAAAAGTCACGAAGGTTGCAAGGTGCTAGCACAAGATTGCAGAAGTTGCAGAAGTTGTGAAGTTCACACACGTACCATAAGGGATTTCTCAAGTTGCATGGGTGGTGAAGTTTGCACACGAGACTCAAGGGATTTTGTGGGGCTAAGTGCTAAGATATTATGGGACTTAACAAATAATGTTAAATTTTGGGCACATTGTAGAAAGTAACAAGCTATGTGAGATGGTGCAATGAAGTTTACATGATGTTGAGAGGTTGTGAACTTGCCACAAGATGTAGTAAAGGTAAGGCAAGTTGCGTGTAGGGAGTAGGTAGTTAGCAAATGGTTTAAGGATAAATGACACTATGAGGCTATATCCTTGCTACAATATGTCGTAAGGTGAAGTCCACGTTTCGTAAGAGGAGTGAGGAGGCTTGCATAGATGCAAACTGCTACAAGGAAGAATGCAAGGTTACACACAGATATTTCAACCCATGTATGGGTGAAGAAAACAAGAACAATGCCACCTACATCAAATGTCCTCTCATAAACAAACCATGATGGTTGTCTTCAAAAACCTATCCAATATAACAAAGACCTTTGCCTCATTTTAACTCTTTTCCGTATGTAGTCCAATCATGAAATCCATGTTAATGGATTCCCACGGTCTAGATGGAATTGGTAGAGGTGTGTAGTGTCCTAGTTTCTTGTCCGTATGCTTAAAGAGGCAACAAGAAATGCAAGACTTGATGTGTCACTCCACATTTGTGTGCATCCACTACCAACAGAAATATGACTTTAATATGGCTAGTCTTTGTAATGTTGAACTATCATGATATCTTAGCATAGTGCTGTTAGTGCAAAATCACAGCACCCCAAATGATTTCTATAGATCTGCTTTTCTAAGACAAAGTCATTTGGTGTGATAGGCATAACATTGAACTTTCCCCAAGGTGTGGGACATTGCAAATGGAAAAGCTCTCCAGATTAAAGGTTGGTTCCTTATTCCTCTGTTTAGGTGCATACGTGAGAACTTGCAAAGGATCTATCTCTATACCTAATCTAAAATTTTCCAATGAGACAAGGATGAAAGGGATATAAGAAATAAGAAACGACTAAACTACAAGGTGATGCACCGAAGGAATGATGAACACTGGTTTTGCTGATAGTCACAAACCAATGAAATACATACAATAATCAAGCACAGATAACCAAATTTGTAATGAAAGACCATATGCGAGAAAAAGAGACAGAAAGGATCTAGGATTGATCACAAACATGTTTTATTGCTCTACAGATTGATACAATGCATTACAAAAACAACCAGGAGGCGAGAAACATGCTGTAATTTTAATGGAAGGCTTGAACTCCACGAATTCCTTTGCTAGAAGGAAAGGGGAGCCTGCAAAACAAAAGAATGTCCAACCCTTTACAATGAATCCCAACATGGTATTTGTAGACTCGATCATAGAGAAGAAAGAGAGAGAAGCAGGAAAAGCAGGGTGAAGCTCAACCACTGATGTTAATGCCTCTAACAAAATCTCCCCCAAATTTGTCTTGACTGCATCAAATCCTTATTCGGTGCCTCGAAGGAGGAAGAAACGGTGGAGTAGATTGAATCCGATCTGGTTGTTTGGGCAGATGGATCCCGCATTAATGGCCCTAAAGATGTTTTCTCCATTTTATTCTACCTAATCTCTTCGAGTTTAAAGCTTCAGATCTCTATGGCGTGGACGAAGCCAAGATCTTTCCAACGGTGTCAGATTTGTAATATTTTGAGCACTAAGTCAAAAGATATGCCCCTTCGAAGTTTGTATCGGGTCCGTACAAAATAGTGGGAAAACAGTTTGAAAATGGGTCCCCTTTTTGAACTGGACACGTGGAGGGTTGGTGCATGTTTGAAGGTGGCATCTGTATTTTGCTTTTTGGAATGGCGTGGTGTTGACATGTGGATTCTTCCGCGGCCTGCTCAATTTCTTTGTTTCTCGGCTAAGTTCTTTGCTTGGCGGGATCGTATCCCTTGTCCGGGGACACGCGGCAGCCTGGCACTCGATTGAAAACCATCTCTCTATTCGATCCTTGAGTTAGCGCCATTTGGACACTTGGCACTCTCTACCGGCCTGCCACCATACATTGACTATTCAACCTGACTTTGGTTCCCTTTTGAGACTGGACGCGTGGAGGCTCTGCACTTGCTTGAAAGCCCGGTTTAAAATTTTCCTTTTAAGGAGCGTCGAGTTGACACTTGGCAGCCTCTGCAGGTCTGTGGAATTTTCAATGGCCTTGTAACTTTTTGGACTTTGGGCCGAGTGGAGAGCTCACGCTCATTTGGGTCTCCACCTTTGGACTAACTCTTGGAGATGCGCCACACTGACACTTGGCACTCTCCACATACACTTTTATACTCAGCCAATTTTGAGGCCCGCCCTGTCCGCCTTTTGACCATGTTTGACCATTTGCTACGTGGAGGGTTAGCGCAAGTTTGAGTCTCCACCTTGGGCTCCTATTTCAGATCTGTGTCGAGCTGACACCTGACACCTTCTCTCTTAGTTGAAGACTTTTCAACGGCCTGGTAACTTTTTAGGGCTCTGGATGCATGGAAGCTTGGCGCTCGTTTGGGCTTCCCTTTCTAGATTCAACTTTGGAGGAGCACCGGGTAGACACGTGGTTCTTTCCACTGCCTCTCTCATACTTAGTCGATTTTGTAATCTTTCCTGAAAGGTTTCGATCCCGAAAAATTCAAAACTTCACCATTTTTTCCCCCTCTTGCTCCTAGTTCCTCTATGGCATTGCCCCTTCTTTTCGGACCTTGTTATTCCATTGTTGAGTCTACCTACGACCAATTTACAAGATCTGGACGAGTTTTTTCAGGTCCTCTCTATGCAGGGTCATGGCCGATCCAATATTTTTCCCGGGGGGTGAAATTTGGATAACAATTTGGCGACTCAAAGGGGTATCTGCCTACTAGATGAAAAGACCAATTACCTTGTCATATCCGTTGGGCATGGAGTCAAAACAACGGTCTGATACTAATTCTACCTCTGATTCACGAGCCCAACTGTTTGCACTCTCAATTTTAGTAAGAAATCTTGAAACGAAGGTTTCTGAGAGTAGAAAATTGTTTTGACCTAGGGCTTCATCTGTCTCTCTAAATGGACTACATAAGAGCAACAAAACAACACCACAACTATGTACAAAATTTGAAAATCATACATGCTCCAAGTAGAACATGCAGAGCGTGTAAAACACTTAGGAGAAAAGCAACCCAAACTACAACAAGACAATGTGCACAAGCACTTACAGGAATGTGAAACTAAACTAATATGTACAGGGTGAGAACTTCCCTTTTAATAGCAGTGTTTAAGATAGATTCCATTTACTGGAATCTCCAATTCCTCACCATCCAACGTAGATAATTGGAAAGTATTGCTACTTTTACATCCTGTGACCATGTAGGGGCCACTCCAAATGGCATCAAACTTGGAATGCCTTCTTGGTTTTGCCCGATCTATATCTCATTTCAAAACCAGGTATCCTTTCTAGAAGGTCCTTGTTTTTGCCTTGTTATCAAAGCATCTCTTGATTGACGCGTGATCCTTCTCTATTTCTTGGAGTGCATATTCTCTGGTTTCTTCCAATTCGATCAACTCCACATACCTGGCCTCCATCAATTCAAATTCAGACATCTACAGCTACTTCATGAGCTCCAATGCTGGCAACTCAAGTGATATAGACAACATTGCCTCTTTCACATAGGCAAGTTTGAATGGAGAGCTTCCTAGAGCTTCCTGTAGATCTCTTGGGTGTTAACCTATCAGCCCATAAGGCCGATTTGAGCTTTGTGTGCCAAGTTCTCTAATTTTCATCAAGAGTTCTTCTGATGATCTTTAGTAGGTTCTTGTTTGTGGACTCAGCTTGGCCATTACTTTTAGGGTAATAGTTTGATGATGTGCTCAAGTAAATCCCGTTTTTGACAGCCCATCCTGTGATCTTGGAACCTATGAATGACAATGCATTGTCTGATATAATGGTGGTTAGTACTCCAAATCTGGTTACTATCCCTTCATAGAAATCTAGTATACTAGACTCATTAGCTTCTTTGAGTATCATTGCCTCGGTCCACTTGGTGAAATAGTCTGTTGCTGTCAGAATCCATTTGTGGCCTTTGCTTGAATTTGGATTGATGACTCCAATGAAGTCCAATCCCCATTGCATAAAGGTTGGTCAACTTAAATTGGGTGTAATGGAAGTGTTGCTAGCTTTTCTTTGCCCTTGAAGAATGCACAATTCTTACACCTTTTGATCAATGCATAGCAGTCACTAAACACTCTGGGCCAATAATAACCTACCTTCATGAATTTGAGTGATGTCACCCTTGGAGCAAAGTGACCTCAAACTGCTCCAATATGGAATTCTTGTAACATTCTCTCAACCTGATCTGTCCCAATGCATCTTAGCAGAATGCCATTTATGTCCCTTTTGAAGGGACACCATCAATAAGAACAAATGGGATGGCCTGCAGTTTGAAATGTCTCATTTTTGCTTTACCCATCCAATGAGGACACATGCATGTTTGAAGGAAGTGCACCATGTCTTGAGTCCAACAAGGAGTAGGTACATCAGCGTTTTCTTCCTCTTGATTATTCTGTAGAACAAAAACAACCTCCTTTTCCCTATTTACTTCATCTTGTTGACTTGAGGCTAATTGTTCACACAACCCCTTCCCACGGACCAACTTAGTGACCTTGATCTCAATGTCATACTCCATGACACAAGTGATCCACCCTGCGCGTTTTTCATTTAGATCCTTGATGAGAAGGAAGTCTTTAACTCCTGCATGAGAGACTAACAATTAGATTTTATTGTTTGAAACCATATGCGTAAAATTCTTTAATCCTCTTATTACTGCCAGGACTTGCTTTTCGATGAAGGAGTATCTCACTTCATAGTCTTCCAGACCTTGACTGAAGAAAGCAATTGGTTGTTTTGTACCTTCTTTGTTCTGCTGAACTAAGATTGCAGAAATTGTGTCACTACCACCAAAGGCATACAATATGAAGTCTTTAGAGAAATCTGGATTCACGAGAGTTGGGGCTAGTGATATAGCTTCTTTGATGGCCTTAAAGCTCACCTTTCCATCAACTATCCACCCAAATGCTAAGCTCTTTTTCAACATCAACGTTATTGGCTTAATAAGGGTAGCGAAGTTTGGTACAAACCTGTGGACAAAATTGATTTTTCCAAAGAAGCTTTGAAGAGTTTTCTTACGGCTTGGCAAGGGCAATACTCTTATTACTTCAACTCTCTCAGGGTCAATTTCCAATTCTTCCTTTGATACAATATGGCTTCGAAGCCTGCCCTCATGGGCCAAGAATATGCATTTTTTAGGGTTCAATGATACCCCAAAACTCCTGCATCTTTGAAATACCTGCCTTAGGTGGACAAGATGGTCTGCTACATTTTTGGAAAACATCACAATATCATCCAAATAGATCAATACTATTTTGTTGATCAATCCTTTGAATGCCATATCCATTGCCCTTTGAAAAGTGGCTCCAACATTAGAAAATCCAAATGGCATTTTTCTGTAGGCATAGGTGCCCCATTTGGTGGTGAAAGCTGTTTTGAACTGATCATTTTCTTTCACCATGATCTGGTTGTACCCTGAGTAGCCATCTAGGAGGGAGAATCTCTTTGATCTAGACACCACTTGCAAGATCTGCTCCATTGAAAGGAGTGGGTAGTGATCTTTGAGGGAAGCTTTGTTCAAGTCTCGAAAATCTACACACAACCTAATCTCTCCATTTTTCTTCCTAACTAGGACCAGGTTTGCAACCCAGCTTGAGTGTTTGATTGGAATTATGATACTTGCCTCTATCAGCTTGTTCAACTCTTTCTTCATCAGAGGCTCAATGTGTGGATTGACTGGTATCTGCTTTTGCCTGATGGGCTGAACAGCTGGATCTAGTTCGATTGTGTGTTGTGCTAGCTTTGGATTGAACCCTCTTGGGTCTTCATAGCTCAAAGCAAATACATCTGGAAATTCTTGGCAAAGTTGTATGAATTCATACCTTTCTTGCTCGGTGCCCACTTTTCCAATTTGAAGTGTTTTGCCTTCTTCAACTGGGATTGACTCTGAATCTTCTCCTTTGATCTGTATGTTAGTCTTTTCTTTTCTAAACTGATCATTAGGATTGAAGATAGAATCTAATGTCACTAAGCCTTTGGGAAGCTTTCTTATATGCAGCTGTACTATTTGATTCCTGTATTGCTGCTCTAATCTGCTTTGATTTCTAGTTGAGCATTCAACTTCTTCTTGCAAAAATTTAATGATCTGCTAATCATTCTCGAACACCTGCCAGCATGTGTTGTTATCTGGCACTGCTGGCCTCACAACTATATGGATATGAGGTTGTTTTTTTGTCTCTTTTGATGCTTTCAACCACATCAAACATTGCTCCAACTGTTGTAAGCCTATCAACAACCTCATTCTCCTTCCTAGGTATGGACACAATGCTGAAGGCCTCAAAATACTCCACGAGATCCCATACCCTACTCTTGTAGTTCTTGAGCAGGTCATTCTTGACAGCATTAAGTCCTCTGACTTGATTGACAACCAGTTCACTGTCACAAAACACTTGCAAGTTCTTGATTCCTAACTTCCTTGCCCAATGAAGACCATGGACCAAAGCCTCATGTTCAGTAGTGTTATTTGAGCACGAAAACTGAAATCTGAAGGCTGAATAATACTTCATACCTTTGGGGGACACAATCATAGTTCCTCATCTAGCTCCTTGTCTACTCCTTGAGCCATCAAAGAATAATTGCCATACCTCATTGTCATCTTTATATTTTGGCTTAATTAGGCCAGGAAGAGGATGACTCTCTTCATGAGACAGTAGACACCTAGCTCAGATTCTTCCATCTCCTTATAGGGGTCAAAAGCATGTCTTTTGTTGGCCCACTCATTGAGAGTCAAGTCTGGGATACATCCCACCTTGGTATCTGCTTCACCAGCGCTTAGGAGGTCTTCTTGATCAAAAACTGAGCAATTGGCATTGATTGGGCTAGGCACATAAGATTCAATATGATAATCAACAATGGGCTCAGATTTGATTGTGGTGTTTGCCCCATACCTTGTTCTAAAGAGCATATGTGACCAATCAGCAGACAGATAGCCTCCAATTTTGGCAGTGAAGTCCCTAGACAAACACAAAGAAAATGTGGTGGCAAATCTATGATTGACACATTCTGCAAAACAGTCACATTGGGGCAGGCATGCAGAGTGAGGCCCAAATCCTTGATGATTACAACAGTTGTCACTGCTGTCTCATCTAATTGCACCACCCCTCTAGAGATGACTTCATATTGGAGACCCAGTTGATCAGCTATTTGCTTGGGCATCACAGAACTACTTGCCCCAGAATCAATCATACAATTGTGCACCAATTTGTCTCCAATAATCAATGAAACATAGAATGGAGGAGGTCTCAGGTTCTTACCTTGTTGTTCTCGATGGTTTTTCCCATGTTGATTTGTATTGGTAAGCACTTTCTCTTGCTGGTTAGGGGTGTGATTTGAGCTTGACCAATTTTGTATAGCAGTTTGTAATAGATCCCTCTATCATGGAATGGCCAGTGAATCCCATAGTGAAATGTTCACACTTGTCATCTTCATTTGCTCAATGATATTGAATGAGCTATCCTTTTGTTGCCCCTTCCCAGGCACATATTTTTCTTGCAGATGGGTTGTTACAACCGGTGCTTGAGTGGGTTTGGAAGGTGGCTTGGATTGGTTATGCATGTTGGGAGTTATATTTGGAGCACCAAAACCTTGTGGAGTGATGGAAGGTTGAGGGTTACTTGAGTTCAGTGGTTGGCCTTCTCCAATATTTCTCTTTTTGGACCGTGTATTGGCAGCTATACTTTGAGAAGGGAACTGATTCATCCCACAGAAGTCCTCAACTTGCCAATTGACAAGCATAGTTTCACTTGGAGGTCCCTCTTACTGAGCTCCTTGCTGCTGATCTCTTTCTTGGCTAGGTTCCTATGACCATACTGGTTTGCACCATCAAGACTTGATTTAATGCACCATTAAAGCACATTGATTGGTTATGTGGCTGATTGCATGGGAAACACCAATCATATTCATGTGCCATATTGTTCTGTGCTAGAACCAATGCCCTTGATGTTGAAGCTTTGTTTGGATCATATGACCTGAAAGGTCTAGCAGCTTGAGGTTTCCCTTGGTGTTGACTCTGATTTACAACTTGGGCTGGTGGTCAATTTTGCTGATATGGGGGTCTGACCTGATACTAAGCTTGGGGCTAATATGGCCTAGAACTCTGAGCCTGCTATCTTTTGATGGTTACTAACTCATTCCCCAAGTTCTGAAGTTGTTTCATGACTTCCTGGAGTTCTTTTGAAGTGTTACATGATGAGGTGGAGGCTTCAGCTGAGCTTTGACTCCTGGGAGTAGGTACAGGGGCTAATGTGGGCATTTGGCTGGTACCTGGGTTTCATAACTCGAGGTACAGAGACATGGATGCCCTAGGAGTGAGTTTGCCAGCCTGAATCAAATGATTCTTAGCCTCTATGGAAAGGCTATAGGTTGCAGGTAAGGTTGTGCCCCCCCATTGTTGAATCATCAAAGAAATATCAAAATTTAAAGCCCTAAGAAAGTATAAGAAGGCACCTTCATTAGTGGGCTTCACTGTTGTTGGAATCATGTCCTAGGGTCGATGAAATATGAGGTTGAAATCCGTCAGCTGCTCGTTTGGGGCTCTCTTGATTTTTGTTAGTTGCTCCGACAAAGATAAGTTATCACCTTTTTCTCCAAACTGGTTGTGAAGAGTTGTGCACAATTGGATTCAATTTTGGATAGAGCCCGCTTCAAGGCTCCCAAACCATTGTGAAGCTTTACCTTTGAGTGAAGAGACAAGCAACTTGACTGCAATGTCCATCTCATGGATTTCGTGGATTGTATAGACATTTGCAATATCTTGGACATGATCACCATGAGAAGTCTAGTTTTCCCCAGTGAAATATGGGATACTCTTTAATGCTGAAATTGGGACTGGATTTTGTGCATTCAGGGTGAGTGGGCTGTTGCCAATGAAGTTAACATAAGGATTTGGCTAAGCCATTCTGATCAGCCCGAGTACCCTTCTTGTTTGAAAGAAAGGCCTATTAGGAGGAGGTGTTGATAAGGCTCTGTTTGGGGGAGATGGAGACCTCTGGGCTCTTCTTCTTTTCCTTCTATCTGAAGACAAGTGTATGTGTACAAACTGTCCTTCCTCTCTTGTTCTAGACCTTGTTTGTATCCTTCTCATGAACTTGCTTGGACTACGGAAACCAATGGATTTGTTTCTTTTGGAGTCGCCAGATGTACAATTTTAAAACTTCTTAAAAGTTAGAATCATAGCAAGTGCACATCAATCTTACTGTAATAAGATGGAGACTTCTCTATCCCACCGGGTGTGCCAAAACTGTTAGTGCAAAATCAGAGCACCCCCAAATGATTTCTATAGATCTGCTTTTCTAAGACAAAGTCATTTGGTGTGATCTGCATAACATTGAACTTTCCCCAAGGTGTGGGACCTTGCAAATGGAAAACCTCTCCAAATTAAAGGTTGGTTCCTTATTCCTCTGTTTAGGTGCATATGTGAGAACTTACAGAGGATCTACCTCTATACCTAATCTCAAATTTGCCAAGGAGACAAGGATGAAAGAGATATAAGAAATAAGAAATGACTAAACTCCAAGGTGATGCACCGAAGGAATGATGAACACTGGTTTTGCTGATAGACACAAACCAACAAAATACATACGATAATCAAGCACAGATAACCAGATTTGTAATGAAAGACCAGATGCAAGCAAAAGAGACAGAAAGGATCTAGGATTGATCACAAACATGTTTTATTGCTCTATAGATTGATACAATGCATTACAAAAACAACCAGGAGGCAAGAAACATGCTGTAATTTTAATGGAAGGCCTGAACTCCACGAATTCTTTTGCTAGAAGGAAAGGGGAACCTACAAAACAAAAGAATGTCCAACCCTTTACAATGAGTCCCGACCCGGTATTTGTAGACTCGATCAGAGAGAAGAAAGAGAGAGAAGCAAGAAAAGCAAGTTGAAGCTCAACCACTACTATTAATGCCTCTGACAAAATCTCCCCCAAATTCGTCTTGACTACATCAAATCCTTATTTGGCACCTCGAAGGAGGAAGAAACGATGGAGCATATTGAATCCGATCTGGTTGTTGGGGTAGATGGATCCCACATTAATGGCCCTAAAGACATTTTCTCCATTTTCTTCTACCTAACCTCTCCAAACTTAAAGTTTTAAATCTTCATGGTGTGGACGAAGCCAAGATCTTTCCAACGGTGTCAGATTTGCAATATTTCGAGCCCTAAGTCAAAAGATATGCCCCTTCGAAGTTTGTATTGGGTCCGTACAAAATAGCGGGAAAACAATTTGAAAATGGGTCCCCTTTTTGAACTGGACACGTGGAGGGTTGGTGCACGTCTGAGGGCAGCCTCTATATTTTGTTTTTTGGAATGGCGCGGTGTTGACATGTGGCTTCTTCTGCGGCCTACTCAATTTCTTTGTTTCTCGGCTAAGTTCTTTGCTTGGCGGGATCGTATTCCTTGTTCGGGGACATGCAGCAGCGTGGCGCTTGATTGGAAACCCTCTCTCTATTTGATCCTTGAGTTAGCACCATTTGGACACTTGGCACTCTCTGTCGGCCTGCCACCATACATTGACTATTCAACCCAACTCTAGTTCCCTTTTGAGACTGGATGCATGGAGGCCCTGCGCTTGCTTGAAAGCCCGATTCAAAATTTTCCTTTGAAGGAGCGTCAAGTTGACACTTGGTAGCCTCCGAAGGTCTATGGAATTTTCAACGGCCCCACAACTTTTTGGACGTTGGGTTGCGTGGAGAGCTTGCACTCATTTGGGTCTCCGCCTTTGGACTAACTCTTGAAGATGCGCCACACTGACACTTGACACTCTTCGCTTACACTTTTTTGCTTAGCCAATTTTGAGGCCCGCCCTGTCCGCCTTTTGAACCTGTTTGACCATTTGCTACGTGGAGGGATGGCACAAGTTTGAGTCTCTGCCCTGGGCTCCTATTTCAGATCTGCACCGAGCTGACACCTGACACCTTCTCTCTTAGTTGAAGACTTTTCAACGGCCCCGCAACTTTTTGGGGCTCTGGACGCGTGGAAGCCTGGCGCTTGTTTGGGCTTCCCTTTTTGGATTCAACTTTGGAGGAGTGCTGTGTAGACACGTGGTTCTTTCCGCTGCCTCCCTCATACTTAGTTGATTTTGGACTCTTTCCTGAACGGTTTCAAGCTCGAAAACTTCACCATTTTTTCCCCCTCTTGCTCTTGGTTCCTTTGCGGCACTGCCCCTTCTTTTCTAACCCTATTATTCCATTGTTGAGTCTACCTGCGACCAATTTACAAGATCTGGACGAGTTTTTTTAGGTCCTCTCTATGCAGGGTTGTGGTTGATCCAATATTTTGCCCGGGGGGCGAAATATGGATAACAAGTGCACCTCCAAAATGAGTTTCTGGTCAGGTAAGCCATCAAGTACATAGAGATGGCCAAGCTTGTAAAGAAGCTTGTCATCAAGGTAGAAATCTCAACCTATTCACCTTGTCAAAGAGCAATAAAGACGTCTGCGAAGTCCTTGTTATTCGAGTAGAAAGTACCTCATTTGAGAAATTATGGCTATATATGTCCAACACTATGATGAGTGCATGCAGCGGTAGTTAGCTAAGGCAATCTGTCGCCTTCTTATCCTTTCCCTTCTTATTCTAAATCGCAAAATGGAATGTTTAAAGGTTAGTCATCCACTTCATGTGTTATCTGTTCTTTAGCTTGTTTTTTGTTTGTAGAAACTAAAGCGAAGTATGATAAAAATGAATAATTGTCTCCTTACGCAATATGTAATGTCCCCATTGCTTAATTGCTTGCACAATAACATACAATTCTTTTTTGTATGTGGACTACTTTTGCACCGTGTCATTGAACGCTTTGAGTGGTATGCAACCGAATAACCATGTTGCATGAGTACCACATTGATTTTGTAATTAGATGCATCAGTGTCAAGTTCAAAGGACTAGACAATGTCTGACATTGAGAAAACAAGTGTTGCGAAGAGGCATTGTTCGAGAACCTCATATGTGAACTATTGTTGATGAGTCCAATAAAACTTGGCTTTGGCATGTGTGATTTGGTTGAATAGTCAAGAAACATGTGAGAAACTAAGGACGAAGTTGTGGTTGAAATATGTGAGTCGAAGAAGCTTCATAACTCTATGAGGTTATACGAAGTAGCCATATCTTGAATCACATTAATCTTCTCTAGATCTGCACGTAATTATACTCGCTCAATGTTTTAGATTTGACATTGAATTTGTGGTACGTTAAATGGACACTTCGTTGAGTTTTCTTCCAAGTTTTGTTTGCACAAAGTGTCTAGGATGCACATGATGCGCACTACATGCCCCTCCGAGTCTAGTTGAAGATGAGGATTCCATCCAAGTAGATGATGACAAAGGAGTTGAGGAAGGGCCAAAGTAGGGCCTCCATCAATCACACGAATGCCACTATTGTAGTGGTCAGGCCGAAAGACATAACTAACCATTTGTATTATCCTTCTCGTGCATTGAAAGTTGTCTTCTAAATGCCTTTAGGATGGACCAAGAGTTGGTGGTAACCATACTTTTATAGATCTTAGTGAAGTATTGTACACCTTGGAGCTAAACCAGGAGGTCGTTAATATGTGGCAATGGATATTGATTCTTCACTATGATCTTTTTCAGTACATGATAGTCTATGTAGAGTCACCATGTCCCATCTTTGTTGGGTGCTAGAATTGTCGGGTTGTCGTAAGGAGAAAATCTACTCTCGATCTTGCCCTAATTGAGGATTTTTTGTATCTATTGCCATACTTAATCATTCCTCCAAAGTGATTAGTGGTGCAACAAGCTATTTGGAAGAGGGGATCCATGAGCCAAATTATTTTAGCGCTTTACTACGTAGTGTTAGAAGGTCTTTAGTTTCATGAAGACTTCATTGTGTTGCTTCAATAATTTGTCAAGATGCTACTGTTGTGACAATTTGGGCGCAACAAATGTCGACAATGATAACTTCCTCTCCTATGTAAGTGTCTTTGGACAAACCACGAGTAACACAAACTTCTACATGTGTGAAATGAGTTTGTGGCATTGTTTGGTAGAGACCAAGGTGACTTCGGTCATTGGTGAAGACTCGAAGAGTTTGAAGAATCGATCTTTGACCAAGCAATTCACCTTTGTAACTTTTCTTGATATGTAGCATTTTGGTCATATAAGTAGGGCCTTCCCAACATTATGTTGCGAGCCTCAAGAAGTGTGATGTCGCAAGTGACATTGTCCCCCATTGATTTGACTTTATATAAAAGTACATTGCCGCTAGATGTGTATATTTTCCCTAGTGGAGGCATCTAAGAGAATACGAGCGAGGATGTGTAGAAGTAGGTAGTGAAAGGCGTTGAGTTGTGTCTTGAGAGATGACGTTCTTTTGATTTCCGTTGGCAATGATGACATTGAGAGGTTGTCCTTCGACTAAGAACTTTATATGGAAGAGGCACTCTCCATCGTTAGAAACATCAGTGGTAATGACATTGGTGCTCACATGAGAATTATTTGTGGTAGTTTCATCCATTTGTATGGAGCTTGACGTGGACTATGCAAGTAGAGTCTAATGTAAGTGGCATTCATAATCAACATGGGTGTGTCAGCGGTTGCAATGACAATACTTGTCACCCGTCTGCTTCTTGCATTTGTTTGAGTTCAAAGGTACAAAAGCCTTCGCATTCCATTGGATGAACTACTTAGGTTTCTCACTTATACGGGAAGTGTTTTGCGTGTTTTGTGTAGGGGCTTGAGATGGAGGATTTTGTGTGGGCTGGCTCTTGTGCATTCTACTAAGTGAAGATGTGAATTGTTGCTTCATCTGAACCTTGGCTTCACTCTTTGCAGTTTTTTGGTATGCTTCACCCAAAGAGTAGGAAGACAAGAACTTCATCTTGGCACATAGAGAAGGTGAAAGTTTAGTAATGTACTTCAACATCTTATTTTGCTCCAAGAGGTCCTTGCACAATTGTGAAAAATAGTCATGAAACTCGTTGGTGTAGACTTCAAGCGATTGCTCCTTATGTTGCCACAATTGTTGGTCATGTATTCATTCTCAATGTGTAAGAGGGGATAGTACTTTTGCAGAGTACTGGCAAAATCATCCCAAGTCTGAGGAGACTAGTACTCTTTATCACATCGTGTGTTGAATATCTCCCATTAGTGAGACATTGAAATGGACATCTTTAATGTCGCAAAGGTTATTTTCTCTTCATTGAGCAAATTGTTGACTGAGAAGTAGGCCTTAAGTTGACATAACCACTCATACAATGTCGCGGCATGAATCTTGCCTTTAAACACAGGGATGTTGAGGTTCACTTGGACCTTGAAAGGGGTTTGATGTTGAATTCTTGTGTGAGCCAAGTGTGAGGAGGGTACTCCTATTATGTTGATTTGACCTATCAACTTGCAAAATTGGCCAAAGAGTTCATTGTGTGCGCCTCCAAAGCATCCTAAAAGAGATTTTCAACATTTGGGGCGACCTCAGGTTGTCTTTAGTCATAAGCCATCTTGCTCTTGTTACGACATTCTTTTGGACAGTTGGAAACTAAACCAACTACTTCTCTTTGTTTCTCTCATTGTGCTCCTATTTACATGCATAGAAAGGGTTGAGAGCTATACTCTGATACCAATGATCCGCACCATAAAACCCAAGACCATGTGAGGGGGGGCTATCTTGTTGCTAGAGCATATAAGAGTGTGTGGGTAATTGAATGCAATGAACCAACATGCAACAATGTAGTGAAAGACTTATTTGCAAGAAATGCAAGTTCTATTCATTAATGGTGATTGGCAAAACATAGATGTACATCCAGTAAACAAGACTAAGAGAGCAAGCTCTTGTATCACAAGGGGAATGTGTCCTTGTTGATGGTCTAGACTACTGTGAAGTTATTACAACCGAATGAATGTTGGAGAAAAAGCATGCAAAGATATGCAACATGCCTGGAGTGAGTACAAGCTCAAAACTCAAGATATTTCTCTATAGTGTATGGCACAATACATATATACAACTAACAATGGTAGGTACAATTGATGACGATTACTGGAGAGACAATTACGGCATGGTAGTTGGAATCTAGCATGTGGCGTACCACAATGATACTCTAACATGCCTTGGTGTTGGACATGTCATCTAGCATGTTGCTTGGCAACAAGGTGTTGACAAGCAAATGATGACATGTAATAATCCTATAAAGATCCATGACGACAAATGACATGCATAGAAGTAAGGCGCAAGTGTGAGGACATGCGGGATAATTACGAAGGCTTGTGTGGGATTACAAGAGTTGTAAATGTAGCACAAGAGGAATGATGCAAGATTGTGGAAGCCACAAAGGTTGCAAAGTGCTAGCAGAAGACTTTAGGAGTTGTATAGGTTGTGAAACACATGCACACACCACAAGGGATTGCTCAGATTGCATGGATTGCACGGATGGTAAAGTATGTGCGTGGAACTCAAGGGATTGCGTAGGTCAAAGAGCTAAGGTACTACGGGACTCAACGAATAATGCTAAGTGTTGGGCAAGTTGTCAAAGAGTAACATGTTCTGCAAGTTGGCGCAAAGGGGTTTTTACAATGCTGCGAGGGTTATGGCTTGTCGCTAAGGTAAGACAAGTTGTCTGAAGGGAGTAGGCCACAATGGATGCCGTGAACAACTAGTTCAAGATTGCTTAACATTGTGAGGTTGAATCCTTGGCGTGAGATGCCGCAAGGTGATGTCCAAGTTCAGAAGTGAGGGGGCAAGGTGATGTCCAAGTTCAGATGTGAGGGGGCTTAAGCCACTATGAACTATTGTGAGGCATGCTCCTAGGCTACACATGGATCAAAGGTCAATGGATACATCCTCCATAAAAATAAAAAATAAAAATCAAATCTCAATCAAAAAATATGTTCCAACATATTTATTGAAAAATATGACCAATAGGCCCCAATATTTTTCTATTCTTAAAGGTATTGCATGTTCCTCCTACAACTTTGATCTTTTTTCTCATCTACCTAAAATACAAGTACAATCCACAATGGATGATTTATTGAAATACCTTCTCTATAGATGTTCTAAAGGGAGCCAATTGCATGCTTATATATATGTCGAAGGATTGGTTCATATGTTTCCCTCCCTTAACGTATCATGGAAGATGAAACTCTAATGTCTTAGATGGTGTGGTAGTTTTGTCACTTCATTTCTAGATGGCAAAACATCACGAGTTTTACCATTAGAAAAAGTCCTCCACGGTCTCGATTGGTTTTTGAACCCTTGCCAGCGACCACCTTTCTCCACTTCATAAATTGGTGATGGGTTTGACATTAGCGAACATAATGCCTTTGTTGTTTGACAGATGCAGCCCTATTCTAACATGTAAATGTCATTGAATTTATACATAAGGCTTTGCAATCACCTTAAAAGGGTGAATGTATCTCACGCATACCAAGTTTAATCTCATCTAGAAATGATATGAACATTCTAAGTCCTTTAACTAACATTACCTATTTATGAGTGTCAAAAATCCATCAAAACTTTAATATCTCCATGATATTTCATGGAGTGATTCTATGACAGGTCTAAAACATTTACATTAATTTCCATGCCATCAGGTAGTAATTTAGATGCAGAACCTTCTATAAACTGCTACACATCCACTAGTTAGTCATCATTGATTCTTGTCATCCCGTGTTCAAACCTAATAGGAATGATGTCTTGAACACATGAATGATTATTAATGAGATTTTCAATCCATTGTTTCAATAAATTATCAATAAATAATGTATGAATTTATTTTGCCATATGAACTTGATACCAATCGAAAATGTTTGCCCACTATCCATTAAATAAACTTGTGGTCAACCCCAAATGGGGAGTACATGGATCTCAAGTATCACATGCTAAAACAAACAGATATTAGCAAGCACGAATATTGGTCCAGAATTTATTTTGTGCATGGAGGAAACTTTATACCGAATAGAAAGAATATTAATCAGTAACAATTTGAATATCAACCGTTTCCAGTAAAAGATGTGCCAATAAATAAAACTCTTTGCTCTTGTTTTGTCAGATGTACTTTAGTAATAGTCTAGATTCGAGAGCATTTTTAACATTTCTAACTAGTAATCACTAATTTTATTTGTGAGTTCCAAAAAGAAAGCATATTATTCTATCTATCATCAATAAGGTTATAGCAAGTCGAATCGCAAGGGTACGGGCAATCTATATCCTGTCTTGGCGTTCGATCAAAATACCAATCTCCTACAGCTTCTGCAATAGTCTGTCATGTATTCAAGATGTAGTCTAATTAGTACAATTACGAAAAGATTCACTTAGTTTGACCCACAGTACTTAATATTTCTCATTTTTTGAGTTTTCAAAAGAATAAAGAAAATAAACTGACATCAAATCTTAAGACACATTTAACCGTGCAGAAAAATACCATTGACAAAGAAAATGATTTGTTAAACAGAAAAAATGACATAAACACAATTGCAGTTGGATAGAAGTCCATAATATATCATATGAACAGTGATAAAGATATTCTACAGGAAAGAAATAGTCAATAGAAACGGAAATTTGCTAGACCAATTCCCTGCCTACTCCAAAACGAACCCAAATAAACAAATATTTACCTTCAATTGACTAAAACTATAGTTTCATGTTTGCATGTGGCAATAATCTGATTCAGAATTTTTCAGGAGATACAAATACCTAAATCAGCAACTGATGGCACATGTATCCCTACGAGTTAATCATACTACCATGTTTATAAGGCAATAAAAACATATAACTTTAGGCACTTTCCAATAGCATTGAACATGCAACTCCATGTAATTAGAGGTGTTGAAGAGGAAGAATTATCCATTACTGATAGCATTGTAGTCTAGACTAATGTTTCCTACGTATAACAAGTTGTTAAAACTTGGGTATTAATCCATAAAAACAAAAGCATTTGTATGAAAGGTCTGTCTACTTGCTTCTACTAATTGTTGTATCGATGACATATACTTTCTCATACTTTTTATCTAGAGTAGCTTTGGAAGGAGGAAGTGGTGAGAGAGAGGAGCAAGGGAAATGTTAGAGCAGATCAAAGGTTAAATTAGTTTTGGGGTATTAATTAATTTATTATATCATATGGCTAACGAGTGTAGCTAAGTTATCATGTGGATACATCAGCTTATTTATAATTGCACACGATTGCACATGTATTGGAATGTTTGAGACTGGAAAGTTGCAAATGTTTATTATGCTGATAGGCGTTCCCTTTTATAGTGAGACCCCTGACATCTGACGCATTGGCAGTAAATTGATGGTTCTGTTTGGTTGAGCAGTACATGCGACGGAGTACGGTCTTATTACGACTGTCAGTTTTGACACCTCAGCGGGCCTGCAGAATCATGCGACAAAAATGGCAGATCCGTAGGGCCGCGTGGGCTGTCCTCTCCATGGTCTGCGTTGGGTTTTGAAAAACACTTAATTAATTGGCGGGTTTTTTGGACAGATCCATAGGGGTATTTAGATGTGGGATCTCGTAATAAACATTTCGATGTGGGACACAGATTTACATTACAAATGTCCTTTACCCAACCAAAAATACACTCTAATGGGACTTATTTCAGATTCAAGTAATAAATGTTGACAAAGTATTTAAAAGAATTAGTGTATAGGATAAAAGCACTTAAGTAATCCGATTGGTGGGTTTTTTGACATGGGTCTATTTTCTTACTCAACTTTTATTTTGTTGTTAAATACATGGGGAGTAGTCAATCAGACGAGGACTTACACCTTGTCGGGTAAGTGAATGTGAATTTCCGCATGATAAGTGCATCATTTGGATTCCAACTTGTTCGAAGGTTTATGTGTTAAAATAGTTTGGTCATATGCCCTGGGATCAATTGATGTAACGTTTAGGTATGTACTCTCACACTCATATTAATGTATAAGTTTATTTAAACACATTATATACAATGTTTTCTATCGTATGACATAATCCTATTCTATTATATGTTCGCACTCGGTGTATACATTTAATAACATACTCGTATTTCTTTTAGTCAAATTTCTATATAGGAAATCTATATATTACATAGATGGTTATATTATTGTTGTTTGTTTAAATATTGTGTATTTTTTTAATGTGTTTAACACCGTTCTTATATATATTACTCATGTATTTATTTCACATCTCAAATAATGCTATTTTTTACATTCTTAATAAAATACATTTAAAATATTATATATATACTTAATTATTTTGTATATATATTAGTATAGTTTTTATATAAATGTATAGGAAAAATGACGGTCATACATAAAATATGCAAGTCACTCGTGACAGTTATTTCAAATATTTGCAAGTATTTTACAGTTAAAATCATGAAAAAAAGTCTAAACTGCCGTCAAATTTAACCCCTGCGCCACAGATTTATCTCTGTTTGCAAGGCCAATTTAACCCACAATGCCATTGGTTTTGGGACGGCTGTTAGCGAGAGCTTTGTTTAGGACAATTCCCATAACATCCTTTTTATTCAATTATGTGAGGGCAAAACTTTGAACTCGCTGCAACTATCCAATTACTGCTAAATTTAAACGTTAACTTGTTTTTTAGCGTAAGTCTTACAAGGGCCGCAAGAGGAATGGGCACGAAAATTCATGCCAAAGGGGTGATTGCCAAATAAGTTCACGACACAGAGTGTGCGACACTAAATAGATTGTTATTGCACCCAAATCCTTTAAATCTTGTGGATCACAATCTTCCACACCTAGGTTTTCTTCGTGACCCTCGGATTTGTTGGCTACCATTAAGAGCTTCTGCACATTCAGTTGCGTCTCTGTATAGATTTATCTCCGTTTTTAGGGCCAATTTTACCCATAATGTCATTTGTTTTGGGATGGTTGTTAGCAAGAGCTCCGCTCAGGATAATTCCTGTAACATCCTTTTTATTCATTATGTGAGGGCAGAACTTTGAACTCACCACAACTATCCAATAAATGCTAAATTTAAACATTAACGTGTTTTCTAGTGCCGGTCTTACAGGGGCCGCAAGAGGGATGAGCACGAAAGCTCATGCCGAAGGGCTGATTGCCAAATAATTTCATGACACTGAGTGTGCGGCGCTGAATAGAATGTTATTGCTCCCAAATCCTTTAAATCCCGTGGATCACAATCTTCCACACCTAAGTTTTCTTTGTGGCCCTCAGAGAATTTGCACATTTGGTTGTGTCTTTGCATATTTTAGTATATTTTCAATGGCTTCCTAAACCACATTTTCATCTGTTGCACATTCAGATGAATCGAGCAACTTGTTTAGAGAATCGAGCAACTTTCTTGTGTAGTTTTTGGAGCCTTTTGAAATCATTGTAAAAAGCCATACATATTATATCACGATAAATGTTGATAACATTAAGTACATTTATGGATTTCAAATGTTGAGAATCATAGTTTTGAATAGAAGTTGTTAGATCCTAAGCTTGCCAACAGGATTCAGTAGCTTTTGTCAGGCAATTGGCCCCCCTATAAAAAGGAAAAAGTATTATGATTGTATTAAGCAACGAGAGTGTTGTTCATCCTCATGCAGTTTTCATCTAGAAATGGGAAGTGTTCTGAAACATCCTACAACCATTCGAGATGACCTATAAACTTTTCGCCGCCATAAAAATCTTGATGATGGGATCTAATCAATTTGATTAGACCCTTGCAGTTGCAACCTTTCTTTTTTTGAGATATTGAAGTGAATCTTGGCTTGCTTCTTGGATTCCTCATTGGTAACCCATAGATTTTTCGAATTTCCTCATTGGTGACTGTTGACATTTAAGATGTTGAACAACATGGCCTTACATTCATAATCATTTCAATACTACGATGTCCATAGAACCTTCATATCTACCAAACATTTTCCTTTGACAAGTGTTCCATGTTAGCTCTTGCTACATACTTTCCGACATGAAAATCTTAAGAACAAATATTGCTTTATCTGCAAAGCTTCTTACAAATTTAACGCCATAACTTCTCCCTCCACACACATTCTTCCTTCCTCCTCTTCTCATCTCGTGTTCTTCCACTACTATAGTTGTCATCTTCTCCTCCAAACCTACAATTCCTTCTCTCCACGCACTTTATTGTTTCCGAACAATCATTGCCTTCCCTATCGGCATATCCATTGCACCTTTGCGGTGCGATTGCTAGTTGTAGGGTTTTCCCTTACAAGCTATCCTATTGTCAACCCTCAACCATTTTACTTCGTGATGTTTGTTCTATAGATTATTTGATGTTCTACAAACTCAAAGCACAAACTAGTAAAGAAAAGTGAACCACGCAACACAATGAAATGACGCACGGATTTTCAAGTGGGAATAATTGTAAAGAGAATATACTGAAAAATTGTCCGCTTGCTTCTATTAATTTTTGTATTGATGACATATACCCTCTCATATTTTTTTATGTCGAGTGTAGATTTGGGAGGATGAAGTGGGGAGAGGGAGGAGCCAGAGCAATGTTAAAGCAGGTCTAAGGTCTAATTAGTTTACGGGTATTAATTAATTTATTATATCATTTGGTTAACGAGTGTAACCAAATTATCATGCAGGTACATCAGCTTATTTATATTTTCACAAGAATGCACATGTATTGGAATGTTTGAGGACGGAGAGCTGCACATGTTAAAAATATGGTTTCCCCTTACAAGCTTTCCTACTGTAAAGCCTCAGTGCTTTTACTTCATGGTGTTTTTTTTTATGGATTATTTGATGTTCTACAAACTCAAATCACAAACTAGAAAAGAAAAGTGAACCATACAACACAATGAAATGACACACAGATTTTCAAATGGGAAAAATAATAAAGAGAATAAGCTCACATTCAATAAATTCTCCATTCCAAAATCACCAATACGTGTATATTCTCATATAATTACAAACAAGGAGATATCTTTGTAGGTTAGGGTAGCTACACTTGTTAACTGCATCACATAATCAATATTTCAAATTAATCAAAGCTAATATTTTCGATAACATTCCCCCTCCAAAGCTAAAATCTCATGTGAGAGAGGCTATACATCTATGATACATCAAAATTAATCAGTAATGGGGAGTAAAATGTAGACCAGCCTCAAGTCTAGAATACCATGGACACTCGATACAAGTGTTGGTCAACTCAACCAATCAAATCTGGATCGAACTAAAATCCTCTAAAAATCATCTGATTGTGACTAGTTGTTGGAGCTTTATGACTCCAACAATCTTCCATATATGCCGCGCTACAACAAAACCCATCCAATCAAGGTATTATTAGAGCTCCCTGCCTACAACAAACCTCAACAATTTATTTTCCCATTCATAATCAATCACAAAGTCCCTATGAATTACTTGCACCAATTATCACGAATTGATCCACACCAACATGGCTCATCTCTCCCCGTAAAATCACATGTAAAAGAAAAATGATGAACAAAACTATCGACCAAAAAACATCAAATCATAATAATATTCATCCACATGACTGTCAAAGGCAAGGTCCATGACCTTCTGGCCATCCTTCGAAAAAATGCAAAAAATGAAAGTTTTCCAAAACTTTATTTGCATTCTCTAGCCAAACGGAGAGGGTTTTAACTTTTCTAGATGGAAGTGGATTCTCATAGGCATTTGAAGCCATGTTTATTGACTCTAAAGGGACTAGGAACACCATATAAAAATAAATGGCCAAAAATGGAGTCACAATGGTGAAGTTATTAAGAACCGGAGGAACTTATGAGATTTAGGAAAGTTGGATGAAACTATCATAAACTCGCACGCATAATAATCAAGTCCGTTCCTATTCTAAGCGGTCATAATGGCCGAATGGCAATGTAGACCATCTTTATAATTGAATGTAATTGTTTTGTTTCAACTATGTTATGTTGATACTTGTTGGAATTAAGTAGTAAGCCTTGATGTTTGGTTGTGCAATTGTGTCAACTGCCAACCATTGTATCTCCACATTCAAATAGCATGTTGCACAGTGGGGTGGGACACTTGTGTTACGTCCACTCCATATAAATAAATTCATAATGAACACTATCTATTGTGAATACTAAGTTATTGTTACTCTTATACTCTATACTAAAATCTGGTTTGCACTTATTTTCCATGACTGTTCTTGGTAATCTAGCTTCTCTGTAAACATTTTGCCATCGTGCCTGTAAAGAACATCAAGTCAAGTTAAAGTTGGTTTTCTAAAAGAAACCCTTGGTCTACAATCCTCTTTGACAAGGACACACATTATGGACATTTAATTGATCAACCAGTCCAATAAGCACTTGAAACAAACTAATAAAGAGAGGACACTCTCACAAGGGACTTCAAGTACTTGTCAGATCTACTCATACATGAGAACATCAAGGAAGCATCTGAAAGGACCCACATACTAACAAAGATTATCTTGGGCAACTTGGTGGTAACTGAAGAAGTGGAACAATTGATTGATCAATTACCCAAACTCCTCACCAAGCACTATATTTTTTTGCAAGACATTCAGGAAGAATGTAATGGTGAAATACAATGAAAAGCCAAAATCGAAGCCAAAACTGAGACCAAGGAAGGGTTGAGCCTGTACCAAAACATCATACAAAATGTAGGAGTACACAATGGATGGCAATTGCAAGGTGATTGCCTCTTTCAGAGGAAGAAAGTGCTGATCTTGCTAACCAAATGTAGTTGTAAGGATGGCAAGAGAATCTACAAAATCCAACAAGGATTCGACGGATTCCCCTCCTTCCGAGGGAAATATTTGGTTTGAGATGGAATGTAATATCCCTCTTATGGGTTCAATGGAAAAAACAACACTCAAGTAGAAAACAACACCAAAAATGATTAGAACACATCTGCAATGATGAAGCCCAGCCAATAGTGCTCGTGCCTTCAACAAATCACTAAATAATCATCAATGAGCTCATGCAAACAATGGATAAATCCAGCTGATTCGACAGGCAATGTTTTAGTTCCAAACTCAGACAAACCTAGCTCCTTATGTTATGAAATAAATGGTGCAAGCTGATAATAAATGATAGTGATTAAATCATCAATTTCCCTTCACATATGATCAACAAGAACTGCTGCTATAAACTCAAATCCTGCTCGCTGTGCCTGGGAGCTATCAACTACTTCAATATACACAAAGTATGCTCTAGAATCAGTCACTAAAACTGCTCTGAACACATGTATCAAATCTGATCTGAACTTCATATAGATCACTGTAATTTAATCAAGCATGGAGAGTATTAGGAAATCACATCAAACATCTCTTGCCCAGATCGCTGTGTCAAGAGCATTTATACCATCCAAGCACAAGCTAAACCCAGTCGATTTACTTGAGGGAGAGGGCATAACCCGTTGGGGGATCTCACTGTCCACAAACATTCACAAATGCACCAAATGTATATATATTCTCCATACAAATATGAACCTCAAACAAGTCGCCAACACTGGAATATTTCAGTCACAAGGAGATATACATTTGAGCTATAACTCGCTGCCAAAAAGGAACTCAAACACCATAAATCATGCACTCATTCAGATCACCATATAGGAAATGGCTTCAACCATACAAAGGGACATTCAAACAAATAGAGTCACAGCCAAAGTATATATAATGAGATTGCTGGGTTAAGAGGAAGATCAGGTCCGAAATTACTCAATTATATTATTCCTCCTTGCCTTATATAAATCGCTGTCCAAAGACTGCAAACTTCCAATCTCATGCTCAAGTCGATTCACTTCAAAAATGCTACAAACCAGTAACCCCAAACACACAGGCAGTCGCGAGGGTTCATAGAGTGTGAATTAATTAAGCATTGCCTTGAGAGAAGTTGCTACAATCAACAAATAAACACCACACAATTCGCTAATTGTCTAGGGCTCAAAACATGCATTATATTTAATAACCAGCCCAATGGAGTCGCTGGTCAAGAAGAAATAGCAGCTTTATTCAAACCAAAACCAGACCATTACATCATCAAATATTAGCATCAAACTTGCCTTAGAGAAGTCGCTGCAACAAGGGCACAATAACATGCAAAAATCTGATCGATCCACACACTAATAAATGCTTGCAAACAGTCCACAATGATACCATGAGAAGTCGCTAGGGTTTGGAGGAATTATTCATCCAAGTCGACTTACAATAGCACTCAAAAAAACTCTTCAAATTGATAACAAACCGGCTACAATGGATCTCCAATGCAAAAGAGAGCAAGAACATCAATGGTGGGCATACATCCCTACTCCAAGCATGGAGTCCAAATCGAATTCATCATAACATAAACTTACAATGATCCAATAACCTCCTTTTATAGACAAGGAGCACCAAATTCAAATTTTCCCTTTAGGAGGGAAAATTATAAACTCTAATTAAATAACACTAGAACTATGTGCACTTTATTATTTTAATTAAACAATAAATATGACTACCCTCTGTGCAGATTGACTTAACTAAGAGGGCCTTCAAGGGGTTACAAAAGAGATAATAAAGATCTCAAGTCGAAATATGAATCCAATCCTCAAACCCATTGGGTTGAGGATCTTCGAATCCTTCCATGCCGATAATGTCCTGAAAAGGGGACATTACATGGAATTTGGTGATGAATTCTTATAGATGAACAAGCCACGTACAACATAAATATCTGTGGAATATATATCCTTACTGACGATACAGATCCAAATACGTCAAAACACCTTGAACCATATATCGGAAGGAGTAGCACTAAAAGGGGACTTGACGATGGGGAACAAAGTGTATGGATCACTACTCAAAGGAAGGGTCAAGCATAAGGGTAGGTCACACAGTGTAGAGGAGTTTCCAATGCAAAATTCCTCAAGGCAGAGAATCATATTCCAAGAGCCACGCTATAAGAATCCCACAACTAAAACCATGGTTAGCCCACCAACTCCATCTCTAGAAATGTAGATGCTATCAAATTCAATGATGATGGATTGAAGGATCCCATATAGATTTGCATGACATGTATTACAATCTAGACAACAAACAAACAAATTGATGAATGGTTGTGGTTGCAATGCTTCCTAGCCACACTTTGAGGAGTGACCATTGACTAGTGCACTTGGACCAACTGATGAGAAGGTTTCATGAGCAGGCTCAAGAAAGCTTTCGAAAAGGAATTTAGATTCATGAGAGATGAAAATGAAAATTTATAGTATCCATCAGGATAAACTTGAGAATGTTTGAGCCTACAATAGGAGACTTAGAATTGCTCGGAAGCTTGAAAAAGAACCAATGTTGCCAAAGAGATGGTTTGTTGAAGGATTATTACCCCCATTGTGAAATAATATGAAGTTGGTTCCGCCACCTTCCTACAAGGATGCATACAATAGAGCCGCGAGCATAGAAAGCAAAAACAAGACATCCTCACTCGAGGAGGAGCAGAGATGAAGACTCTGACCCTAGTGACATTGCACTAGGATCAATTATGGCTCTTTAAAGAGACATTCTTCACATGATGAGGGAGCTAAAAAAACACATGGGAGGAAGGAAAGGACATATGGTGCATGGACTGCAGACTAGAAGATCATACTAAGGCTAACTGTCCAAGGAAGATGTTCTGTGAGATATTGCAAGTGACAGGCCATGCAGTCAAAGATTGACTTCTACAATTTTAAAAATGAAGGTGCCCAAGTACTCTTCACTCAAGGAGAGTCCTCGACACCACCGACCACCCCAAAGAAGCATCGAAGGGATAAGTGTATCAGAATCCGAGAAACATAAACAAATGCTAGAACAATAAGGGAGAATGCAAAAGAGGTAGTTGAATATGTACTCCACGTTTCTCTCATGCAACATGGGAACCCAATTGTGTATCATAGTAAGACACCAACACAATTTGAAAATACCCAAACGTATAAGAGGGAGCTTTATGCCACTATCCAAGCTTGTTGGCTATGGAAGCACTGCATCATGGTCAAGAAAATGGTCATTCACACTTAGCACATGCCCTTTTAGCTAATGCAAACTTAAAGCAAGTTCCAAATGATCACCACTGGAAGTGGTCTATCTCTCTACAATGACTCCATTTGAACATCAAGAATATGAGGGACAAAACCAGCCAGGATGCTTCCTTCCTAAGCCGACCCCTTAAATATCATCCTCGACTCCTGTGGAAATGATATTTCGACATGGCCTCAACAATAAGAAGAGGACTTTGAATTTGCAGACAAGTAACAAGAACTGTTAGAAAGAAGAGAAGCTTCTGACTACCATCTGCAAGGTGATCTTCTGTGTCGTCTGCGGCATCTTTGTGTTCCATCAGTTGAGCGTCAAAATATGATCTCAGAGGCACAGTACATCAGCATTCAACCTCTTGTAAAAACCAAATATTAGCTACATGACATATTCTAGCAACCCAAAGCCAAATCCAAGCAATGCTATGACCAGCATCAGGTACCACAATAGTATGAAGTCTGCGATGCTCTATGGTTGCTTATACAGAAAGAAAGGTTCAAAATTCCTGATTACAAGATCAAACCACTTCATAACAGGTCCTATACCATCACCAACCAGGTGAGGGGAACACTTTCAAGCTACACCTTTCACCCTACATTGGATTACATCATATTTCCCAACATTGTTGGAAAATTCAGAAGCAACATAGCAAACTGGAAGTTCTAGAGCTGAATCCAATTGTGCTACACAAGAAATGATGGATTTGATTGTGGATGCATAACTCACTGGCACCTAATAACAAGTGATACCATTGTATTCGATTTTCAAGGCAGGGCGGATCATCCATCAAAGAAAGAGTGGTTAACTAGGAACCAAATAGAGAAAAAAGAGTGAAATTTGCTCCCTGAACATGACAAAATGGAAAAAAAAAATCTTTTGAAGGGGAAGCAAATATTCCAAATGATTGTTTGGGGAAAGATTCGATACATTCTGATCACTCGCACAAATTTTCTATAAACCCAAAAAATTGTCAAAACATTAATTTGCAATTCTAGCCAAACAATTTAGGTCTTGGCCTTTCTAGAGGGGAAGGATGCCTACAGAACATCTAGAGTTCTCCTCCTTGACTGCATAGGGCCCAAAAACCCCAATTTGAAAGAAAAAACAGGGGTTGAAAACATAGTCACATTGAAGAAATTATGAAGGACTGGATTGACTGCCAAATTTAAGGAGATCCAAGTCAAATGATCAAGAACTGGCACAATGGCAGATCAACCACATCAGTTATGATTCTGGCGAGTAGTCATGATGACCAACTAGGGCATACCGAAGGAGTAATGGTCCCAACTACTTCACAGTCCTAAACTTCCTGGAAAAAACTGCCAACTCAGTATTTTAGTAACCATTGGAAGACAAATCACTCCATCATCCAAAGGTGCCTCTTCCACTTCTATTGTAAACCCTTGTATATAAATATACTTCCTAATGCTGTAAAAACACAAAAGTAGTAGCTTAACATCTCTTCTCAGAAATGATTGCACAAACCTCTCAGAACAATAAAGTTATTATTTCCTTTGTTGCAAATATTATTCATTTTGGAAGTATTTTTGTCTGTTATCGTCTTTAATTTCAGCTGTGTCATAACACACTAAATTGCTGTTTGATGTGTTGTCCATCAGATTACCCCTAAAATTTAGATCAAATATATATGTCCAATCTACATACATCAAAACCTGCAAGAATAATTGTACAAGCCAAATGAAAACCAAAACAAAACCCTGCTCAAAAAACCATATGTGAATCCCTCTTTAGGTTAATATCAAGGAGATAACATCATTCACATAAACAACAAATGGCCAAGAAGGAACATGAACAAACTGATTTGTTCTTCTTTCTCATTCTAGCAATTTGCTATAGAGAACAAAAACGAAGGGAAGAAACAACAGGACCACAAACTACAATGTCTCTACACAACAAGAATACAGGGAAAAGCTAACTAAAAATGTGTTCTTTGAAATTGAGGATGCAAGATATCCTTATCCTTCAACACAATGGTATTCTATTATGCAAAAATGAAGGAATGAGAGAAAAACATTTTTTCTACATAGTAAAAATCGGAACCTGGATGGGAGGAAATAGCACAATGGACATTAGAGCACAATAGGAAGAAAAACAGAACATAATGCACGAGGGGAAAATGTTGTATTAGGCATTAACAAATTCTAATATTTTCTTTTTTTGTTGGATTGGGAACACTTTTAGGGTTTGACTTGGTGTTTCACTGAACTCTCAAAGGGTTTTGATCTGGCAAATAAAATCAACAAGTGAAACAACACTTTTTCCCGTCCTAAATATTTGACAAATTTCAATGCTTTTCTTTGAAAATTGTTGATCCTTGCGACTTAGATGCACACTATTATCAGACATATCATCACTGTCTCATGCAAGATTCTCCACATCATCATTTTCCATGCACTAGGCCTCATCCATCACAACTAGAGAACACAGCTTCTTCTTCTATGGCGAGCCAAAGGCATGCTCCTCTGTAATATCCCCTTGTAGGATATTAACTGATTATTATTAAATACTTGCAAAAATAAACACTTTAGAAGATAAACCCTCCTAGGTTTACCTCAACGAATCCTAGTGTCAGCTTCAATACAACCCAAATAGGGTTGGAGTGAGCCAAGGTGAAGGTTTGATGGGCAATCCAGTTGGTATTTACACTCCTTTATCCAATACAATTTGCAGAAATAAAAATAATAAATAACAATTGCTGAAAATTAGCTAAAGATTTGGAAATTAATAACTCCCAAAATACTAACTCTTTTAACTTGAAACCAAATACAGTAGAAAGGGAAAATTATGAGCTTCTCATCAAAATAAATATCAGATCTTTGCATGCACTAGAACCCACTCAAATCAGCCCCTGAAATTCCAAACCCAGACGCTAGGGTTAGGGTAAATTGCATAAATAATTTCCAGCACTTAGAACCCTTCAAAATACTCAATAACATGCAGATTTTACCCTCAATAAAATGCGCCAATACCCTAGACAAGTCGCCAAAGCTAGAGAGAATATCACGCACAAACACCTTCAACACAAGAGAGCAAAATAGAAAGAACAATGGAGTCTTCAATTATCTTCAATAATGGATCCAAATAAGAGAGAGATCAATGCAAGAACTAGGGCATACATCCCAGTTCTCCAAGCATGGAGTGAAATCAATAATTCATCAACATGCTCTCTAAGGAAATGTGACCTCCCTTTTATAGATCTAAGGGGTGCAATATCCAATAAAGACCTACCTTTCCCTTTTGGAGGGAAAACATACTCTCATTAAAATATTTAATACTAAGACTATGTGCACTTTATTTATTTTTTAATTAAATAAATAAAAGTAACTAACCTATGTGCGCATTAAACTAACTAAAAAGACTCCCACTTGTAGCGCTAGGCATGCCAAGGGGTTACAATGCAAATGAAAAATAAATATTAATAATGTCTCGAAAAGGGGACATTACACCCTCTCAATTGTCATCAATGACGATAGAGTTCTTTTTTGGCTTATAGGATGCAGGTCAAGATGCTTTTATACCCAAGTGCTTTCACTTGAACATTTTCTACTTCCCCTCCATAGAACGTAAGCTACTACATCTCCATGAATTTGGCACAAAATTTATCAATTGGATTATACAATATGGCTAAAATGTGCACACACATGAAGAGGCCTTTATATGCTTGAGATAAACAACCTCTAATCTTTTCTAGCAGGTACACTACCAATCATAAAATGTGCTTCAATAAAACCCTTCAAGTAGAGTACAAACATACTGGAAATTTTATATCCCTAATTTCTCTTGCCAAGCCCTTGTGTAATATGTCCTATACGCATTAGAGTTCAGGGGTCTGTAAATCCTGAAAAATTTGAGACCACAGTTGAATGTTGCATTACAATCTGAGTCATTTACTCGAGCATAGAAGAGACAAAATTTATTCAGTAAAATTCTCCATCCCAAAATTTGTCATCTCTAATTTTTGACCAAACGTAGGGAAAAACAAATCACCCTACTAAAATAAGTAGGCTCATATGAGGACACCACCGCCCTGTCACCGATCACCAAAGGATTGTAAGTTTTGAATAATTGCACCATAAATGGCTTCCTCTACTTATCAAGAATGGGTATAATGATGGCATGATGGGCTCAAGTCCCCATGAGATACACTTGCAGCACATGGTTCATATTGTTTTGCCACCAATGTCAAGCAACATCTTCGCTGTAATATCCCCTTTTGGGATATTATCCAAATATACAAATTAATTTATTGAATCGACTCTAGAAGGACTAAACCCTCCTAGTTCGACCTCAAATAATCCAATGTTAGCTTCAATACAACCCAAATAGGATTGGAGTGAGCCAAGGTGGTTGATTAAATGGGAGAACTAGTTATGAAATTAATCACTTCAAATATGAAATTAATTACAACAGTAATTAATTAATAAATGCACTAGACTGCTGCAAACTTCAACAATTAATAACTTGCTCAATACTTCGTCTTTTGCCATGAAATAAAGTGAAGACTAATCTATAATTCTATAACTTTCCAAAGTTATTAAAATCTGAATTTTACGACAGCTAAAAGCCCTCCAAAACAGCTCCCAAAATCTGCCTCCAAGTCACTAGGGCTAGAATAAATACTATAAATTAATTTCAGATCATACAACCCTTCCAAAACACTCAAACAATCAGCCTTTGATCTGAAATAATTGATTAGATGCAACAACAAATAGATCTAACATAAACAACCCCAAAACATGATAGACCAAACCCCAAACCAAGTCGATTTGCCTCTAATAAATTGCAGCAATAATAACAGTCACAAAGTACCACAAACCCTTCACAAAAATGTAGATTTTATGCTTCAAATAAATGTGCCAATACCCAAGACCAAGTCACCAATGCTAAAATGAATATACCATGCATAAACACATTCACACAAGAGAGCACAATGGAGAGAACAATGGAGTCTTCAATATTCTTCAATAATGGATCCAAATGAGAGAGAGCAATACAAGAACTAGGGCATACATCTCAATACTCCAAGCATGGAGTGAAATAAAATGATCAATCAACATAACCCTCTAAGGAAATGCGACCTCCCTTTTATAGAACTAAGGGGTGCAATATCTAATAAAGACCGACCTTTCCCTTTTGGAGGGAAAACATAAACTCTCATTAAAATATTTAATACTAAGACTATGTGCACTTTATTTATTTTTTAATTAAATAAATAAAAGTAACTAACCTATGTGCACATTAAACTAACTAAAGAGACTCCCACTTGTAGCGTTAAGCATGTCAAGGGGTTACAATGCAAATGAAAAATAAATATTAATAATGTCTCGAAAAAGGGGACATTACAGTCCTCCCCTCTCAAAAATTGTTTGCCCTCAAGCAATAGCAAACTCGTAGATCCATGCATCATGCCCTAAAGAGAAGATGTGTAGTGGTGCATCCAAAGCCTCGATCCAGTGCCTGTCAAGTGGCAAAGAGTTGGAAAGAACAAATTTCTTTCCCTCATGTCAACCCAAAAAGATGGGTCATCAGCTCCATAACATGTGCTCCAAGAGATGGTGTCCTCAACATGGCATAGAGAGTCATCAAAAGGATGAGATTTCCTAAGCTCCAAGGCTGCCAACTCAAAAATGCTCTCATGAAATGAATAGGACAACAATCTTCCATCACATGTCTTCAATCCTGCACATGAAGCAAACTCATTAAAAAAAAAAATGTTGAGAAACACTTTTCATGTTTCTTCTTCATGTCTCCAAGGCATGGAGAGCTCCAAAATCTTCCTCAGGTATGGGTTGTTCCCAAAATATGTTATGTGGCTCCCAACACTGCTGTAATCATGCATTCTTCCTTCAAAAATCAGAATTAAGATGGTTGGTTTCCACCCCCAAATAGTCACCCATGAGCCAAGATCAAATATCAACAACCATGTCACCAAATGTATGTAAAAAATCTGAATTTTGGAAGTGATAGTGGAGCTGGTCCTAATAGTATTATCCATAAAAATGAGGGGACAATAGCTAGTATAATTCAGAATTTTTTTCCCAACTTGAATGATCATCAACCTAGTGAATAAAAATGGCTCCCATATAGCTGAAATTTTATCCTCAATCATAACAAACTGACAATTATCCACATGCACAGCTGAAAATGAAATGCCTTGAGAAAAGTTCATACCATGTTCCTTCAAACTTCTCATATTTTGATTGAAGCCCAAAAGATTGTAGCCATGCAAGCAACATCAACCAAACATACCCAGTACCTATCCTTGATCGATTTTACCCTCGGAAGCATATCAATCAAACACTCAAATGGAAGACATAACTGTAGCTCAAAATCTGAAAATGAACTTCTTACCATGCAAAGTGTAGTCCATGTGATCTATCCTTCTTTCAAGTCTTCCAAAGAGATAGGAGTTAACATCATTTGACAAAGACAAATGAAATGATATTCCTGTATCCAAACCAAACTTGCAAAACCCAAATCATTTTATCCCCTTACCACATGAAGCAATATGTTCAAGATAATTTCTCTACCACAAATTTCCTCTTCTTCTATACTCAAAAAGAAAGGAGAGAGTTGAAATATAATGCATGCATTTATGAATATTATCATAGAGAAACCAAGGAACCTTGTACCTTACTTTGTGTCAATGACTTTCCCTTATGATAGGGGGCAAAACACATGAAATAACCATACCTTTGTGTCTTCTAATGATGAATTCCTCATACGGACCAGCAAGCTTATTGTTATGGCTTCCATCATTGGGAAGAGTGATAATCACTCTTTCTCCTTTTCCATCATGCTCCATATGCACCCAAATGTTAAGAGCAAAAGTACCAACAAAAATGCAACCAATATACTCCATGTTGCACCTCATATCCATCTCCCTATCATGCTCGAAATCATACCCATCAAAACTCAACATATGAGGAGAAATAAAACAAGATAGATCATACCTTGGGCTGCTCCCAACATCTACAAAACTCAGAATTTCTGAGTTTGGAACAACACTTAGTTCCTCACTACTTTCCTTGTCTAAAACCCCTTTGTCCTCCCCACAAGCATTCATACTTGGTGGGTAATGACTTGGGACATCCATGAGACTCATGCTTGGGTGACAAACCTCATTCAATTGCCCATTAGGGTCTGTTGTTCGGAAAATTACAACGAACTGCAAATTACCATAAACATTCCATGATGTCCTTCCTTCATAAGCATACCTCTTCACAAGCCCATCTTCATAGTCCTCTTGAAAACCTGCTCCTTTTGCACTCATGTTCAACTTGATGCAATTAGTAGGCACTAATAATTTGTCAAACATCAAAATATTATTACCATGCAATGAATGCTTCAAGATTTCTTCTTTTTGCCACATAGAAGTAGACACAAATGATGTATTATATGAATGAGTATACCCTTCTATGGTGAGGTCATTGACATGCCTTCTTCTTGCCCTCTAAATGGCTCGTGGGGGGGGTTGAACAACTCCTCTCAAATCTGATTTTTCCATCACATATTCCCTTGCCATCATTTCTCCTTGATCATGCATATGCTTGATACTAATATCCTCTTCATGCCCATCAACCAAATCTGATTTCTCCTTGCACCCATTCAAACCCATGCAATGATTAGATGCAAAAAATTTATCATCCAAAACAAAAGTGCTCATACCTTGGATGCATTTCTTAACTTTGCTTGCACATTGATTTACAACTCTTCTTGCCAAGGAGTGAGCAAGACATGACTCCTTTTGTTCCAATCCTTCCACAAGTATGGATAGCAAAGGTTGTGGAGGTTCTTCATACTCATTCAACATTAGGGACATTATTGTTTGCATAGCATCCATTACTTCATGTGAATGTTCCTCATGTATAACATCAAAGAAAACCTCAAACATGTGCAAAATGAGGTCATTACAATCAAGATCTAACATTGGAATGCAAGACCTTACCTTAGCCATGTTCTTCAAGATCTTAACCCTCTTATCAAAGTGAGGGTTTGTGATGTCCCAAAGCTTTTGAAAGCTTCCAATCATGAGCTCATATACCTCCTCCATAGTAGTATCATCATATGGAAAACTTGGGGCTGCTATCCGTGTGATCTCACTAATGCATGTGATGACCAAAAGTCTCACATCCACCTCCTCATGTCTCAACAAGCTAGACCTAGCCAAGTGTGTCACCAAAGGAGCTACAACTGAAAACATAGAGCTATAATCAGATTGTTTTATCAAACATAAAAAACTCACTACCTCTTCAAGAGTGTGGAGCAATACACTCTTCTCAAATGAAGGCTTTTTGAGCCTTTTCCCAAGCTTATAGAGTTTGGTCCTCAAACCTCCGTCACTGGCAAGCTCCATGATTTATTCTGCAAACAAACCCACAAGGATGGAAGAAGGTTACTCTGATACCCCTCAAACAAATTGCAATAACTCAATTTTTTTTCCCAATCTCAATATGCCGAAACAGAAATTTTTCTAAATCTGCAAAAAATGGGAGACTTACTATAAATAGTAAGTTCGTCACTATCTCTAGCTGAATTTAGAAAAATTGCATATCTTGCTCAAAACACCTCGGAATTGCATGAAACTTTAGGGAATGATAGATAATATTATGGAGCAACTTTTCCAAAAGGAATTTTCTGAAAATAATTGAAATCTGATTTTTAAAACCCGAAATACTACAGAAAAAATATAGCAACTTCAAAAATCCATATCTTTGGCTAGGGAAGTCCAAAAGAAATGAAATTTTGGATCTTGGGCCACAAAAATATGAGGAACAATATCCCAAAACCAAATTTTGCATAGCCAACACCAAACCCTAATTTTTGCCCAAAAAATAGGTCGCCCGGCACATTTAGGGCACCAATTCAACTCCAAAATTTATGAAATTTATTTCTCCTTATTCCTCATTGTTTGTGCCACACAAACCCCCACAAGAGTAGAGGAAAGAAGCTCTGATACCACTGTAATATCCCCTTTTGGGATATTATCCAAATATGCAAATTAATTTATTGAATCGACTCTAGAAGGACTAAACCCTCCTAGTTCGACCTCAAATAATCTAATGTTAGCTTCAATACAACCCAAATAGGGTTGGAGTGAGCCAAGGTGGTGGATTAGATGGGAGAACCAGTTATGAAATTAATCACTTCAAATCTGAAATTAATTACAGCAGTAATTAATTAATAAATGCACTAGACTGCTACAAACTTCAAAAATTAATAACTTGCTCAATGCTTCATCTTTTGCCGTGAAATAAAGTGTAGACTAATCTATAATTCAAGAACTTTCCAAATATATTAAAATCTGAATTTTATGACAACTGAAGCCCTTCAAAAACAACCCCCAAAATCTACCTCCAGGTCGTTAGGGCTAGAATAAATGTTATAAATTAATTTCAGCTCATACAACCCTTCCAAAACACTCAAACAATCAGCGCTTGATCTGAAATAATTGATTAGACACAGCAACAAATAGATCTAGCATAAACAACCCCAAACCAACTCGATTTGCCTCTAATAAATTGCAGCAATAATAACAGTCACAAAGTACCACAAACCCTTCACAAAAATGTAGATTTTATGCTTCAAATAAATGCGCCAATACTGAAGACCAAGTCGCCAATGCTAAAATGAATATACCATGCATAAACACATTCACACAAGAGAACACAATGGAGAGAACAATGGAGTCCTCAATATTCTTCAATAATGGATCCAAATGAGAGAGAGAGCAATGCAAGAACTAGGGCATACATCCCAATACTCCAAGCATGGAGTGAAATCAAATGATCAATCAACATAACCCTCTAAGGAAATGTGACCTCCCTTTTATAGAACTAAGGGGTGCAATATCCAATAAAGACCGACCTTTCCCTTTTGGAGGGAAAACATAAACTCTCATTAAAATATTTAATACTAAGACTATGTGCACTTTATTTATTTTTAAATTAAATAAATAAAAGTAACTAACCTATGTGCACATTAAACTAAGGAGACTCCCACTTGTAGCGCTGAGTATGCCAAGGGGTCAATGCAAATGAAAAATAAATATTAATAATATCCCCAAAAAGGGGACATTACATTCGTGTAGCATATACCAAAGCTTAAAATCAATTGGAATTTTCTCCTTTGGTTTCTTCATCTGGTCAATACCAGTGCCAACTTCTTTTACCTTGGCACTATTCATTTCCTTGTCGTTAATAACTTTTTTTCATACATTTCCCATAAACTCTCAAATCCAAAACCTAGCATACTAACAAGAATTATCTTAATTACCACTTGTGGCTATTGGATCTCCAAACAAGTGTCTCTCTGCCAATTGTCATTATCTTCCACAGGCTCTTCATATTTTGAGTCCAATTGTTAGTATAGAAATGTTCAATACCCTTCTGCCACTAAAGAGGCATACAACTGCTTAAAAATCAAAACCCTCAAAATCAAAAAATATTACACAGAATATCAATTAAAAATTGAAGAGATCACTTCATTTTCCAAAAAGACAAACTATGACATCATATTGATGGGCTAAGATGATTGATTACCTGATGTCAATAGCTTATTCTGCTATATCAGCATCTGGATGGCATGCTGCAACAACCCCTTTATTGCAAAGAAGCCTTCACATCATCCACATAGCCTAGGATGGCCAGACAATAGCCTTGACTGGCTGCAAAAGCCATTACTCAAGTCATGAAGACTAGTTGTTGGGCTTCGGCAGTATGCATAGCGATCATTCAGCCTTGGATATATGCACCTACATATCTATTTCCATTTCAGACATGATCAGATATATGCTGCCTGGATAAATGTCTAATAATTGCTAATGTTTGGCTATGTATCACACTGAATGAAATCTTAGCTAGGAAAAGATGAGTCGTATCGTTAAGACATTTTATTGATTGCATGTTTGGCAATGAGCTTCAAGGCATGAAGGAATATTCTTATGTTTTTGAAGGGTGGACATGTTGAGTCATACATGAGTCACCATTATAGTCATTTTCTATAACGGGTGGGTTGTCACCATGCTGTCAAAAATTTATTTCTTGTGATAATCTATTATACTTAAAGAGTTTCGCAAGACTTTGGTCATATGCATAGTAATGAGACTCAAACTCGGTAAAAACTCGGCAAGCCAATTTTTGACTCGGAAAATTTAAAAAACCATTAAAAAAAGAAAAATTTAGGGAAAAAACTATCAAATTCATAGTTACCAGGTTCGGAAATCTGGATCCGTTCGAAGGGCAAAAAAATATGGAAATCCAAAGTTCTCGAAAAGATTTGGAAAATTCTTGTTCGGTATAATTTATATTATTAATAACTTATATTAAAAATAACTTATATTAATAATAAGTAATCAATTAAATTAAAATTGAGTAATTTATATAGACTATATATATTATCATATTAATAAAAAAATAAATTATTAACATTATATGTAATGACCCTTTCAAGGGTTTAACCACAAACAATGGAATTTAGCTAAACACCCAAAATATTCAGATCTGATTTTTAATTGCAGCAGACTGAAAATGCAAAAATCAGCGAGCTGTACCCTTCACAAAATATGTCAAAACACCATGAACACTTCAAATCCACTTGCCACAATATATATATATATATATATATATATATATATAACCACAAGAGCCAAAATCAATGAAAATACTGAAGAAATACACTGCTGAAAATTAATTATAACAAGTTGATTGTAGCCACAAGAAAATGTAGATCTAGGGCCTAGAAATCCCCAAAAATCACCAAATTTGAGATTCTGGCCTTAGAAAATATGATAAATCAGATTATCGATCAAAATTGCACATATAGTTCACCAAATGTCCAAAACCCTACTCAAAGTAGGTCGCTCCACTAGAAATAAATCAATAACGATCTAAAAATGACAATTTTCTCCTCAAATTAGCCTTTATACCAATCCCCAAGTCAAGTTAAAGGGTTTCCGTCCTTTACTAGACCTCTGGAAGGGTTTTCGTCCTTCTAGGCAAGTCGCATATGAGGGTTTTCATCCTCAAATGCAAGAAGGAGCTCCTAGCTTGCAATGCTCCAATAAGATAAAATGTGCCAAAGTCTAGATAGCAAATGATGCCTTAGATATCCTTTTATATCCTTCAATTGGCGCCGAAGTACAAAAAAGAAAGGCCAACCTGTATAAGAAAGCAAACACTAAAGAAAATATAAAAATATTAATACAAAACATATCATATAGGTGCTCAAGGTTCTTCCCCTTCATCTTTGCTTCTTTGCCATGGAGAAGGGATGGCAAGAAAACCAAATATCAACTCTCAAGTGGGAAAAAGGGACATTACATTATATTAATAATAAAACTAAATGTTATTAATTATTATTTTACAAATTAAAAACAAAAACCTAAAACCTAAACTAACTTGAATCAAATAATTTTAAAGCTAGAAACCTAAACCTAAATGTAAATCTCGTCAATCTTATTATGGACGGGCACAACACCTCGCCTATGGCCCTCTCATATGGGAGCGAGCTTGTTCTTTGTCATAGGTCTGTATTGGCTTGCTTCACCACTAACCACCTTGTATTTGTGAGCTCGGTTTCCTAGCTACTGCTCCGCCATTTGCTAGTCGAAGATCTAATACCTCTAAGACCAAAGTTGACTGTAATGTCCCCTTTTTCGAAGTAAGAGCAAGGGAAGGAATTGCATTCTTATTTTTAGTTTTCTTTGTTAGATTTAATGTTTCTTTTGGTGTTTCCCTTTATTAAGCAGGTTGGTTGTGATTGGAGAGTCATAAAAGCAAATTAAAAGATTAAAAGAAGCCCAACGAAGTCGGTCCACTTCTATTTGGCCTTTGGCGCCAAACAAGTGATATAAAAGGAGATATGTGACTTCATTTGCACCCTATCTTTGGCCCATTTTACATATACTTGGTTTTTTGGGCAAAGTACTCATTAACTTTCCACTTGAGGACGAAACCCCTCTTGTGTGTCATTCCAAGGAAGACGAAAACCTTCCTTGTGGCTTGGTGGAGGATGGAAACCCTCCATTGTGGGTGGTTTGCAGATATATACTGAAGATTTCTTGCAGATTTCGATCTAGGGCATCAAAGGAATATATACAAAGGCTTTGAATTCATTTTGGAGCTCTCCCTAGAGGGAGCGACTAGAGTTTAGTGTTATTTGGGTGTCTTCTAGGGAACATATTTCATATATGATTTTACCATGTGAATCTCCATAATTTATAAGGCCGGAACCCTATATTTTCATAATTTTTGGTGATGTTTAGCTATCTTTTTCAGAGTTGGTTTGTGGTTGTTCTGCTGCTGTCCTAAATTTAATTACAACAGTATATATTCGTTAATTTTCTCCTTTTGTTGTAACCAAATTGGATGGATATTGGTTGTCATGTTTGAATTAATCATTTTAAATTAATTTTCAGTTGTGCATGGTTGAATGGTGAAATCTAAGCTCTTATACAATTTTCCTGTAATATCCCCTTCTCGGTCAAAGACTCTTAGCCCAATTTTGTTTTGCGATGGCTAAGGGATGAAACAAATGGAAACTTAGTCATAATGAATTAATCATGAAGTGCATCATAAAATATTATTATAAGCACTTTTATTAATTTATTAATGACAAAGTTAAAAAAGAAAAGAAAAGTGACAAAATAAAATTAGAAAAAAAAGAAAGGTCACTCCATTTTATTTTCCACAAGGAAAAATGTGATTGTGGAGGAGAAAAAAGGTAAAGGAAAATATCAAATGTGGGAAAAGAAATATGATTGGTGGTTATGGGTGGCAAAAAAGCCAAGTTATGTTATAAAAGTAGGTCGACTTGCAAAGGAAGGGCATCTCCTTTTGCATATGATAATTTATGATTTGTGGTGTAAGTATGTATGCTTTCCATTAAAACTCCAAAGGACAAAAAACCCTATGAAGTTGGCTTTAGAGGATGAAAACCATCTTTCTTTTGAGAGGAAGCTCTACTCAAGGGTTTCCGTTGATTTTCAAGACTTCAGAATTCCAACAGTCTTGAAGGGCAAATTGCATATTTATATTGTTTCTAGTTAGGGTTTGAAGACACAAGTGCTGGGGCAAATTTCTACCTTCAGATTTAGGCTTTCAGACAGATATAGGGTTATCTACACCCCTGTGGGTGGAGTTTGATGCATTCTAGGGCACGTTTGTCTCGTATCTCATCACCAACATCTTTATCATATTTTTAGAGGCCAAAATTAGTTGGTTTGCATATTTTTTAGGCCGAGGAAACTCCATTTTCAGCTAAGTCTATAACTATCATTCTGCAGATTTTAAAATAAAATTTCAGCCCTCTTATTGGTCAAAAAATTGGTATTTTTCTTACTATTCTTGCATATATAAATTTTTTGGTCTGTTTTGCATAAGATTCAAGTGATTTTCTTTCAATTTTGTGGAGTAATAACTCATTGGGCAAGTCACATTTTTTTATCTAAAATTTAGATCTGCATCATTTGTTTTAAGCATCTCTTCTATAAATTGCTATTTTGGATTGGATTTGTTGCTATTCCATTTAGGGGCAGAATTTTGTCCATTGGGGACATTACATCACCCTAGGGTTTTGAAGGATATTACAGCTGCTGTTATAAAAAATCATATTTCATTTCCCCTGGGTTTGTGTGGTTTCCTTCTTTTTCAGTTTCATCCCTTGAAAGGGACATTACAGTGGTATCAGAGTTCCGGTCTTTTCATCCTAGGGTTTTCATGGAAGAGGGCAACAATGGTTTCCTCTACTATCAAGAGGAGAGAAAAGAAAGCGGACCAGCCAAGAGAGGAGGATAATATGGCTCACAAGGATCCTCAAGAAGCCAAGATAGACAAGCTTATTGCGGGGCAAGAGCGATTGGCAGATACCATGGACTTCCTAGCCCTATCACTTCAGAGGGTTAATGAACCTAGGGTTCATAATGGAGATGGTAGCTCATCCGGAGCTAATACTGCACGGCGACCCTTAGGATCAGCCACTAGGCCTTATTTCCTTCCAAGGGAAGAAACCCTTCCGAAGGTGGGAACAAGGCCCTCTACGGGGCAAAGCATTGCGGCAAGCTATGAGGAATACATGGCACTTCCGAGGGAGATACGGGAGGCAATTTCACTTGCCAGGTTCATAGGAGTGAACAAAGGAAGAGCTAGGCATGGACCTAGGTCTTAGACACCACAAAAGGATTTTCAACATGTCGAGAGAAAGGAAGAGGAGAAGAGATTCAAAATTATAATGGCGGAGCAAGAAGAAGAAATCAAAAAACAAGAACAAGAGAAGACCAATATGTAGCGTGAAGGTAGAGATTCTTTGACAATAAATGATGTTTTTGTGGGTTCCAATGATTGCATGTGGTGGCAAGTTGGTGAAGGAAAATCAGATCTACAAGAGGTTCTTGAGGCTAAGATTCAGGATGACCTGGTTGAGAGGCATGCCCTTCAAAAGGAGGCCTCACCTGATACTCATAAGGGTTTTCAATCTGCTAGAATTTACATATCAGCATCAAATGGTAAGCAATTTAATTTATTGTATCACCCTCACACTATGTATTTGCAAGGGTTTGATCATCATGAGAACTATTCTAACAAAGATGAGAGGATGAAAGGTACTAAAGGGAAAAATAATCTTTTCTAAGAAGCCCCTATCCATCTTCTGAGCATTCCAAAGATTGGATCAAGGGAAAAAGAATTCGATTTGCTTAGTTATGATAAGGAACAACTTGCTGGAATTTTCAGAATAGTAGTCAATAAGAGGCAAGTTGATGGTGTACATGACTTCGGCAAGAACCATGAAGATGTCCCATGCGAGTGCCAACAAAATATTGTTGAAGCCAAGGCGGAATGAGCTTCATTTGTTGAACCTAAGGTGAAGGAGAAGGCTGATCCTAATTCAGAAATTCTGAGTCACAAGGTCGGAAGTGTAGAGGATATCTCAATCATTCCTCATCCGGCAAGGGAAGGTGAACATGTTGAGAGCAGCCCAAGGTATGATCAGATTTCATATTTGTTAACTCCCCCTATGTCGCTGCAATATATTTCTTGTCTTGAGCAACATGTTGAAATTTATGGAAAGATGAATGGTAAGCAAGCTAGGTGTTACTTTCAAGATTGTATGAATCAACTTGCTATGGTTTTATGGGACTCAAGTTACTTTAATGATTGCCACTTTTGGATGTGTGTGAAGGTTATGGATAATTCATCCAATGAACATACAAATTCAACTTCATGGGATATAAATTCAGCTTGCTACAAGGTATGCAACAATTCAGTTTTCATAAACCAAGGTGAAGTAATGTGTCATGCCATTGTGTGGGATTGGTTCTCTAAAACATGCCTAGCAAGAATGCCTAATGAGACACAGATTCAATGGGAGTTTTGTGGTATAAGCCATCCGTGTAACATGATTGAGAGGAGCTTGGAAAATGTGAATCATGAAACCCGAATCATGGTGGAGTTGTCTCAAATCTTGTGGCTGTTATGACCAACATATTCAGCTGGTTTCACATTCTTTTTGCAGCCACCAAGTGGATTTCGATCACGAGGAAGGGGTTCCCTTCTTCTAGCAACATGGACAAGGTAAGAGTAACTTTCACAAGATGTTTGTTGGCCACTACAAATCTGAATCTGAGTAATGAAATGCAATGCTACAACCGTGATGAGATGCTTTTCCCAATTTTATTTGTTAGGTTGTGCATATCTTCTTGGTACAGCAATAGAAGGGCAGGTTTGAAGACATTCTTTTCATTTGAAATTGGGTGTAAGAGGATTCACTCAGGGAGAACAATTAAGGCCAATGTTCCAACCTATTTGGAATTGTTTGGGACGAAAGTTTGGGCAAAGTATGGTTGTCATACTTGCATACCAGCATTCATAAATATTAAATTCTGATCCAAGCCAAATTTTGAAGAGATTAGTTTGGGGCAGCTTGGAAGCATCCTTTGGGGGCCAAGGTAATCATTATAACAGCTGTTGTATTTTTGTTTCATTCGTTGTCCGCAACAATTTCAGCTCCCTATCCATTCTTTTGACAACTAGAAATGAATCTCTCGCCACGAGGTTAAAAGGTTTGCAATATACTATCGTTGTTGATGTGTTTTCAGCTGTTATAAGAAGGATCCCAGACACTATCCTTTTGATTTTGAGGAATAATTCATTTGGGACAGCCTGAATGAACTTTTGAACACCCGTCACTTGAGAGAAGACTATGATATGATTGCAAGCATTGAAAGAGAACTTGCCATCATATCCATGAGGCGTGAAGAAGCAACGATGAGGGCAACTCTTGTTTTCATTAATAAGTTTGATCCATGTGCAGATATGGGTATTGAACGAGAAGAGAAGCTGAGTTTGTTTCTCACCCAATCACATGGGGGAGTATATGGGATTTCATCAGAAGATAGTGAGTTTGCAGTTCTTGTATGGGTACCTAATACCTCTACATCAGTCATATTATTGAAACTTACAGGGGTTTGTCATATTTGTATCATTTTTATATTGCCGGTCACAATATTTTCAGTCATGAACAACTGTATCCATGTGCAATTTAAGAAGGTTTCCTTGCACAGTATTGATAGTGGTGAAGCTCCACTAGTGAAGACACTCTTCCTAGCCATCCTAGTGCTAAGTTGGATGGAATCCCAGGTAATTTATTGTTGTTATGACTTATTTTCAGCCTACATGCAAATTGAGTTGAAAGATGTCCTCATGTTACATTTAGAAGGCTCCATTGAGGGAGAGCATATAGGTATTCATGATGAAATGAACAGACACCCTGATCTTTGTGGGTGGAAGTAGTTTCCCTTGATAGCTATGGGATTCGGTTGCTTTGGTATGATGGTATCTAAGCATATAATCTTGTGTCGGCAAGAGCTCTTTCATTTGACAGGTACACGATCTAGATTAGTGGAGCAATCGAGTTTGCAATTGCTTGGCGATAAGCACTGTCAGGAAGGAGGGACTATAATGTCTCTTTTTTCAAACTAAGAGCCTACAAGTGGACTTCTTACCCTCCCCTTTCTGTGGCAATAAAGTATGATAGAGCAAGGGAAAGAATTGCATTCTTATTTTTAGTTTTCTTTATTAGATTTAATGTTTCTTTTAGTGTTTTTCTTTATTAACCAGGTTGGTTGTGATTGGAGAGTCATAAAAGCAAATTAAAAGAAGCCCAACAAGGTCAATCCACTTCTATTTGGCCTTTGGCACCAAGCAAGTGATATAAAAGGAGATTTGTGACTTCATTTGCACCCTATTTTTGGCCCATTTTACATATACTTGGTTTTTTGGGAAAAGTGTTCATTAACTTTCCACTTGAGGATGAAACCCCTCTTGTGTGGCATTCCAAGGAAGACCAAAACCTTCCTTGTGGCTTGGCGGAGGACAAAAATCCTCCATTGTGGGTGATTGGAAGATATCTACTGAAGAATTCTTACAAATTTGGATATAGGGCATCAAAGGATATATCTACAAAAACTTTGCATGCATTTTGGAGCTCTCCCTAGAGGGAGCGACTAGGGTTTGGTGTTATTTGGGTGCCTTCTAGGCACATATTTCATACTTGATTTTACAATCTGAATCTACATAATTTATAAGGCCGGAATTTATATTTTCGTGATTTTTCGTGATGTTTATCTATCATTTTCAGCATTGATTTGTGGTTGTTCTGCTGTTGTCCTAAATTTAATTACAGCAGTATATATTCGTTGATTTTCTCCATTTGTTGTCACCAAATTGGATGGATATTGATTGTCGTGTTTGAATTAATCATTTTTAAGTAATTTTCAGTTGTGCATGTAATGTCCCCTAAAGGACAATATTGAATGCTCAAAGGATTCCACCACAAACCCAGCTGAAAATAGAACACCAATACAAAAGAAAATACTGCAGAACTATATTCCTCTAGAAAATGCAATTTGAGCTATAGAAGGAAAATACAACATTGAATATCAAACAACTCTTTTCTGATATTTTTATATAAAAACTGATTGATGGAGAATAATGAAATAGATTGGTACCAAAATAGGAGCTCCAAAGTCTAATTTTTATTAATAGAAAGTCTGCAGATCTGACCTGTGATTACAGTTGTAGAAAGAGGGTTTGAAACCCCACAAAAATAATCAAAATGTATTGGAATAATCATATGGAAATGAACTCCCAACAGCAGATGTAAAAACTGTTTTTGAGACCTTCTTAAACATTGCAAAATCAGCTCCAACTGGGTCGCTCCAGCTGCTATATAACTTGATTCAATAATCAGATTTTTAACCTGAGTCTTCCGTATACAAAAGATGAATCCAAGGAAGAGTTTCCGTTCTTCCTTCGCTTTTTTCTGAGAGGTTTCGTCCTCAGAAAGTTGCAGCAGTAGCTCCTTAGCTCTCAACCAAATTTAGAAAATATGGAGTGATAGAATGAATGCCCAAGCAATTCGACTTTTCCCTAAAAGGAAAGAAGAGACCCAAAGGCAACCTCCTAAACCTCCAATCAGCATACAATAAATTTTTTAATGCATTTTCCCCCCATTTCCCTTCATAGGCCAATTCGCAATTTCCTTAGGGCGAATACAAAAATGTATTGGCTTCTTTATCTTTTCTAATTTCCCCTTTCCTTTACTAAGCGAAGTCGCATTTTCTCCTAGGATGAATACAAAATACATTTGGACCTTGTTTCCATCCTAGATTTGTCATACTATTAAGTCATAAAATTATTATAAGTGCTTATATATATTTTTCCTGTTTAATGACACTTTATAATAATTTTAAAACAACTTAAGTCACCCTTATGTTTCCCCCTTAGCCGTCGGGTAGACAAAATAGGCCAAGGGTCTTCATTAATGTTATTTTAGAAAGAGGGACATTTTAGTGCGGTTGTATAGTGAATTGTAAGCTCTTATACAATTCACCCTAGGGTTTTGAAGGATATTACAGCTGTTATAAAAAATCAGATTTCATTTCACTTGGGTTTGTGTGATTTCCTTCTTTTTCAGTTTCAACCCTTCAAAGGGGCATTACATTGACGCATTGAAGCGGGGTGGACATTGTTAGAGTCCCTAAGATTGATTCTTACCGTTGTGGTTCCTTCTCCCGAAACGCCAAAAGTTTTTCTAGTAACACACGAACTTTGCCTCTGTTTCAAGTTTAACTTTTGGGGGTTTTTTCCACATTTTTTTGGGTTTAAAGGGAAAAATTAGGCAAACTGGATCGGATTTATCCGGTTGTCTATAAAAATCCAAACCGGACCATATCTAAACTAGATCCGGCCAAACTTGGTAACTATGATCAAAATGCATTCTATATCAAAGCAACTAAAAATACACTCGAAATTAATCAATTACAACCAGCATACACATGTAAACACAGAGAAGTCAATAAATAACGCGATGTTGAATGTTTGAAGCTGAACAATTAATACTAAATAAGAGGTACTTTTATATTCTTATTATTGTTTCCTTGTACACAAAATATGGATTTAGAAATCCATGGTGATGGCACCAACCAAAAACATAATGTACAAGGTACAACTAAGTTTGATAAGAGCCTACATTGCTCAACCCAACATGACATGCACCACATTGGAGCCTGCGATGTTTTGTGTACATCAAGAAAGCAGTTCTAGACATTTTAACCACACTCGAGGTTTAAAAACAGCCGATCCCTTCCATCAGCTCCAGTAATGCACACAATCATCCCTAATGACTTCTCATCTGCTCCTTGCACGCAAAGAATCATACCTTTTCAAGGGAAAACCTGAAAATCAGAATTAGTTTGTGACTGAGAAAAGCGAATATTTTGAATGGGATCATGCAAATAGACTTTGAATGAGAGAAAGAACTTTTTAGATTATTAGGGTGAATTTTAGGTTTAGGTTAGTGTGCATTTTTTTACTTTATTGTGGGTTTTTTTCGGTTTGAAAAAAAAGGAAATGGCATCCCTTGGCAAGTCAAGACATGGGACTTGCGAGTCCTTCTAGAATTGTGAGTTTGATAAGACTCGCTAGACTCACCTGGATACTCACTAAGTTTGCCGAAACTTCGCCCAAGTGGACTCAGGCCCAAACCTGCAAGGACTTGCAAAGACTCATAGAGTCTCACAAACACTGGTCTTATGTGTGTTAAGCTAGTCTTTACAAGATGAATATATCAAAATACATCTTTTCTTTTTGATATTTCAATAATATACAAGCATGCAAAAGAGATTTACTCAGTAAAAGTGAAAAATTCAACTCCCAAGATAATGAAAGAACAAATAAAACATGAGAAATTTGTACAATAAAAGAATTCTCAAAATACCTTGTTATTTAATCTTGGGGAATCGTGTGATAACCATGTTTGTGACATCTCAGATTGACAATGGACAAAGCACGAATTGATAAACATGCCTCGAGTTTTCAAGCCCTCAATCACTTTCAATGCTTGAAGCATGTCAATCCTAAAATCTGTTGATAATCCAATTGAACATTCATCAAAAAATCTGTACAAATTAATAATAGCATCACTCCTTATTAACAAAGCTAGAAATGGAAACTTTACTACTAGAGTAGTTAAGTAGCGTCATTAGCATGTTTGACAAATGCTAGGAAAAAGAACAATCAAACATGCTATTTGGGACATAAGTGAGCTGCATACAAGTACAACGATGTGAGTTCCAATCCATAAATATCATATATTAGGAGGTTCTCATAGACATGGTTAGTCATTCTCATATCCTGAAATATATTGGATCATTGAGAATATCTATATTTTGGAGTATAATTGACGATGTAATTTCACATTGAGTTTTTTAAAACATCAAAAAGTATTTCCTAATGCGCAAAACATACTAGGCGAATTTCAATTTCCATATAAGAAGGTTATCGTGGGTTAGGCAATTCATATGGAAACTTTGATATATAATACTACTTATTTCACATTGAAAACATTCATAAATTGTCATGAAAATTTATAGTGAGATGCCAACATTCTAGTAATGCAAGGCAATATGAAATGCGATTAGAAAACAATATAATACAGCATACTCTAGACTTATATTGATAGAGAAAGTTATGAGAAATATGCATATATCAAGATCAAGGATTATTTGCATAAACCCTCTAAAAAAGATGTACAATGATATAAATTATTTTGATGCGGATACACTTCATTACAAAGTAAAGAACGAAATCCAAGGAGAATAACCACGAACTATGCAAAAAAAATACACATTGTCATAACATACAAGAGTATAAGAATTTTTTTTTCATAACATCAATAAACATACCAAAAAACAACTGCAAATACATCACCTAACATAGACAATTACTCACACTCTACATAAATCTATTAAAAAGATGATAAACTTCACTACCTTTTTCTTTACAAGTCTGGGAGTGAAGCTGAATCTTTGAGAAATTCATATTGAATTGCTTCCAAAATTGAATATCTCAGTTACATGCTCATTGACAACGACTCAGACTCTGATTTCAACGCAATGCTAGCAGATGCTGATTAGAGGCAGCAGCAGATTTTCCATGTTTTTTTCATTTGTAGTTGAAACTTGGAGCCTTTGGGCATTTTGTTGTAATTTTATATAATATAATTATATATAGGCACATTAAATCTCATAAAAAAATAAAAAATCTCAATTCAGCTCTAATGTTATGTATTAAGGTTCTATAATGTATATGATGAGTGCCTTGTAAATGTTATCGTATGAATATTTAAATTTCCTATATTTTTAAATTTTTCTTTATTTTTTAGTATTTGTCCCCTAAAAAATTGCCTCCTGTAATATCTGACACGAAAATGCATCCCCCTATCCTTTGCCGACCCCGTCATGGAAATTTGGTGTAACATACCAAAAAAATATATTAAAAAATCAATTTAAAATAAAACAGGACCGACCTGGACTGAAATTATTCAGGCAGGCTGAAAATCCCGGATCCATAAGGATTTTGGGCAGATCCGGCAGGATTTGGCAATTATGATTAGCACATCTCAATGATGTAGATTTGTATGGTACATAGACGTTGAGGAGTGGTTCAATAATTTTTAATGAGCTGTTCCAATGGGTTTGGACTCCAACCATTGCACCCGTTCCTCCTAGACTCCCATATAAGTACATTCCTCGAGATCTGCATCACCCATATGTAGATCATATGTGTATAATTTTGTGTGGAGTTAAATTATTATTGTGGCATGATCATGACAATCTAAATAGATGCATTTTGAAAAGTTTCCATTAATATGGCATTGTTTGGTCATATCATGTTGTTCTGTATATTCTATGTGATGAACTCCTTTCCTATAGCTATGTGATATGTTCTTATAAAACTAGTAGGAGGGTGGGTATTCATGTGAAGTTTCCCTCCAACAAATGGTGTCAAAAATGATTGTTTTAAATTCATATCCTCCAATATTCTTCAAAACCAAACTGCTTCACGTGTGGTATCCATGACTACTTGAATCCTGCTTTGATAGAGAACAATCCTATTGCTGATTTTTCTTAATAACCTTAGAAATCGATACAAAACCTGCATATTGTTAAGCTGATTTCCAGTCATCTTTTGAACTTTCCCTATCTGCATTTGTGAGCCACTCAGCTGAAAGTTTCTTCTAGAACAAAATACCAAAATTCAAGGCATGTTCAATATGCCCGAGAACTGATTTGGTTGCATTCCAATACATTGACAAATTTAGAAACATTGACAATATACCTAGAACAAAACTCATATTAGGTCAAGTGGTGGTAAGATAAATGAAACTACCAATTATGTGAAGGTACTATTTCTCATCAAATGTCAGCAATTCATCCTTCTTGAAAAAATTGGGTGCAAATTAAATGGACGTATGATGAGGATTGAGAATAAAATTGTGTTTTTGTTGTTGAAATTGAATTCTTTGGTGATCATGCAATAATCTTGTTGTGTGCAACTTTTGCACCCCTTCTTCATAGAATATATATGTTTTTTGCTGCAACAAGTGCATACATCATCTTTAACAAGTTGAAACAAGTATTAAGGTTTGCCGCTTAACCTTCTCACATTGCATTTATCACACCCAGAAATTTTCACACCCAAAAAAAGCAGTAAAAATACCGGAATAATTTTTTAAAAAAAATAACCACATTTACTACTGCTACCAATCTCTAGACACAAGTATAGGTCTCACATACACACCAAGTTTCACAGTTTACATTTGTCCAAACAACATACAACTATCTATTTTACATTCACATACATTGCATCTCGTAATCAGAGAGATGTTGTGGTTTGCGGAAGCACCATTACTGTTGTTAGGCCCCACAACTTGTATTTCGAGTAAGACTCGTTTTCTATTCCACCAAATTAATGGCCAATGTAATGCAATGATACGCAGCCACATCAAATTCAAGGCATAAGTCACTTTCCATCCTACACTCTACAGTCCTTCCGATGATGCATTGCAACGAGCCTTCAAGGCCATTGACCACCATGAATATACTACCTCCTGAAGTCACTAGGGATGATGGTACCCTTCACAGGGTAACTTCCTATACACTACAACAAGGATGTTAAAGAATTGCAACTTCCTATTTAGACCATTGCAAGAAGTGTAGACAAAATTGGAGAGTATACCACATGTTCAAAGAAGGGCATTACAAAATCCCGCCTTGAATTTGTCTTCTGACAAGCATTGAGATAATTATATAATTTTGGAAAATGGTTCTCTATATGAAAACATAATCATAAGCATCTTTTGGAGTGAGACAATTTAAGGAAAATGCATTGATCTATACTCACAAGGATATTTAGTTTGCACTAGGAAAGACTAGCCAGTTCTCTTTGTCTCTTGTTCATGAGTCTGGTTATGGTTTATATGGTGTATTATTGGTATATCTTGCAAATATTTATCCTTAGATGTGGCAAACAGAAATGTTTCATGGCAATTGCTAGTGCCTTCTCTATTCTTCAATGTTTACTTTATTGAAATTGCTCCTTAACAGAATTGCTAGTGTCTTTTATATTCCAACATGTTTAGTTACACCCTTACAACGCACTTACTAAAGTAGCTCACATTACCTTTCATTTAGTTTTATCTTACAAAAGATCTAACGAGGGCTAGATGCAAACCATACTCCTCATGTCTCCTTTGTACACCATGCCCTATTTAGTTTGCCTTGGAAGGGAGGAGTCCAACATCACATATGTGTTCTACATAAAGGTCTCCCTTCACCCTACCATTATATGCCACCTGTTCTAAAGAATTCTCTTAACCAATATTACTACATCACAAACGAGTTCCCAACAGTAAGTAACTACGTCGCTTAGGTCACCAAACAAGAGTTAAGTAGGATAGAATGACATTCCCTCGAGAATTAACCACAAGTCAGTCCACACATGTTTATTACATCTAAACCACACCATTTAGTTTTTCCAAACACTTACAATTCCATTGATATCTATAGCATCCACACTAACGCGCATGCAAGACCTATTGCAAGAGGGGGGAGGCCTGCCAATCCCATTCCTTTTGCTTTCTTTTCTTCTTTCCATGTTCACTCAATTTCTCTCAAATTAGATGCCCTACATTTTAATTCTAGCTTAAAAGTGATACCCTGTAGTTGGATAATATCTTGGACCATTGTGGTTAAAGTTTGAATGATGAATGGGGAGAAAATTCACTTGTGAATCAGTTTCTATCCACGAGTTCTTTACAAATGTTGTTTTTCTGAGCTTCATCCAGCAGATTAATGGCCCAATGTTGAACTAGAAGGGAAGTATTCTAAAAGTTAAATGAAAAAGAATATTTTTTATTGGAAAGGTAAATTGAAATTGAAGAAAATGACTAGAGATTTTTGATCACTCACCTTTTGACCCAATGCATCTATATTGAGCGATAAATTCCTTAGACATCGCATGCTCGAATTGACACCTTCCACAAGAGTAACGTATCACACACAAATTGAAGATGAGATAAGGTAGGGGCTCTAGGGGGGTGTCTAAAACCACACAGTGGGACAGAAGAGACAGCTTCTTTCAGATTCTTCCATGAGGTTCTACCTACAAAATGAAGAGGTAGGTAGATAGCAGACTCGTATGTCTAATGCCTCTAGCAATAGGATGATGATTCTTCAATAGATTGGAGGTATTTTTGACATGTTCCAGAATGATTAGAAGAACTTCATAGAAACTAATAATATAGCTTCCATCAAAAGTTGCTTACAACACTATAACTACCAGGCAAAACTATTATGTTTATGTTTCAATAAATTTAAATGTGAAAACCTGTTAAACATATTAGTGAATGGGTGTTTAAATATAGCATACCAAAGAACAAGACACTTACAGTCTTATCCAAGTAGCTCAGTAAGATTCTCCTTTAAAAGCGTTTTTGTTTGATGTTTTTAATTCTAGTAAGAAGAAGTTTCAAACAAAAATCTCAGCTACGTTTCATGAGATATAAGTGAAAGATTATATGTTTTTAAGGGATTTAAGTGAAGGATTATATGCTTATCATAGACATTTCACTTGAGAAATGACTTAATAATTATGACAATATTTGAAAAATATCTTCTTTTGTCTATTTTCAATATGATATTTTAACTGAATGGAGATTGAGTAGTTTATCAGCAAGAACCTTACCCTTCTAGGAATTTTTCTCCTTCCAATCATCAATGCATGCAAGAAAATAAGAAATGAAAAAGAACTTAGAAGGAAAACCTTGTAAAGTTTCCAATTGAGTTTTGGTACAACTTTTAATGTTCCGCTTGCATTTCTGCCAATTTCCCTGGGGATCAGCTACATCTGGTGCCAAAATTTCTTGAATCTAAAGAACACTCAAGACACTAAAGAAAAGTAAGCATCCATCCTACATAATACATAATATAAGATACTAGAAATTGAAGATATATTTCAAAGGGTATAAAAAGGTCACCTGCCATGAATCATATGCTGCATTTAGAATAAAAAATGGTGTATCTATGTAAGGAAGAAAATATTGTGGAAAAAAACACTGCCATTCAAGTCCAGGACATGTCAAACAACATGAATTAAATATATCAGTGACTTGTATGCAATCAAGACATGTATTATACAAAAGAAGGAGATACTACTTCAACAAAATCATTTTAATTTATACCTTCATGGGATCCATTTGTGAGACACATGACTTCGGTAAATGATTTACTACGCCCTGCAAATATGACCATCTTATTTTGTAAGTGCAAGTATACAATGATTAAAATATATATATTTTAAAAGTAGCTGAGAATAATTGCTCACCTGCTTGAACCTGTAATTATAGCAAAAGGAAAAAATAATTTCATTAATTCACTACAAATTACAATCCCATACGAGACCTAAAGTTTGATGTAATAATGGTGCTAGTAAATGTGGTCTCTTGGTAAAAGGGAGAAACTCTAGCCTTTCCAAGTTCAAATTGACCCTTCCAAATAAAAAGGTAACTTAATAATCATGTCTTGTATCCTTTCAAATTGACCCTTAAAAATAAAAAGCTAACTGAATAATCATGTCTTGTATCCTTGTCCCAAGTACATTTTCAGCGAACAATGAGAAGGTCGGTCATTGAGTCCCACCATAGTCAATAACATTTGAAAATCATTGATGCTAACCAGTTCCTTACCTTATGCCACCACAAACCCACCATATTCACTATTGCACACTAAGAATTAATTTTGTATCTCATTCCATGTAAGCATAGAGCTAGGCTTGATAGACAATGGGTTCAACTTCTTGCTCTTATTCCTTAACTAGAATTTCTTGAGTAGCCCAAAAAAGGCCTTCATTACATGATGAAGCCATCAATTGCATCTTCAAAGTGATGGAGGATAGTCCAAGATAGGAACCAAATAAGACATCCAAGTCCAAGATAGGAACTAAATAAGACATCCAAGTCTAAACACCTAGCGAGGAGATGAAACCACTTGATTCACTATGACATATCGATCATTATTTATGACATCAGATTTAAACTTATGTTTACAATCAATAACCTTGAAGACATCAACAAGTCAATGTAATGTCCCATAAGGGACATATATAAGAAATTACGGAATTTCCTTGAAACCCTTATACAAAATATAACAACAATTTGATTTTTATGCAAACCCGTAGACAAAATAAAGCAATTTGAAATCTTCCTTTATTTATCAAATAATCACAATACAAAAATATCCAGAAGGCCCAAAACATCTAGAAACTCTCTTGGTACAAGTATGATGAAAAATAATTTATCCAACTAAAGTCTGGATTTATTATTATTTATTTTCACACCATAAAACAAGAAAAATGTCCGCATAAGATTATAGCAATTTTGTCACAAAAGACGCTCCAGATGACAAGAGGAGACCAAAAGGAGCGTTGCAAACTGAAACCAACCAATTCCGTCTGCTGTTGATGCCCTAAACACTGATTTGAAATCTAAAGGGATGTAGACAGCCCTAGAAATGGTTGCAAATCATGCCCTAGCTGTGATGATCCAAAATTATGCTCAAATGTGACCACTGAGTGAAGCCACCAAGAAGATATTGAGGGTTTTCGTCCTCAAATTTGATCACAATGAGGGTTTTCATCCTCAAGTGATGGATGCTAAGAGGGTTTCCATCCTTAATAGCTTAAAGTAGAAGCACAAGTGCTCAACTCATAAAATCAAGATGATAGATAGATAATAGATGCCCCAAATGAACCTCTTCATCCTCTTTTTATAACTTCTCTTTCCTCTTTCTTTCAATTTTGGTGGCCGACTTTCTTTATTTGAAAGTCACTTTATTTTTAATAATAAAACATAAGTTGCCTTATAATATAACAATGTTACTTTTGGTCGACTTAGTTAAATCATTAATTTTACTTTAAGTATTTAAAAATACTTTTTATTTTAATATTATTATTATTATTAAGTTGCCCAAAGATTAGAAATGACCAGACCCAGCTTAAATAATATTATTAATTATTTTAATCTAGAAAATGGGACATCACAGTCAAAGGTTAGACATGAAATATATTCTCAATTTGGCAGCATAACAGATAGCATCTCCTAGTGTGATAATGGTAAGAAGTTCTGACTCTATCTAGATGTACAACCTAGGACCGCTTCGATGCTTGAGAATCTTAATATGCTTTTTTTCAGCAAATTTCAAGGGAAATTTATTATATGTAAAGTAAAGGGTGGTTGCAAGAAAAGGACAGCTCATGCGTAAGTCAATAAGAACCCATCACGACACTAGGCATTTAAGAATCCTAATTTATTTCAGTTTTGTGAATTTTCAATTTTGAAAAAATGGTGTTGAAACTCGTCAATATGTCAAAAAAATTTATCAGGCAATGCCTAAAATTTAATCAAATGAAGCCTTCAAGGCTCAATGTGGGTAGAACCTGCCTTAATCTTTTTTAAGTGTGAGTTTATTGTTTCCTTTCCATTTAATGCACCACGGAAGCAAATCCTTCAGCGGACAGATGATGGCTGAGATTCAAAGAATGTTCCACATGGCAGTCATAGGCAACTCGGGAGGGTTGTTGGACCTGACACCTCAAAGACGACCACGTATACAATTGCCCACAGATCTGATAGTATAAAATATAAGTGCTATGTGCCCACAAAGAAAAAGGTATCCACGTGGCACACATTAGCGATTTGAGAGGGTTGTAAGGCCTGACACGCTTTTGGGATTGCTTATGTCATCATTCTTTTCAAGATCAGTGGTGCAAGATATAGGAGATGATAAAGATTTAATTAGTGTAGAACAACATAGTGTTTTTCTGTATTATTAGTTAGACGAGTAGTTGTTAGGAGACTTGTTGGGTGATTTGTGTAAAGAATTTGTTGTGAGGTTGACTAGAATAGCTATTGTGAGAGTAAAAACAGGATCAAAAAAATAAAAAAGCTTTGTATAAATATTTGTATATGTTTAACAAATTTCTCTCCTAGTACCAGGATAATATATTTATCATTAGTATCAGAGCAGATTCTCAGGCCTGCTAAGAAGAAATCAGGAAAGCTACTGAGAGTATTAGCATAGCCCATGCATGCACAAGCATTGAAAAAAAAAAATGAGAGGCAACGGGGCACTTGGGCAGACCTATAAAAATTAAAATTGCAGAATGGCTGTAATAACATATTAGAAGCACCTAGCCCGAAACGTGCCTGAGGAGGAATGCATAAGGATTATGCTGGGGGCATGATGTATCTGATGTGGAACTAAAGGCATGAAATTCATTGGTGAAGCCAGAGTACCTCTATTTAATAGAGGTGTCATGTTTGTATGATCAGTAGAAAAGGCGAAACATGGCATGAAAGCTGAAAGTGGCGTGTAACAGAGAGAAAGAGCATTTACTCACAAGGAACTAAGCCAAAGAAGGCATGATGATCAGCTGGGGCATGATCATTTGTAATGCCTCTTTCCAAGATCTAACTGAAATAAAGGAGAAATTGCACAAACCCCAATAGATAGTAAACTGATAATTATGACAACCAACTGAAATTTATGACAGCAAGGTACAGCAATATGATTTTTATAACAGCAGCAAGGAAAATGCAATATTTCTCCAAAAATCATTATTTACACAATCCAAAGCATGTAGGGAACCTTAGAAATATTTTAGAACAAATAAAAAACCAAGAAATAAGCCTTCAAACCCCGTCTGGAATTTATTTAATTAACAGAAGTGAACACTCTTACAAAGATGGCTGAAAATAAAGGATTCCAAGCCCCAATTCGAAGTCCAAATGTAGATTCCAGCTACTAAAAAATAGGAGAAACACAGTGATGGTTGAGTTTGATGTTGTCCTGCCCTAGAAAACCCCAAATGCCACCTTCGGGCAAGTCGCCACCCTAGGAGAGGGCTGGAAATGCCTTCGAAGCTGAAAATAACTCCTTATGAGATCACCTTGTTGCAAGCTTGAGGGGTTTCATCCTCAAACTGACCCACAATTGAGAGGTTTCTTTCTCAATAGGTTTTCCAAGAGAGTTTTCGTTCTCAATGGACGACAGAAAGAAAACATGCTCCAACTCCAAGAGAAATAATTTTCAAAAGATGCGTAACCTCTTCCAAGCCAAATGACCCCTATTTATAGCTAGATGTGGCATCAAAAGCCAAATAGAACCCTCTAACGATGACTGACCTCCTTGGGGACATAATAGTTCCTTTTTTCTTTTATTTTTCAATTGGCTTTTCTCCTTTTCCCAGCCAACCTGACTATACTTAGAAAGTTACCTAGAAAGAATGCAAAGCTCACAAAAACAATTGAAAATCATGAAATTAACCTCCCTTGCTTAATCCCTTTCAGCCCATGGGAAGTCAAATGGGCCTAAGGTCTTCAAAGAGAACTAGAGTTGAAAAAGGGACATTACATCATTGGGGATCCACTTGCCTAAAACTATATTGTAGATTTAGGTGCAGCTATTGTTGCTTTCTGAAATTGCTATGCACAATACACAAGCACCCCTGTCAGAAGAAATCGCAAAAGGTGTTGGTTGGAGCATAGGCACTGGAAATGTGCAGAATACAAGCACAGCACTATAGAAAATGAGGTAGAAGCAGCGGGAAGTAACACTTTGGGAAGCCATGGTGTCCAATACAGAAGCTTGGTAACGATATTGTCTATTTAAAAATTAGTTTAGATAAAGCTTTTGTTTTATATTAATTTAGGTCATCATCATATTATTTAGTGTTTCAGTCATATAAAGTCTTGTATCAGTTGATTAATATTATTGAGTCTTATGTTAAGACTTTGTTATTCGTGTTTTTCCTATATTTTATTGGTCATTGCAGTCATGACGCACTCCGGCTACAGAAGATTCAACAAAACCTGCGACAAAATGACTAAATTTGAGGATGGTTTCCAGTGGCAGTGGTGATCATCTATGATGTTTGTGATCAGGTGGTAATGATCAAGTACAATGGCTACAAACATGAGTTCAGTGAGGTGACCAGCACCCACTAAAGACGTAGCGAGGACACATTCCCACTATCTTGATGTACGCCTACTGGATCAGGCCTAGCCAACCGGAGGAGCAAAATTGAAAATGAAATGGAGGCCCATGTGATACTTGCAGAAGCAGATTGGTAAAGTTCTGGAAAGCGTGTGTTTTTTATCAGAGTTGTTGTGAGGTCATTCCCACTACCCCTATTTGATTGGTTGATGTGTTCCCATCAATGGATTGGTTTATGTGTTCCTATCCATCAGAGCACGTGTTAAAGTATATGTTGGTATTTGTTTGTTGGATTGGATGATGTATTCCCATCCATCAATGTGTGTTTGTTCCATCACATGCGTAATGTTCTCTTTCCCTATGTTTGTACTAAGGGGGGGAATGTTGGAGATTTAATTAGTTCAGTAGAACATAGTGTTTGTTGTATTATAGTTAGTCAAGTGATTGTTAGGAGACTTAATGGGTGATAAGCTATAATGTTGTATAGAATAAGTTGTGAGATTGACAAGAATAGCTTTTGTTAGAGTAAAAATAGAATCAAGAAACTAACAAAGCTTTATATACATATCTGTATATGTTTAATGAAATTTTATCCTAGTATAAGCATAATAGATTTATCGTTTACAAAGGAAGTGAATAAAGGAAAAGGCCTCAAGAAAGAACTCATGGGCTCAGCTCGATAAAGAAATGTACATTGCACATATAGGAAACCCCAAAGGACAGCAGGAAGTTGTCAGCTCCTCAGATTATCTGCGGTGTCTGATCTTCTTCACTCCAAGCTTTTCACCATCAATGTGGCATGCTATAAAGGATAATGGGAGTCAGCCCAGATAATTAAATCTTAGAGTTTGTTTCCCACACAGAGGATCCTCCTCTTTGGTGGCCTCAACGAGATCAGGAAGATAAGAGAGCTATTATAAAATTAGATTATCCTCAATGATTTCTAATATGTTTATTTTCCTTTATAATGCTTAGGATTGGACTAATAGTTTCCAGGCTTGGCATAGTCGAAATTGTAAAAATATATTTCCTTTGAAATAATTTTTTTTGCTGTTATTATAAAAAAAAAAGTAGTAAGTACGAAGCCAACCTCATCTGACTCATCAATCTTGGACTTTGAACAAGAGTGCTCTGGAGGTGGAAACTGGGTTACTATAGAGCTGAATGACAAATGGATCTTGGAATTGGAAAATTGCTCCAAAAATGAGACAAATTCCCTAAACAATTTATTCAATTGGCAAATGGAAGACTATAGGGTGTTCCAGGTAGACAGCAATTTCATTGAGCTTATGGAGATAAAGAAGGCTTGCAAAGAGATGAACGAAAGTTGATGTTAGTGATATTCATCTTATGGGCCGTCAATGTCACATTCAGCTTACCCTCCTAAGTTCACAAAGCACATTGGGGATGCAAAGCTCAACAATAAGCCAACCCACCAATTTGAAAGTGTAGCAGACAAAGTTCAAAGACAAGACTACAGTGAATGTGAAAGTGGGGTCTAAGGATATAACTACGAAGTGTGACCTCCTACAGAATTTATGGTTGGATGTGAGTATGATCAACCTCAATAAACAAAGATCCATGGCATAGCAGGTGACCGAGGTCATGACGAGACAAAGGAAGGATACCCATGAGAACACTTGAGGTGCACGAACTTCAAATCAAGGCCACTTGTGTTGATGAGGCAAAGGAAGCTTGGGCATGACAAGCACTTGAGATGAATTAACTTTAGGCCAGGTGCACATGTATTAAAAATGTATAATGGCCGACAAGAGATTAAAAAAATTAGTCTTTTGGCATAGACTTTAAAATTCATGGAGTGATGCATAATGAGGTAGTGCAACTAGAGCTTCTAGATGGTACCCTATCAAAGAAGTTCATTGAATGGGTCAAAATTTATATTATAGACATTTTGGACTGAGGCAATGAACATGATCAAGTTTGGAGCTAAGAAGAATAATGTTGAAGGGAGCATAGGTGTCAATGGATCAAAAATACATGGTGAGTAAATAAAAAGTTATAAAAGTGACAATACTTTTATAAATAAAACCTAGGAAAATTTAAAACATTAAATTTCTAGTTTTGAAGGGGGGGAAGCCAACTTATAAGGATCTCTGAAAAAATAAAAATTAAAAATAAAGGTGTAATTAAAATTAAAGTCAAAATAAAAGCATTAAAAATTATGAAACCCTTACATAAACTTTATAAAGATATACCTTATTGATTATGTCTTTTCAAAATATTATTTTCCCCTATTATACAATAGATTAAAGCTTTAAGTGACAACAGCCCGGCCCTAACTGTAATGTCCCTCTTTCTCGAATAGTTCGGTCGAAGACCTTTGGCCCTTTTTGTCTACCCGACGGCCAAAGGGTGTTTTCAAGGGTGACTTCGATTTATTAATTTTATTATATTGTGCTCAAAATAAAGTAAAATATCATTAAAGCACATATAATGAATTAATAGACTGTTTAAGTGACTTTGACTTAGGAAAGTGCATTTAAATAAATTAATAAATTAATAAATTATTTAATGTGCCGTCCTAGGTAAAAAATGCGACTTGCCTTGGGGAAGGGTCAAATAAGCCAAAAATGCGACTTTCTTGGAGAAGGAAATAATTAATTAAAAATTATTTATGTTGATTTGGAAAAAAGTGTGACTTGCATCTTTGGAGGGTTTTTTGGCTTTAAGGAAAAAATGCGACTTGGGGAAAGGGATTCTAGATTATTATTATTTTCTCCCGGCAATTAGCTTTGAGCTTTGCAGACAAAATCCAAGGAAGGAAACCCTCTGGATTATTCCTCTTGTGGACGGAAACCCCAAGAGCAGTGAGAGAAGTTTCCACTCAGGGATCTTCATTGTTTACGCAGGTTATTTATCATTTCAGCAGTTTCAGAAGAAGGAATAAATTGCAGCAGTGAGCATTTATACAGCTTCTAGAGTGGGGCGACTTATTCTGCAATTGATTTATGTTGTGTTTGAGGTATTTTTCATGCCACTTTATTGTTGTATATTTCAGCCACAAATATATTTCAAATCAACTTGGGTTGGATCATTTACAGTGGATTTTAGACAATATTTGTTATCATTTCATTTGCAGATTTCTATATGTGTTTACCCTAATTATTTATCATCAGAAATCAATATTGAATATACGGCTGCATTATTTATGAAGTCATCTACCATTTAAACCCTAGGTGCCTTTATATATATTCACCCGGTTTGCGGGGTTTGCATTATTTAATTTGTTTATGTAGTATGAGAATGTTGTTCCATGGATTTGCTTGATGTTATCAGTTCAGCTCCACACCTGAGCGTTATATATATATATATATATTTTCAGGTAAAAGGGATTTGGGATCTTTCACTAACACCATATGACCCCTTCCTTCAATGCAATCGCAAAACACATTGCATTGTATTATAGTTCTTGAATAATAAAACACCTTGTTGAATAAAGTTATAGTTCTCTCTATATTTTGTGTTGCATTCATGGTATATGATCCTATTTCTACAAGTAGCATAATTAAGTAGTGTAGAATTTTGATGTGAACATGCCCTTTAGCACCTACTTTATGTGATTTATGTGGATTCCCTAAGATATTTATTTGAGGTAGTTAGAGTGCAATGGTAAATTTAGAAAAATTTGCTATCAATAAAAATCAATTAAGTAATATTGCACTATGTAGGTGGCTCGGCCTTAATTCTAGACATGTTTGAGCATTCTATTGAAGGTACCTTGGTTTGTTTGGACACCTTTGTTGAAGCATCTAGGAAAATGGCGAGCGAGAAAAAATAGAATCCTTTTAATATTGCATGTTATGTAGATGTTCAGCGTTACTCCAGAGGCATTTGAGCAGTCTATAGGGGGTACCTTGGTTTTTACAAGCATATTTGTTCAGGCATCAAGAACAGTAGTGACTGAGGAAAAATAGAAGCCTTTATTATTCGCCAAGTCAATCCACGTGATTGATTGAATAAAAATCAAAGAATTATAGTGACAGGTGAAATCAAAAGGTAATTGGGTATTCTCTCTAGTGTTGATTTAAATATTACAAACCAATAAAGGAAGGTAATGAATAAAATTTTAAATAAAGCATCACACTTGTAATTATCTAAATAATCCTTTAACTAGGAAGATTGTGCTTGTGGACAAAATCCTAGTAATAAGGAACAATTATTAATATTTTTGTCTTTCCCCTCTCAAATGGGGTACAAAATAATAGAGATAGTTTTCCCTAGTTTCTTTGAGGCAAACAAGAGGGTTGAAAGGGGCTTTCCACAGTGCCTTGGGATGTCTACTCCCTCCCTAGGGATAAAGGAGGTCTAGACATAAGAGCACATTAGAACCAAAAGGTGCAATTCTTACAAGCATATGGATAATAAGGGAAGCAGTTGGAAACACTCCATTACAAATTTTAATCAGGCATTGTGTATAAACAACCTGCCAAAGCCAATAAATCAAGAGTCCATTTAACATTTTTGATAGAATTGGGGATGCAGAGGCATTCAAAAACTCAAGGTCGGAATGCCTTTAAAATAATCTAAGCTTCCTAGCAAATGGTAATAGAGCAACTTAGTTGGAGCTACAAATGGGTAAGAGAAGCCTAAGATTTAGCATCCAACCCTATCTAAACATTTTGATCCCCACAAGGACAACTTGGATTTTTATGCTATTATGCTATAAGAAACTTGGAATGAAAACAGGTTTTCTTGTTGAAAGGGATTATTGGAATACAGGACACCAAAAATGGGTGGCAAAGAAAGATAGTTGTTCTTTGATTTGAGAAAAATGATTCTTGAAAGTTTCCTTTTCAAAATTCATTCCAAGCCTTAGTGCCTACCCAGAGAGTTTAGATGTGGAGTAATGAGAAGTCTTTTTATAACTATGACACAGGATTTATGAGATGGAATGAGACCTAATTTTTCTCTTGTTTCACACTTGGCTCTCTTGGCCTGAACCCAAGGCCAAGTATACTCTGAACCATGGAGACTTTGAATTTGTCAACGAAATTCAAATAGATGTCTCGTATGATGCTTTACGTAATATTGGACTCAAAGTTCCTCCCCACTAATGGAGGGATTGGAATTTGATTGCAATTATGCCTCTACTCCCATATAAACCTCGGTTAGGTTATCAATGGCTCTCCCCCAAGCTAGAGCCTTATGGGATACTCAACAAATGAAAGATGCTTACTCTTTTTCTTGGTCCAAGAGATTTCTCACTATTTGGTAAACCAATGTTGAGCCTAGAAAACCTTAGTTTTCGTGGTGCATTCTTTACCAAGAACTTCCAATGGCAGAGAGATTGTCACATACGGGCATTCCCACCCCCAAATGTCATGCCTCTAGGAAGATTGAGTCTCTAAAAAACATTTTTTGGTTTTGTGTTCATACTAAACAGGCTTGGAGATGGCTTCATTCCTTCTTCAAACCCTTCAAACAAAATCCTTTCACTTGGAACATAATCTTACTTTGGGTATTTTGCCTTTCTCCCTACAATACTCGAGCATAGTTCACGAAGTTTTCACATTAAAACCCTCTTTCAGCTATGAAAAGACAAGATATATGTTGTTTTCTATCATGGACAATTAGGAAAAAATTACCATTACTAACAGAACTTTCGTGATATCTGATGCTAGGTTCCAAATACAAGTTCAAGCTGAAAAGGTGGCCTTAAAGGTTGAGAACCTCCATACCCTAACTAGCCACTAGGGTAATGCCCATTGCATTATAAGTAGAGCTCCTCCTAACTCCCCAAACCATGATTATAATGGTCAAAGAGAACGTGGTTGGGGTCGACGTAAGTCTATAGCCATTAACTTTTTTCCACAAATTCCCCGGCTGAAATTGTCCAACAAGTGGTCATGGATATTCGCCCTCTCCGCACGATGGAGGATGTGGACCGATGGGCTAGATCTCCACAAAGAAACTTTCCTTACCTACACCTGGCCATCTTCCCTCAAAAACCCCGGGCTGATGAGAAACAAGAAGAAACGAATGGTGATCAAATAGGATGGGAACTCATAGTTGACACTACAAATCCCTCTAGCGGGGTTGGTGGTGGGTGGGGTGAGAAGTCAAACAATCAACTGCCTCCTTCTCCATTGAGGGGTTTGATTGTGTCAATTGCTTAAGTATCATGGTGGTTGATGTTTTCTAGTTTTTGGGCTTGTAGCACAAAGGTTTAGACACTTGGCTTTTTTCATTTGTTGACATTTAAGCGGCCTTGGGCCTTGACACTTGATCTCGGGCCTCATGCCTGATATGAGTATGGTTTTATTTGTTGTGTGATTTCTTTCCATCTACCTTATTGAGCAGGCATGTAATTATGTTTAATTTCTAATTGAATATATCGGCATGTTTTCAATCAAAAAAATTGGGGAGTTTGTGAACTTGAAGCATAATGGCATAAAATATGTCAAATCACTCGGAAATCAAGGAGTTTCTTTGGATGGGAAATTTTGGAGTGGCTAGTGCTCTACCAAACTCTAGCAGTTAAAACAAAGTTAAGTAAGGATGACATATTTGACTCCTTTTGTCATTGTTGTGAACACTACGAATCAAGAGCACATGTAATCTAGAAATCTATATCCGCTAAGACCTACTTGGCATGGTTACAAGAAGAATTTAGTCACTTGATCATTGAATCCTTTACTAGGAAGGTCATATTTTAGGGGTCACTTCAATGATCTGAAAAGATTGCAAATCCTTCTTTCACACAAGGTTACCAGCTATAGATTTCCTTTCGAAGACAAGATGCAAAGCAACTTTGAAAGAGGATAGTTCCCCACTCCAATTAAGGGAATTGAATCAGGGGAACCAAATTCTAGCACTCGTTTTAAGTTGGTTCATTGAGGCAGTAATGCTTGGAAAGGGTTTTACATGGCTACTTCAAATGGTATTTTCAACCAGTTTCTGTAGGACACATTTCTGGTTTTTATTTCTGATTCATCCAGATTCAGCAGGATAAACTTCCCATCATGATTACCAGTTGGGTAAGTGATCAGTCCCTAAACAGGGCTTGCAAAGGCTATTGCTATGCAAAGAGTTTTCTGCTGTTATGATTTGCCAAGAGGTGAATGAAATATCATCATTTTTATTTCCAATATCATCTTCATTTGTCATTCCTCCCAATTTTTTCATTCCCTCATTTAGATATGCCAATTGTTCTTTAATCTCAAATTCTATTTTCTCAGCTCCTTTATGACAGTAACTTATGGTCTGCAATCTTCATTCACCATACCTTTGCACACCTTTGTTTTTCATCTCCACCATAACCCATAGTCAGTTGGAAATTTCTAACCCTGCAGTTGTTCAGTTTATGCATATATCTAGTCACTTTGCATTTATTGTGGTACCCCACTCGCAATTTTCCAATCTGATTTCCTCAACTCTCAAGAAACATGATGCAAGCAGTGAGACATAACATAATATAAGAACCTTAGAAAATGAGCTACAGTTTAGAATATAATTTTCTAAGTGATTAGTCTACCCAAAAATATTTCAAAATAATAATATGTAATGTCCCCTATGGGATATTTTCAAACCCCAAAGAGAACAGCTGAAATTTCTGATTTATTACAGCAAACTGGTTGAAGAAATGTATGATAATAATGCAAGTTATCCTCAATTTTCAGATCTGAAATTACCCTAGAAATGGCAAGCTGATCTAGAACTCAATACCCCTCAAATCTGATCTAAACTTAACCAAATCTTTGCCAAAATAATCAGAATTAATTATGCATGTATGAATACCAAAATATATAATTTTTTTGGTCCAAATAAATTATATATTTTGGTATTCATACATGCATAATTAATTCTGATTATTTTGGAAATTTATTAAAAGTCTGCAGAAGTACAACTTACAAAAGTGGCCGCAAAAAAGTGATCCCAAGCCCAAATCCACTGAAACAAAGCTAAATATGGCCTCCAAAATTATGGCAAAGCTGTTGGTGATGAGATCCGGGACATCTGTGACCTAGAATGTGTCAAACTCCACCAACAAGAGTAAAGATAACCCTAGATATGGATGAAAATGAAGGTAGAAATCTGCCCAAACACTCGTCTTCAAACCCTAGCTGGAATGTCTCAACTCTGCAATATTGAGTATTCAATCACTGCTGAAAATCTGAAATACTCCTTGAAAGATCAATGAAAACTCCTGAAATGGAGGATCTTCACACAAAGAATGAAGGGTTTTTGTTCTTCAACCTTGGCAAGAGAGGGTTTTCGTCTTCTAATGCAAATACACCAAAGGGTTTCCATCCTTCAATGTAGAAATGGAAGAGAAATTAGCCCAAACCAGAAAATAGATATCAAATTAGCAAAATATGTCAAATGAACCCCTCTTCATCTCCTTTTATACTTTTTTTGTCTCTATTTTTCAAGTGGGGGGCGTTGCATGTGAGATTAATAAAGTAATTTTATTTTCTTACTTTAATATTACTTTATTTTTCCACCAACCTTTAATAATTAATTAACGTACCAGTAATAAGAATTGCTTTAGTACTAAAATTAGATTATTAATGCCTCCATTATTCTCCCTTTAACTGACTTAATACAATGGAAAATAGGTTAAAAAGGGGTCTTCTACTTGCTAGTATTTTAAAAAATACATTTTATTCTTATAATAATATTAATAAGTTGCCCCTAGACAATGAATTGTCCATGCCCAACTTAGAAATATTATTAATGTCCATTAATTTGAAATAGGGGACATTCCATAATGGCTTTAGAAGACACAAGCCTTTCACCTCCATCCACCAAACTAACATGTTAGAAAAACCAAGCGTTTCACTTTAAGAAACTATTAAAAATAAAATCAACACCTAAAGAATTAGTCAACACTTTTTATGTTCTTTATTTTGGGGGGAAGGGGGATAAAAGTCAACTTGTAGTGATGAGAAAGTAAAATATACAATATCAACAACCTCCGAATTAATTTAACACTTTGTATGCTCATAACAACCATATTAGAATCTACCCCATAGGGATTGTCAAATACAAACGTAACATCAAAAGTCAAAAATGTGACAAATATTTGGCGATCTTTATATGTTGCCCTAACACTGCTTGAGGTCTTTAATCTAACAATTGAGTGCCTAACAGACCCCTGTAATGTCCCCAAATGGGCTATTTTACCCCCAAACGGATTTGAAGTAAATCTCACTCTAAAAAACAAATTATAGAGGACACAAGATAAATTTTTGATTGCAGATCTGATTTTTATCTATAAATGGCGACTTGTATAGGAGATGAAAACCCACAGAATAAAAGGCAAAACCACTCAATCTTTAATGAAATCAACTCAACAAATTTTATAAGGATAGAATCGAGAGAGAAATACCATATTTGACTTCAAAACAAGCTGGAATTATTTTATTAATTTTTTGAAAATAGCTATCCTCAGACACAGATGAAAATGCCACTTCTTCAACTCCAAAAATTATGAAAAATAGCTGATTGGATTTATAAAAATCTAGAATATGAACAGAAATCAAGATCTGATCCTAAACAGCTCTGGAACCCCACAAACCAGCTCTCCAAGTGGGCCGGTCCTCCTAGAAAAGGGCTAGAAATAAAGAGAAAACACAACTATTCTTCTTCTTCAAAGCCCTATGTAGATTTGCAATTTCAGCCTTCAATATATTTGGAAAACCACTGGAAAATCAACTAACACCGTGATATGTAATGGAAACCCCTGTGTGGAAAATCCTCTCAACTAGGAGAAGGGTTTTTGTCCTTCTAAATCTCTTAGAGGGTTTTCGTCCTCAAGAGATTATTTCTAAAGGTTTTCGTCCTTAGAAGTATTTTGTAAAAGCTCTAGGCTCAAACAAAAATCAGATTTGTGTAAAATAGAAAAGAATGCCTTCAACAAGCAAAAAGGCTTGCTTTTATAGATGTAATGGGCCAAATCACCTCCCCAACTTCCAATCAGATTTCACCCCTTACATTTAATGCTTTCTCCACCTTTTTCATCCTCCAAAGGGGTCGCATTTTCTCCTAGCGGAGAATAATAAATATAAAGTGTTTTTCCCTTTTTCTTATTTTTACTTTATCACTTTATATTTTTCTTTTCTATTTTTAATTTGACTCTATCATTAATAAATTAATATAAAGTGTTTATAATATGAATTTATATTGAACTTTTATAATTAACTTATTATGATAAGCTTCCCTTTTTAACACCCTTTAGCCGTTGAGAAACAGAATGGGCTAAAGGTCTTCGATTGAATTATCTTAGGAAGTGGGACATTTTAGTCCTTCCCAAATTGCTTGCCCTCAAGCAATTCCAAACTCGTTTGTCCAAGTGCCATGCACAAGAGACAAAACATGCTGAAGTGATCCAAAATCCTTGCCCATGTACCTATCACGTGAGATAGGTCTTGCCACCATATACCTCTCTCAAGCTGATCATATACACAAAGTTGCATCAAAGGTAGCACATACTTTAAATTGCAAATTTCTTCCTCTAACTCGTCATTTTTCTCGAGAGGAAAACAAATATGAATATGCATTACTAGATATGACTTTATCTCACTCATTTCATACCTTGTGATATCATCACCATCTACAATGGGTTGAATTCCTTCACGATACAACTGTTGTGATGACATGCTCCTTTATTTTCCATCCTCGTCATGTGCAATCTGCCCTTCTTGGAATGATTCTTCCATGCTCTTAGTTACCGTAATTTGAGGAATACCATTCCTCATACTGTACAAAACTTCTTTCGGATCAGCATTCGTCTTCTTCTTCTTCTATCATCTTTGGATCAGCATTATCTCCATCAACTCCATCTGAAATTACCTCATGTGGATCTGTTATTGGTTGTTCAAATGAGTTCTTTTTCAATTCAGGTACTGACAGATGATGATCTCGCTTGGGATTACGGCCAATCTTCATCCTGGAATAATCTGAAAATGGCATATTATATCTGAAACCCTTACTCAAAGATTGGTATTTTTCTCAACAAGACTCATCAATTACCTCTATTGGCTGCCCTTTATTACTGTTCTCACCTTTTTCCCCAGTATTCCCAGATCAGATCTGATCTCATTCATGTTCTCTACGAGTTGGCTCAAGTAGAATTTGGTTGTCTCTTGTTTTTTTCACCATGTTGATGAACATTTGCTTCATAAAATCCACATTGAGATCTTCCTGATCTGCCATATTTTGACCTTCATTCAACACCCAACAGGTTGGAAGAAAGGTGGCTCTGATACCACTGTAATATCCCCAAATGGACTATTTTTACCCCCAAACGGATTTGAAGTAAATCCCACTCCAGAAAACAAATTATAGAGGACACAAGATAAATTTTTGATTGCAGATCTGATTTTTATCTATAAATGGTGACTCGCATAGGAGATGAAAACCCACAAAATAAAAGGCAAAACCACTCAATCTTTAATGAAATCAACTCAAAAAAAATTATAAAGATGGAATCAAGAGAGAAATACCACATTTGACTTCAAAACAGGATGGAATTGTTTTATTAAATTTTTGTAGACAGTTGTCCTCAAACACAGCTGAAAATGCCACTTCAACTGTAAAAATTATGAATAATAGCTGATTGGATTTATAAACATATGGAATATGAACAGCAATCAAGATTTGATCCTAAACAGCTCTAGAACCCCACAAACCAGCTCTCCAAGCGGGTCGCTCCTCCTAGAAAAGGGATGGAAATAAAAAGAAAACACAACAATTATTCTTCTTCTTCAAACCCCTGTGTAGATCTATGATTTCAACCTTCAATATATTTGGAAAACCACTAGAAAATCAGCTAACACCTTGATATGCAATGGAAGCCCCTGTGTGAAGAATCCTCTCAACTAAGAAAAGGGTTTTCGTCCTTCTACTAGATCTCTTATAGGGATTTCGTCCTAAGAAATATTTTGTAAAAGCTCTAGGCCCAGACAAAAATCAGATTTGTGTAAAATAGAAAAGCATGCCTTCAACAAGCAAGTAGACTCGCTTTTATAGATATAATGGGCCAAATAGCCTCCCCGACTTCCAATCAGATTTCACCCCTCGCATTTAATGCTTTTCTCCACCTTCATCCTCCAAAGGGGTCGCATTTTCTCCTGGGGGAAATAATAAATATAAAGTGTTTTTCCCTTTTTCATTTTTACTTTATCACTTTATATTTTTCTTTTCTATTTTTAATTTGACTTTATCATTATTAAATTAATATAAAGTGCTTATAATATGATTTTATATTGAACTTTTATAATTAATTTATTATGATAAGCTTCCCTTTCTAACACCCTTTAGCCATTGGGAAAACAAATTGGACTAAAGCTCTTCGACTGAATTATCTTCAGAAGTGGGACATTTCAACCCCTCCCTCAACTCCCCTCTCATTACGAAGGTATTTGTTGGCACTCCTCAACCTATTGGTCAATCTCTTCATCAAGATAAATGAGAAACTCTAGTAAGGGTTTGTACCGTCAACCAATTCAAAACCAATCCCTCTAATTAATATTGAAAAGAACAAGGATCTAGTTCACAAATTTGTAGATAAGATAAGATAAGATAAGATAATAATATTAATGTCCAACACATGACCACAAAATTAGGTCAATGGGACTGCAGAGTACAAAGCAAACAAAACTCAGTAAGAGGACCCAAAGGGGTCACCCAAAATACAATGAGAGAAGAAGAGGAAGAGAAGGAGGTAGCAAATGCTGAGAAGCCAGAGAAGAAGAAGAAGAAGATGATGATGACGATGTGGGGGGGAGCGGAAGAAAGAGCAACACCCCCAACAACATCACCTAACACTCAAGGTTGGATGGAAGTAACTCGCAATGCTCCGATGACTAGTAACTGAGACTGTGGAATTTCTGTAGAAGAAATGTTGGGTCTTTATGGAATGGTCTCATAAAAAGACTTCAAACTATTTCTCAAGTAAAATGCCACTTTGAGTTTTCATATGTTTTAATCAACTTTGCACATATCTATCCATTGAAACAACACAACAAAAATGCACAAATAATGCTCGATAACCAAATTTCTCAATCATCTCCAACTCCTGGCCCTTTTATGCCATTCAATACAAATCATCTAATTCTTGCAATCAAGCACATCTTTTTTTATCTTAAGATGCCCTCCTACACAGTTTCAACTAATGCTTATCGTTGATGTATCTCTTAGACAAAACATGGAAATAATTACCTGTAGCATTACCACTTCATTGTAGAAAGATTTTATATGTTCTGCTCCCGATATGTCGTTCCTATATTTTGTCAAATGTACCAAGAGAGTCAATACAAGAATTGGAATAATACATTATCAACAAATAAAAAGCCACATCTGAATCACTAAAGGCAAGACAAAGTACACACAATGTGAAAAATAAACTATGCACTTCTCATTTAGAGAAGGGAAATAGCTCAAAAAAATTATGTTGGATCCAAGTGAAAGGAGATGGTAATAATAAACAAGTTGAGAATTAGATGATACACTGGATTCTCACATTGAGATGAAAGAAAATGAATATTTACTCAATGTCATTAAATACCATGACCAATCAAATATAATGATGAACATGGGGATAATATCTTACTCAATTTAATAACAGAAAGTTAAAATCAAATATAAAAGTTATGCATCCTGTTGGAAAATGTTCACAAAGAAGAAATGAAGAGAAAGCGGAATGCACATATGTTCATTGTGTGTCCATCATTTTATTATGAGAGAGATATGTACAAAAGGGTTGACACAGTTAAAACAGTTTATTAGTTAATACAACTAATATTAATTAACCACTAAATAATAAACCTTATATTTAATACCCCCTCTTAAGGCTTACACAACTAAAAAGAAAATAGAATTACAATCTTCAAAAACTTTTGTTTTGAACAACAATTCTTGGACCAGGTAGAACTCCATCAAGTTTCCTCCTAAACCTCGTAAAGGTGCAATTCCCGAGCTCAATTCTCAAGTTTTTGGATTCCACCTCCTCGAACTCCCAAATTACAAAATCTCTCAAATTGTTGGACAACCCTCCATGCCGAGCTACTCCCACAATGCTCCATCAGATCGTCTTGTGACCCTCATTAGGGTAAATTCCCATGATCCACAGACTCTCGAACTATATGCACAACCATCCATGCCAAGTTTTACCTACACTAGATCCCTTATGTCTTCAAAACACTAACTTCTTTAGAGTACGTACTCGTCTCCTTCTTCATCAGTCAAATATTTAGTGTTTAGTGGATTGTCAACAAATGCCACATTTGTGTTCACATTATCTTTGAGTTTTCCTTTAAGAACATCATTAGCTCGACTACAACAATTCCAAGCTGTATGACCTCTTTTCTTGCAATAATAACACTCAACTTGCCTAGTGTCTTTAACTAATTTTCTATGATTATTTTTCATGCGGGAGTATAGTGCACTTTCATGTGACAAATTACCTTTTGTATCATCTGCAGTTCTCTTTTCTATGGTCAAGAGAGCTGAAATCATATCTTCTAGACTTTGCAAAGACATCTGACTCAGAGTAAAAATTACATTGCTATATAAAGAAGGCAAACTATTTAATAAAATGGCTTTAGAATCTTCTCCATATATTAGAGCTTTAACCTTTGCTAAGTATCTAAGAAGAGATCTCAAATTCTTTATATGACTAGACATAGTATCATCATCAGCCATCTTCAATCGAAATAGTTGAAGCTTTATAGAAAATTCAGTGTTCATTGTTTTTGCCCCAAACAACCTATTCAAGTTATCCCATATTTCTTTGAACGATTTGTCTGAATCTATATGGAGTTTAGAATCAAAAAGAGAAATCCCAATTATAGTTTTCGCTTTATCATCGTGGATTTCCCACTCTAACAATTTGGAAGTTGCAGTGATTTTTTTTGCTTTCCATAAACTATACCCACAAATTTTCGTTCATTAATTACATCCAGATTTTAACCTTCCAAGTGTGTAAATTGAAACCAAAATATTTAATTATTGGTAAAGAAAACTCCATTCTTCAAAAATACATAACTAGGGATTACTTTGCTTGCAGAAATATTTCAAAAAATCAAAGAGTTTATTTACGTAAAATTTGCGATGGTTATTGACGTGCTTTCAATGGCATCTAATGATTGAAACTCTTGTGCCCTAGCTTAGATTCACGATTGAGATTTTCTTCCTATGTTTATGCCCTTTCAAACCAGAATTTGTGCCTATTTATTTCCTTCCCTTCGTGACTGACTAGATAGCCCTATGTTTCCTTCATGATTGACTAGATAGCCCTATATTTCCTTCGTGACTGACTGTAAAGCCCTCGTAACTCAACTTTTTCTTTGTTTTTCCCTTGCGAGACTTTCATCACAATAAATTATTCGTTTACTTAGCCCTCAATTTCGTATTATATTAATCGACTGTAAATTATTCTTTTCTTTTTCCCTCGATTTTGTGTTATCTAAATCGCATGTGTATTCTCCTAAAACTCATAATTTGTATCTGTATATTATGCCTTTTTAAGCATGTGAAACCCTTCAAAATTGCCAAATTCATGATTTTATTCAGTCTTCCACTTGTGATTTTCTTTAGTCTTCCACTCGCAATTTCGATTGTCAATATTCATGTGCCCTTCGAGATTATATGATTCATGTTCTTTATCTAGATAACCTTCAAAATTATTATGAACGTTCCCCCTCTAGTTTGCAGATCCCTTTGAGCACCAAGGGCTCTCTTACCAATGTTGGAAAATGTGAACAAAGAAGAAATGAAGAGAAAGCGGAATGCACACATGTTCATTGTGTGTCTGTCATTTTATTATGAGAAAGATGGTCACAAAATGGTTGACATGGTTACAACCATTTATTAGCTAATACATAACTAATAACTAACTACTAAATAATGGGCCTTATATTTTAATACATTCAAACCATAGTATTGAGACTTGGACCCCCATGAGACTCCACAAGCAAGAACTCAGCAAAATAAAAACTTGTAAATTTTAAAATAAAATAAATTCTTATGCTTTCTAAAAAAAAAAAACTTATCAAGAAAATATGAACGACATGTCATACTATTATTCAAATTAATTACAGTATGTTGATAGGTGTTCTTCAATGGCAGTAGGGGTGGAGTGTAATGTAGTGAGTTGTTCACTTTTCATGTTCAACCTTAAATTATGTCCAATTGATTGTCTAGGGTCATTTTAATCTTAAATTTGACGTTTGTTGGACCTTCACTTCAAAAACAATTTTTTTTGCTTGGAGAAGCCAATCGAAAAATTGTAATATCTTTGCCATACGGTGGAGTTTGGAGCCCCATTTTTTCATGGAAATACATTTTCGAGGCTGACATAGTGGTGTAGCTAGATAGATATCATTAGTCACCAGTCAGTGGGAAACTAGCAGAAAATAAAATGGAGTTATTAATCAATGTGGCATTTAGAAAATCCAAAATAAGTACCTAAAGATTGATATCTATCGGCGTACTTCAAATAGATGTATTAAAATATTTGTACTAGTTTAACATATGCAAATGTCTACTACATAGTACCTATCAATCCTAACGATCTAGAAATTAATAGCTAACAATCATAAAATGAATTCAATGGAATGTAATGTACATATCATACTAGAGCCTAAGGCCTAATACAATCAAGCCATAAAATATAAATATAGTCATGAGAAAATTCTCTTGAAAAAATAATAATTTTACTTATGTTTGTGAATTAAAAACCCTAATCTAATTTGCAATGGTTAAAAATATGGGCATCAAGATAAAGATACAAGTCATATAAATTTACACAAAGTATTTTCTTATTTTAATTCAAGTAAAGTTTAGATTACACATCTTAAATTCTCCTTTGGAAAGGGTAACACACTTCCTCTTATGATCCTAGCCAAAGATCCTTCAAACTATGGCCAAGAGGAGGAAAATAATCAAATATATACATATGAGTGTACCTCTTGCCCTGGTCAGGACCATTTAAGGTGTAACCTATACCCTTGGTTGGACACACCCTATGTGCCCCTTCTCCGTCCCACTTGCCCCCCTTGTCTTTTCACATAAGGGCTTTCAAACAATTTTCCTTGATGCCCTTTTCCAAAATTTCTAAAATCTTTTATAACTTTCTAGGGTGGTTGTAACATCGACACACCCTAACTTACATGTTTGAATATATTTCTTTGTTACAAAGTAGTATCATTATAAACACAACAAACCCATCATCAGTTTTTCGCAATATCCTTGTTTTCACTTTTCATTTATTTTACCCATTACTACAATGTCCCCTTTTTAAAATTAATCCAATTAGAAAACTTTTAGCTCATTCCACTTCCCGTGGGTTATAAGAAGGTGAACAAGGGAAGTATTTGTTGATGTTTTTAGTCCCGTGAGCATTTACATTTTCTTTCACTGTTTTCCTTTATGAGGCAAGTCGGCTGGGTTGGAGGATTTAAAAGGCAAATTAAAAGATAAAGCATGCTTCTTTATGAGGTCAGTCATGGGGGAAACTCTCTCATGGGGTTTGGTGCCACCTTAAGGATATAAAAGGGGTCGCTTAGGCTCATTTTGGGCATGCATCCTTATTATAATTTTACACTACTCGGTTTTGAGGTTGATTGCTCTATTCCATTCCACTAGAGGGTGAAAATCCTTTGGTGTGGCACACAAGGAAGACAAAACCCTTCCTTGTTCAAAGTTGGAGAACAAAAACTCTCCAATTGGTAGTTCCAAGGGCTTTAAAGAAGGGGATATTGTTGGTTTGCAGCTAGGGTTTGGAGAGAGATTTTTCAAGGTCTTCTACATCAACTTTGCACCCTCTCCTAGGGTGGCAACTTGGGAGGAGGGTTTGAGGGCCTCCTACGGCACAACTTGGCATTTGGTGTTAATATTCAGATTCCTCATAATTTATAAGGTCAGTTTCTCACTTGTTGGCTAGATTTTCTGCATAGCTGAAAACCTAGGAAGTCGTGAGATAAATCTCCCTCATTTACCGGTGAGGCTCTCGTGTCAGGTTTGTCAATAAAAATATGCTAGTGTCTATATGGGAGATTTACTTTAACTATTCAGCTCATGAACCATAGTTGTATAGCTCTGCAGCAAGTAAGCAACTATTTAAGAAAGGGAATATTTATAGAAGAAGGGAATAATAAAACACAGGGAAGAAATAGGGAAGATGTGCAACTCAATCAATAGATAACAGAGTTGATTGCATGCACATAGAAGAAACCAATAGATATCAACACACAGAATTATAAGCAAAGGCAATTTCAAATCTAGATCTACAATAACACAGTTTATTAGAAGATCTAAAATAGAAAACTAGAAACAAAATGTAGACACAAAGTTCTCCAGAAATCTGCTCCTTTATATTCCTTTGCTTCAAGTGGCTATCAAGGGTTTCAACACAAAGTCTAGAACACAAGAATGCTACTTACAAATTATGGTCATTAACCCGAAGGTTTTCCTTCTACTTATAGAATGTAGAAGGGAAAGTACAAATGGGAAACTCAACTGAACTAAAACATAAACAAAAGGTAAAGATAACATCTGGCAATCATCCTCCTCTAATTCCTCTTCAAGTAACACCACTGTCACTTAACTAATAGAATTGTTCCACATAACTTAAAGTAATGGTTTCAAAACCAATAACTTTAAAGTTTTACAATTTCATCTAGGAACGTGGAAAATAGAAGTAGAAAAAGTAGAAGAAATACACGCCATCTGTAACATCTATATCTTCTTTTTGTTCCGGTACTGAATATAGTTGTCGAACATGTAATTCAGCATCTTCCCATCTATCTTAGCTACAGCTTCCTTTTCTATCCTGAACTGCAACAATCCTTCATTTAACACCCTGATACATGCTTCTACCTCCTCCAAGCTACACCCGAACTTCTCAATATCCGACTGCAGTGCCACTAGTCTGCTCATGGAATTCATCATAAAAGGCTTAACGGCTCCATCAATTCTCCCTTGCACCATCAGAAGAGACCCTTCCAAGGAATTAGGCACTCTACTAGGAATGATCCGTGTGTATGAAGTAACATTTCCGACCACTTCCTCATGAGTGAAAGCAATGACATTGTCTGGTAAAGATGATGTCATACTCTCAAGTGCCTGCATCCTCTTCAGCATAATTTTACAGATCTCCAAACCGAAAGATACTGCAAACTCCAGCTGTTTCCCCTTTTGAACTGATCCATCTGGCACAATCTATTCCGCAATCAATACTTCTCTGGGCAGCTTATTGATTTCGGCCAAAGTACTTAGGTTACTCTCGGCAACTGTGTTCATATCTACCGTGCTTGTCATCAGTTGCTTCAGCTGATCTGCTACATCTTTCATAACTTTTAAGCGGGCTGGCACATCTCCGAGTTGTACAGAAGCTTGACGAATGATCAAACTTTTCCATTCATCGATAGCTTTAACCTGGTTGCTTGCATCTTCCATTTCCTGCATCAGATGATCACTCACCTGCTTCTGTGTTGAAATGGGCTGAGTGGAAGATTTAGCAACCTTGGCAACGATCTCGCACAACTGAGATACCTGCTTTTGAAGTTCAACTTTCTCCGCCTTTTCTCTGTCAAGCCTAAGGAATAGAGCATCTATCAATGTCTGTGTATCCTGCTTCAATCCTTTTGTGTTGGCTTGACCTATGGGTACTCTAGTCACTGTTATGTCTTCTGCCGTGAGCTCATCTTCTTTCTTCCCTTCTGCCGAAACTGACATCTTAGCAAACTTCTGCCCTGACTCCTCGATGATCAACCTTGAAGTTACCTTAGCAAGTTTAGGTTTTATGTCTTTCCCGCTTAGAATCAGGAGCAGCTGCAAGTCGTGTTCCTTCAAATTGATTTCTTCTCTAGCCTCTGGAATTAACTGCGAAGTCAACCATTCTGAGAAATTACTTCTCAAAGAATGAGAAGTTGCTGAGAGTACCACTATCTCGTGCTCTGATTCCTCCCCATCTGAAACCACTACAGTGTTGTGGCTCCCATCCTTTGAGTCATCCAAAGACAAAGCTCTTTCAAACTCTACCATCTACAGCTTCAACGTTTCTTCAGGAACAGGCGCTGAACGGAGTGGCTGAGGAGAAAAGATGAATGTCGCCGGATTCAACAAAGGAATGGCAGTGTCCTACTGAGGTGCAATAGTTGGTGAAGTATTGGATGTTAGAGAAGCTAGAACTAACATCATAGCCATGGAAGTGATCTTCTCCTTCGAATGAGACCTTCTGTGCACTTTCATCTTCTCAAGCCTTCTGCTACTTTCTCCTCCTGGCTTCCTCTTGAGGGAATCCCCTGTGCCGAAGTTGCCCATGATTTGATTCATCAATGCTTCATCAAGGCAATATCCCTTCGTCAGCAACCAGTTTGAAGTGTTCACCAGAACAACGGAAGACCTTTCCTCCATCATATGACATCCCCCTATGTTCTCCTGAAGTACAGCTCTATCTCCTCCTATCCGATGGTATGTGTCAAGTAACACAGGCCCATCATCTTTAAGATCTACAAGTATCTGTGCTAATCCAAAGTCAAACACTTACCGTGTTGATAGCCTGCTGAAATCTTTCTTTCTAACCTCGTACTCACTTTTGCACTTCATCCAGAAATCTTCTAATGAAGGCACATGTGCATACCCCTGGGAGATCATCTTCCTGGCTACTCCAAATGGATCGAAGTTCAGCCGTGCCGGGAAGAACTCTTGCTCGTACTCAGAGAACATTTCCGCTTCCACTCCTCGGGCTTTATGAATGCTCTGGCAGCTATAATGGCCCAGAGTGATCAGGAAGAAGCCCGTAGACTTGTGCCGTTTTGATTGAAGGTTGTGCATCTCCACAAGTTGTCTGCTCAACTCCATGGTGACCAATCTATCATTCGGATATCTGGGCAACTTAACTAGTTCTCCAGAAAAGCCGGTGACCCTGAGGTATGTAAAATCCACAAACTGAATGAAGATACTGCCAATCCTGGACACAGCTTCCCACGCTTCTTTGCTCACCCTGTTGGCCTTTAGATTGCCATCCAACCTGCAAATGAATTCGTAGAAGAATCCATCGTTGACCACTTTGAAATCTTTCTTGCACGCAGGTACAGTAAGCTGTGGGTAGCACTCAAAAATAGGGTCTTTGGAAAGGATTCCACATATATTCAGCTTGGAGAAGATGCCTTGTGAAGCTGCTGCATATACCAAACAGGAAGTCATTTTGAAGCTGAAAGTATGCCTCACATTCCGGAGCTGCTCACCAATGTTGTTGCTAATGATTTCCGACCAATTGATTATTGAATCTGCTTTGTTGATTTCAATGGTTCTGATGAAAACATACATCCATGTGTGGAAGGTGTGAGCGTTTGCTTCACCATTTATCCTACATAACAATTTGGCAATATCATCCACCTCTTGTACCAGATTGGACCGCAGAAGAGTTTTTGGGAACTTGGAAGGAGATCTGGGCTTCTTCATGTATCTGCTGTTCATTATGCTCACGCAGTCAACTCTATACTTCTCCCACCTACTGCTGACATCCTGTATGCTAATAGAAGTCACCACCTTTCGTGCCGGAATCTTCAAACAATAATTGATGAACTGTGCATCCAACCGGATTATTGTTTTCCCCGTAGTATCTCGAACTGATCTAGATGATGGATGGTAAGACCTAGCACACTCTATAACGAACTCTGGCAACTGGGCTATGAATTGAAATGCTACAGCTCGAATAATTCCGCTGCTTTTGACTGCACGCATGAGGGAAGTCTTTCCTGCTCTAGATCTGTCAATCAATTCAGAAAGAGGTTCCGGACCTAGGTCTGTGTCTCCAATGTCTGCAAATTTAGAAGTGATGCATGACTCTACTGTGCTCTCTTTTTCATCCCTCTTTGCCATGGCCGTATCTATCTTTGTCTGAACAATTCTTTTCCTCTTTATTCGGTCAAAATTCTTCACAACCAGTGCAGATCTAGATAATTCTTCAGATTCATAGGATATGTTCAATGTATTAGACATTGATTTAAGCTTCATTTCTCTTATAAAAGCACCTGTAATGAATTCCTGCAATTAATTTAGACAAAGATGGCAACCGGAACATGAACAATGGATTTTAATCATAAAAATCTGCATATATCAAGCCTGCTACCCCAAAATTTGATGTTTTATTTGCATGCAAAGCAAGCATGAATTTTACCAACTTCACCTGAGCACCTGTATCACTTATGCAGACAATTATTCAGACACAAATCAACCTCCTTCAAACCTAGGCGCCAAATTTGGAAGCTTCCAGCAGTAATTAAACCTTCTTTTGAGCAAAAATCCTCTTCAAATGGGGCGCACTTTTTGTCTGGGCTGCACTTCTCTACTTTTGAATTAATTAATTCATCCTTATGGTAGCCCCTGCTTATATAATCCTCATAATTCTATAATTAATTAATGTCTCTCCTATTCCTGACAATTAATTAATTATTTAATAAGCTTTACTCTTCAAATGGGGCGCCTATTTTGTGCATGCTCATGGCTGCCATTAAATAAATTAAATTTATTTAATTTTAGCCTTCTGCTTCCAGTTAACTTAAGCCTCGCAGTATGCTTTGACCTTAGCCACTGAAAATAGGAATTAATTAAATCAATTAATACTTAAAAAAGTATTATTCCTCTCCCAAATGGGGTGCACTTTTTGACATGAAGGGGCTGCATTAAATAAATAATATTTATTTAATTTTAGAACTTCTAATTCTGACTTCCTTTGTCCACTTTCCCTTTGTTGACTTTTCCACAAGCCTGGGTGCCAAAATTGGAGAAGAAATTAATTAATTTAATGCATTTAAAGCTGCCCTTCTTTCCCTAAAGGGGTCGCACTTTTTGGCATGAGCAATTTCTATTTTTAAAAGTCAATTGACAATGGGATTATTTACCTTGCAAGGCAGCTCCGAAAATCCCATGATCTACTTAAGTTGTTTGACTTTCATAATGGGATTATTTACCCTGCAAGGCAGGTAATAAAATCCCATCAATGCCTTAAGTGATTTTTCTTTTATTTCACAATGGGAATTTTTACCCTGCAAGGTAGGTAAGAAATTCTTGCCTGCCTGCTGCCTCCAATTTTCCCATTGTGACTTAAGTGGCATTGCTTTCATGGGAAAAAGTACCCTGCTAGGCAGGTACAAAATTCCCACCTACCTACTGCTTCCAAAAATCCCATGATTCACTTCAAACCCTCTTTTTCCAAAAATGCAACCTGCCTAGAAAAAGTTTTTTGGTGCACGACTTCGTCTTTTCCGAGAGAACCAGACCTCCAATGGCGAATTCCTTCTATCACAATGTGCATAGATGATCTCCAGATACTCCAGGCAAAGAATCAGGCCAAACCAGCAAAGGAATTTGATCCAGAGAAATTTCACAGAAAACGAAATGGGAAAAAACAAAAAACACAAAATGTTGCCAGAAGTCACAAATAAAGCCCAGGATCCATTCCTGGTTAAAACCCTACTGGTATATGGGAATAATGACATGTACGATCACAACAGGGTTAAACCGGAGCACAATTTGCCTCAAACGGGGCTCAAAATAATTAAATACAAATTTCCTGCAGGCAAACCCCAGCGACAGAATATAACAATTTTGGGCATCTGGGTATTTGGTGAAAATGGCTAATATGGCTCCTTGGGAATATCTTGACACATTACATAAACTTTCTGGCAATAAAAAAAAAAACGACCCATTATTTTAAAAGTTAAAAAAAAAAAAATAGGGTAGTCCCAGATTTCGGGGTGAAATCTAGGGACACCATCACTTCATTGGTATTGTTTGGGGTTTGGAATCATCATTTGCAACCCTTAATGTGGGTTGAACCTCTATTGTCATTTATTTAATTTCCAGCTGTGTTTAGAGGCTGATTTCTTGGGTGATAATTGTTCTAAAATATTCTTAAAGTGCCTCTACATGTTTTAGATGATGGGAATGGCGATATTTTGATGAGTTATTGTTTTTTCCTTGTTGTTGTCCTAAAAATCAGACTGTTGTGCATTGTTGTTCTATTTTTCAGTTAGTTGATATAAAAATCAGAATATATTTCAATTTGAGTTTGTGTTATTTCATTGTTTTTCAGTTCAGCCCTAGAAAGAGACATTACATTGGTATAAGAGCTTCAGTCTTCCCAGCCTAGTGGATTTCATTCAAAAAGAATCGATAAATGGCGAACATACATGAGAGGATTGTCCTAGGGCAAGAAAGATTGTCGAATGGGATGACATAGTTGATCTAGGCCATGCAAAACCACAATGGAGAAGGAAGTTCTTCAGAAATGCATAGCATGTTTCCGCCCTTAGGATCAAGCTTTGGAGTTGTTGCTAGGCTATTTAAGCCTACCTTCTTGAAGATTGAGACACAACATTTGGTTGGCCACAACATTGCTTCCATCTATGAGGTGTATAGAGCTCTTCCGAAGAAGATTCGTGATGTCATGTCATTTGTTGAGTTCATGGGAGTATGCAAGGGAAGATCAAGACCCAAGTCTAGGTCACGAGTTACACAAAAAGAAAAATTAGGGCTACAAGTAATGGAGAAGAATCAACCCATAAAGGAATCCACCGTGCAAGTTGAAGAGGGAGAAATCATGGAGCTTGAGCCAAAGAAGGAAGAAGCTCAATTGGAGGTTAAAGCTCAATTGCCAAATGTGAATGTTGAAGTACAACTTGCTGAAAATTTCAGAACAACCATCTACATGAAACAAGTGGATGATGTTTATGGCCTTGGAGAGAACCGTGAAAAGGTTCCATGCATCAACAAAATGTGAAGGAAATTGAAGCAAAAGGGACATCACTTGTTGCATATGAAGGGTTCAAGTTAGAGGAACTTGCACCATCCTTCAAGCTTCCATTGACTGATTTTCAGAACATCACTATGAAGAGTCATGTGATCAAAGAAAATATTGGGAATCACAAGGATAGAAGGGTTGGAGGTATCTCCACAAACCCACTTCATCAAAGGAGGACAAGCTTTTCATTGGCAGCCAAAGGTATGATAATAATAATCACATTTCATATTTGTTGATCCTTCTTATGTCGCTGCAATATTTTTATCATCATGAACAGCAAGCTAGGGAAGATGACAAGGTGGAAGACACATCTTTGTGATAAAGAGCACATAGGTATTTTTGCCCAAATGCAATACTGTTGAGCATGATAGTGTGGGATCCGGGTGTTATTTGAGTCCCACCAAGAGAATAATTTCTGATTTCAGAATCAATATTGCTGGTCATACCATCATTGCATGCTTCTGGATAAAAAGAAATCCCAACTCCACCTTGGGAGAACATAACGAACAAATGCCAAGCCATAAGACATGTCACTTCCCATCCGAAAGTGGTTTTACAACAGAATGTGGGCAGCATATCACAGCTCATTTTGGACAGCAAGGCAACTACAGCTGGGAGGATCTCCGCAAAAGGAGCTGCCAAAAATATGTAAGGATCCTTGTCAATATGAAGAAAATTTCAAGAAGAATGTTGGGGCGAAAAACACCACTTGCAGCCATGGACATAGAGCTGGTTTAAATCAAATCCAAGATTTCTTTGGCATGGGTACTCCAGATGATCTTTTGAAGACAAAGGTAAATGCGTCTATTAAGCTCTGTTTTTTTGCTCTTGGTATATGAGAAAACTTATGTTGATGCATATGAAGCTTGTTGTGCCCTCTAACAACATGGTGAAGGATAAGTTACTACAAAGAGGCCACATCATTCCTTACACCATAAAGATACAACAACTAGAGGACACATTTTAGGTTGGAAGAATGGGAAAGTCTTTGCATCCTATAATTGCAATTGTATGGACAGCTGCCCAAGGTATTGAGAGAAGTCATCATGCTATTAAGATGCTTTCAACTGAGGCATTAGAACAAGTGGAGCCAACTATGGTAGCAGGAGTTGCAACAAATAGAGGGCAGGTTTCAGGGACAACACATTGGTGGGTAAGCCCTACATTTTTGTTTTCATTACAACAGTCTTCTCATGGGCATTTTCAGCTCCTCTTCGATTCACATACCCCTAGAAAAAGTCTTTTAATGAAAATGGATGTTAAGCTCATGAAATTCATGTTGGAAAGCAAGTAAGATGAAATTTATCTTGTCCTCCCAAGCTTGGGAGATCAGCTGGCCATGGAAGGTATGGTTGTAAGTTGTAAACATGTTGATTTTTGGATTTCCGAGCATGCTCTCATAAGATTTTGTACTGTTGTCATAGACATTTCCAACTTGTCTATAATCTAATTTATTGTCATACAAAAGAGGAAAGCCATGAGAGGGGATAATTTCCACACTTTTGAGATATTTTCAGTTATCAACAAAGTGTTTCCAACCCCTACTATGTTGTTTTTGCAAGATTTCATGAGGGATATTCAGTATGACAGCGGTTGTACTTGTTTTTCACTTATTGTCCATGCAATTTCCAGCCCCTTTCTATTGTTGACAGTTGTAGAAGAATTTCCATCCATTTGGGTGAAGGGTGCTAACAATAGCAACATGTTTGCTGTTGAGCACAAGATAATACTGAGAGGGGGGGTGAATCAGTATTATGATATTATTTCAAACTTCAATACTTAAACTTAGATCTATAATCATGAGCAATGTGAATATATCAAATCAATCAAAGAACATTTGTGAAAACTTAATGCAAGTAGACACAGATATATGTGGAAATCCTTTCGGGAGAAAACCACGGAGAAACTTCTTTCTTTATATATATTTCTCAAAAATTTGTAGGCACCAACCTACTGGAATGACACCAATCTCCAAATTACAGTTTTGTAGGCACCAACCTACAGGAGCACCCACCCCTTTTGCTAAACACCAACTCAGCAAGAGACACTGATCTCTTCGAATATGAAGGCACCAAATTTGCTTTCCACTTTTGAACTTGTTGCTTCCTCAACGAATAATGGAAAATTCTTCTTACTTTCAAATTTGTTGTTCTAAAATTCTGCCCTTACGCTTCCTCTTCTTCTTTTTTTTCCTTAAGATATTCAACTTGAATCCATGTAAGTCTCATATGAATCTTCTTATATAGCCTTTCGTACCTTTTCGAAAGGGCATTACACCTTAAACCATGAATGGACACCCTTTCATTAACATTAGTCGGCCATTTATTTAGAGGAGTAATTTATTCTTTCTAAACAAATCGATGCCCCCTTTGAATTAATTAATGCCCACATAAAGACAAACCCCAAAGTCAATTTAATTATCACCTAAACATTCAATGTGGCCCCTTAAGACATAAGTGCTGCGCTCTAAGCAAGTTGTGGGCCCTCTTTTGTGCAAATCGTGGGCCTCCAAGGATAAATCACGGTCTTCATGAAAAAGCGTTGCTTTCTTCTCATCATGGTTGTTAAGATCTTCCTCTTTCTTGAATGTTGTTCGCTTTACACAGATAATGTTGTATTTCTCACTTTAAAGGCGACCCTTTTCACATCTTATAAATATCTGATTTCTGCTCTTTTTGTTACTCTATATGTTGATGGGTTATTTCCGTTGACATACTAACAATTCCGTTAGTAATTCCGTTACTTTCTGACAGATTTCCGTTTACCAGTTCAGCACCTCTTTTGACATCAATGACAATATTTCCAACATTTGCAGCTATCATAGGAAGTTTTCCAGCTATGTTCATCATGAATTTTGAGGGAAAAATGCATGATTACAGTTGTGTTTGGGGCATCATGACTGATTTTTCGGACAACCATCACTTGCATGAAGTTTGTGAGAAGTTTGCAGGCAAAAAGGAATTGGCCATCATGTCTACAAGGCATGAAATGAAGAAGAAGAGAACTCTTGTTTTCTCTAATAAGTTTGTTTCATGTGAAGGTACAAGTGTGATGAAGGAGGAGCAGCTGAGTTTGCCCTTTTTCCATACAAATGAAGGAGCAAATGAGATTCCAGTTGTAGCAAAAGATGACATCATGAAGAATGTCAAAGTTATGGTCACATGTGATCATCTTTTGCAAGGAGATGAAGCCTCTTCCATACTTGAGTTGAAGAGGAAAAGATTGGAGAAATTGAAGAGGCAAAGGGAAGCAGCGAGTATGCAGCCCAAAATTCCTTATTGGCAGCCACAAATCATCATTTTTGGACAGCAACAGAGTTTGCTACAGCAAAAGTGACTTTCTTGTGTGGTCCACATTGGGACAGCCTTGCACAATGCTTCCTAGCTCGTCATGGAGAGTAGAGCACCATTGGAGATGTAATGTCCCCAATGGGATAATTTCTAACCCCAAAAGGAACCCCTTCAAATCCTATTTATAACAGCAACTAATAGAGATATATTTGTTGAAAAACAATGCAGATCTGAATTTCTCCAAGGAAATGCAACTTGCCTTAGAGATGATTGATACTCAAAACTGAATTAAAATCATCCAAATCTTTACCCATATGATTTCCGAATATGATTTTTTTGGATATATTTATTAAAATATATCCTTATTGCAATTTTGGCATTCTAGATTTCCATAGCTTTGGCACCCATAAGTAAAGGGTAAGAGAAAGCAACTAGTTACAAATCATATATAAAACTAATGGGAGACACCTAGATCCAGTTTAGGATTCGTTATTATATGTTTGCTCTAGTTTTCGTTGCATTTGATGTAGAAACAATATTTCCTTATTTGTGATCTATGTGTTTTGATATTTTGGGAACATATACATTTATAGAAGCTTACTCATAAAAATTATACAAATTATATATTCAAGGTATATATTAATACCTAATTGGTTAAATTTATAATGCTATATTAGTATTTTTCATTAATGCTACAATATCAAAGGCACTATACAATAATTCAACGAAATCTTCTGATGCTATATTATAGATGTCTATCAAGTTCTATGACATTCAAACGGTAAGGGTATTGTTCTTTATATATTTCTTGGCCCATAACACAAAAATGTAATGATCAATGTCCACTATATTATGAATAATAAAATGATATATTCTTGTTGCTTCAGCCTATGTAGTTATGTACCTTTCATATTACACATAGATTTTGTGTGTAAATGTATATGACTACGCACAGTTTTCATCAATGTTATTATCTTCTTTTGAATGTTCAACGATTCGAACAAAAGCATAGATAGCTACATCAAGATGTTGGTTGGCTCAAACGGCACTTTAAATGAGGCCAATTAGGACGACAAAGATTATTGACTTTCAATTGAAACAATGCAACACCACAGCCTGTTTGTGATTGTTGGTTCAAGCATTTGCCTTGTTGGTTTTGTCAATTAGCTCCTAAATCTTGATGATTGTGTGTTGGATCAGACATCCATCTTTGTTTGTTCGGTAGCATATTTATTGGGTAATTCACACATGTTGATAATGTCAAACACTTGACCAATGTTAGTTGTAATGTCCCAATTGGTTGGTTAGCTCAAATTCACCAAATTTTAACAATCAACACAAAACTTCAATGCAAATTGATAACATCAATGACTACAAACATGAAACGAATGTTGATCACAAGCTCAAGTAGCTAAATCAAACCCTCGTATACTAATATAAACCATCAAATGCATCAAAACAGTAAATCTAGCACATAGATGATCAATTACAACCAATGTGCTTGGTGATTTTTGCATGAACAACAATATCAAACCCTAGGGCAACAATAGATCTCAAATGAACTTGTTGATTAATGAACATACAACAATGTAGACCTTAGAACAACAATAGAACATGGATGTACTTGTTGATTTAAATGAGAACAACAATATCAAACTCATATTAGATCTGAAATCTCAAAAAACCCTCCAACAAAGATGATACGGCAGCAAATATGGGCAGCGGCAATGATGTACGGTAGAGGCAGCACTAGGAGGAACAGTGGCAGTGTATGGTGCAATGTATGACACTAGAAAACTCTAAATAAAATCTGATTTCTATAGCAACAACAACAAATAATGATTATCCTCAATTTGGTGCTCCAAACAATGAATATTGATGATGAACAACATATGATGATAAATTCTAAAAATCAGCAATAATAATGATTTTCTCGCAACAAAATTCAATCCAATCCTCTACAAGCTGAAATATTCCATGATTTATTGTAGCGACATTGTAGCAAGTTGAAAATGACTTCAATTCTTTGAGCATAAATGTGATCCCTGGGTGGAATCATTCTTATGGACAAGACAATTTTCATCCTCAAATCCAACCTCAGAAACCAAGAGAGTTTTTGCCCTCCAAGATCTCCGAACAACCAAGGGTTTTCCTCCTTGGGTGCCAAAGCTCTAACAATGAAGAAATGTCATATAAAATTATGATCCCCAAATAAGCCCAATCGCCCCACTTTTATAATTTCACTTTCACACTTTTCAAGAAAAAGCACAAATAAAGCAATGCCACATCCTTTTATTAATTTTGAGTTGCTTTAATGATAATCACCTTTTAATAATAAAACATAAGTTGCCTTTTTATGAATATAACGTAACGTTACTTTTTGGGCTACTTACATTAAATTATTAAATTATTGCCCTTACACCACCGCTTTAACCTATGGGAAATGGAGAATAAGCTAAGGGTCTTCTAACTGGATTAGATTTGAGAAGGGGACACGATAGTCTACCCTTCCAAAAATTGTTTATCCTCAAGCAATTGCAAGCTCAACTGCTCTGACTTTCCCCAACTGGCCATCTCTGTAATACGTGGATCCCAATTCATCCTTGGGAACTTGCAATTCTATGTTTTAAATTCCTTGTGTGATGTCATGGGTTCCTTTGACTGCATAACTTTGGTTGTCCTTGAAGCCTTCTCCATACATCCATCTAGAATACCAACAATGTTATTGGCTAAGGATGAAGCAGCAATACAAACATTTGCTTTGAATGTATTGATAAGTGCATTTGCTTCCTTTACTAAATCCATGACATCTTTATCAAATAAGTGATCTTGTAATCCATTAATAAATGTAAATTGCCATGAATCTTGAATGTGATATATGCCTCTATCCAAAGGTGCTCTAAGTCCTAACATTAAAGCATGAAATTTTGCAAGCACCTTCACCGTTGCACCTAAACCAACCATTACTTCGTATGTCACAGAATCATCAGGTATTCGCAGTACTATCCCATCTCCTATCTTCCTAGAATTTCCTTCACATATGCCATTCAATTCAAGTTTATAGACGAGATTGAAAAACCTCTCATCCATGATTGTAGTTGAGAATTTAGTGTTTTCAAATCCAAGGTAACTAAATACATATGACTTTGATGCAAGGTGCAACAACTGATTGACTTCATCATCATCACTATCAATCAGACTCAGATGCCTACCTAGACTTTGTGCCCCTTCATGTAAAAGACATACAAGTTTGTTGATCTCTACCATAATTACAACATGTGCAAAAATATCACGTAAGAGATCACACATTTCAGGAAAAGATGCATAGTATGAATACTCAAGATTGGACAAATTAGTACCAAGCAACGAACACTTGTGATCATCCTTATTGAATAATTTTTGCACCCTTGTAGCATTATCAACTGGTATCCATAGATTCCAGAGGACAGTGGCAGTGTATGGTGACAATGTATGACAGTGGCAAAACTTGAATGGTCTGATTTTTATAGTAACAGCAACAAATAATGATTATCCTCAATTTGACCCTCCAAACAATGAACATTGATGATGAACAGCAATAACATATGATGATAAATTCTAAAAAATCAACAATAATAATGACTTGCTTGATAGTAAAATTCAATCTAGCCCTCTACAAGCTGAAATCTTCCATAATTTACTGCAGTGACACAGTAGCAAGCTGAAAATGACTTCAATTATTTAACCACAAATGTGATCCCTCGGTGGAATCACTCTTACGGACAAGAGGGTTTTCGTCCTCAAATCTAACCTTGGAAACCAAAAAAAATTGTCCTCCAAGATCTCCAAACAGCCAAGGGTTTTCGTCCTTGGGTGCCAGATTAAGCCAAAGCTCTCACAATGAAGAAATGTCATATAAAATCATGATCCCCAAATGAGCCCAATCGCCCCACTTTTATAGTTTCACTTTCACATTTTTCAAGGAAAATCACTCATAAAGCAATGTCCCCTCCTATTTTAATTTTGAGTTGCTTTAATAATAATCACCTTTTTAATAATAAACATAAGTTGCCTTTTTATGAATATAACTTAGAATACTTTTTGGACTACTTAAGTTAAATTATTAATTATTTACCTTGCACCACCATTTTAGCCTACGGGAAATGGAGAATAGGCTAAGGTTCTTCTAACTGGATTAGATTTGAGAAGGGAACATGACATTGGCAATGCCAAAACATTTGACCAATGTTAGCAATGACAAAACACGGGCCATACTTCTTTTTTGTCATCATATGGATTCTTGTATCTACTTATCTTGGATCTTTTAGTGCATCACTAGGTACAACAGTGGCGTGAGGTATTTTACGGTATTGTTAATACAATTCAATCTTTATCTAGTAAGAAAAAGGTTGGAACCTAGGTTTCAAAGACACCATCAAGCCAGCAAGCGAGCAGGACTGCAATATATGCACTTAACTTAAGAAACACGGTAAATGTTCAAATACATTAAGTTTACTATCTTCAATATTTCAATGGAAAGACATCATTATAGATAAGTACATCTCAATTAACCAAAAAATCTTGGAATATGAAATCACCTTAAGAGTCCATCCAAAATTAAGCTTGAACATGTAAAATTTTAGAACAGAAATATCTGATGAAGGAAGAATGGAAAACTTTAAAAAGCTTTGATTACAGTGAATGTTGTGAGAAGAACACTCTTTTAAATCCAGGTTATATTGTGTATAGTCGCTGTAACAATAGCAGTATTGTGATATTAGGTAAACCTTAAAGGTATGGTGCATGATCCGTTGATTTAATGTGCAATGGTAGCACCAGCTATTATCTTTTTAGGTTTGTGCATGATTGAGTAGCTAGCTTAGGTTACACGTGCAAGTGTGTTTGGGTATTTGGGCATAATGAGCTGTTTATATGTCTCAGTTCTGCTCCCTGTCAGTCCACACTTGGTTTGTGAGCAGAGCTAAGACATAATATTATAAACAACTAATTATGACCCCTCATAATTAATATTATATACCTTGTTTCTATTTGGAGACTTGCAATACATACAATGGAAAAGTCTTTTATGAATGATTGCTATTATAAAAAAAATTGGATACTTGCATGATTTATGAAATATGACTAATATAGCAGTGGATTTTTTCCCTGTTACATTGAGGTATTATTATTACATTGTATATGATCAATGGAAAATTCTTGATAAATGATAAGTTTTCCATTATGAGTAATTTGTATAGATATGTGCATATCTTTCAAATTATTGAAATTTTATATGAAAATCACCAATTAAGGACATTGACAAGGCATCTTGAGCTTTGCAAATAGTTTGTTTTACCAGCTTTACACTTACACATATCTTATGGCATCTTCCAAAGATGGAGCCACTGGGTGAAAAAGGCTATCTAAAAAATAAAAATGGAAGAATTTAGTAATCCTCAAATGAAGGATCAAGGACCTTACCTGTCAATGAAGAAGCCAGCATCTCCAAGGCATTTCACTTTGGCATGTTGAGGTAGAAGCTCTCTGAAATTATCACAATGTAAAAATGATGCTAATCCACCAGCAGAGCATCCAGAAAGAAGACCCTGCAATGATTTCATTTTATTTCCAATACCCAAAGAAACATAGAAGATCAATGAAATAATTAGACAACCAACTAGCCAACAATTTTTTTTAAATTGACTTCTTGAACTATGAAAAATATTGTAATAGATAGGAAACTGTACATAGAGAAAGAAAGGTAAAATATGTTGCTACATTTGAACCATTTTGCTTCAGTATCATATATGCTTATCTAATGACTATATAGTTCTTTTCAAGAAAATAAGCCTAGTGGTATAAATATTATAATGTACTTTAGGTCTTAAAGCATTTCTGAAGATCCAAATTTACAAGAATTCTATCTCACCTAATATCAATATTTTTATTCAAATAAAATGCTTTTTTTCCTACCCTTCTATCAAAGGCCGGCTAAGGATAGGAAAATCCTTACTACATGATCAATAATTAGTTTAATTCATTTCTTAATATTTAGTTGACAAGAAGGGAGGTAAAATCAAATAAAATAATTCTATAGCATAGATTCTACACAGCATCACCAATTGGTTTCTGGCAAGTTACTAGATTAGAAAATGTTCATATATTGGTTCTAAATACAATGTCATAACCTCAGGAGAAAATTAGAATTAATCTACAAATGCTAGAAATGATGAAAATAGCTTCAAACCCTAGGAAATATTCAGATTTCCTAAATACAACACAATTGTAAATAAGTTTTGGAAAAATAGACCCTGAAATGATGCCCTCGCTGCTATCTGATGCGAAAAACGTGCCCTAGCTAATGATAAAACTGATCTAACACTACAGATCACTGATTGAAACACAGATGCAATCACTGGATGAGATCACTACAAGCAACCTTGAGGGTTTTCAATCGAAAACCAGAAGATGGAGGTTTTCGTCCCCACAAACTGGTTGCAATGGATGGTTTCCGCCCTCACTGCAGAAGAAGTTGGAGCAACAACTCAAACACTCAATGTAACATTAGATTATGGCCAAAAGATATCCATGAACCCTCCCCTCACTTCCTTTTATAATCTTTTATCTCCCTTTTCCAACTGGTGCAGTCCATTTGTGATATTTGCACTTTAATTTTTAAAGCGATTTTCTTATTTTCTATTTCAGCATTGACTTGTGTCCGGACGAGGGGTGGAAAGTATATTAGCCAATTTAACTAAGTGTGAGGTTAAACATTTTAAATAAATGTAAATGTAACTATACACAACATAAATAAATGTAAATAACACATAAACAGAGTAACATCGCATATAACGTGGAAGAACCCTAAATGGGTAAAAACCACGGAGAATAAATCCACTATGAGAAGGTTTTACATCCACCAATCCAGTAACTCCCTCCTCACTTCTATTCCCTGTATTTATTGGGATTTACCTTCATATTCACATTCGAATATTATTATTTGATCTATGATCAATCTTCGATATGATAATCGATATTCGATATCCTGAATATATGACCTATGGTCATATTTAAAAAAACCCAAAGGGTTATGACCTTCTTAAGTGACAGGGCACACCTCCCCGATTTAATTAGTTAGTTAATTAGATTAACCACCTAATATAAAGTTTATATTTAAATAATAAAAATATAGTTCATTTTATATTATTTAAAAATAAACTTTATATTATGATACACTTAATATTATAGTTCTAACACTCCCCCTTAATATTAAGTGGGAATCCTTATGCCAACATTACCTGTTTGTACAATAGGATTTACAAATCTATAAACCCTAAAGGTTTAGGCTAGCATATGTATTTGTGAGACTGAATCTCACTGTTTCTCATGGAAATATCCTTATACCGCATCTCTACAAGCCTTTTATAACACAAGGACTTTCTTTACAAATAGATGCACACTATTCTGTATTTTTCGTAAACTCTATCAGTTTACATAGATCATACAAGATCTTTTTACAATGCTTTTAAACCAAAATAGAAGTATAGAGGAGTCAACAATCGGCTGGCCATTAGGAGGTGGCATTGCCATGCACACTCCCCCTCAATGGCAGCTCTGAAAGGCCAAGCATTGCACGAAACTTGCAAAACTTCGCAACACACAGTAGCTTCATAAACAAGTCTACAACTTGATCTCCAGTTGAGCAGTATTGGAGATCTATATTACAGCAAAGAACCTTCTCGCGAATAAAGTGCATATATATCTCGATATGCTTCGTTTTTTGATGCTGAACTGGGTTTTAGCGAGAGCAATGCAACTCTGACTATCACACAGAAGAGGAGTACTTCCTTTAGCTTCCGTGTGCATCTCTTCTAACAGCCTCTTCAAACACATGGCTTCCTTTGTTGCTTCCATTCCACTTCTATATTCTGCCTCAGTAGAAGAAATGGAAACTGTTGGTTGCTTTTTACTGTTCCAAGCAATGGCACCTGCACCAAACTTGAACACATATCCAATTGTAGACTTGTGATCTTCGTGCATCGATTCCAATTGAGCCCAAGCCTCACTCGGACTTTCTTGGTTTCCGATATGAAGCAGAAAATCATCTTGTACACTTCGCAAGATAATGGACATCGCCTCTTGTACTTTTTGTTAATACGCAGCGACATTATCAACAGTTGCATGTCTTCCGGTAGGAGCTCTCTCAATTCCATTCACAACTACCCATAATTTGCGAGCCATGAATTTTTCTTTCAATCTAATCGTCCAAATGTTGTAGTTGTTTCCATTCAACATCTGAGATTTATACATTGAAAATTGATTAGACCCCATTTTTGCGTAAAATAGAGATAAAAATAATTAATAAACAAGGATTAAAATAAGAGTTTGATAGAAATTCCCCTTGTATTTTAATTCTCGTAATCGAACACGATCAATTTGCACCAAAAAAAAGGAGAACCTGTTAATTGAATAATCTATACACGAATACGTTACAATGATATCAAAAAACTTAAATTGAAATCTAAGCGAAAAAAATAGTTTTGTAACAAAATGACGACGAAAAACTTGTTGTTCTATCATATCATTTTTAAATAACACGATACTACTTTACTATTTTTACAAAAATAATTTTCATGATTTGTTTATATTTTTAAAAAAATAAACAAATAATTTATATATACATTTTTTGAAAAGAAAAAAGATTTATATATAAAAAAATATGGAGCTCTTGCTCCTTATTAAGTAGGATTTTCTATTAACTTGGTCGAATTGGCTAACCAACTCGGCAAGTTATTCACCGAGCTATCATGTCAATGATATACCATATTTCAAATTTCATTGCAAACCGAATTAACCAACTATGCCAACCGAGCTACTTATAACACCGCGATCGAGCCGCACAATGAGGCAATACTAGCATCTGCGTCTGAGCCGCTCACAAGGAAACCGAGCTCAATACCGAGTTGTGCCCGCAAGGGCTTGAAACAAAATGGGGGGTGTGACCATAATCACACCACCAAACCCACACGCTAAGGCTCATAAAACCTACCTCCATCTCCCATTGTCCCAATGTTGGACTAATCCTGGCGCATAGGAGAGGGCGGTCGTGGCAATACAATGCTGAGGGGGGTCCCGCATGTGCCTCTACGAGTCCATCCTTGATCGTCTTCGTACTGCTCACAGACCGTTTGATTTTATCACGAGCACCATTGGGGTTAAACAGGGGTGCCCCCTGTCTCCTACCCTATTTGGCATTTATATTGATGAGTTGGAATCTTTTCTTCGGGATCACATCCAGGAAGGGGATGGTTGCCTTCTTCACCATGTCTTGATTTCTATTCTCCTTTTTGCCAACGATATTGTTTTTCTCGCCTCTTCTCCTGAGGGGCTTCAGAGATAGCTTGATGCACTTGCTTTATTCTGTGATCTTCGGCATTTGACGGTCAATCTGGGTAAGACCAAGGTCATGGTTTTCAACAGGTTGAGGACATCACACCTCCATTTCTTCTTCATGGGGCAGGAGGTTGAAATTACTAATACATACACCTACCTGGGAGTCCAGTTCTCAGGGCCTAGATTCAGTATGAGGCATGCTCTTCAGCCGAGGGTGAATAAAGGGTATGGGTCTCTTGCCATTCTCGAGAGACAGTGTTTTCGGCACCACTTCCAAGACATCTCCTCCATGATGTTCTTACGAACTCTCGCATCCGCCCCACTGTTCTCTATGGATCTATTGTCTGGGGGCCCTCCCTTTTGAACATAGATTGGGCTTCTTCTGAGAGGATTCAGACTCTCCTCCTTCGCCGCTTCATCAGATGCAAATAGACGGTCCCCCAGCATATTATTTTGGCAGAGTTTGGAGCTCGACCTTTCCATTTGGAGACTATATTTGACATATCAACCTTTCTTCACCGTATCAAGAGGTTTGGTGATCTCTCCGATGAGCAGGACAGGTATCTATATCTTGCTTATTGTTCCTCTGTGAGTATTGCCCATGCTGGAGGTCGTTGGTTGTTTGCCGAGACTTTAGCCTTGTTGGATTCAGTTGGTATCCAGATCAATCGTCTCCCCCCTTTCCAGTATTCCCTAAATGCTCCCAGTCATCTCTTGCCCACCAAGCAAGTGTTGAATAGGTCCATCCGGGAGGATATCTACAGGCACTTCATTCAGACTACTTGGGTGAACCCTCCTTGGGGTTTGCACCCTAAGATGTCCCTTTATGCAGAGCACTTTCTTGAGATCAGAGATGGACTCATCATCCTCCCTCAGTACACCTCTCATCACTGGGTGCATGCCCTCCGTATACCTCTTGGTCAATTTCGAGTCGGATCCCACAGACTTCGATGCAAGACTAATCACCACATTGATCAAGAGGATTGACTTTGTAGGCTCTGTAACCTTCAAGAGGTGGAGACCAAAACTTATTTCATCTTCTGCTGGCCCATATACTATGAGATCAGAGGACGATTTCACTATCTCTACAGAGGGATTCAGACGCTCCCGGTTTTCTTCAAACATATTGACCAGCGGTGTCTTGCCCTCTACATCTGCGAGTCTCTGCTGCTCCGGGACCAAATTCTTCATCCCACTCCGAGAGTCATCCCCACGAGATGAATTCTAGGACAGCACATTCCCATTAAGTATCTACCCGTAGGTGAGAGGAACTAAACAGATCAGCAGCCTCTCTGAAATTAGATACAGTGCATCGGACTCAGTTCGATCCTAGATTGCTACATTCACATTTCTTCTGATCACCTACCAATAGGAATCTGGATGCGTCACTCAGTACTAGAGGGCAGCCCTGCTTCCTATCACTCGTCCCCGTTGGCCGTCGTCTTAGTCTCAGTATCTACAGCAGGGGAGCTACACATTGTAGTATCTTCACCCCCCTCTATCAGGTTGCCAGGTGACATTCAATTAGCCCCTTGCCATTGATGTCATCGGCTTCAGAATTGTAGAATGGGGGAGAGTGTGGCATACCATTCTTGAGTAGAATGCAACAGTATAGAAAGAGCTCATAAGCAGAAAGTTGCCCCCTACCCCATTCAGCTTCTTCATGCTTCTCCCATCTTTACTCAGCCCGCTTGCCATGCAATGCCCCCGCCTGTGGGAGTATTTGGCTTCGGAGTATTCCTCTCTACTTCGATCTCAAAGGTACTTTCATTAGTGTTTTTGGGAACTCGTTTGAGTTGTCCCCGCTCGCACTTTGTATATTGTTTGGACTGCAGTCAACATTGACCTACTTTTGTGGTCATTCGTTGGACAATAATATATTTATCCATATCTTATCTTAGTCTGATCAGCGCGCAACTTCTGGGTGATTTTAACATTTAACGATCACCGATAGGTGTTTTACGACACATGGCAGCAACGTGTGGGATGTAATGGTCTGAAGCATCAAGAGTATTATTTTTGACAGCTTATGACATTTAAGATGATTCATTTAACGCAATGAAATATTCAACCGACAAATTTGACGTGGAGGCTTAACAAATGTCTATAATTGCGTCTAGTAGGAGCTTCCTCTTGCCATGTGTTGGAGATCTCCTTGCTATTTGTAGCAGATATTGTATCCCTTGTAGAATCTTTGCCAAATCTCTAATGGAACCATGGTCAATGCTTCACACATGGTCCCTTTAGAGATTCCCGCAATACATGATGCATATCCTCTCCTTGACTTTCTCTCATAAGCATTGCTGCAATTCTCCCTGCACATCCTTGTGAGTCACCTCATGCATGTAGCTAAGCTCATCATTAGGCACGAGCTCTGATATGATCATGCTGAGTTGATCCATTATCAATCTTCTTTGGAGTATTCCTATCTTTGATAGAGAATATAGGGAGAAATTATCCTTGATTTGCATTCTGATCTGATTTTCTCCTTCACATGCTAGGAGAATCACTGCTCTGATATGACTGTAATGGCCCCAATCGGACAAATTTCCCACCACAAATTGGAATAATCGCAAATCCAAACCAAAATAGCACAGTCAGTAGAAGATTGCATAAAAATAATAAAATGCAGAATCTAAATATTCGGCTCAGAAAATGGTGACTTGTCTAAAGTGAGTGGAAATGCATTCAAAACTTTGTAGAAAACTATCTCTGAAGTTGGACTTATGGACAATAGATCCAGAGCAGAAATTTCTATTTGGTGGATGTAGCCCACACTGAGAAAACACCACTTTTCTGATCAATAAGAGGGCTGTAAATTTGATTTATAAAATCTGCTCTCATAGAAAAATGCAGACTTAGCTGGAAATAGACTTGTCCTCAGCCCAAAACAGATGCACAACTGATAAGTTGGCCTCAAAAATTCTGATTATTGGAACGAACTCCTCAAATTAGATCCAAACATGCCCTAGATCATTCTCATGAATCCCTCACACTATGGGTTGCTACCAGTCCTAGAAATGTAGGAAATCAAGGGTAGAACTCAGCAACAATGTTCTCCCTCCAAACCCTAGTTTGCTTCTCAATCGCCAAATCTACAAATCAACGCTTGCAGTACTGTTGCCCCCCGCACGAGAGAAGAAGAGTTTAGCTTCGGGTTTTTCCTTTCTGCTTTGTCTAAAGACAATTTTTCGTACTTTAAAGCTAACTACAAAGAGTTGAATTCGTCCTCTAAAGATCACACTTTGTATAGGGTTTGGGCTGCAGTCCCATTGACCTACTTTTGCAAAGTCATTCAAGTTGCACCATTAATATATTTATCATATCAAGAGATATCTATCTCCTTGCCAAGTCGACTTGTTTTTATAACAAAGCTTGGCCTTAGTAGCCACCCACAAGCACCAATCACATGTTTTTCCGCGCATTTAATTCTTTTTTGGCCTTATCACATCCCCAACATGGGTCGCATTTTCCCCTAGGGGAAATAAAAAAACATAAAGTGGACTTTTTCCCTTTTCTTTTCTAATTTCACTTTTCCTTTTCTTTCTCTTTTATTTTTTATTTAGTCATTAATAAATTAATATGAAATTTTTATGATAATATTTTATGATGCACTCTATAATAATTTATTAAGACTATAGTTTCCCTTTTTATCACCCCTTAGCTGTCGGGAAACAAAATTGGGCTAAGGTTCTTCAATTGGGAAGGGGATATTACAAAAATACTATTAGAAATTAATTAAAAACCAGCGAAGTTCAGCTGGAATAAAAAATTATCAAATAAGGGTTTAGAGACCCCAAAGTTCACAAAGTAGATTTCGGCTTTATAAATAGAGGCAAATTTGAATATGAAATGAAATATTAAATTCATGCCCTTGAAGACACAAAACTCCTCAATAGGGTAAGTCATTCCACCTAGGAGAGACCAATCAATGCCATATAAAATTTATTATGACTTCTTCACAAATATTCAATATTCCTTCAAGCCCAAACAAACAGGGTTTTCGTCCCCCAACCAACCACAAGAAGGGTTTCTGTCCTTTTTGGAATGCCACACACTTGGATTTCCACCCAAGAGTGGAAGAACAATGAGCAATCAGCCCAAAAGTCCAATTAGAGTAAAATGCGCCAAAAGTAGATAATGTAAATGAGCTCTCGAATCTTATTTTATACCCCATCTTTGGTGCCAAAGCCCAAAAGGACAAGGCCGATCTCTAAAGAGTTCTTTTTAATCTTTAATTGCCTTCATTAATGCTTCAAACCCAACCAACCTGTTAAAAAGAATAATACACTAAAGAAAACATTAAAAATTAGAAAATGAATGCAAAGGAAGCTCAATTCCTTTTCCCAACTCTTCTACTTTGTTGCCATGGAAAAGGGGATGGCAAGAAGTCCAAAATCAGGTCCTTTGGTGGGAAAAAGGGACATTACAGTCCTCCCTTCCCAAAATTGCACCCCTGACATTGTACTCTTTATTCATAGGGTAAGACAACTGTGACATTGAGGGTTTGAAAGGACTTGGCATCACCGATATATGCTTCTGGTCATTTTGTTGCAAGTATTTTCCTTCTTCAATCATTGTCATCTAAATGCTACTACAATCAAGCTGGAACACTTCATAGTCTTCCATCTACCAATGGAATGGACTATTGGGGGAGTTTGTCTCATCTTTGAAGCATAACTGTAACCCCAAGATCTATTCATCATTTAGCTCTATCGTACTTTAGTTTCCATCAATAGTGTTCTTCTTCTGAGTTTGAAACCGACGAGTATGATGAGATTGCCTCCTCACTACCTACCTAAATCTTCAAATTTATGATATACTTTTAACCTTTGTTTTCAATGAAGATCGGATTCTTTCCCAATTATGGTCATCTTTGCATACTATCAATCAAACCCAACCCAATAGTCATCATAGGCTTTCTTTTTCAACACGATTTTTTGCTACTAAATTTAATAGAAAGGGTTAGGTTCCATAAAATATATTTTGTCCTATCAATACACCCAATACCTTAATGTCATGTTGATCTACTCCTACCGGTAGGAATCTCAAAGGCCACATAGTTGGCTTCCTAAGACTTTTTTAAGTCTCCTCTAGAGGACATTCGAGCCAAAACCACAGTCGACAACAATATTTGACAAATTCTTGCCCAAAATTTCCATATTCATGACTATTGACTCTAGGGATGCATTCATCGTCAGGAGCATATGATAAATGACTTGATCACCTGACAATGGGGGCTCAACAATCGGTTCTTTAATCTACTTCTTGTTTTCCCCCTTACAAGACACTACACCATTTGACATTAGACACACCATTGTATGCTCCATGTCTAGGTCAATGTCTTGTATGTTAGGAGTTGTAGCATTCTTGACTTTTTGCATGTTTTGCACTTAGTTACCTTCTTCACAAGTACAATGCTTTGCAAGACTTTCCTTACAATTTCTTTGTTGGACTTGAGTCTGCTTGTCACTATACTTGCATGTTCATGTGATTGACGTCATTCTTCAGTCATTTCCCTCTAGATTTCCACCCTTGCTTCAGCCAATATTTCCTTCTCTCTACATGGGTCAGAGTAATTAGCTTCTCCACTTGTACTCTGGTAATTGCATAACCTCCTTGCCCTTGGCTACATCAATCATATCAAGATTTGCTTGTTTGGAAAATTGTCATCATTATGATCCCCAAGCCCACACCATCCACAAAGAGATCCAAAGTTATTTTCATTAGAGAATCCTCTTGCGAAATGGCACCACACATTGCACTTCCAACACTATACAATTGGTCATCCTTAGGATTCGTAGTGAATCCAACTCCGACCACCGCTACTATTCTAACATCGTGGCAACATTGTGGGTGGTGTCAATTTCTCTCCTTGTGTGAATAGTACTTGGTGGATCTTTTCTGAAAAGTGCATGAGCATTTCTTGACTAATTACCCAATGACTTGAAAAACCACATAGAACATTTTTTGTGTAATTCACTTAATGTCCCCATTCAAACCCCAAAGAGAACACCTCAAATTCCTGATTTATTGCAACAAACTGGTGGAAGAAATTTATGATAATAATGCACATTATCCTCAATTTTAAGATAGGAAATTACCCTGAAAATGGCAAGCTGATATAGGACTCACTAACCCACAAATATGATCTAAACTTGACCAAATTTTTGCCAAAATAATCAGAATTAATTATAAATGTATGAATACCAAAAATGTATAATTTTTGGACCCAAAATAAGTGCTAGAAATTTATTAAAATTCTGCAGAAGTACAACTTACAAAAGTGACCACAAAAAGTGATCCCAAGCCCAAATCCATTGAAACAAAGTTGAATATGGCCTCCAAAATTATGGCAAAGTTGTTGGTGATGAGATCTGGGACAGCCGTGGCTTAGAATGTGTCAAACTCCACCCACAAGGGTGTATATAACCCTAGATATGGCTGAAAATGATGGTAAAAATCTGCCCAAACACTCTTGTCTTCAAAACCTAGTTGGAATGCCTCAAATATGCAATATTGAGTCTTCAATCACTATTGGAAATCTGAAATACACCTTGAAAACTCAATAGAAACTCTTGAAATGGAGGATCTTCACACAAAGGATGAAGAGTTTTCATTCTTCAACCTTGGCAAGAGAGGGTTTTCGTCTTCTAATGCAAATACACCAAAAGGTCTCTGTCCTTCAATGTAGAAATGGAAGAGCAGTCAGCCCAAACCAGAAAATAGATATCAAATAAGCAAGAGATATCAAAGAAACCCCTCTTCACCTCCTTTTATAAATTTTTGTCTCTATTTTTCAAGTGCCGCGTTCCATGTGGGATTAATAAAGTAGCTTTATTTTCTTATTTTAATAGTACTGTACTTTTCCACCAACCTTTAATATGTAATGTTCCTTTTTGGGACTTCAACCGAAAAACAAGAAAACCACGCAAACCCCATTAATATTAATTCTGATTTTTGGACCAGCAAACTGAAAATTAAATCAGTACGGAACAACGATCAGATTTTTATAACAGCAGTTTGAAAAATTAAAGATTTCACCCAAATATCACCCAACAATGCATCCACAATTTTTATAAACCCTTTTGGAATATTTTAGAACTATTTCCACCAAAAAAGTCAAGCTAATACTCAGCTGGAAATTTATTTATTAAAAGTATAAGTACAGATCAAAGAAAATTATGAAATGAGGGTTTCCAAACCCCAAACTCCACAAAATGTAGATATTTTCAGCCTTATAAATGATATCAAATTTGAATATGGAAGAAAATAGAAATTATGTGTCCTAGAAGGCACCAAATGACACCCTAACACAAGTCGCTCCAACTAGGAGAGGCTTATCAATGCATGCAAATGATATGTAGATGACTTCCTTTCCTTTGTTATGCCCAAATTTGCAAGATGACTTCACTTCAATCAAGGATGGAGGGTTTCCGTCCCCCAACCAGCCACAATAATGGTTTTCGTCTATGTTGCACGGAAATAGAAACGAATACGAAACGCAGAAATGGCAATTTTCAAAAAACCTTGGATACAAAACGTTGCCGGAAACGTCCGTACAATATATTATTAAAAAAATAAAATATATATATATATATATGCATAATACTCATTTTATAATTGTAAATTTGTAGACCATAAGAGATAATTGATAAAGCACTCAAAGTATTTTGCATTCATTGAAATTTGAACTCCAAAATTGTCATAACTCATCATTCAACATGGTTACAATTTCAATGATTCACATATACATTTAAAATAATAATCTAGATAAGTTAGATGTTTTAAAAAAAAAAAAAATTTAAAAAAAATGTTTCGTATCCATTTCACGTTTCTGCATGGATACGGGACCCCAGGGGTGTTTCGGTGCTTCTGAGGTTTTCGTCCATCTTGGAAAGAACCACACAATTGGATTTTCGCCCAAAAGTGGAGACAACTAAGAGCAATCAGCCCAAAGATCACTTTAGAATAAATTTGCCAAAAGTAGATGTCTACAAATGAAGCCATAACACTCCTTAAATACCCCAACCTTGGCATCAAAGACCAAACATGCATGATCGACCCCTATTTGGGCTTATTAAAACTTTTATTTGGCTTTTAAAATCCTCCAAGCCAGCCGACCTGCTAAAATGAAGAAAACACTAAAAAGAAACATTTAAAAATTAGAAAAGAAAGATGCAATGAGAACCCAATTCCTTTCCTAGCTCATCCAATTTCGTTGCCACGAAAAGGAAATGGCAAGAAGTCCTTTATTAGGCTCTTATATCAAAAAACGGGACATTAGCATTCTCCCTTCCCGAAATTTCTAGTCCCCAAGCAATTGCAAACACATATGCCCAAGCATCATCATGTTAAGGTGAAGGAACATGTTGTAGTGCTCCATAATCTGAACCATGTGCCTATTAAATGAAGGAGCTTCGACCCAAACGAACTCATACCTCTATTGCCCATTTCTTTGCTCATCATCTTCTCATAATTTCTACCCAAATAAATGCTTCCCAATACTTCAATTATGTTGTCCCAAAAACAGCTATAACCATGCATTTTTGTCTCGAAAATCAGAATGCAGGTGGCTAGAAACAAGGTATGACAATCATGAAGTACCAGCAACTCAAAAAAGAAACAACTGAAAAACTGAAATCTCCTTGCAAAATTAGGAATTGTGAGCATGGCAATGACTAAAAACACCTCTCTTAAGGTTGAAAATTTGCTCCTAACATCCATCAATCGAAAAATGCTCCATCTCTTGACTGAAAATATTTTCCTACCCACTTGTATGCATGCAAATGAAATCATGTGATGGCTGGTATGAATAATGACAATAGTACCAAATCTGAATTTTTGTGCTATGGTTGTCCAAGGTACGCTTTTTTTTCACCACTAACCACCCACATACTTTGTTGGGGTTCCCTTGCATGAATACTCAACCATGAAGTAGCTCTTCGCTACTCTGAGTTGGAACCATCTGCCATTGTTTTCCGATGATTTAGTGAACTAAGATCAGCCAATTCGCTGGGCATTTAGCACACCAAACATGCATTGGAGTATTCAAAGCACTGTCAAAGAGGTCGCTGAAATTAGAGGACAACCAGCTGGTCGATTTCAATCCAATTATGGCATGCAAAACAGTTTACATACACCATAAGAAATTCCTGGAGAGTGATTTTTATCATTTGACGTTATAAAGCAATATTTACAATTATTTAATATTTATGGAGCAGTCCTAGACCCCTTCAAGTAACAATATTCCAGGCAATTAATTTAAAAATCAAATCGATTTGCTTCAGCTAGAGTTCTCTTGTGTTGAAGATTTGCCATTGTTGCTTGAGTTATTTCATCCTTGGCGCCAAGTTTAGAGTGTGAAAATCATTTGATATTGCTCCTTTGAATCATTCTACTATTGTTGCCAATATTCTTACCATAGTGACTTGGGTTGGTGATGATTTGATTATGTTCTGACGCTAAAGCACTCCAAAACAATCACCAAAGTACCATTAGAGTTCGCTAGGGCATAGAAATCTGATTGCAGTAGTCTCCTAAATGCAAACAAGGCAAACCACTCTTTATCATGCAAACCTCAACCGAAATGTGCTCAAATATCAAGGTATGTTTATTTAGTCAAGCCACATATGGATCATTGCTAGAATGCTTCATGGTCACCTTAATAATATGCAAACACAGTTCATCAAGACTTGATATCAAAATCCTGTCAAGTGAGAGATAAAGAATGCACCTGCTACAGTGAATCACTACAGTGGTTTGCTATAGTAAAACCATACAGATTGCACTTGCAAATTCAAATCACATAACACAAGTCGATTTGCAAAAGCACATGAAAATACTCCAATTGATATCAAAATCCACCTGCTACAGTGAATCACTACAGTGGTTTGCTATAGTAAAACCATACAGATTGCACTTGCAAATTCAATCAAAATGTTTGCCAAAGCCAGCTCAATACAATCTCCCACGCAAGAGAGAGAGAGAGAGATAGAAAATAACAATGGGCATGCATCCCAACTCCAAGCATGGAGTATCAAAATAACTTCATCATAACATAATAATAATAATGACCCTAGCACTCTTTTTATAAGCAAGGAGGCACAAAATTCGAAAAACCCTTGGAGAGGGAAAACATTAAATAAAAGCAGTTTGTTTTTCCCTAGGTGTGACGTCCCCTTTTCACAGGGTGATTTTAACAATAAAAGCCACTTAACTTTTTATTTAATTAATTCCCCATTTAATTTTATATATTTTGGGAATTAAATTAAATAACTTTTATAATTAAATAATTATTGCTTCAGGCAATAATATTTAATTATTTAATAAAAATACTCCCCTTGCACATCCCGAAGCCCACAGGGACGTATAGGCTAAGGGTCTTCAGAAATGGGGACATTACACATAAATGATAGATCTGCAATCTGCCATGTGTTATTGATTATTTCAAAGCAAGGGGCTAATATTTTGGTGTATTTGGAGGCTGGGAAGGAGCTAGAATTATTTTATATAATTTTATCTAACCCTAGCGACTTGAAATCAGTTTTCTAGGACTTTTTTGGGTAGGTTTTAAGGCTCAGCAAATTCATATTGATAGCTCTTTGGAAAGCCCTTAATTTATAGAACAATCTGCAATTTATTTGGTGAAGAAATATTGAATTTTGAAGTTATGCAATTTTGAATATTTCAGTTGTCTGCAGGCTTTTCTAGGTATGATAAATTAATATTTATTTCAGATCTACAGTTTGGGGGTTGATTTAATATTGCATCTAATTATAGAAATTAGGAGGAATATGGATAAATTGATTTCATAATTTTTGGAGTTTTGGTGCCCTAAAAGTGCTGGGCGACCTACTTTGTAGGTCAAAATTAGGATTTCGGGTTGGCTGTGCGACATCTGATTTTTGCATATTGTTCCTCATATTTTTGTGGTCCATTATCCAAAATTTCAGCTCATTTGGACTCTTCTAGCCAAAGATATGAATTTTTGAAGTTTGCAGCAGTTAAGGTTTGAAAATTAATTATTTTCAGCTGTGTATGATCAGATTTGTATGAATTTCCTAACTTGTCCTAGAAGGGGATATTACATATATTCACCGTGAATCCCTTGAAGTCTTCAACCTTCAATTCCAATTTTGCCACCAAGCACTCACTAATGAAATTATGAGTGGCTCCTTGTCCATCGAGGGTGGAATCTTTCACAACTTTTTTAGAATACATAATAATTTCAAAACAATCCTCCATCAAATTTCTTTCTAACCATATGCATGGAGTAGCAATATCAAGGACTTCTTCTTTCTTACAATTCAAGGGATCAATGTAGCTTAGGGTGTTCTTCACTTTATCATCATTCCCACTATGTTGTCCATTATGACATAAGTATGGAAGCGACATAGGAGGAGCCCAGCAAACTGAAATGTGATTTTCAATATCATACCTTCGGTTGTCCTCAGCTTGTCCATCTTCAGTTTCTACCTTGACTTCGTCCATACTTTGTTTGCACATGTACAGGGCCTCTTTTTGGTTCTTACCAAAGCCATTAACACCCTCAACTCGACTCTTAGGAGCTGCTGTCCTAAACAGACCAGCAAGTTGCCTGTTATCATGCCTCTTAGAGAAATAGGTTCCAACCATTCCTTTCACTTCTTTTTCAATATTGGATTCATCACATACTGAAATATTAATAGTATTAACCAAACAGTGATCAATAATTACCTCATCATGTTGACTCTTTGGCACAATGACGGAAGTAAGGGCCAATTCTTTGTCCTTTGTGGTTCCATCTCTTTCAACATGCAGATCTGATTTTCTTTCGACAATTTGCCACATGCACCCATTAGAAACCAATGAAACTTCATTAAATATTAAAGAATTATTACCTTGGTATTCATGCTCCATGATTTCCCTTTCTTTTATGGGCTTATGCTTCCCACTTTCATCAAACTTTAATGTCTTCATGTTGTTTTGAAAATCAGTCAAGAGCTCAACTTTGGCAATGGTGATGGGGGTTGCTCCCTTTCAATGCCCAACAACTTCGGTGGTTCTTCTTCCTTAATTGGATCAAGCTCTATGATTTCTTCCTCTCCAACATGCATGATGGATTCCTTCATTAATTGCAGCCCTACTTCTTCCTCTTGTGTAGCTTGAGGCCTAGGCTTGGGCCTTGATTTTCCCTTGCTCACACCAATGAATTCAGCAAGAGTAATGGCCTCACGTATCTCTCTTGGAAGAGCCATGTACTCTTCATAGCTTGTGGCAATGCTTTTCCCCATAGAGGGCCTTGCTCTCACATCCAGAATAACTTCTTCCCTTGGAAGAAAAGTAGACCTCCTGGCTGCTCCATGTGCTGATCCCAAAGGTCGTCGTGCATTATTAGCTCCAGGTGAGCTACCATCTCCATTTTGAACCCTACGTCCAATCATCCTTTGAAGAGATACGGCTAGGAAGTCCATGGTGTCCACCAATCTCTCCTGACCTACAATAAGCTTATCAATTTTGCCTCCTTGAGGATCCATGTTTTCCTCCCTTGATAGTATAAAAACCCATGTTGCCTTCTTCCACGAAAACCCTAGGCTGGGAAAATCGGAGCTCTGATACCACTGTAATGTCCCTTTTTGGGACTTCAACTAAAAAATAAGGAAATCACACAAACCCCCTTAATATTAATTCTAATTTTTGGGCTAGCGAACTGAAAATTAAATCAGTACGGAACAGCGATCAGATTTTTATAACAGTGGTATTAAAAATTCAAGATTTCACCCAAATATCACCCAACAATGCATCCACAATTTTTATAAACCCTTTTGCAATATTTTAGAACTATTTCCACCACAAAAATCAAGTTAATACTCAGCTAGAAATTTATTTATTAACAGCAGAAGTACAGCTCAAAGAAAATTATGAAATGAGGGTTTTCAAACCCCAAACTCCACAAAATATAGATATTTCCAGCCTTATAAATGATATCAAATCTGAATATGGAAGAAAATAGAAGTTATGTGCCCTAGAAGGCACCAAATGACACCCTAACACAAGTCGTTCCAACTAGGAGAGTCTTCTCAATGCATGCAAATGATTATAGATAACTTCCTTTCCTTTGTTATGCCCAAATTTGCAAGATGACTTAACTTCAATCAAGGATGGAGGGCTTCCATCCCCCAACCAGCCACAAGAAGGGTTTTTGTCCTTCTTGGAAAGAACCACACTATTGGATTTTCGCCCAAAAGTGCAGAAAACTAAGAGAAATCAACCCAAATATCGCTTTAGAATTAATTTGCCAAAAGTAGATGTCCATAAATGAAGCCATAACACTCCTTAAATATCCCAACCTTGGCGCCGAAGACCCAAACATGCATGACCGACCTCCTTTTGGGTTTATTTAATCTTTTATTTGGCTTTTAAAATACTCCAAGACAGCGACCTGCTAAAATGAAGAAAACACTAAACAGAAACATTTTAAAATTAGAAAAGAAAGATGCAATGAGAACCCAATTCTTGCCACGAAAAAGGAATGGCAAGAAGTTCATAATTAGGCTCTCAAATCAAAAAAGGGAACAGTACATAATAATTAATTAAAGTACCAATAATTAGTACTAAAATTAGATTATTAATTCCTCCTTTATTCTCCCTTTAGCTAACTGAATACAATGGAAAATAGGCTAAAAAGGGGTCTTCTTTGTGCCAATATTTAAAAATGCATTTTGTTCTTAATGCCTTCCTTCAGTTCATTCATCAAGCAAAGAATGTCTTTCCTTGAGGCTTGCACCGATCTAGATTTATCATCATCGTTGGAATAGGAGTCGGTTTCATCTTCTTCACTTCTTGAGTGCAAGGATGTCTTATTCTTGCATGCAATATCCATGGATCAAGTATATACATCATTGTAAGAGGAGGGTGGGACTACCTTCATCTTCGTTCGCAATGAGTGCAACAACCCTTCAATGACCACCACTTCTTCAAGTCATCAACAAGTTCTTTTTAAAGTTTTCCAACAGTTCTTTGAGTCTTCTATTATAGGCCCGAACATTCATGTGTTTACTATGTTGTGCATTATAAATTTCCACAACAATCTCGTTGTTGTCTTTAAGGAGCTTAAAATCATTACCGAATGCTTTCCTCAATTTTCCCCATGGTTCCTTTTCAGTGTTTCAAACATATGTGAACCAATCAATACCCACTCCTCAAAGTGTGTCTACAAAGTACTACAACCAATGACTTCGTCTACCCATTAGCAATCTTGATTGTGATGCATGTCCTGCAATGTCTTATCGAATCTTCAAATCCATTCCCAATGAACTTTAGTGGCTTCTACTTTTCTACAATTGATGGGGCCCCATAGATGTAGACGTGGGATACTTCCGGCGTGGCTCTTTGAATACAATCCTTTTCCTTAAGAGGCTCCATCCGAGATGTTCCTTTTCTCTCTCAACACTTTTGGACGCATCCTTGTGCTCAATCCTTCATTTGGGAGCGATTTATATAATAGCTTGCTACGCCTTCAAAAATGTTTGGGTTGCCCTTCACAATTCACTTGATTATTTCACAACACTTTCTAACCCACCCTACTTGGAAAGGTCTCCACTTCCTTCCTCATTGAGGGGCTATGGTAATATCTACCAACTCCTTACTTGTGAGTGGTGTGGGGTCCACTAGTTCCAACTGAGACCTCTCTTGGTTTCAGCTCCAACTCCAGTTTAAGATTCTACTTACACTTCAACCTTTTCTTTCACTTCGGATTTCGCTCCACTTCTCTTGATGGATGTTTAGGATTGCATATCTCTCGTGGCCTTGTCTTCTTTCTTGTTTCACCAATCAAGTAGAAATTTTGACTTCTTAGTCCCCTCCCTAACCATATGGTCTTATTCTCCTACCTTTATTCAAGATCAATGGCATTATTAATTCATGTATGGCATCAGTCTTCTTCTCCTTGATGATACCTCTCTTTGTACAATTGTAATATCTTTTTTCATTGTACTTCTTGCATACATTTAATACAGAGATGTTATCGAGGATAATGTAGTGTCTCATCATCAATGGCTATTGTCGACAGACATTCACTTTTGAACTGAATTTAACTTGACCGTATGTTCTTTATAGGTTGATGCAGTCAAGGGAGGGGTCTCAAGTGCACAAGAGCCGGACCATGCATCCCAAAATAACACAACAGAAAAGAAGTGATTACAACACGCTTTTTTCAAACTCTGCAACCTCCCTAAGACTCTATAATAGTCTTCCACAAATTCTCTAACGCTTGCATGCATGTATTTATTCATTTAGAAGCCCTCAACCTTCTACTTTTAACAACCTCCTCAAGATGCGAACATTCCCTTTTACAGACTCAAAAAAGTTTCAAATTGTTCTCTGATTTGGAATGTCCTCAATCACTATGAACTCCCTAACAAATCTAACAAATCAGATTTGATTTTTCCTTCTCACTTTTGGAGCCAAGTGAACTCTCTCGATGAATGAAATTGTGGTCTCTCAAGCTATTGCGTTTCTCTACACAACCACCAGATTACTTTTCTACCACCGTGAATCCCTGTGATTGATGTTTTCTCAATTACCATTCACAATTCGAATCAGAAGAACTGCCTAAGTTTGCTTGTGACCTCGTTGAACACCCAATGTAGTGTAGCTAATGATTTAAGCTAGTGAGAAGTCCTCCAATGTAGTATAGCATATCAAAAGACTCTAAAACATGAAATTTCCTTTCCACACATGGCCAATCAATCCAAAGATATACCCAATTGAAAGCACTCTTTAAGAGCTCTCTAACAATCCCAATATCGCCATGTTTGGAGCTATTTTGTGAAAGTTATGGCCATTTGAATTTCTCACAAGTTGTTTTCCCACTATGAACATTTGAGACACATGGCCCGGAATCGAAGAAGACCTCCAGGTGACAAGTGGCATCTACTTGGTGCTCCAGAGTCTCGCACTTTCCATCCTTCTTGTAACGTCCCCTTTTCCTTCTTGAGAGGATGATTTTGGACTTCTTTCCATTCCCTTTTTCCATGGCAAAGAAGTGGAGTGAGTGGGAAAAGGAAGTGAACTCTCATTGCACTTTTATTTTCTGATTTTGATGTTTTCTTTTAGTGTGTTCTTTTAAGCAGGTTAGTTGGGTTTGGTGTATTAATGATGCCAATTAAAAGATTAAAAGAGCTCTTTATGGGTCGGCCTTATCCTTTTTAAGCTTTGGCGCCAAAGATAGGGTATAAAAGGAATTGAAGAGCTTCATTTTGGGCATTCACTTTATTCAGCTTTTGGGCTCTTGCTCATTATTCTTTCCACTCTTGGGCGGAAATCCAAGTGTGTGGCTCTTCCAAAAAGGACGGAAACCCTTCTTGTGGCTGGTCGGGGGATGAAAACCATCCATCCTTATGTAGGTTGAAGGCAAGTTGCAGATTTAGAAGAAAAGATGACATTTTCAAATTCTTGCATGCATTGTTGGGTCTCTCCTAGGTGGAACGACTTACCCTCGTGTGGAGTTTAGTGCCTTCGAGGGCACGGAATTCAGATTTGCTTTCATATTTGGCTTTTTCATAACTTGTAAAGCCAGAATCTACTATTCGTTGTGAAGTTTGGGATTTGTAAACCCTCGTTTCATAATTTTATGTGGAGCCATTCTGCTCTGATTTTTAATTAATTTCCAGCAGTATTTTCCTTTAAATTTCATGTTGAAAATTGCTTTGGTTGATGCCTAAAATACATATTTATATTTTGGTAAAGTTATTTGAAGAGTTTCAAATGTTTTTCATCCATTTTCATACTTCTGTTCGGAAAATCTGATTGCTGTTTTAATCTGGGTTTGAATTTCAGTTTTCTGGTCTAAAATTCAGATTTGAATTAATTGGGATTTGTGCTAATTCCATGTTCTTTAGTTTTTCCCCCAAACAGGGACATTACAACTTCCTCACTTGTTCCTCTATACCTTTGTGACCTCCGTGAAATGGTTAACCGAGATTGCGACACACGTCACAATCTCATTCTCTTTCCAACGCTTCCACTTAACTTTTAACAGCACCCTTTTTGAGACAATCTTCCTGTATGACAACACATGTCACAGTCACATTCACGGCCTCCCGAATCATGCAACATATGAAGCATTTGGTCAAAATACTAGTAAAACCCCGTAGAACGAGTTGACGAGATTGTGACACTTGTCACAATCTTGTAGTCAAGTGTAAGCTTTAGAACTAGAGCCTCCTTTTGATTTTGTGCCCTCTGTGTTGACTTTGAGTCACTTCAGGATTGTGACATTCATCCCAATCATGGAATCTCAAACTCTCGTGATTTTTCCGTGTGGTCACATTGAAACTCATGGACCCATGCACTTATATAATCCACCTCATTATCACGCTAAGTCCGCTTCATTGTGAATTGTTTATTTAGTTGCAAATGCAAATTTGAACTCTGCGATCTAATGAAGCCCTGAGAACACTTCAAATGAAGAATTGTGGCTGCCATGATTACTATTTGCAAATTTAGCAATTATTTGCAGTTTTTGAATGCCTAGTGAAGCTCAATGTGATCCCTGCTACCACTACCATGCAACTTGCACCTCTATGAATGCCAAATTTGGCTTAAGGCCCCGGAAACACTCAACAAAATTCCTACCATGTTTTTTGTTGATGCAAGATTTCTTTTCGCCTTGGATGCTCCTGCATCAAACACCCAGGGTAATTGAAATGTGAGATCCTACTCACATGGACCAAGTGGCAAAACCACTCTTTTGGCCAATGAGAATATGGCCATGACTTCCCTTTCCAATCAGTTAGGAATCTCAACTGATCTATGTGCTTTTTTCTCCATTTCCAACCCCTTGTTGGCTCCTACACCAACCTCCTCCACCTATCTCTTGCCATTCCAAACTCTACCTTGCCCACATTTTGGGAATAGTCCATCCGAATCTTCTGAATTGTGCTCCTTTTCTTTCTGCACCTTCTTTTTGTAAACTTTGACTCACCGCAGTCCTACCCCCTCCACCAAGTTTTTCTCTTGCTTCTTTCCGTTGAGGGCTTAGACCCACATGTTACCATCCTCCTCCTAAAGACCTCTTGGCCTTGCTCACCAATGGTTTAATCTTTAATTGGAATCCACAACCAACTACACAACTCCTCTTCCTTTCTTCTAGCTGCAATCTCCTCCTCTGTTGTGATCTTCACAGCTCCTCCATGTGCAAGATTTCTAAACAACTCTTTTAATTCCTCTTCAACATTTTCATAGCTTTGTGACCTTAAGTGGCTCACTCTTTTCATCTTGGAAGGCCTCTCTTTGTATTTCTTCCACTCTGCTGATTCATCTAAATCTTTCGATGCTGTCATCTTTGCTACCACAAACTTGATTGTGGCTTCACCATATGCAAGAGCTTTAAAAATCTCCACTACCTCTTTTGCCTTCTCATGCTTGATGAGCTTGAGAAGCTCCTCTTTCTCAACTAGGAAAACTTCTTCCTTTTGTGTCTTCTCATTCTTTGTTGCACCTGCAAAAAAACTAAGAACATAAATGAGTTTTACAACATGGGACTTAGAATTCTCCTCCTTTTCTTTCCTCTCTATTACCTTCTCATACACTAGCCAGTATTAAAATAAGCCTTCCTTTTTCTTCACTATGCCATTTGGGCCTGTTTCCAACCATTTTATTGCAGCTTGTTCTCTCTTCATGGTTCACTGAATTATGACTAGACTGCCCGGAAACACCAAGTACCCCCCCATACCAGGTCTGATACGTACCGGATATGGGTACGCTATGGGTACATACCCACAGGCCCTGGGTACATCCCGGGTACATGTGGGTACTCTGTGGGTACGTACCCACATGCCCTGGGTACGTCCTAGGTATGGAAATCCGTACCCAGGGTGTACCCAGGGCCTGTGGGTACATGGTATGTACCCACATGGTTTTTTGTTAAAGTGCAAAAAGAAAAAAAAAAAATTCAGGGCTTTGACTGGTACTGAACCTTGGAAAGTTCGTGTGAGATTCAATATTGCCAATAGGCTCCCAAGGGTCAAGACAGATGAAAAGGACTTCATTTGGTTGACTTAATATTTGGGGGTTTTCTCGTTGCTCCCCATGTGAGTCCTTTATTCTTCAGTCAATTTGGAAGGCATGGGAACAAGTGAAGCACTTGGTGGTTGGGCAGCCTATCTTCTCTTCCTTTGACACTAGGTGCCAGGCCTGCAAATCGATTTGGTGGAATCTGAAATATAATGACAAGATCCTTGCCTTGACAAGATGCTTCTCTACCCTCCTTTGGTTTGAGAAAGGAATTAAAATATTTCATGACTTGTACAGATTTGGGAAGTGGATGGAATGGACAGACCTTAAAGCTTTCTATAAGCTTCCTCAATCTCAGTTCAAAATGTATACAATGCTCAGAAATGCTTTCACAGCTCCCTCTACTGGACTAATTATGGAGGATGAGAATGGCTTTTGGGATACCATGAGGTGACTCAAAGGCCCCCAACTCCACGAGGCTACCTCCAAACAACTCTATGAAAAGATTGCCTTCTCCCCAAACCTTTCCCTAGGCCTTAACAATAAGTGGAATGTTTGTGAGCCCATTAGTAGATGGACTCATAGATTTAACGTTTTATGGTCTTCTTGTATTCAGTCAAAGAAATTTTGCTTTAGATGGCTTCTAATTCATAATAAGCTTCTTGTTGACTTCTAATATTTTATAGGTTGTTGAGACTATAAGCTTGTTGTTTTCTTTAAATTTTTATATATATTTATATTTTTTACTTTTTTAAAATATATTGTACAAATGTACCCACAGTGTATCGTACCCGGGGTTTTTTTTAAATTTGTTGTTTCAGGGCATGTACTCAATACCAAGCTATCCTAGTCTCCCTCTTTTCATTCTACTCTTCCCCTGTATCTCATGATAAATCCTTGGCACATAAAGGCTGATTCACAAATAAGGGTGTCATCGCCATTGGCATCAAAAGTGCCTATGCCTTGTACAATTGGACATTGCTAACTCATTTTCTCTTCATAGGGTGTTCTATCATGTTGGGGCCCATAGAGTCTGCTTGTACAGACACATCTGCAGTCACTAGTAAATAGGGTGTTGCACTTGGTTGGGGCACCATTGAGGGAAATAAAACCTCTTCTGAAATTGTAAGATGAAGCACCTGTATGCCTATCCAAGATAAGAAGCTCATGCTAGGAACTGCTACCTACCATTGTTTGCATTCCCATAACTGCTTAATCAAATCTGTCCTCCCTCATGAGGATCTCTCCTGGTGCCTCACCATCTTTCTTAAATTCAAGTCTTTCTAGAAGGGATTTCACCTCAAACCATATATGCTTAAGCAGTCACCTCCTATCTTATCCCTCTAGATCCTATTTCAAACAAGCTCTATTTACCTCCCTAAGGTGGGAGCATCCTCCTCATCGCTAACATCAATGTTCACTGGGTTCAGGATGTTCATGGGTCTTTTCCACAGGAGTCCTTTCTAGTTGTTGGAATCTGCAAACCACTCCTTCAGTACATACACCACATGATTTGGCTTCTGTCATTCTTTCAACCATCCAGCATTATAGTTAAATTGGATCTTCGAGAGCTTCTGCATTTTCCTGATGGATACTCCAGTCATATCCACTAGTACTACCATTCTTTGCCCAAGAGCATATAACTTCCATTTTTCCTCCTACAATGTTGAAAAATATCTAGAATGAACTTGAGGCAAGGAAAACTTACAGCTTGGTGGCAACACTATGAAGGTATGAATCTCAGCTTTAATATGCATCCACTGCCTGAGTATCAAAATCTTCAGGGTCACTCAACTTAGGAGCATCCCTGAACTAGAAATACAAATCATTATATGTGCCCTTGCTATAAACTTATGGAGTGAACATGGTATCTTTGATATCTCTTCCCAGTATTTGACGAACCTTTCTCAAAGGAATTCTTCTGCAAGAATTTCTGCTCATGCTTCACTGAACATTTAACAAACAGTGAATTAGTGTGAAAAGCAAACAAACCCTTGAACTCAGAGAAATTTCTTTAATGCCTCACAATTTTGAGGAAGATAATGTTGAATTTTACATAAGATATTGCTTACAAACTTCCTCAAGTTGATAATCATTTCTTTATTTAACCCCCATAAAAGTATTAAAGCAGCCTCCCTGTACGCTGAACCCAAGGATTCAAATCATGATGCAGTCAAATCAAGAAAAACACAATATGGATGGTTGTCCATTGAAGCAAATGGCGACAGTCCAGATCAAAATGAGATGAAGATGTGGAACTTGACCTCGTGGCAAGGAAACAAACGTCCAGGCTTGGTGGTTCAACCTCTATGAACGGATATCAAAGAGGAGTCCTAGGTTTAAGAATGTGTGGACTGCTCTGTTGTATCAAAATTTTGTCACGCGTCACTTTTTGCTTTCTATAGGGTAAGCCGTAAGAAGTAGAAATACAAAATCATTATATGTGCCCCTACTACAAACGTGTAGAGTCGAATGTGGTATCTTTGATTTTTCTGGTCCCACTAGTTGTTGAACCTTCTTCAAAGACATTCTGAAACTAATTCGTCTGCATGGATTTCTCCTGACTGCTTCACTGACAAGTTTTACAAACAATGAATTAGTGCAAAAAGCAAACAAACCCTTGAACTCTAAGAAATTTCTGTCAACATCCCGCCATTTTGTGGAAGATGATGAATTTTATAGAAAATATTGCTTTCCATCTTCCCCAAGCTGAAAATCATTTCTGTATTTAACAGTTAGGCTGTAAGGACATAAATTCTTGGTTGCACTCAATGACAACTCTACCTTTTGTAATTTTTCAAGCTAATGACTTCATTCACTCGAATCTTCATACCGACTTTTTCAAGAAACTGCTGCAACCTCTAGATGCAAACAAGACATAGGCACATTCCTTGATCTTCGTTTAATTGTACCCATGGAAGGATGAAGCTAATGCACCAAACACCTTAGGAAAGGACTCTCCAGGCAAATAGGCTAATCCGAGAAACTGTCTCTCTTATCTCTGCAACTTTCAACCAGTGTTCTCAAACAGGAGAAATCCCCACAATATACCTTGCAGACAGAAATCTCACCTATTGGACACTTGTCACACAACCTCATTTTGAACTCACCCTTGCTGCCCTAAACCAAGTTTTATAATAACTGATAATTTAATTGCTCTTATAGTCCACGATGTACTGGCACCTTCTTCTCACAATGTAGGACAACTCGACAGATCTTATTCAGTGGAAGATGCTCTCATGATAATTGTAATCTGTTTTCTAGTCCATGATTTCTGGCAGCCTAATTTTGAAAACAAACCTTTGTAGGAGACTCTCGTAGCTTCTCTCAACTCTTATCTTCCTTAACTCTTTCTCACTTCTTTTGGTTGCTTTTTTCTCACATATATTCATTCTTGCATTCTTATCCTTCCTCCCAGAGCTATTTTTTGAGCTCTGACATCAGATAATGCAGGATCAGCAGATGGCATCTCGAAGCCTGAAGTCAATGAGCCATTACCCTGCAGCCCAGCACACAACATGAGAACAAGGTGACTAAAACACTTGATGATTGGATTAATATTGAAATTAAAAAGCATATAAAAAGTACATAATACAGTGACTCTCCCTAACTTAGTTTACTCTGGCTTACAGTACTCACAGGGTTTACAAAATTTGAATTGCATTTGGTATTCTATAGCATTATAAGATGACCAATAGTCCTGCACAAACACCTTATGCTTCAGGCCTAGGTGATACTATTCAACAGCATGTGAGGACCTTCCACCTTTCATTGTTTCAGCAGGTTTTTGCAAGATTCAAATAATTCCTTTTTCTCCCAAAGAAGTTACTGTCACTTGTTAACATTCACCATTTTGGAATGTCCTCGAAACCGTGAATATCCACTTATCTGTCTAATAAACAGATTCTCTTTTTTTGTGCTTCTGAACAATCTAGAGTCTTGTGGTCTTTGTAAGATTCTCAATGAATGAGAATCGTGGTCTCCCAGTTATAGACCTGCTCAATGTAACTGCCACATTAATTTTTTCAGTCTTGATCCTTCAATTGCATATTTTCCTCAGTCAATATTCTACAGAACACAAATTGCCATATCTGCTTGAGTCTGCCTGTGGCCTTGTGGAAAACCCAAGCAATGAATGTGAGCTGTTTGAATTGTTGACAACTCTCATCCTTAGTGCAGCAGCTAAAAGACTCGGGTACCCTAAATAGTTTAAAATGTCCATTGCAGGGCTTGAAACCAAACGAATATGCAATTTATAAAAGAACAGAATTCCATTAGGAATCAGAGACCAGGGACCTGTGTATCTACGCTCATCTTCAATTACAGATGCTACTCAATTTCTTAAATAGCTCGTACAAAGCTTCGACCTCATTATGCTGTACTATTGCATAAAAATAAGCATTTGACGATCTAGACATATTTGGAATGCTAAAGTTCAGCACTATCTTAGAGCAAAGTACTGTTTAGTTGTAGAGAAAAATAGAGTTCACAACTTGTACACCTCTTAAGAGCTAAGTACTGGGTCTGTATGATGTATGTCTGACAATCAAAGGAGCTAATGTAGACTTTATCATGTATAGCTAATTGAATAAAGATAGCTACAATTTTATGATTAGAAAATGTAAACTATTCAATATGACCTTCAAAATCATAATTATTCATTTACTACAAACCAAGTGAATCATTATAGCAATCTTTGTCTAAGATAGTAATTTATTTATGAATGTGATGAGGAACTGATGCTAACCTCAATTAAATTTTTACAAGTCCATTGCTATTAACACAATCATTTTTGGATTTTTGCATCTCATATACTGTAAGAATCAACAGATCATGCTATGGATCCATATGTCGGCAGAAGAGGTCCTCCATGTTTAAAGCTTTCTTTCATTCAATTTTTTGACCTAAGATAATGTAAATGACTCTATATTCCTAATATATCATGAAAAAGGAAATATGCTTGTCAGTGCATATCGCTGATGAAAAGCATCCTTTGATGGACATTCAGCTAAACACTAGTCGGTGATAAAGTATATTCAATTAAACAAGAGAAAGCTGATAATGCAGGAACTTCTTTGCATATACAAGAAATCACAAAAGGATGCAATGGAAACACCTGATTGCTTAAAATCATGACAATAAACAACAATTCTGGACATGGAGTCTCAGGTTTGTATACCCAAAGCATTTGCTAGGTAGTCAAACTATGTTGCCAGGATACGGATACGAGTATCCGTTTGGATACGGATACGATACGCGGATACGTCAATTTTAAAAAACCCTTGGATACGATACGTCTTGGATACGTCCGTACATATATATTAAAAAATAAAAATATATATATATATATATATATATATATATATATATATATATATATATTTTATGTACATCTCCTCATTTTACTCATTTTTTAGTCAACAAAAAACCAAAATAGTAATAAAAAACTTGAATCAATGTTCAAAACATTCAATATACTTAAGACTTCGCATTTTTATTGATCATGTGGCTGCCATACATATGATATACAAATATCATGTTAACATGAATATGAACAAAACTTGAAATTTGAAAAATATACTAGTAACTAGATCCATGTTCAAATTTTCAAAACAAACAATATACTTAAGATTTTACATTTCATTGTTCATATGGCTGCCATACATATGATATAGGAATACAAACAAATCTAGAATATATCATCTAGATTTTCCTCAAAATCAAGTTCATGTGTGCCACTTGCGCTAGCTCCACTCTCATTAACTCCACTCTCTGCTCCTTGCGAACTCCCTTGAGCGTCATCTTCGCCATCAAATAATGAAAGTTGGGCAAGCGTGGATACTGCTGGATACCTAAAAAAATAAAAAAAAAATGAAATAGAACTAAAAAAAACGTATTTAACACTGGATACGCCCCTGATACGTATGGGGTACGTCAAGGTACGTGACGGATACGTACAAACGTATCCGTCATGTACCCTGGCGTACCCTGTACGTATCAGGGGCGTATCCGGGGCATATCCGGGGAGTATCCGTATCGGATACGTATCCAGCAGGATTCGGGGGGGGGGTTTCAAGTATCTGTGCAACGTAGTAGTCAAAGGTTTCAAATCATTTCAAGAGGACTAACCTTAGAACTCCTAACATTATATAAACGAATTTGTTTATTGATTATCATCCCAATCTTATTTTGGTTACCTAACTATATAATCATATAATTGAGGAATAAAAAATGAACATACAAATATCCAAAATTAAAAGATTTAAAATCCCTATAAACCAATACAAGAATGAACATCACATCCTTCTATAAAATGTTAAGATCTCAACTATAAATATTAAAAGAAACCCTCTTCCTTGGTAAAACTAAGCATGTACTCAAATCGCAGATTCTACAATTTATCAAGAAATTAACATGGATTGTAGATTTATTTTGTTTCAAAGGTTGCATTTCTTTGTAAACTCTCTTTATTGCTTTTTTCGGTAGGAAATGATTCAGGCCATCCTTCAATAACTATTTCTGCTGATTGTACCTTTGATCCCATTGACCTCTTTTGGTCATTTATGAACAGCATGGCATATTTCTTTGACCTATTTTGATCATTTATGAACATTAGCACAGCATCTTTCTTTCAGTTTAATACCCAATTGTATTGAACTATAGTAGGCTGATCTACTTTCTTTTATGGTAGGATCATGCTTTATTAATGAGCTGTGTGCTGTTTTCTATGAAACCTACAACACCTAAGGAATATCAATTGAAGAATTGTAAATACATATCATAGCATAGCATGTAAGAACACAAGAATAATAGTTTAGAGTTTAATGCATAAGGTAGTGTACATTACAATTTGTTATATACAAGAAGGGCTTATCACATAGTGCCCTTACCCCGACATGTAACATTCTATTTGTATGACAAAATACTAAATAGTTGTTGGTTATCACAACTGTCTATCCCAAACATAACTAAAGGAAGTCACTAAAAGACTACCTAGAGCAGACAAGCGAATAATCATAATTTTAACTTGGAATCATGCACGGTATCATTAACTATCGTCTCATCCAAGTTTTCAATCCTTACTGCACTATTTTCCAAGATTTCTTGAATTTTAAATAGTCTGAGACACATAACTACAAATTTTCCACACTTGATTTTTGCTTTCCATTATATTTGAAAACCAAGGGTCTGCCCTTAAAATTCATCAGTTGACGATGTTTGTCACACCAATACATCCTTCTTTGCATGCCCATTGCGTCATTATTCGACAGTTATTCAGTTTATTCAACTGTATGACTCATTCTTTGAAACTTCCCTCATCTCCAATTTGATTCTCAACCACTATCCTTACGCTTGGTACATTACATAGGGATGGCTACCTCCTAACTGTACATCAGCTGGAAAGGTGAGTCGGCCCGTAGTCAGCTTCTAGATCATATGGTAGGCCCATTGTAATGTCCCTCTTTCTTGGATAATTTTATTGAAGACCTTTGGCCCATTTTGTCTACCCGACAGCCAAAGGGGGAGATCAAGGGTGACTTAAGTTTTATTAATTTTATTATATTGTGCAAAATTAAAATATAACATTATAAAAGCACATATAATAAATTAATAAACGTAACATTAAAATAGGACCTAGAAAAGTGCATAAAAAGAAAAGCTCTTATTTAATTTGTATTTTCTAGGGAGAAATGCGACTTGCTCCATGAGGTAAAAAAAATAGAAAAGTGTGTCTAAGGTTCCATTAAAAAATGCAATTTGGCCTAGGGAAGTGCAACAAAGGGAATGAAACTGATTGGTTGTAATAGAGGTCAGTTTAGGTCCCTTTTCCTTTAAAAGGAGAGGTCGACTTGCTTGTAAGGCATTCCAGATTTATTTGATATTTCTCTCTTGCATTGGAAACTTTGAGCTTTATGCAAATAAATCCAAGAACGAAAACGCTTAGGATATACCCCTCTTGTGGACGAAAACCCCAAGAGCATTGTGAGGGATTTCTACTAAGGAAATTCCATTGATCTTCACAGATTTTTATCATTCTAGCAGTGTGTGTTGAAAAATAAATTTGCAGCAATGGATTATCATATTTTGTAGTGTTGGGCGACCTACTTTTTGGGCATTCTCTGCTATTTCAAAGGTATTTCCAGTCTGAATTGTATTGTCATTTTTCCAGCTGTTAATATGAAACAAATCCAGTTAGTTTTCATTAATTTTGGAAGGGTTTAAGTATTGTTTTCAGTCACATACATTTGGCAGATTTCTGAGTGTTTTTCCATCCCTTATTTGTTGTTAAAAAATCAGTCTTCTATTCATTTGTGACTGGTATAATCTGAGATCAGTTTATGAAAAGAAAGATATAGAATAAATTGAAGTTTTGTTGAGTTTTTATTATAAACCCAATCGCATTTTTAAGGAATGATTTCTGATCTATTTCAGTCTTTTGCCTCTTAAAAATCTGTTTTCTTTCATATTTTGGCTGCTAAAAATATTATGGTCAGTTTAGAGAAGGATCAAATCTTGTTGGGTGTGTGTTGCATGAGTTTTCCATCCAAACCCTAGTCGCATTTCTAAGGAAAAATTCAAGTTCAGTGGGTAGGGATCATTCAGTGGTATCAAAGCAATGTTCCTCCTACTTGTAGGGTTCAAATTTGATTCTATGCAACCACGAGAGATTGGTCCTCACAAATATTACACACATTGACGAGCACGACTAGAGGTTGGTCTTGAAACAGGTGTTGGAGCTGAAACCATGAGTGATAGATAAGAAGATCGTCATAGCCCTCTCCGGGATGGGCAAGCAGATCCGGATAGATAACTTTTTAGGACAATGGTAGCCACCCAGCGGCGACTAATTTAGTCCATGGAATGTATGGGCTCTACTCTGGACAGATTGGCATTGGATAGGCCAAGAGCTAGATATGACAGGAGAGACAGATCCATATCAAATGTCAGTAGTTACAGGAGGCATAGTAGATCACCTTCAGAGATTGGTAGTGTGAGGGAATCTACCCGTTGTAATGTCCCCATTTTTTAAGACCCTTAGCCTATCTTTCCCCGTGGGCTTTAAGATGTTGCAAGGGGGAAATTATATTAAATAATTAAATATTATTGCCTGGAGAGTGATTTTTATCTTTTGACATTATAAAGCAATAATTATTTAATTATGTAATTTATTAATTTAATTCCCACAATGCAAAATTAAAAAGAGGAATTAATTAAATAACTTTTGCATGGCTTTTAATATTAAAATCGCCCTTAGAAAGGGGACGCCACACCTAGGGAGGATAAACTATTTTTTATTTAATGATTTCCCTCTCCTAGGGATTTTGAATTTTATGCCTCCTTGTTTATAAAAGGAGAGTTTGGGATCATTGTGAAACTTATATTGGATTGATCATTTGGTTTCACTCCATGCTTGGAGTATTCGGATGTATGCCCTAGTTCTTGCATTGTGCTCTCTCATTTGGATCCATTATGAAAGAATATTGAAGACTAATTGTTCTCACCATTGTGTTCTCTTGAGTTGAATGGTTTTGTGCATTATTTCTCCATTACAAGATTGGCGCATTTATTTAGAGTGAAATATGCATGTTCTTGATGAATGTTGAAGAGTTTTTTAGTGTTCTATGATCTGATTTTTAATGTTAAAATTAATTTCAGTTACGACGACTTGTGTAGGGTCATGTTTTGACATGTTTTGAGGGTGAACAAGTTAAAATATAATCTGATCTATGTTAGCATAATTTTCCAAGTATAGGACTATTATTTGGAGGGTTTTTGAAGCATAGAAAGAGCTGATAATAATTTATGCCATTCACTCTCACCCTAGCGACTGGTTTGGGAATTTTGGGGGTTGTTTTGGAGGGTTTTCGGTGGTCTAAAAATTTAAATTTTTATCTCTTTGGAAAGCTCTTGAATTATAGATTAGTCTACAGTTTATTTCACGGCAAAAAATGAATTATTGACCAAGTTATGAATTTTAGAAGATTTCAGCTATCTACAAGCTTTCCGGTTATTACAAATTAATATTTATTTCAGGTCTGTTGTTTTTGAGTCAATTTAATAGTGGATTTGATTGTAAAAATTAGGAGAAATAAGGAGAAAAAGATTTTATAATTTTTGGAGTTATTTGAATGCCCTAAATGTGTTGGGTAACCTAATTTTTGGGGCAAAATTAGGGTTTTATGTTGGCTGTGCAAAAACTGGTTTTGGTATATTGTTCTTCATATTTTTGTGGCCCAAAACCCAAAGTTTGAGAATTTTTTCTTAGACGGTGAAGCGGGAATTAATTTTGGAAAATTGCAGCAGTTTGGGTTTGAATTTTAAATTAATTATTTGTTGTTAAAAAATCAGATCTGGGCAATATTAGCACTCTAATTAATTTTTCCATCTAACCCACCACCTTGGCATACTCCAAAGCCACTTTGGGTTGTATTATTGCCAACATTGGGTTATTTGAGGTCAAACTAAGAAGATCTAATCTTCCTAGGGTGATCCAGATAATTAATTTTTGCAGATTTGCATAATATCCCAAAAAGGGAATATTACACTCGTCGTGATAGGAGGCACACTCATACATATGAGAGGAGACCTACCCGGACAGGAGATAGGCCTATGCGGCCCAATTTCTTGCCTAGAGATGACCCACCGGAGGTTGAAGATTCACTTGGGAGTGGCTTTCCAAGACAATGTTATGGCAACCAATGATTAGTGGAGTAATCTACCACAGCATGTGAGGGATGTGTTTCCCTTCCGCAGTATTGTGCACAGAGGAGAGATATTTTGAGGGCCAGCCAGGATAGGAGGCCTAGATCACATCAGAATAGGGAGCTGAAACAAGCTACCAACAAGGTAACTCTTTCCACCTTTGATGGTACTGGGAAGATCAGTGTCAAAGCTTGGATTCATAAGCTCGACACGTATCTTACCCTTAAACCTATGAAGGAGCAGGGGGCTATTCAATTCGTCACTCTACACCTTGAGAGAGTAGCATATGATTGGTGGCATCATGGGCTGGTCACATAGAACCATGATCTTCTGCGATCTTACAGGGAGTTCAATGAGAGATTGATTACGATATTTGATCACAAGAACATGGAGCTATAGTACAAAGATTTGGTGCAGCTTCGCCAGAGTGGACATGTTGATGCCTACATCAACAAATTTCAGTGCATAGCAGTGATGGTCCCGGAGATGCCCGAGAAAAGGGTAGTGATGCTATTCATAGAGGGGCTTCATGATGGGATGAGAGGATTGGTCAAGGCTCTTAAGCCTAGGATGTTGCATGATGCCATTCAAACGGCATTAGATTTGGACACATTCCCCACTTCTTATCAGCCCAATAAGAAGTTTCCCATGAGGTCCAGACCATTTTAGCGCTCTACTATTCAACAGAAGAGTGTCCCCCTCCTAGGGTGGATCAAGATACCCGTAATGAGTTGAGGAGGAAGAAGCTTTGCTTCCATTGTAAGGATCCTTGGGAGCCTAGACATCGTTGTCTTGGTAAAGGCAAGATGCATCTCATTGAGGTAGTTTCGGATGTGGATGATGAGCTCTTATGTAATGTCCCCTTCTAGGACAAGTTAGAAACTAATACAAATCTGATCGCACACAACTGAAAATAATTAATTTTCAAACCCTAACTACTGCAAATTTCAAAAATTCATATCTTTGGCTAGGGAAGTCCAAATGCGCTGAAATTTTGGATAATGGACCATAAAAATATGAGGAACAATATGCAAAAATTAGATTTTGCACAGCCAACCCGAAACCGTAATTTTGACCTAAAAAGTAGGTCGCCCAGCACTTTTAGGGCAAAAAAACTACTCCAAAAATTATGAAATCACCCTCTCCTTATTCCTCCTAATTTCTACAATCACACTCAATATTAAATCAACCCCAAAACTGCAGATCTGAAATAAATACTAATTTATAACCAAGAAGCATGCAAATAGCTAAAATTTCTAAAATTGATAACTCTTTCAATATTCCATGTTTTCTCTTCAAATAAAATGCAAATAGTTCTATAAATTAAAATCTTTCTGCCGGAATACAGATTTGAACTGTATGATAACCGAAATCCCTCCAAAACAGCCCCCAAAGTCCCCAAACCAGTCGCTAGGGTTTGAGTAAATGGCATAAATGATTTCCGGCACTCAATAGCCCTTCAATACACTTAAAACAGCTGCCCAAACTCAGCAAAAATAAGCCAACATAGATCAGATTTTGAATAAAGCTTGTTCACCCTTAAAACATGCTAAAAGATGCCCTATTCAAGTCGCCATAGTTAGAATAAAACCAGCAATAACCAGTAGATCTAAAACACCATAAAACCCTTCATCATATTCAATAACATGCAGATTTTACTCTCAATTAAAGGCGCCAAAGCTAGAAAGAGAATCACCAAGTAGATTTGCAAATCTAATGAAAATACTTCAATTGAATATCAAAACCAGCTCACTAACTTCCCACACAAGAGAGAGAGAGAGAGAGAATCAATGGGCATACATCCCAACTCCAAGCATGGAGCATAAAATAAATATCATCATAACATAAGTCTAACAATGATCCTAGCACTCCTTTTATAAGCAAGGAGGCACAAACTTCTAAATCCCTAGGAGAGGGAAATTATTAAATAAAAACAATTTATTTTCCCTAGGTGTGGCGTCCCCTTTTTAAAAGGGTGATTTTAATATTTAAAAGCCACCTAAATATTATTTAATTAATTCCCCTTTTTAATTTGCATTTTGGGAATTTAATTAAATAATTACTCGCTCCATAAATATTAAATAATTAAATAAATATTGCTTTATAATGTCAAATGATAAAAATCACTCTCCAAGCAATATTATAAAATTATTTAATATAATTTTCCCCTTGCAACATCCCTAAAGCCCACGGGGAATGATAGGCTAAGGGTCTTCAAAAATGGGGACATTACATCTTACCACATACAGATTCAAAGGGCAGCGATAGCAGTCATGATGTACGTGAGAAGCAACCCCAAATAGATCTTAGAGAGAATGAGGCATTGGGTTCATCCAATGTTACTAATGCTTCACTTTCAGGAGTCCCTAGATACCATCCTTTTCGGCTGAAAGGACTAATCAAGGGGCAGCGGGTTGTTTGTTGTATAGATAGTGGAGCTACTCACAAATTCATAGATGAGGGGTTGGCTGCAAAGCGAGGATTACAGGTTGAGGACTACAAGGGGTTTAATGTACGAGTTGTAGACGGATTTGCTATGAGTTCACTAAGAGGATTCCTAAACTTAGCATTCAGATGGGGGACTACTCATTGACCGATGATTTCTATGTACTTGGTCTTGGTGAGATTGATACAGTGTTGGGCATTCAGTGGCTACAATCCCTTGGTAGGTATGTGTAGGATTTCAGGAGGATGGAGTTAGAGTTTATGGTGGATGGGAAGAAAATTGTGCTTAGGGCTTTTTCTGATGGTGGGCCTAGAGTCGTTTCAGCACATAGGATGGAGTGCATTGTCAGACATGGAGAGGTTACACGGGCAGCCCAATGCTTCATTTCAGCCAAATCTTCTTCAGATAGTGGGCAGCCTTTTCATGTAGACATCCAGTCAATACTGGATAAGCACGGCCCAGTTTTTAGTGACATTCCTCCAGGTATACCGCCAAACAAGGGATTTGAGCATGTCATAGAACTAGAGGGTGCCAAACCCGTGATTACTATGCCTTATCACCATCCTAAGAAATTCAAGGATGAGCTAGAGAAGGCCATCAGAGAGCTCTTGGATATGGGAAATATCCATCCTAGTTCTAGTCCCTTTGCATCTCCAATTGTATTGGTGAAGAAGGACAAGACCATGAGGATGTGCATTGATTACCGTGCTCTCAACAAGAAGACTATCAAAAATAGGTATCCCATTCCTCACATAGATGAGCTATTGGATGAGTTGCATGGAGCTATCTATTTTTCGAAGATTGATCTTCGATTAGGATACAATCAGATTTGTGTTCGTGATGAGGATATTCACAAGACAGCCTTCAGATTTCACTACAGGCACTATGAGATTTTGGTGATGCCATTCGGCCTCACTAATGCACCTGTTACATTCCAGTCGTGCATGAACTATCTCTTCAACAGACAGTTGAGAAAGTTTGTGCTATAATTTTTCGATGAAATCTTGATTTACAACAGGACATGGGAGGAGCATTTAAAGCACCTTGATGAGGTACTTAGCATCATGGAGACACAATCTCTATTTGCTAAGATGTCCAAATGTGAATTTAGACTTACAGAGATTTTGTATCTTGGGCACGTCATTGGGGCCAACGGGGTCAAGGTTCATCAGGAGAAGATACAAGCTATACAGGATTGGCCGCCATCTAGGAACATTTCAGACTTGTGTGGATTCCTAGGATTATGTGGTTACTACAGGAGGTTTGTTAGAGGCTATTATGAGCTTGCAGCTCCATTGACAGATCTTACACGAAAGGAGGCATTTAGATGGACAGATGAGGCACAAGTGGTATTTGATAGGCTCAAGGTGGTTATGACCACTTATCTAGTTTTGGCTCTTCCAGATTTCTCTCGGCCCTTCATATTGGAGTGTGAGGCTTCTAGTTTGGGTATTGGTGCAGTTCTTATGTGGCTGATTTGTTCTTCCGTGAAGTATTCAGATTGCATGGACTTTCGAAGAACATTGTTAGTGATCAGGATAGCAGGTTTTTGAGCACCTTTTGGCAGGAGCTTTTTCGATTGGTGGGTACAGAGTTAACTCCGAGTACTAGTTATCACCCTCAAACAAATGGACAGACAGAGATTGTGAACAAATGGATAGAGGGTTATCTTCGCAACTATGTTTCGGGCAGCAGAAGGCATGGGTGAGACGGTTATATTTATGTGAGTAGTGTTATAATACTACTTACCACATGTCTATTGGTATGACCCCCTTCCGAGCATTGTATGGGTATGATGCGGTATCTTTCGTTGATTTGGCTTTTGGGGACAATAGAGCTCCTAAGGCTCGGGAGTGTTTACAGGATAGTCAGGATATCCTTAAGGTACTTAAGAATAATATTCAGCATGCTCAAAACCAGCAGAAGATGTATGCGGACCGGCACAAGATTGAGAGATCATTAGAGGTGGGAGACATGGTATTTTTGTGTCTACAACCATATAGACAGAGTACTCTCAAGAAGAGTAGTGCAAAAAAACTTAAGCCTTGGTTTTATGATCCGTACAGAGTGTTGAGGAGAGTTGGAGAGATAGCTTATGAGTTGGAACTACCTTCTGAAAGTAAGATTCACAATGTTTTCCATGTGTCTTGTTTGAAGAAGGCATTGGGGCAGCACGTGGTTTCTTCTGCTGAGTTGCCAACCTTGGATGAGGAGGGGAGATTGGATCTAGCCCCTGAGGAGATCCAGGATAGAGGAGAGGATATTGAGTAGAGTGATTTAGAAGTACCTAGTTAGGTGGAGAGATTTGCTATTAGAGGATGCTACATGGGAAGGAGAGTCTACACTTCACCATCCAACTTTACAGTTGCTTGGGGACAAGAAATCTCGGGAAGGGAGGACTGTAATGTCCCTCTTTCTCAGATAATTTTATCGAAGACCTTTGGCCCATTTTGTCTACCCGACGGCCAAAGGGGGAGATCAAGGGTGACTTAGGATTTATTAATTTTATTATATTGTATAAAATTAAAATATAACATTATAAAAGCACATATAATAAATTAATAAACTTAACATTAAAATAGAACCTAGAAAATTGCATAAAAAGAAAAGCACTTATTTAATTTGTATTTTCTAGGAAGAAATGCGACTTGCTCCATGAGGTAAAAAAAATAGAAAAGTATGTCTAAGGTTCCATTAAAAAATGCAATTTGGCTTAGGGAAGTGCAACAAAGGGAATGAAGCGGATTGGTTGCAATAGAGATCAGTTTAGGTCCCTTTTCCTTTAAAAGGAGAGGTCGACTTGCTTGTAAGGCATTCCAGATTCATTTGATATTTCTCATCTTCAACCCAGCCGACCTGCCTCATAAGAGAAACCATGAAAGAAGAATGTAAATGCTCACAAAAAAGACTAAAAATTTTAACACTTCCCTTGTTTACTTGTTTCTTGCCTACGGGAAGTGGAATGGGCTAGAAGTCTCCAAAACGAACTAGTTTGAAAAAGGGGACATTACATATGCATTGTGATGAATAATGCTCAAAAACTCTTAGTAAAGAATGTCAGGTATGTTCCTAGCAGACATAGAAATATTAGAGAACAGAAAATCCCAATATTGTTGTAAAGTTCTTTGGACAGAAGTGTATTGTGTCTGATCTGACACAGGACAGGGTAATTTCCCTAGCCATTGGGTAAGGTGTCTAGTATAGGTTTGTTGACTTTGCTATAGTCAACTTAAAAGCACTCGTAGAGGGAGACTCCATTATACAAGTCCTGATTACAGGATGTGCAGAAGGCACGTGGTGAGCTGGAAGGAAAAGCCTTTCAGAGAATTGTGAAGGGTGACTCCTCTAATCGAGATGCAAAAGAGGCGAATGATGAGATGGCAAGAATAGCCACTTAACCAAAGACACTAGTTCAGAGGACCGCAGACAAGGTTGTTAATCCAGCAAAGCATGTGTAATGTCCCCAAATGGACACTTTTGACCCCAGATGGATTTTAGGCCAATCCCAAACCCCAACTGCAATTTTATAAAATATATATCAAATGAATCCCTGTAGATCTGAATTATATTCTGAAAAATGCCACTAGGGTATGGAATAAACACATAAAAATATGCCCTTATATTATGATATTTTCACTCCAATCTGTCATATTGCATTTATGAAGCCAATATATGAAGAAAATTACAGATTTAGAGCTACAAAGAGGCTGAGATAAATTTATCAAATCAGCAAACAGGCTGCACTTAGAAATTAATAAAGACGGTACCTTTGGAATACCAAAATATCTGAAAATGACCTGATTCGACCTCTAAAAATCAGCCTTATTGATGGATCTTCAAAACAGATCAGAAGTGGCCTTCAGCATAACAGATTTGCATTAGAACTGGGTTGCTCCACATGAGATAAGGCTGAAATAATTAAGAAAACACAGTTGTAACTTTATTTCAAACCCTTGAGCCAAAATTCTGCAACTTCTTTGCCTTTAACTGCTGAAAATGCTCTGAAAATGACTACTAATTAGATGAAGCACAATGGAAACCCCAATGGTGGAGAATCCCCTTGATCTCTTGGAGGATTTTCATCCTCAAGGGATTATCTCTAAGGGTTTTCGTCCTCTATAATGTCCCCAAATGGACACTTTTGACCCCAAATGGGTTTTAGGCCAATCCCAAATCCCAACTGCAATTTTATAAAATATATATCAAATGAATCTTTTTAGATCTGAATTATATTCTGAAAAATGCGACTAGGGTATGGAATAAACACATAAAAATATGCCCTTATATTATGATATTTTCACTCCAATTTGTCCTATTGCATTTATGAAGCCAATATATGAAGAAAATTACAGATTTAGAGCTACAAAGAGGCTGAGATAAATTTATTAAATCAGCAAACAGGCTGCACTTAGAAATTAATAAAGACGGTACCTTTTGAACACCAAAATATCTGAAAATGACCTGATTCGACCTCTAAAAATTAGCCTTATTGATGGATCTTCAAAACAGATCAGAAGTGGCCTTCAGCATAACAGATTTGCATTAGAACTGGATTGCTCCACATGAGATAAGGCTAAAATAATTAGGAAACGCAGTTGTGACTTTATTTCAAACCCTTGAGCCAAAATTTTGCAACTTTTTTGCCTTCAACTGCTGGAAGTGCTCTGAAAATGACTACTAATTCGATGAAGCACAATGGAAACCCCAATGGTGGAGAATCCCCTTGATCTCTTGGAGGGTTTTCGTCCTCAAGGGATTATCTCTAAGAGTTTTTCGTCCTTTGTAATGTCCCCAAATGGACACTTTTGACCCCAAATGGATTTTAGGCCAATCCCAAACCCCAAATGCTATTTTATAAAATATATATCAAATTAATCTCTGCAGATTTAAATTATATTCTGAAAAATGCAACTAGGTTATGGAATAAAACACATAAAAATCTGCCCTTATATTATGATATTTTCACTCCAATCTGTCCTATTGCATTTATGAAGCCAATATATGAAGAAAATTACAGATTTAGACGTACAAAGAGGCTGAGATAAATTTATTAAATCAGCAAACAGGCTGCACTTAGAAAATAATAAAGATGGTACCTTTTGAACACCAAAATATCTGAAAATGCCCTGATTCGACCTCTAAAAATTAGCCTTATTGATGACTCTTCAAAACAGATCAGAAGTGGCCTTCAACATGACAGATTTGCATTAGAACTGGGTCGCTCCACATGAGATAAGGCTGAAATAAACAAGAAAACACAGCCACAACTTTATTTCAAACCCTTAAGCCAAAATTCTGCAATTTCTTTGCCTTCAACTGCTGGAAATACTCTGAAAATGACTACTAATTCGATGAAGCACAATGAAAACGTCAATGGTGGAGAAACCGCTTGATCTCTTGGAGGGTTTTCATCCTCAAGAGATTACCTCTAAGGGTTTTCATCCTTAGAAAATATTTTGTAAAACCCTTAGCTTAGACAAAATTTAGAAATTTATCAAATAGCAAGTGATGATCTCTCCAAGCTATTCGACTTGCTTATACAGAGAAGATGGCCCAACTAACCTCCCTCAACACCCAATCAGATTTTTTCTCCTCATTTAATGTTTTTACCACATGTATTTCTTCCCAAGGGAGGTCGCATTTTCCCCTAGAATAGATAAAGTTTGCTAAGAGCTTTTCTCCCCTTTCTATTTTCACTTTATCATTAAGTCATAATTAATTAATATAAGTGCTTTATAATTTTCTTTTTCTTTTTGTACTTTATAATAAATTACTTATGACTTACGTCACCCTTGTGTTCATCCCTTAGCCGTCGAGTAGACAAAATAGGCTAAGGGTCTTCGACTGGGAAGGGTATATTACAGCATGCTCATGTTTCTCTCACATCTGACCTTTTTATATTACCTGCCATGCAAGTAGAATTTGAAGCCTTGTTGAAGAACTATACCAGGGAATTGATGGAATTGCTCATTAGATACAAATGGTGGAAAAAGTCAGAAGTAAATACGATAGTATTTTGTACAAGTGCAAGGCTCATCTTGTTGCAAAAGGCTTTTCACAACATGAGGGAATAGATGAGGAGATGGTTGTTTCTCCTACTGTAGAGACAGTGTTTTTCCTACTACAGAGATGGTTGTTTCTCCTATTGTGGAGATGGTTGTTTCTCCTACTGTGAATACTGCACAAATTGTCACATTTTGGTTTTTTCTTTCTGAATATTTGGACAAGAAGGTTTGCATGGTGCTACCTTAAGATTTTCGAGTAGTTGATAGTGATCATCTAGGTTGTAGATTGTTCAAGCCTAGTACAATTTATCTTATCAACATCTCCAAGATTATGGTTTTAGAACTATGGAGGTTGGGCTCAAGTTATGCACTAGAGATGATTCTTCACCGGTTGAAGAATCACCCTACAGACAGTCAGTGGACAACTTGATATATCTTTTTCCTACGCGACCAGATCTATGTGTTGTTGTTAGTGCTCTTTCTCAGTTTTTGTCTCAACCAAAGCTCATATATTGGACAACATCAAAGCATTAAAATACTTCATATTTCAAAACATCTAAGGAGTAGCATGCTAATTTAATGACTAAATACTTTGGTCTTGCTATGTTTGTGAATTTTTTGGGCAAACTTAGAGAAGTTTCCAAATTAGTCACTACGAGGGTATTGAAGTTATTAAGTTTAATATGTAAACAATAACTAATTTAATATTAGTCAATGTACTTTAGTAATACAACCTATAACTACCTGACCTGATATAACTTATTTTATGTTTAATAAATGATAAACGCACACAAGATGTAAGTGGGTTATGTGTTGTATACCTTCCATTTCTCGTCATTTTCTAACATCCATAATCTCAACAAAATTACACACAAACTGGAATACCTCATTCTCTTCCATCTACCAATGGAAGAGACCATTGAGGGAATCTATCTCATCCTTGGAGAAGATTGCAACTCTAAGATCCGTTCATCGTTCGGCTCCATCATACCTTGGTTCCCATATGTCAAGCATTATTCGGAGTCTAAGTCTGATGAGTTTGATTAAGCTACTTTTTTTCACTCATTTCCAAATTCTTCAATTCTATGATATACTTTCGTCCTTTATTTAAAATGAAGAGCAGAATTTTCTTCTAATTATGGTCGACTTAAGCTGCCATCAACCAACCTTGACCTAATAATACATCACAGACCTTTTGCGATGAGATGACTACAAAATTTGGTATAATGGGATTGGTACCAATAAAAACCTTTTGAGTGATAAATACTCTTAGATCCTTTATACCATATCAGTCATCTCACATCAATTGGAAGGTCAACAACCAAATATTCGGCTTCCAAGACTCTTTCAAGTCTCCTATGGATGAACATTCACTCTAGAACCGCCATCTACAATAGTATTTTTACAATTCTTCCCTAGGAATTCCATGTGCATGCCTTTCGGTCATCGGGCTAAATTCATTGTCATAGGCATAAGGTCAATCACTTGTAAACCAGAGAATGGGGGATTGACTACGGATTTATTATTCCACCTCTTGTTCTCCCTATTTCCTGGCGCTACACCATCTGACACCAGGTGCATCATTGTATCCTCCATGTCAGGGCTAATATCTTGTACGATAGTACTTATAGCATTCTTGAGTTTTGAAATGCTTTGCAATAGATCACATTCCTTTATAGGTACAATAGTCTACGAGACTTGTCTTCTGATACCTTTGTTTGACTCGAGTTTGCTCGTCTTTGTACTCGTGTTTCATGCAACAAATGACATTCTTTAACCATTTCCCTCTTGACTTTGCCCTTGCTTTGGGTAGTCTTTCCTTCTCTATTTGTGGGTCAGGGTATTAGCTTTCTTTGCTTGTGCTTTGGTGATTTCCATAACCTCCTCCTCCTTGGCTATGTCAATCATGTTAACATTCACTTTCTGCAAAAAAATTGCATCATATGATCTTTAGGTCCACACCATCTACAGAGAAGTTCAATGTTACTTTGATTTATAGCACAATCTCTTGCAAAATGACCCCACTTTTTACACTTCTAACACTGTACAATCAATCGGCCTTCAACATCATACAGGATTTGACCACCACTTCCACCCGTATTATCTATTATTATTTCTTTGATTATGATACCCGTAGGGAGACACGCCGTTATTCTTTTGAGGTTTGGCTAGTGTAATTGATAGTGTCAATGACTCTCTTTGTTTGAAGAGTGCTTGGGCACTTTTGTTCTTTATCTTGTACATGGTTATCCTTTGTATGACCTTCTAATTTGCAGTTCTAGTTCACTTCTTCCTTTTTATCCTATTTAAGTTCATCATTTGGAGCATATCTCTCTAAAGGGTATGCATTGATCCTATTTCCACTATCATTGGAGTTTGAACCATCATCTTCAATCCTCAAGCATGAAGGTGTCTTATTCTCACTTTCAATATCCATCACAATATTGTATGTGTCTTCATGAGACAAGGCGGTGACCACCTTCATCTTTCTATGCAATAAGAGTACCAAACCTTAAATGAATTGCAGCTTCTTCAAGCCATTTGTAGTTATTTCTCAAAATTTCGCAACAATTGTTTCAGCCTTCTATTGTTGTCTCCAAGGAGCTTAAATTCCTCTTCAAATGTTTTTCGCAATTTATCCTAGGATAAATTATCTGTGGTCAATGCATCTATGTACCTATCAATAGCCAACTCCTTGAAGAAGTATATTTGGGAAGGACCACAACTGGTGATGTTCATTTATCTTCCCATTACCAGTCCAAATTGTAATGCAAGTCTTACAATGCTGCAAATGGATCTTAATATCCATCACCAATAAACTTTGGAAGCTCTTGTTTGTTTGGAGATAGATTTGATAGGATGTCCATAGATGAGGGCAATGGGTACTTCTAAGGCTCTTCAAATCTGACCTCCTCCTCAGGAAGGTTTATGTCAGCCCTTCCTCTGCTTTCTCAAAACTATTAGATGTGTCACTATACTCGACCTTTCCTTCAGCAATGATCTATCCAATATTTTTCTCACCATCAAGTCCCCCTCCTATGGTTCTCACTCCAACCTATCATTTGGGCAGCCCTAGTGTTTTTGGCTCTACCTCTTCAATTAAAAGACGTTCAATTCAGCCAATATTTGTCTTGTACGCAGATATTTCTTCCTACGTAAAGAAGTGGTTTTTAAACTGTATCAGAATAAATACTTCCTTTAAAAGAAAGGGGCCCTATTGAATCCTTACTAGATTATGTAGAATCTTCTGCAGTAATTTTCAATTGTATCTAGTCAGCAAGGTCAGCACTTCCTCTAGATGGAGCAATTGTCTTGCAATCTCCACCCACTTTTCACTTGTGAATGGTTTACAATGTTCTCGTACCATTGAAACCCTTCCTTGATTTTCAGCTATCGCTTCAACCTTGGGTCACATTTTGGATTTGGCTTCAAGTTTCACTAATGCTCCATACTTGCCTCAAAGGCTTTCTAGAAGTGGCCACCTCTCGCAACCTTTTTCTTCACTCCTATTGCTCCAAGAATGTACTACAGCGTTGATTTTCTTGGTCCACTCCCCTATCAAGTTGTCTCCTTCTACTACCTTTGTCTCCTTCTACCACCTTTGTCTAGGCTTGACAATGGTAATTCCATCCAATTCGACGTTGTTCTTTGGATCTTTCTTCTTCACAATGACACCTCTCCTTGTAGCACTGTAAAATTTATTTTCGTTGTATTTTATGGTCACGTTCGAAATGAAGATATTTCAGAATAACATGACTAAAAATGGTTCTGGGTAGATGATCAAGCAGTCGATCCACCTCTTTTGACAACCAAATTGGCCAGATTATAGACGCTTGGGTCCTCTCATATTCCTCTTTAACGTGCTCCAATACAAAGAGATCCCAAAGGTACTTGAAATCACTAGTGAGATCGTTTTCTCTTTGTTGTATTCAATTGATCCTTGAATCGGTTGACCCATCACTCCATTACGTTTCCATCAGTGATGTGTCGTCGTCAATAAGTATTGTAGTCGACTTCCACTTTTGACTTTGCGAAGGTAATAGCACCAAAAATGCTTACTATGAAAACTTGTGATGTCCCCTTTTTGGGCAAATAGAAAATTTCAACTTCAACCCAAATCGAACCAAGAAGGATTTGATCCTTTCAATTCAACCTCAAATAACTCAATGTCAGCATAATTACAACCCAAAATGGGGTTGGAAGTAGCCAAGGTAGTGGGTTAGGTGGGAGAATCAATTGGAATCCCAATCTTATCCAGTTCAGATTTTTATAGCAGTAGATAATAAATAAAAATAGCTCACAGACAGATGAAACTTTAAAAATTCATAACTCACTCATTACTCCATCTTTTTCCATGAAACAAAGTGCATAATAAACTAGATTCTGAGGGCTTTCCAATACACTATCAAATAGATATTTCCGAGCACTAAAACCCCTTCAAAAAAACATCCAAGCTTCCAGATCTGGGAGCTAGGGTTAGCAGAAATTATTAAATTAATAACCACCACTTCCCTCAATTGTTTTCACCCTCCAAAAGCTTGTTTTGATGCACAAAAATGTCAAGAACAGATCTAAACTGAAATCACAATTTTTAAGCATCAAAATGTGTCCCAAACAATTAATAATCCAACCCCAGACTGCTGCAACTTATAAAATTATTTTCTGCTTAACCAACCAAGCAAAAGCCTTCAATCTTTGGATTTTGGGTCACAAAATATGAAGAATAATATTCCAAAATTAGTTTTCGCATAGAAAACATGAAACCCTAATTTTTCCCTAAAAAGTAGGTCTCCCAGCACATTTAGGGCATCCAAATATTATGAAATTAATTGCAAAACACGACAGATCTGAAATTCACTTGTTTAACCATTAAAACATGCAAACAAACTCAAATTTCCTTCAACAATCAATTCGCTAGGGTTAGGAACACTTTCCCAATCAATTCGCCACACAATAGATGCAACATACACACAAATGGATCCTTAGCAAAATCAGATTTACTTCAATTCCAAATCGAATGAGAGAGAGATAGAGCACAATGAACAGCTAAGGCATACATCCCATTTCTCCAAGCATGGAGAGACATAAATGATCAAATCAACATCCCCACTAAAGGTCATACAACCTCCTTTTATAGAATTAAGGGGTGTAACATTTAAAATGACTAACCTTTCCCTTTTGAAGGGAAAACCACTAAAACTTAAATTAAAAATATAAAAAGACCCACTTAAGTGCACTTTATTATTTTTAATTAAATAATAATGAAGTAACTAGCCTATTTGCACTTTTTTTTTTAAAACTAACTAAAGACTCCTTGTAGCACGAGGCATACCAAGGGCTACAATGTACACAATAGACACCTTAGGACCATCTTCAAGCTCCCTCCTTGAACCCATGAAGAGAGAAAATGGGTTGAGGGTCTTCAGTTCTTCCATTTTAAAAATGTCCGGAGAAGGGGACATTACAAAACTACACTACCAAAGGAATATCAATTATATAATCGTAAATACATATCACAACAAAGCGTAGAACATGAGAGATTAATAGCTTAATCACAAAAGGTAGTCCACAATACAATTCGTTCAGTATGGGGATGATTTTTCACATAGTGCCTTTACCCTAGCATGTAACATTTTATTTGTATGACAAAAGACTGAACAATTGTTGATTAACACAACCATCTAAAACATACCATAACTAAAGATTCATAACAACATTACCTGAAGCCAAAAAGAGAATAATGATAATAAGGTTGTTTATAAAACAAGGTATTAATTAATTATCGAGTTCTAGATATGCTTCAATTTAGGAGGTTGGGTTTCATATGGAAATTGTTGATGTATGACAAAAGAATGAAAAGTTTTTAGATAACACAACCACCTAGTACCTACAACATAGCTAAAGAGAGTCATAACAACACTATTTGAAGCAGAAAAAAGAACAGTGATAATAATGTTGGATACTAAACAAGCTTTTTATTAATTAAAATGGTCTATACATGATTCAATTTAGAAGGCTCGGTATTTCATATGGAAATTGTCAACTATTACTCTCTTACAATAATCTTATAATTTGTAGTGAAAAAAGAATTGATCTTGGAGAATTTTTGTGTCCTTGTGGACTCGAATCAATTCTCTTTCTATTAGTGGCATAGGCGTGATGGAAATATTGTGTTTTGCATCAATAATTTTATTGAAACGTGAAGAGATTTAAATAATTCATAGTTTGTTATGATCCTATTTTTGGAGATAAATTTTCTCAACAAACCCTTATCACTTTGCACTTATCCATCAACTAATGTTATCTATGTGAATGACTCAACCAATCTAAAACAACCTAAACAGTTACATTTAAATAAATATTTATTTAAACTTATATGGATGATTGACTTAAATACCACTACACAAACTTTATTTAACCAGGGATATTATAAAAAATATACTATGGTACATAATAATAGTCCTAACTTTCCCCCCATTATTACATCATAGTCCCAAGAATGGGAGAAAATAGTCTTCGTGTGTAAACTAGGAGATACACAAAGTCCATACTTGCAATCAATTAATGAATGAATACACACTCACCAGTTCATCGTAAAATTAAAAAACATGGATGAGCACATGCCCCATAGTCCATATGTGTTGTTGTATGACACACTCAACTGCCCATAACAGATCATTACATGTACTTGTGTAAAAAGAGACAAACTCAACTACCTATAACAGAGAGCTATGTGTGAATAGGGACACACTCAACTATTTGCTAAAAACAGAAGTTGGACAAGGCCTCACTAAGCTTCCTCAATAGGAATTGAACCTTACTGAAATCCTCTTTAGTGGAAATTGGGCCTCACTCAACAACACTGATATTGTATTCATTGGGATTTAGATCTCACTTATCACCTCCTTTTATCTCATCTTCAGTGGGAGTTGGACCTCACTAAACAAAACCTTGTGAATTCTGTTGACAAGGACAAGTTTACAATTCAATTTAGTACACACATTCCTCCTCACTATCCTTGTGGGGAGTGACTTCATTTTATACAGCAAGAGACACTCTTTTTCACTAATGAGCAACATCTTCTATTTTTTCAACTTGCATCCACACAATGTCTTCTTTAGAGTCTTCTTCAAATTGGTCATTTGCCAAGTGTGGAAATATTGGCCATCAATTTCTTCAACAATAGTTTTCTTCTCCATGGACAACAGCTCCCCCTCTCAAGCAAAAAAATGTTTGTAAGGATGTTGTTAAAGTATATTAGTTAATGTTTAATGAACTATTAGTTATCAACTAACTAATGTTCAATTATGAAATTCCCCAAATATATTGTAACCTCTGTCAGCATTATAAATATGAGCACCACAAACCTCCCAATGTGTGCCGTGTGTCTTTCTAATTTCTCTTCATTCTTTCTGTGTTTGCAGCTAACATTGGTATCAAATCCATTGGTGCTCCAAGTGTTCATTGTTCGAGGAAGCACTAGACGGTACAAACAGCAATGTTCAAAGTTTGAGGAAGCCCTAGAGGAGGACAGTAAGAACAACGAAGCTGTCAAAATTCAAGAGGTACGAATACTCCATGGATTTTTGATTTTTAAGAGGTCAAAGTTGAAACAAGCGTCGAGTAGAAGGCAAAATGATACAAAGAAAGATTTCTTTAACAAGAACTGACCGCTCACCATTTTTAAAAGACGTAAACCTGAGTTCAATTTCCTGTTGCCATGTCGCCATTGATGACATTGTAGTTATCTCATGGCAGGACACAATTTCACAAAGACTGGAATCGTAACCGCAAGTACATGTTATATATTCATTTTAAGACTATTTTTGAGGTTCATGTGATTTTGCTCTAATTTCTGACACATTTACAGAAACAGACGTTTTTTAGGCATTTTCGAGGGCAAGATTTCTAAATCGTGAGTTTCAGCGTGAGCAAGGAAAAAAATGATAGAGAGATTTACTGTTCCATGGAACCAACTGTCGAAATAATGTGATGAATCTCAATATGTTTAGTGCGGGCATTAAGAGAAAGTTCAACAGCAACAATTTTTTGTGGCTTCTTTCAACTCGAATGATTGTATTCGCAAGGATATCCATGTCATGAAAATCGGATCACAGATCTCACAATTTTCAGTCGTATTCCCTCGTTTTCTTCATCCTAGGGTAAGATACTTGTGCCCTCGTTAAAAACCTCTACCCAAGCGACTAGTAAGGGATCGACCATGATACAATCTTATCTGAAAAACGCTTTTCGAACTCAAAACTGGTCATTTGTGACTATCTAAGCACGACTAGATACACCTTCAAGAGTTTGCCCACATTTGTTTCCAGAAGTTGAATACCGAGGGTAATTCACACAAGGTCTCTGTGCATGGGAGACCAATGGTCTGACGTGTTTTCTAGTTTAGTGCTTTGATACCAATTTAGTAGGAAAAACAGAGAGAAAATCAAATATTAATTGTTTCAAACTGTCACCATCAGAGTCTTAGTTTATATGTAGGGATTTTACATTGTAGTTATTTGTTATGCATTTTATAACTTCCTAATTGCGGGTCAGCAAACACATTTTACATTAGAATTCAATAGACATGTGTCATTTATTGCAGTCATTTCGAGACTCAAATTTCCAAGGTATTCAAGGAAGTTTATCAACACTTTCTTCTGTTGCATTCATTTACAGTCACCAATCAAATATTCATAGTCGAATTGGGCAATCATTCAGAATCTTGGAGATTTGCTAGTAAGAGGATTGACTGGCCAGAATAAATTGACAATGTCTACAGATCATGCACAATTGAGGATCTTTGTCCTTTTCCCACTATTTATAAATTCTGAATTCTTTGTGTGAATTCTTTTTCTAATCTTGGGTATCGATAACATAATAAGCAATACCATACAATATTAATATTCTAAACCCTACTGATAACACCAACACCCCACGGATTTCTTTACTTCAATAAGTTGAAAATACAATGCAACTAAAACATTTTATTGTAATGAGCTGAAAACTCGTGAAATGCAGTGTTGCAGGAGTATCGAAATACCACATACAAACATGCACCTTGGTTACGTAATACTGTCTTGAGTACAACCCATTGTTTACTCATGGACATACAGCAAAATTGCTTTTTCAGTGTTTTCATAATATATATGTGTTGAACATTTCGATTAATATATGATGGAGATATACAGAAGTAAATGTAGTCAATATATTTACTTTATCACTTTGTAGTCTAATATGGATCATTTAGTGGTGGTACAGTCTATTTAGGGCAGTACGGCGCTGAATAGCATCATTGTTTTCATTGTAAAAAATTACATGGTATATATTGCTTAGAATCGTACAGATCACTCGTCTCCTAGCAGTGTTTTAGAAAACTGATTACTGGAATAAATCGTCTATCTTCGGCACAAATATGACACCTGAATGTAATCCCCACAACTAGAATTAGAGGGTAATATGAGTTCATCCTTCAATCTAGGGCATGACCAAATTTGCAGGGTGACTTCCTTGGTGAAAAGATGACCACAAAGGCTCAAGCTCTTGAATTAGGGAACAGTTGGTGGAGTAGAACAGTCACAAGCCCAGAAATTTTTAAGTTTTTCTTCCAATCCTGTGCTACAACAATTCATTTCCGATTGAAAAATTCAAGTCAAAAGTCAGCAATATAATAATAATAATATGACTTTCATTTATTGCGTTGAAGTTTGGAAAACTCAAATATTCAGTTTTTAAACTACATTTTCTTGGTGCATTGATCTACACATCAGGAATAGGCAGAATCTTGATTAATCTGAAAGTCACAAGATTCTTGAAGATTGTCGAATATTGTACGATGGAATAATCCTAGCACTAAAGACAAGCCTATTGCGGATTTCGCAATTATGACAAGCCTCGTAAAGAGGGCTTGTTGTTGTTGAAGTTGTCAGCATCAAATGATTTGATACTTGAGGTGCAAAATGCAAACAAGGCTACGTTGTTATGAACAAGTTTGAAGAAAAAGCATGACTTCAAAGAAGAATCAAATTGCATACCTGAAGAATTTGTTTTCAGCAAGGACGATGGAGGGGGGTCCTTGTCAGAACACCTTCACATGAAAAATCTACGAGACCAACTCAGTTCCATCAATACAAAAGTGGATGATGACGACTTGGCGATGCTTGGATCTAAACATACTTTTTCGCCTTCATATGAAACATTTGTGGAAGCTCTGCATTCGATGGCGGAAAACCAAACTGTAACATTTGATCAGGTCAGTTTTCTTTTTTGCAAAAGAAAAGCAAACAGACAAAGCAATTAAGTCCAATTTCTGAACAAAAAGAGTGCATTGATTGCTCTGTCGAAGGGAAAATGGAAATCAATTCTGGTGAATCATCTTCCAAATATCAAGTGCAATGCCATTACCATCATGAGGTTGGGCATCTCAAAAGGGATTGCCTAAAGTGACAATATGATCTTTCCCAATACAACAAAAACCCACACGATGAGGCAAATGTGGCAGCAGTTACAGATGAGCAGGATTACGAAGAGTATGCTCTCTATGCTCGAACGACAATTCCACCAGTTGCTAGACCATTGACTTCAGCACATCCAGACATTTTCATGTTGAAGGGATTTGTATGTGACTTTATTGCAAATATAAATTATTTTGTTTAATTGGATTAGTTAATGGGGAGTCACTTGCAGAAGAGCGGATACGATAGGAAATATTCCTTACATGGATAAAAATATCATTATTTGTTCGAATAATGCTATAAAAATCCTAACATTGTTGTAAAGCATTGGGAAAAATAGTCCGGTATTGTGTTGGATGCGAAAAGGGACAAGTAATTGCCTTAGGCATTGGTCAAGGTGGCCATTATAGACTTGTTGACTTTGATACAATCAAATTGAAAGCACGACGTGAAGGAGACTCCACCATTCAAGATGTGTTGGAGGATGATTTTTATTCATGGTTTGTTGACCCTACTTCAGGGTCAACTTAAATGCACTCATTGTGGAGGGAATATCGACTATATAAATGTGCACGGAGGCTGCAATGCCTCGGGAGGATGGACTTCCTCACAAATGCATGTTAATCGTGGTGGAGAAGTTGAAATTCAATGGATATGTTGGAGGTTCATGACTTAGATGCGCAATTACACCACTCCGTTGTCCAGGATGTATTGGTGGTGCAAGGTGAGATCGCAAGACATGGACACTTTTCATCTTCTTGTTAAGTGGGCTTCTACAGCAAGGCATGTAAATAGATGCTCATCTTGTTGTTTCCCCTATTTTCTACAAAGATGGTTAGATTCAGCCTATTACAAAGAATATGGTTATTTCTCCTACTATAGATACTGCAAAAGTGGTCACATTTCAGTTGCTTCTCTCCAGAGATTTGGACAAGGAGGTCTATGTGGTGCTACCAGAAAATTTTTCAAGTACTTGAATGATGTTCATTTGGATTGCAAATTGATTGATCCCTATGTGAACTTGAGCAATCTCCATGAGCCTAATACACTCGTTGATCAGCATCTCCAAGATTCTGATTTCAGAATTATGTAGGTCAGGTAAAAATATCATCCTTTGTGATTCATTTCCTTGATCAATAAATCATTCTATGGATAATTGGCAGGTCCATCTGTCATAATGTCCACACAGCTGGATCATGGATTTGTTGTTAGTTTCATTTTTCAATTGTCTTCTGTTGAAGCTCATGCATTGGACGATAGCAGAACATCAGATGATTGCTGCATATTTCAGAGTAATATCTAAGGAGCAGCATATACATTTAATGACTAAACTCCTTGGTTTTATTGTATTTGTAAAATTTCGGGACAAACATATTGTCTCCAGTTTACTCATTAAGGGGGGAGTATTAAATATATTTTCTAATATAGTTATTAGTTATCAACTGTCCAATTATAATGTTGATAACTTACCCCAACTATATTGTAACTTCTTTTAGCATGATAAATACGAGCACCACCCACCTCACAATGTGCATTGTGTGCCTTTCTCATTTATCTTCATTCTTTTTGCGTTCACATCTTCTAACCTATGTAGCACGGAAACGGAAACGGAAATGGAAACGAATACGAAACGTGGAAACGGCAATTTTCAAAAAACCTTGGATACGAAACGTTACCGGAAACGTCTGTACAATATATTATTAAAAAAATAAAATATATATATATATATATATATATATGCATAATACTCATTTTATAATTGTAAATTTGTACCATAAGAGATAATTGATAAAGCACTCAAAATATTTTGTATTCATTGAAATTTGAACTTCTAAATTGTCATAACTCATCATTCAACATGGTTACAATTTCAATGATTCACATATACAATGCTATAATAATCGAGTTTAGTGAAAAGTTTTTTTAGCAATTAAGAAAAATGAGAGTGTGATTCCAGAATGGACCCAAGATGTCATCTATATAGCTGTTTCCAGGAAGTGTCTTTAGCAAGTCTACGGTACCCCCAGGGGCGATTAGGTGCTTCTGAGCTTCATTAACATGAAGTTGGATACCACTGATTTTGCATCCCTTGAAGTAATAACGAACGCTTAAAAATTCGTTTACACTGGCGGAAACGTGCCCAAAACATATAAGGGAGTTTCCTGGCTTCACAAATACCATATGATATCCATATGATATATCATATATGCATATATATACTATATATATTGGTGTGGTTATCTGTTATTATTACATATTTTCTCTACACCAATGCCAACAGATTTACCCCTTTTTATATTAAAAAAAAAAAACAAGAAAGATCTTATATGTATTTTTGGCCCCGATCAAAATATACATATTCTAACTGTGCCAAGTATAGAAGCTGGTTAGTCCAGGCATGTGGCTTTACGGGAAACATTATGGGTTGTCTTCATGGCTCTTGGTTTTAGTACCCACTGTATTGATATAAACTGCTTGGGTCGATAATCTGTTGAAGATCGTGCCTGACAGCTATTCCGGGACCATGCATTAGAGGTGGAGGGCCAAAACTTTGAAGATATATTCCCATTGTAATCTGAAGGCCCAGTAGAGCTAAAGCAATCTGCCACTCTATTGAAGCTCTCTTGGTATTTGTTGGAAGGTGATTTCCTGAAACCCGTTTTCCCAAGTGAGACATCTTGTATTGTGTGTCCCTCTCTCTGCACAGTTTCCAATTTCTGTCCTGATTCACATCATTTTGTTGGTAGAGCAATCAAACTATAATCAAAGTTTATAAAACCTCATCTCTCAGTTTCCAATTCAATCCTTCACTATGTGGACCATCCAGGTTGACACTTCTATTTCCCTGATTTTGGTAGTTGCCTTTGTTGTAGAATGGAAGAAATTGTTCGAAGTGAACTTTTGAAATCTAGGTGTCCTGAAAACAAGGCTTGCACGATGTCCAGTTTAAGATATGACCTAGGACTAACTCTTCTATCATGTCACTTTGATTTGTCCAATTTCAACATACGCACATCTAACTACTATGACAAACATAGACTTAACAGTCTTACTAAAGAACTGTGTTACTAATAGGATCTCACCAACCCCATTCCTTCTGTGCCAATTGTACAGTACTGTAAACTGTCTCTTGATCCTTGCAATACATCTACGTATTCATTTACTTAACGGAATCAAACTCATTGGAGGCATACTCCCATCCATCGTCTGGATCATCGGTTACCTTAATCTAATCCTGCCTGTATGGTTCTCATTAATGGCTTTGAACTCCTTAAACCTGCTAAAGACCTCGTCCTTGGTCTTCAATAAGTAATTTTGAATCTAGGTCTTCTTATGTCAAGAATCATCCATGAAACATAACATTTGTCGACCTCTTACATGTCAAAAATCGAGGCCTTCTTCAAGACCCTACCGTGCACCAGATGTAATGAATGAATCACGTGTATAGAATCCCCCTTGACCTGTGCTCACCGTTTGGATAATTGCATGAGCCTAATGACATGCCAATGCTGAGTGTCATGATCCCTTACACCGTCACCTCTCTAAATCCACCTTGAAATCAGGCTGAATCCTTTTGTTAACCATTGATGTCCTGTCAAAAGAGGCAACGATCTCATAGTTCAGGCACCCAAATATTTTAAAAAACAGTGTCATTAGTATAGCACAGATTGTCCACTCTAGCTAGTTAATAAAGGACCGCTCCACTAACATTACTGGTATTTGTCAGCAATCCTGTAAAGGCCATGTCTTCTCTTTCGAACTTCCACGATTGGCCAGCTTACTCGACTAGAGGGTTTTGGGGCATCAGACAGTCATGGATACGGATACGGGTACGGGTACGGTACGCTCTGATATGGCAAATTTTTCAAAAAATCTTGGGTACGGTACGCTTTTGGGTATGTTTTCATAGTACTTCTATATATCCCTGGGTATATATGTATACAACATATAAGATTTAAAGATAGCATTTGCATACTCCTATTGAAATTTATTATTTCTCTAGGCCACAGTCTCAGATTAGCTCTTACACCAGATGATGAAAATTTTCATGTTTATCCGTATCAATCATTTTATTCAAACATGAAGTGACCTATCCTTGATCCACTTCATAGCACGATATGATCCAATTGTCTAGACATAGATTTCCTCGACAAACCCTCATAACTAAGCAGGAATCCATCATGGATCCAATTCTGGCTAGGTGGGACGATTAGTCAATAACCACTCTAAACACCCTAACCAATGTTTGAATAGATAATTATTTAAACTTATTTCCTATGGTTGCCTTAACAACCGATCAAAGCTCACTGTATTCTTTCCAAGAAGATTGCAAGATAGTATGCTTGGTACAAAAAGGTGCAAAAATGGATTTTATGAAAATAAGAAAAATATTGCCATCAATGCGTAGAGCTCGAGAAAATATACACTTTTAGACAAAACGACACTTGAAATGGAGTCACAGAATGAAAGTTATGGATACATGCAAGTTTTTATTGCTACATCTTTCCGGAACCTTTCCAAAAATGGCAAATTTTTTTCTGTACTTGTGATTTTTTTTGAAAAATCCAAAAAAGGAAAGAATTGCCAAAAAAGGAAACAAACAGTCTTTGGCAAGTTTTTTTTTTATGGGTACGCTTCGAAACATACCCACAGGGGCTTCAAATTACGATGTCTGGGTACGGCAAAACTAGTTACATCATGTTCTGGTACCCTTTGATCCCCTGTGGGTACGTTTCCAAGCATACCCACAGCGTACCGTACGCCGTACCAGTTACCTGGCTACGTTTCCAGGCTGGTACGGGGGGGCCTTAGTAGCTCTTTCTAAGGACAACTCCTAGGGCTCGGGAGCTTGATGTTTCTAGATGATCACTTGTTGATCAATACACTCAACCCTCCACTTCAAATATGTTAAACGAAAAACTAAAAGGAGATTCTTTGTCATGCCATGAACATACAATACCTCATGTAGCTCCAGTACTTGTCCTGCTGGTATGCATAATAAGAAAAGACCCCATCCCAATCACTGGGTACTTGGCATTATCTTGAAGCTCCATTTGCATGCTAGTACGTTGTTCTTTCAATCTGAAGAAGGTTTCCTTGTTTGAAGTCATATGCCTCAAAACTCCATTGTCAACATCACCCAACCCCTGAGACGATGTTGGTGGAATGGCCTAACACCGTGTCAAAGGTTGTGTCAACCCAATAGTTACCAGATCCAACTAGATTTGCACAAAATTTGGTCCAGGTCAGCCCTCGCAATTTTCCGAACTTTGACTTTTTATTTTTAATTTTGTGCAATAATCTGACACCCAACACTCCTTATCAATATTAAATATATTAACATTGTATATATAAACCATTATTAATATTTTTCTGTATTTGTCAATTTTTGATAGTTTATTAATACTCAAATTGAATGTATATATTCCAAGGCCATCAATTTTTTTTGAACTTTTATCAAGAGTTCCAGATTTTCAGTTTTTTTACCCTCATGAACGGATCCGGATTTCCGGCCCTAGCAACTATGGTCAACCCTAACAATCAACTCATCTACTCTTGGAGCTTCTAGACTTCCTATAAGCTATTTATATGGTTGTTGCTTGCCCTTCCCTTTCTTCTTCTTTGTACACTGAGAAGCATAACAGCCATGCTTATTGCAATTGATGAACTTGATATGACTCGGAGTCTTCTTCTAGTGATTAGAAGACCCTGAGCCTTCTTTCTTCATCTAACCTTTCCTGAATCCTTTCTTCCCTTTGTTCCTCACCTTTCCGATAAGGGTTGGTATAGAGCATCATCCTTCTCCAATGAAATAATCCCACAACATAGACTATAACATATGACAAAAAATTGTAGCGACTCAAAAATGACCTAAATAAAGTCGTAGAAACACATGTGACTGAAGCCATTTCAAAGTAATATGGACTAGCTCATTATCTTTGACTTCATCACCAACTGCACCAATCTAATCTCCAAGCTTTGATAGCTTCATCAAATAGCTTGCCACTATATTTGTCTTGATCGTGCAAGTAGTGTTGAGTTTGTTCCTCAAATGCATCGCCTTGGATACGTTCACACTATAGTACAAGGTTCCCAAGGTATCTTACGTCTCCTTGGCAGTCTTCTTGATGGCGATATGAGGGATCAGATGGTCCTTTACCAAACCAATAGGATTCACTTCCTTCTTGTACTTCGCCATATCTTTGGGATTTGTAACCTTCTGCTACACAAGGTATCATAATTCTATTTTTTTCATGATATCTGCAATCCTAAGTTCCACAACACAGAGGATCCAACCATGTAACTCAAACATACTGAGAGTTTTCATTGTTGCAGTGTAATGTCCCCAATGGGATAATTTTTAACCCCAAAAGAAACACCTACAAATCTGATTTATGAAAGCCAAATAGTTGAATAAAATAAAAATTATTTTATGTAGATCTGAATTTTCCCTAAAAATGGTGACTTGATCTAGAGATGAACAACCTTCAAATCTGATCTAAACTTACCCAAATTTTGGCCAAAATAATCAGAACTAATTATGCATGTATGAATACTAAAATATATAATTTCTGGTCGACCCAAAATAAGTGCTGAAAATTTATTAAAAGACTATAGAATTTCAGCTTACAAAAATGGCCGGAAAGAAGTGATCCCAAGCCCAAATCCACTGAAACAAAGCTGAATATGGCCTCCAAAATTATGACAAAGATATTGGTGATGAGATCCGGGACAGCTGTGCCCTAGAATGTGTCCAACTCCACCCACAAGGGTGTAGATAACCCTAGATCTAGCTGAATTTGAAGGTAGAAATCTGCCCCAACACTTGTGTCTTCAAACCCTAACTGGAAATGCCTCAAATCTACAATATTGGGTCTTCAATCATTGTTGAAATTCTAAAATACTTTTTGAAGCTCAATAGAAACCCTTGAATAGTGTAGTACCCACCTTTTTCAATGCTCTCATTTTGGTCACGTGCGACTCATTGTATATATACTATCATGATGACATGGACATTATTGCTTATTTTGTTGTTTTGATAGGACATTATCGTATGACATTGTTGTTTGACAGGTAGATATTACTTCTTTGGTTCATTGTTTTGATATGGCATTATTCAGGATATCGTATTGTTAACATTAAGATGTTAACCCTATTCACAAGCTAACTATGCGGCACACGATGCCACTGTTCATTATCAGATATTACATATGACGATGATATCGTGAGTTATTATAAACATGTTTTGTATTGATATTGGATCCATATTTGATGTATGATGGTGACTATATCGTTTCATTCAGTGGATGATTCATGTTTTTGATATACTGCTAGCTTAGCATGACTTGTATGGTTGTTGATTTCGATGCATATGATCGTATTGTATATTGTTATCATATTGGGCAGATATGAGGTTTGTATTGAGTTGTGCAGGTGACAGGAAATAAATCATGAAGAAAACATGGGGCTCTGGGGACACACGCCGCTTAGCACAAAAGGACTGAAGGCCAAACCTCTTCTTCTTCTTACCGATTATGACACACCCTTTCTCATGTTGTGGTTTGTCGTGTTGGTTGCTTTGGTTTGCTATTGTGAACCTAATCTTTCCTCCATCATGGTGATGAAACTTGCATGTTGATTACCTAAATTCTAAAGTGTTATGTTTCCTTGGTTTATTGCTAACTAGTGTTAAATGTTCCCCTTTCCATGTGGTTCTAGCATCTTATTTTAGTTGCGGACTGATGTGTGGAGGTTAGGTGGATTAGGTCACCTAATCATGGATTAGGTGAACCTAATCACCCCTCCTAAATGCCACATTTTTTCCAAACTCGTATTTGGGAAAAATGTCTCATTTAGGAAGGGTAGATGGCAAGCAAGGGAGCTTATTTGCATGGAAAAGAGACCCTAACCCCCATCTCTATGGGTGGGTGGGCTTTTTCCAATGCAAATGAGGCTCATTGGCCCATTTTGCCACTCACCACACACTTCATCTTATGCGAGCTTTGATTTTTTGGGTTTGTATGGAATTTGGGAAATTCTCCCATGATTGCTTGGGCTGATTTTGAATTTTCCTTTATTCCTTTTTGGCTGTATTTTGTGGATTCTCCATTGGTTGGGGTTTTGTTGTCACCTTCCCATTGCTTGTCTTGGTTTGCTACTTCTCTTTTTAAACCCTCACTTCCATGGAGATGGGGTTCTTTGGCCTGGTGAATTTTGGGAGAATCTTGGATGCTTGGTGGGTTTGAGCTATTTAGGAAAGCATCCTTGAAATCTTGACTTGTGAAACACAAGGTAGGGCCTTGTACACTTATGTTTTGCTAAATTTTTCCTTGCATGTTTGTGTGTGATCAAGTGTGGAAATGTACATTATGTGTTGCTCCTTTTTGCTCCACCCACCCTTGAGGGGCATGGTTTTTGGGAGCTTATATGGGAAGATGGAGGAATTTTTCTCCACTCTATTTGGGAACCCTCCTACATTTGGTTTGTAAGTAGGGATAGATTTCCATTTGGGTTGGAAATGCATCCCTACCCTCAAGAAGGGAACATTTATGTTTGAAAACCTTCTTGGGGGAGTTTGGAGGGAAAAGGAGAGTTTTTGGAGTGATAAGGAGATGGTGAAAATAAGATAAGGGGATTTTTATGGCTATTTTGGTATGGTATATGAAATATGAAATATGAAATTAGGGATTCCCATCCCCTCTTCCCAAAGCTAGAAGTTTGGAGCTTCTTAGCATTTTGTTCTTGGTTGCATTATGTTTTGAATGGCTTTCAAATGGTGTGGAAATTGTTGTGTCTTCAAACCTAAGTCGCTGCATTTGCCAAATTTCATTCCAAAAATTTGAAATTCACCGTATCTCAAACCACAACAAAAAAATCGCCAGAATTCGCGAATTTACTCGCACAGCTAATAGATTGTGATTTTTTTTAAATTTGTATTCGGAATTCATGTAAAAAAGTGCTGAAATTCGTGTTTTAGGGTTCTGCGTGTTTAAGAATCCCGCCCCTCGGCCCTGTCATAGGAATCAATGATATTCATGATTAAATTTACGAGTTGTAGGAATTCCGCCAGGGCTCAAGCAATTTGGTGAACACGTTACCCAGGTTCAAAAGGTTAAAATTCCACGACTTCAGTTTAGGGCATAAGATTTTAGTTAATGTTTTACATTTTATTCTTTAATATGGTTTACACTTTGTACCTAATATCGAATATTAATAACATCCTTTCTTTTTTAATTAAAAGTTTATTCAAACTTATCAATAATTGATATTTTATCATTTTCAATTTTATAGTTTTAATTTTTATAAACTATAAAAATTAATTTGTTAATGTTATTATATATACTATATACGATATTTATTTAAATCATATATTATTTACTTTATTTGTTAATTTGTGTTATGGATTAAAGTTCGAGGATTTTTAATCTTTGCTAAAGTTTAATAAAATCGTTGAGTTATAAATTTTAAGTTTTAACAAATATAAAATAAAATAAACTATAATTTTAATGGCATGTTTTTTTTAGTATTTCATTTTAATTATAATATTGCGATAGCTATTTAATTAAATGTAATATTTATTTTTTAATATTTAATATAAATATATATTTCTAATAGTTGAATTTAATCACGAATTTTATCATTGATTTTTTTGCAACGATTTTTTTACGAATTTAATCCTCGCGAATTTGAACACGAATTTGAATGCGGTGACTTTGATTCAAACTACCCCTATGTGCTAAGTGGAGTGAGTTGCCTCTTTCCCATGGACTTGGAGGGAGGTTGGCATGCCACCTTGGACTCGTTGGTGGCATGTAATAATGTCAATTGGTTGGGTGGTCAACCAGGCACCTTTCTTGTGATTTAGAAATACCTTGCATGTTGACTTTGGGAGCTAGGTGGAATGGGTCAGGAGTTGCAGAGTTGCAGATTTGAAGTGCATTTTTACTATGTATTGAGCCAAAACTTTGGCATATTGTCTCCTCTTGAGAGGAGGGCTTGTATACTTGCATTTTACTTTATTCCTTCATTATGAAATGAATATATTTTCTCTTATAATTGATTAAATTATGTAATTGTAAGGGATGAAAACATGGTTGAAATTGTTGTAGTGAATGCAAGGTTTATTTAAGTTGCAAGTTGTAAATTACTCCTTTGAAATATTTGTTATCCTCCTTTTAAATGAAAGAACTGAATTAAGGAAAGGAAATTTTGTGTATTCAGCTTACTGTTTATCATTATGGAATGTTGAAAAAAAGGGGGGTTGTTGTTATCAAACTGTTATTTCATGCTTAAGTATTCCTTCTTGTTCAAAGTTATTTCTGGAATTTTACTGTAATTCTGGTTTAAAAGACCTGCATGATACCCTTGTTTAGAAACCTGAAAATAATTCCTCTTTGTGTAAATAGTTTTGCTGGAATTATACTTCAAAAAACGAAAAAACTTTTTTGTTGTATTTCTGCTGCTCATTATGCGGTTTGATCGTGTTTGGAAATCAAGTATATCTCGGCTTTAGAATAAATGCTTACTACAAAATAAGTTAGAAAAAAAAAATATTTTGGAGTAAAAGTAAATGAAATTGTGTCTGAAATAAACCAACTATAGAAATTGTATCAATCTGGTTACTACCATATGTGTTAATTTGACTCGTTCTTATTCACACACACACATATATAATCTTATTATGCAAAAAAAAAAACCAGAAATTTTATTATCTCTGTGTTGAATCTGCTTATTATGCAAAAAAAAATAGAAATTTTATTATCTGTGTTGAATCTGCTTATTATGCAAAAAAAACCAGAAATTTTATTATCTTTGTGTTGAATCTGAAATGACCATCCCCTGATTTTATATATATATATATATATATATTAAGAAAACGGGGGGAATGAATAAAAAACAAAGTTGCTTTAAAAATTAAAAATGAGTTAGTAAACCCGTATGACCAAATTAGAGTAGAAATGTTTTTTAAGATTAAAACAAAAAAAGATTGATTTAGTAAAGAAGTAAATTTTTGCCCAAGCCGTAATTCTTTAAGGCTTTATTATTAATAAAAAGATTGTGGAGGGGTGGGACAGCTGTCGCACCCACCCCCACACTCATTCAGCCCTCCCCATTTGCCTGCTGCCCAGCCATTGGCCGCCCCATTGCATAGGCCATTCGGCCAATATATTTTTGTCCAGTCACCCAACCCTTTTTAGGCTGGCTTCTCCATACAGGCGCCCCCATATACTTTAAAATATATATATATATATATATATACGAAATACATAAACAGAGGCATATGTTTTCATATATAAAATAAATTTAAAAACTTCTCAGAATTCTTGCCCTGGTTGTGGGCTCTTAGCAAAAAAAAAGTAAACAATAACCCTGCAACAATAATCTCTCCGATATGCCATAGAAGGAATGGAGAAACTTGATCCTTAAACCCTTGAGCTTGAATCCTTGAACTCTCATTCTTGCAAAAAAAAACAACAAAAAAAATGCAAAGAAAACCCGAATATAGATGGAGAGGATATGAAATTAAAACTTAGGTTTTTACCAATTATATCCTCACCCTTATGATTTTAGGGCAAACTTAATCTTGTGATGGAGATTAATCTGATCCAAGGGTTGTGATTAGATGTGCACAACTTAAAGTGGTATGGGCATTTTCATTTTTATTGTTATGTTTTATAAGGTTGTATTAACTTGGTGACTTTAGATTATTTTCGGGTGAGTTTAAACTAATGGGTAAATTTAATTTAAATGATTAATTTATATAATTATCTTCGACATGGTTTGTGGGTTTCCCCTTAGCCGGATATTTAAAATAAATAAAATCTCTTTTTATCCGCTTATCCTTATTAGAGGGCATGGTCCTATTTTGGAAACAAAATGTGACCCATGACCGTCATGGTTAAATATTGACTTTCCACAATCCCTTGATCCTTAAAATATATATGTGTGTGTGTGTGTGTGTCTATATATATATATATATATATATAACTCGCCAAACTTTAAACGCTTAGAACTCGCCCATCACTCCCGTGCGATAAGTTGTATGGCGAGTGGAGCTTGACCTTACCCTCCCAGTGCAATAATCTTTCTCGTTAATGGATTATCTTGACCCTTGTCGCCGTCATGATTTGTTATCGTCAACATTTATAACAATCGTAAATAGTTAACAGGGGGACGAAGCGTTACGCTGATCCCCCATCCCATAGGTTTAATTTTGCTTCACCTTTCCCCTTGTCATTCGCGAGTGCGGTTTGGTGTCGTCTCGCCCTTCGTTGCAACTTGAGGGATTGTTTGTCTACGGGTAGCTTTAACTGTCATAGAGTTAATTAACTTAAATTAAAAAAAAATTACCACCTTTATTACTTTTTCCATCTTCGATTGGGATGTATGGTTGTTTTTTAAAGTGTTTTGGAACTTGCGTTTAGTGAGGTGCGACAAATACAGCTTCCTCACATAAAGGATGAAGATTTTTCGTTCTTCAACCATGGCAATAGACGGTTTTCGTCCTCTAATGCAACACATCAAAGGATTTTTGTCCTTTGAGGTAAAAATGGAAAGCAAATAGCTCAACCAAATTTCAGATATGAAAATATCTAAAAGTGATGCCTTCCCCAAGGGTGGTGGCTTCCTTTTATGATTTCTCTTGGCATCTTTGCCCACACAAAGGCCCAATCAGCTCCCTTCACTTTATTCAATATTTTCCCCTTACTTTACTTTATTTCATATTTTATCACCTTCCTATATGGGTCGCATTTTCTCACTAAGGGGAAATAAAAATAAAGTAACTTTTTCTTTTGTTATTTTATCACTAATAAATTATCAAAGTGCTTATAGTAAAATTATTATGCACTTTTAATTAACTTATTAGGATTAGTTTCCCTTTTTTCCATTTCCTTAACCGTTGGGAAACCAAGAATACGCTAAGGGTCTTCGAGCTGTAATGTTCGAGAAGGGGATATTACAGTGGCAATGTCAACACAAATCTGTAAACAAGATTCTTCTTCACTATTTTCCTATGGTTGACAAGGATACATCTCTAGGTTTCAACTCTCTGTCCATTCCCTCGACATAGTGGAGACATCCCAAAGTCAACCTCTTTACACAGGATTAAAGACAAACATCCTCACCATGTGCCCTCTCGTTCCCCATGGAGATTTGTCCCTCGCCCCCTTCCCCTATGATTGATATAAAAATTTAACAATCCATTTTCCATGGCCATGTGTCGTCATCTCTTTGGAGACAACCCCACTACATCCCCTCCCGTTACCCATAGGGAATCAGTCCTCACCCCCTCCCCCCACAATTAATGTGTTACTTTATCGATTAAACTTGCTCTCCATGGCCATTTGTCATCTTTGCAACTCATACTTGCTTTTTTATTAAGATCAAAAAGAAGTTTATTAACTAAAATATTTTACATATTATTAAGTTCGTTAATTGATACAATTATATCTTGGATTAGTTTATCAATTGCCATTTTTTAAAATTCAATTAATAATACAATTGATACTTTAAAAAATGCTAGTATTCATTTTTTCTCAATTAATGGGGGTTACATGAATACACCACCCTTCTGTTGTAAGTAAACACGTACATATTGTCTACATATTGTAGGTGAAGTAGAGATCGACCAAAACAAGCATAATATATATGTTTTTAACTTCAAAAATAGGTGACTTAGACCCAACAATAGAGTGTTATCGGAGAACAAACTGTCTAGCATCTATAACAACAAAACATAACAATCCAACTAGAAGAAGATAGCCATTACAACAATACCTCCACAAATACAGCACGCAAACCAACTGATACCTGAAATCCAATGAAGGCTTAAAACAACAAATACAAGAATTACATAGGAGAGGCCTCAACAATCGCATTCACCTCTAGAATTACCTCCTACCTCCAAAGAACCGCAGGACCAACCTACAAGAGAACTGCCACGAGCTGCCTCAAGAGCTACAGAAACACCAAGCCTGCCTCCTGGCAACTCCTCAAATCTATCCACCCCAACACCACATCCAAGAATGCTAGCAAGACTGCACTCAAACTCAAAAAATGATTTCGCATGTTCTTGAATATGGCTGCACAAGGCTTCACCAGAATCAGGTCAGCTATATGGGTTATCAGGAAATCCAACCAATGTATTCAAGGAATCCATTACAGGGATAGAAGGAGCCTTCCCAAGAAAGGGAGGATGTTGGACATACTCAAGAACCTTGTTTAAATGTTGAAAAGTAAACTCATAACAATCCAATGTTGTTCTTTGTCACATCTCACTCAATCTTCAATCCCATCGCCTCAGCTCTCAAATAGGCACGAAAATCCCTCACACCGACTTTAGTAGCATTGCCATGCAGGTGCCTAAGAAAATTATGACAAAGGGCATCATCAAACATGTGATTCTTGTTCTCCATGTTTAAATCAATGCAAAAAATCTCATGTAATTCTTCAAGGGAGTGGTGGGAACCCATTCCCACATCCCCCAAAATATGATGCATGAATTCTAGTGCCACATGATTAAATATATTTACGGTCTTGATCAATAACTCTCTCATAAGACCCATTTTTCCTCTGGAGCCATATCGAAAAGCACCAATCACACAAACTATAAAAGTGAGATGAAACTCAGAAAAAAAGACAAAAATCCATAAAATGAGGCAAGAGTGATGCATCCCATGTTTACACGCATGAAAAGGCTTTCACCATATTGTAAGGATCTTAGAAATACTTGCTAGATACAAAGAAACCCAACAAAAGTGAGGATTAGATGCTGCCATCTTTTGCAATAAAAGGGTCTAAACCATCCCAAAAGGTGGTTGCTTCGCTAAGATGGAAAATGGGTTTGGCAATGCCAAAGTTTGCAAGCAGGTTAGCTGCAATATTGCCTTCATGAACAGTGTTTGACAAAGAAATAATATTAAACAAGGAGGCAAGATTTCAACCATGGTCTAGAATCAAGCTCAAAAACCAATCCTTAAATGAACTAGGAAGCATTGATGATGAGAAGAGAGTTTCCTTCCACCTCCAATATTTTGAAACTCGAAGCAAGAGCGACCTTTAAACCTTCACTAAGAGTAAAGGCTTCAGCATTGTTGTTAGTTTCCATTTCTAAAGGGCGGGAGAAAGTTTGTAGACACAACATCCGCACTTCTAAGGATGCCTCCTACGCCTATTGGGTCTAGGTTTCCTTTGGAAGCACCATCAAAGTTCAATTTGATGCTATAAACTGCAGCGTCTATCCATTTAATCCCAACACTTTGTCTTCTTTCCATCAAGCGTAATACCTGTCCCATTATCCAAAAAAACTTGATGTTAGGTGTAGTGCTATAATTGAAAAATTGTTATTAAAATTTGTTGTCATTAATACCACATTTGGTGTTATTGTTAGTTGAGACTTATCATTGATATTTGATTAATATTGTTTTAGTGGTTATTTATATTCATAACTATGGTCATTCCAATTTGTAAAATTAAATTTTAAAATTCGAAAAACTACCGTACAATTGTTACCTTTTCCCTAGGACTTTGGGGGAACCTCTAGGAAACCCCCGTCTGCAACGCCAAGTTTCTTCATCCCCCTTTCCCCTCCCCACACAAGGGAACCCTTTGGAACATAGCTATTTTCCAAACTAATAAAGAAACGAGGTGGTTTTGTTGAATTAATAAACTTTAAAAGTATAGATTTTAATCCAACCAAAAAAATTACGAAGCTAAAACCATTATTAGTCTTGCTCTCTCTGATTCTGAGTTACACCATGTAAACTTAGAAAAATCATACAAGGAAATTTTGGATACTCTAAATAAATTGTTTGGAGAAAAAGTGGTCAATGCCAAATTTTCTCTAAAGCTTCAACTATTTAGATTCAAGATGGATGTTGGAGTCCCTGTGGTGAGTCACAAAAGCAATCTAAGGTCTCTTATCAAAAAGCAAACATAAGTCAAGGCTACGGTAGATGACGAGGATGCCAAAGCTATTTTGTTAAACAATCTACCCTCTAAATTCAACAAGGTCATTTTTACTCTCAGTCAAATACATTCTCAATCTCTGGAAGATATGATTGCAGCTCTCCTAGTTGCAGAAAAGAGAACAAGTGCAGAAGATACAGAAGGTACAAAAGATACGGAAGGTGATCCTCAAAATGAGAGTGCATTATACTCAAGAAACTATCGTAGAAGATTAGATGGGAGATTGAATGTTATTTCTACAAGAAAAGAGATCACACAACATGGAACCGTAACATTCGAGCCAATGATGTTCTCAAGGGAAAGCTCAAAGGAATACAAAATGAAGTTAGTGTAGCCATTGTTAAAGATTCACTAGATGTTGAAAATGGTGAAGAATTCACTGGTGGAGAATACGTATTTTAAAGAAGCCCCGTATTTTAAAGACAGGAAGGGATCTAGTGTCTAGATGAAGCTCAGCATAGATGGTTGCTCAATTAGTTTGGGACTTCTTGGATCTTGGAAATTATACACTTACGAAGGTCATGAGACAACTTGATGGAGCATTGTGGATGTAGCTCAATATGGATGGTTGTCCAATAATTTGGGAGGTTCGTAATTCAGGAGTTTGGGGAGAGGTTGAATCTAGGAACTCAGGAACTACACCTTTACGAGGGTTATGAGGCAGCTTTATGGAGTTCTACTCGGTCAAAGAACTGTTTTCAAAGAGAAAGCTTTTGAAGAATATCAGGCTCTGTTTGGTTCTGTTGTTTCAATTTTCTAATAGTGTGTTTGTTTTTGCTTTTTGTAGTGCAAGCCTTATGAATAAGGCCTATAGTTTAATATTGAGTCACTATTAGTTATGTATTGACTAAAGATCAGTTGCAACCTTCTCAACTATTTTGTAACTATCTCTTGCATAATAAAATGATAGACACAATCTACAATTTGTGCATTCCAGTTTCTCTTCATTCCTTCTTTGTTCACATCTTCTAACATAGTAAAGATGCAAATAAGCCTATTGCATTTATAAATACAAAAAGTCACTTAATAGTTGAAGTTTATATCTTATTTTAACATTTTATATATGCCACTGTTAATCTCTCAAAACAGTTACAATGCACATGTATTGTAGTGAGTTATTATTCGTTATGTATATGTGCATCTTTAGTTCCTTTATATGCATAAAAAACGATCCTACATTGACTTCAAAAAGAAATGTACCTAATACTATCCATTGAAAATAAAGAGATGCATCCGTTCAATGTATCGTTCAGCTAAAAAAACTAAAAATACTGTCTGATTTTTAAGTAGAAATGTAAAATTTGCAAATTATTGACCTGGATTTTCCAAAGGTTTGTTGCTTAGACTGCCTGAAAACACAATTTGTCTTTCCATGTAGTGAGATGAACCCAGCCTTGTACTTTTACGCATATAACATGATTCTAAATTGTTGCACCATCCTCCGCCCTATAGCTCAACGGTTAAATAAGTAAAAAGCAAAACAATATTTTACTCTCTTGTAAGACAAAAAAATAGAAATATTCACAAAAAAAGGAAATAGTGAACTGCTTTTGAAAAAAAATGTCACTAATTTGATATGGTTATTGCCAGCATATCCTAAGGATGTTTGATAACACTAATTATAAAGAGAATTACTCTATTAAATAAGTTCAATTCCTTTTAACACAACATAAAGGTAGTCAATAGGCTCCCAAGCATTTTGGAACGCCATCAAAAAAAGAGAACTTTGTTAAACTGAAGGCAATGATTTACCATGTACCGCAACTCATGCTCATATTATATGAGTATAGATAAGCAAGCATGAGCAATCATAAAGACAATTTAAACATTTTTTATGCAGACTTTTTAGGCACGACTATTACATAAAGATATCAACTTGGAGAAATCCTCTCCTCACAAAGAAAAGGAGAGCTAGCATCTCTACTTTTGTAGCTACTTGCAAAGAGTTAAGCTCTTTACTAAACTGCCAATCTAGATATAACTAAAACTGTACTAAAGAAGCCAACCTCATATGGTTAGCATCTTGTAAAAAGTTTAACATTTTTACTAAACTACCAATCTAGATATAACTATACTAAAACAACCAAGCTCTTATGGTTAGCACTGAAGAATTACGAAGCTTCACAAAGATCATAATAGAAAAGCACTAAAACACAAAACCTAAACTCGTTTAATAAGAAGACATCAAACAAAAAAAGAAAGGATGATGCACAAACCAAGAGTGATCTGAAATGGGTTACCTAAAAAAATAAAGGAAGATAAAAAAGAGGGATTCTTGGAAATATTCCACCGTGAAACATCTTTCATTGGTGTTTGGGACAGCCCCCTGAAATTTATGAATAGAATTTCAACACTTCATTCTTCTTTAAAAGATCAAAATCAATATCCCCCTGAGAAAAAATGTTCAGAACCAATGAGAAAGAAACAGGTGCCAGGTTTTAATAATTCAAACGGTTTGGTTTTGAGTGGAGACAACTCATGATAAAATCAAGTAAAAATGAGCCAAAGGTCTGAAACCAACCAAGTTTATCATTTGATTTTTGGCCAATCATGAGTTCCTCATGAACATAGAAACCCAAAGTAACCGAAGGCATTAGTTGGGTCACCTCATCAGAGCCACGACAACGGGGAGGAAAGAAGGCTTCATAACCAACCAAATGGTTCGCCTTCCATTAACGAACCAAGTAAATGAATAAGGATCAATCTTAAATGATTCTCAACAGCCATTTTCAGGAGCAGGAGAGTAGTCCAAAACAGAAGAGACCACTACAACATTTTTTGCATTGAGGAATCGCAGTGTAATTGTCCAAAAGTTAACAAATATCTTTGTAACTTTGTCATCAAGCATTCCCAAATAATATTTCAGAATTCTCTTCGTAGAGTTTTCTACCCCAAGAAGGTCATATAATCTTGTTCAATATCTATTCTATAGTTACACAGAAACTTAAGATTTTGAATTTTTGTTCAACATAATCAGATATATTTTCTTTCCCACTAAAAGACAAACATTTTGGAGTCAAACAAATACTCATAGAAAATCCAATTACAAATCTTAAGCTGGTCTGAAACTGGACAAGTTTATTATTTGAATTTTGGTCAAATTTCAGTTCCTCACGAGCATAGAAACCCAAAGTAACCGAAGGCACTAGTTGGGACACCTCATCTGAGCCACAACAGCAGGGAGGAAAGGAGGTTTCATAACCGACGAAAATATCTTCATGCTTGAAGAGGGATGTATGCCCATGAGATCTCATAACAAAGGTATTTCTTCAACACCACCTTATTTTGGAGAGTGTGAGCCTTCTTGCAATCATTGTCGAGTGAATCTATGTATTGTTTATCTATTCTAAGCATCGGCAACTTGGTTTAGAGGATTGGCGCATTTATTTGGGGTCTAAATCTGCATGTAATTGAAGAGTTTATGGTGTTTTTGTTACTGCTGCAATTATTTTTGCCATAGCAACTTGGACTCAAGCTTGTTTTTTCTTATTTTGATGCCATAAGAACTAGATCTAAAATCTATTGTGTGTTAGTGATTATTTCTGAGCAAGAGGCAATTATTTTGGAGTGTTTGGTGGCTAGAGAAGTGCTGGAAATTATTTATTTAATTTTCTCTAACCCTAACGACTTGGACTGAGATTTCCGGGTCTGTTTTGGTGAAGTTTTATTGCTCAGAAAAATATGTTTATTAGTGCATTGGAAAGCCCTTAATTTCTAGTTTATTATGCACTTGATTTCATACAAAAACATTGAGTATTGAAGAAAATATTAATTTTTGAAGTTTCAGCTGTCTGGGTGCCGTTTTTATTTAATATATGCTATAATAAAAAATCTAAACTGGAAAAGATTGAGTTTCCAATTAGTTCTCCCATCTAACCTACTACCTTGGCTAATTCCAACCCCATTTGGATTGTAATTAAGCTGACATTGGGTTATTTGAGGTTGGATTAAGAGGATCTCATCCTTCTTAGTTCGATTTGGTATTGAGGGTGTTGCAGATTTCTATTTGTCCCTAAAGGGAATATTACATCAAAACCCAACCGAAATGTTTGCTTCTTGGAACACTTAGTAGTCCACCTTCACAGTTTTAAGCTCAAGTAAGTGTAGGGGAAAAGGCGATTTGTAAACAATAATCGATAATTATTTGTTATCTGTATTTCACTTCATCGTCTTGATCTCCCTCGCATTTTTTGCCCGAGTGTGATTTGCACTTAAAGGGGTCAAAATAAGAAACAGAAAAATCCAATAGGTTTCAAGGTTGAAACCCAACCGCAAATGATGTCGAGGTTTTCGTTTGGATAGTGTTTCATTTGTTAGATAAGACAAAGACATCAATTGAAAGTTGGAAATAAAAAAGCCAAAACTCCTACATGTACTGCACCTTTTTCATATCTCAAATTGTAACACCCAAATAATATCTACTATTTGTGTTCCACTTTATCGAATTGATCTCACTCACATTATTCACATGAGTGCAATTTTCCCTTAAAGGGGCCAAAATAAATAATGGGGAAAATCCAATAAGTTCCATGTTCGAAACCCAATCCAACCATCTTTTCTTTTCAAAGTAGCAAAGTGTGTCCAATTTTATTCCATTATGAAGTCTGAACCATCCAAATTGAATACAAAGTTTTCATTTAAATTTGAAGTTGAGGTATTTTCATAATTCAAATTTCTTACAATGTATAGAGGGTGGAAGACATGTTGGAGGAATTCAAGAAAATCGGAGCAGAAATGAAAGAAGATGAGTAGTTGTTTCAGGGTCGAAACCCAACTACGAATGACGTCAAGGTTTTCAACTAGAAAGCGTTTGATTTGTTAGATAAGATCAAGACATCAAAGGAAAGATGGAAATAAAAAATTGAGAATTAAATACCTACATGTAGAACAACACGTACAACACCTTTTTCATGGCTCAAATTGTAACACCCAAATAATATCCACCATTTGTGTTACACTTTATCGACTCAATCTCGCTCGCATCTTTCACGTGAGTGCACTTTAGGCTTAAAGGGGCTAAATTAAATGGAGAAAATCCAATAGGTTCCATAATCAAAACCCAACTAAAATGTTTGTTTCTTGGAGCACTTTGTAGCCCCCCTTTATAATTCTAGGCTTGACTAAGTGTAAAGAAACAAACAATGTATGAACAATCATTGATAATTGAGTTCACATTATTCACATGAGTGTAATTTTCTCTTAAATATGCCAAAATAAAATTTGAAGAAATCAATAGGTCTGTTTGAAACCCAACCAAAATGCTTGATCCTTGGAGCACTTTGTGTTCTCCCTTTACAGCTGTAAGCTCGAGTAGGTGGATGGAAATAGGTGATGTACAAACAATCATCAATAACTATTTGTTATCTATGTTCCATTTTATCATCTTGATCTCGCATGAGTGCAATTTGGGCTTCATGGGGGCAAAAAAATGGGAAATCTAATAGGTTTCAGGATCAAATTTCAACTACAAATTATTTCATGTTTTTTGATTGGCTGGTGTTTGATTTTTTAGATAAGACGAAGACATCAATGGAAAGTTGGAAATAAAAAATGAAAATTAAATACTTACATGTACTGCAACTTTTCCACGACTCAAATTGTCACACCCAAGTAATATATGTTATTCATCTTCCACTTTATTGACTGGATCTCGCTCTCATTATTCACGTGAGTGCAATTTACCCTTAAATGGGCCAAACTAAATAATGGGGAAAATCCAATAGGTTATGTGTTCGAAACCCAACCCAACCTGCATTTTTTTTCAAAGTTGTGAAGTGCATCCAAATTTATTCAATTCTGAAGTCTGAACAATCCAAATTGCATACAATGTTTTTGTTTAAATTTGGAGTCGAAGTATTTTTCGTAATTTGAATTGCTTACAATGTATAGAGGATGGGAGACATGTTGGAGGAATTTAAGAAATATAGAGCACAAATGGAACAAGATGAGCAGTTGACGTCACTCATGAGAGGCTTACATGGATAAAACCTATTTGATTCACTATTTGTTGCAGATGATGTCCAGCTTCTCTTGTTGAAATGGATTTGTCAGAATATGCGGTGATGTGGCGTTGAAGGAGCAAGTACAAATGTAGGATAGTGAGCACAAAGAGCAAACATATCTTCAACATCTAAGATTGCTTGAATCAACGACCACACATGGATTAGATTACATCCATTGAACTTTATTATGTGTTGTTAGAAAGGAAAACCAATTCTAACCGTGCAAACACCTTTGGCATAATAGTTGATGACAATAGTGACAAGGAAGAACTCTTCAGAAAAGTCTTTGCAAATTCTATGTTTCATCTATAAGAATTAACCATGGTGGTTTCGGTTAAATTGTTCCCCTGCTACTCACTTGGATTCGGGCTTCATCAGATTATATCCTATGAAAGCACTTGAGATGTCGCACCTATGTCTCCTAGCCCGCTCTGTCTCTACGACGCTTCTTGCTCTTCTTCACAAAGTTAACATCATCATGGCTCGCCTCTCACTATAATGGGGCATGTGATGTTTTCAATTGTGGAAATTATACTTTGGATTGAAGAACAACGGTTGCAGAGACCCTATCTTTCAGTTCGAATGTGATTACATAGTTAAGGGTCCTTTGTCTTTACTTAGTATCGATGGACACCCATCCTACATAAGTTGCAACCCAAAGAGTACAATTTATGGGAGGGGTATTATAACCATAACATGACAAAATTAGACAAACATCTACTGAAAGATAAATGCAATCTATCAGGGAATATTTATGATCAATTCTTGTGCAGCACTCATTTTTATATTGCCAATGGTTCTAGGAATATAACACTAAGGAAAACATGCATTACAGGTCTTTAGTGGTGGTAAACAATACAAAATGTAGGGATTGTGGTTACTATAATTTCAACGATCCAGACACGAGTTTAACTTGTGAGTTAAAATTTGAGCTACATGTGAATGAGATTGAATTGGAAACACATCTAGATCAGATTGTAGATGTGTAATGTCCCCATTTTTGGAGACCCTTAGCCTATCATTCCCTGTGGGCTTTAGGGATGTTGCAAGGGGAAAATTATTAATTTTATAATATTGCCTGGAGAGTGATTTTTATCATTTGACATTATAAAGCAATATTTATTTAATTATTTAATATATATGGAGCAAGTAATTATTTAATTAAATTCCCAAAATGCAAATTAAAAAAGGGAATTAATTAAATAATATTTAGGTGGCTTTTAAATATTAAAATCACCCTTTTAAAAAGGGGACGCCACACCTAGGGGAAATAAACTGCTTTTATTTAATAATTTCCCTCTCCTGGGGATTTCGAAGTTTGTGCCTCCTTGCTTATAAAAGGAGTGCTAGGATCATTGTTAGACGCATGTTATGATGATATTTATTTTATGCTCCATGCTTGGAGTTGGGATGCATGCCCATTAAAGTTTTCTCTCTCTCTCTTGGGTGGGAAGTTAGTGAGATGGTTTTGATCTATTTAAGTATTTTCTCTTACTCCATTTGTTGAGTTCTCTTGTGTTGAAGATTTTACATTGTTGTTTGAGTTATTTCATCTTTGGCGCCAAGTTTAGAGTGTGAAAATCATTTGATATTGCTCCTTTGAATCATTCTATTATTGCTGCCAATATTCTTACCCTAGCGACTTGGATTGGTGATGATTTGATTATGTTTTGATGCCATAAATGATAGATCTACAATCTGCCATGAGTTATTGATTATTTCAGAGCAACGGGCTAGTATTTTGGTGTATTTGGAGGCTAGGAAGGAGTTGGAATTATTTTATATAATTTTATCTAACCCTGGCGACTTGAAATCAGTTTTCTATGACTATTTTGGCTAGGTTTTAAGGCTCAGAAAATTCAGATTGATAGCTCTTTGGAAAGCCCTTAATTTATAGAACAATCTGCAATTTATTTGGTGAAGAAATATTGAGTTTTGAAGGATTATGCATTTTTGAATATTTCAGTTGTCTGCAGAGTTTTCTGGGTATGGTAAATTAATATTTATTTCAGATCTGTAGTTTGAGGGTTGATTTAATATTGCATCTGATTATAGAAATTAGGAGGAATAAGGATAAATTGATTTCATAATTTTTGGAGTTTTGGTGCCCTAAAAGTGCTGGGCGACCTACTTTTTAGGTCAAAATTAGGGTTTTGGGTTGGCTGTGCAAAATCTGATTTTTGCGTATTGTTCCTCATATTTTTGTGGTCCATTATCCAAAATTTCAGCTCATTTGGACTTCTCTAGCCAAAAATATGAATTTTTTAAGTTTGCAGCAGTTACGGTTTGAAAATTAATTATTTTCAGCTGTGTGTGATCAGATTTGTATGAATTCCTAACTTGTCCTAGAAGGGGATATTACAAGATGGATGGTTAGAAATAATGTGGACTACAAGCAAATGTTTTCACTATTTCGAGTCAGATTACAGAAATTGTTCTTACCGCAAGACGTCGTCTTTCTATACTGCGGTGGTATTTCTTATTCACAAAATTTTGGTGCTGGTAAGAATCCAAACTCCATTCCTAAAATTTAAATTGCAAGTGAATGAGATTTCAACATGTTTATTATTAAATAATTAGATTATGAATTTCTCGATTAATGTGTTGTAGACAAGTCTAACGGTTGAGATTGTTTGAATCAACGACCACTTATGGATTACATTACAGCCATTGAGATTTTTCATTTTGTATCAGACAACCAAAGCCAATTCTAACTGAGCAAACGCCTTTGGCGAAAAAAAATATGGTTTTCGATTGTATCTAAAAAAAAAATTGCTATACTTACCTTGTCCTCATATTTTTAGATGTGTGCACCCTATAAAGCTGATAAGAAAATGTGTGTAATGCACTCGGTCGCTCCCCTCTTTTTAAATCACAACTTCCTTCATTGAGTCAAGTCCAACTGGATTGGTGAGTGAAGTAGTTTATGGCCCACATGGTTGCTAGGGATCTCAAAAACCTATGTTGAATTAATTTAAAAAACATAAAAATTTCCAAGGATACGTAACATTGGCATTGAAAACTGCAACGACGTTCCTCTCCAAGCTCCGCCAACATATTAAAATAATAATATCATTGGCAATCTATGGCATGGGTAAACAAAAAAATAAAAAATCCTAACTCCTACACTTTCCTCGGATTCTGACATGGCAGGCATGGAAAATAATGATACCCCACCTGGAACTGCAAACCTTAGGGTGGCGAACAATTAATATTGGTAGACCCATTATCTACATCCGAAACCACTCTTTGTTGCTCAAATGGCAGACAAACACGTCAACAGAAAAATGGTTCGAACAGAATTGTAAGTGTTGGATGTCAAAGACGGCATAACAAATCAACACGAAAGCCATGTGTTTGGCAGGAAGAAAATCGGAGCTAGGAACCAGACCCAGAAAACCACCATTGTCAATGGTCACTCCGGTAAGAAGCTTCCTGAGAAACATTACCTGCCCTGGATGCGCCCAAGCATTCCCAATGAAACCACTCACATCCACATACGCCAGGAAAAAGCAACTAATTGTTATCTGCTGCCATGAGTTGTATTGACTTGGCTTTAATTTCTGTAATATTTGATACGGCGTGACAGCATGCGTCAGAATTTAGAGGTTTTGTTTCACAAGGAGTGATAGGAATCTGCCTTTGTTTCACGGCATGAAGTGACAGGGATCTGAGAAGGACAATGGTCTACCGCATGTGGAAACGTGGATAGTGAAGATTTTAACCAGACTGTCAACATCTCCGCACACAAAATCTGAACCATCGAGTCTTTGTCTGCTATCAAACAGGGCAACCCTCAATTCAACTGGGAACACCTTCGGCGTAATTAAGAGTTGGCACACTAGTTTTATGATGAACTCTTTGAAGGACATGCGGGAGGCTAATGCTATGCTGGAAAATTCGATTAGAGAGAAACAAAAGAATTTTCCAAATGGAAAGAGTTCGGCGGGGGAGGTTCTTACAAAGGTGGCTACTTCTCTAAACAAGATTGAGGACGAGGGTGTTTAGGAAGAAGTTGGTTATTACTTTAAAAGAAGATGAAGCTTTAGGATGGGGGCAAAAGTCTTATGTTTGGGTTGTCACTCTTGACAAGATTTTCTAAAAACGTTAGAACTTTGACAAGGTGGGTTTCACCGAAGGGATGATGGTTTAAAGTAAACTATGACTACAAAGGTAACCTCACGCATTCAAAAACACGCCATGTTATTCTAGATTCAGAAGGGAGTGTTTTGGGATTTGTAATGTCCCATTTTTCGAACTAATTCATTTTGAAGACTTCTAGCCCATTCCACTTCCCGTGGGCAAGAAGAAGGTGAACAAGAGAAATGTTTGTTGATGTTTTTGGTCTTTTTTGCAAATATTTACCTTTTTTCTCTCATGCTCTCTTATGAGGCAATTCAGTTGGGTTGGAGAGGTGAAAAGACAAGTTAAAAAATTAAAGCAATTGTCCTTAAGAGGTCAGTCTTGGGAAAGACTCCCTAATTGACCTTTGGCATCACCAAGAAGTTATATAAGGGGTCGCTTGGACTCATTTTGGGCATGCATATTATTATAATTTTACACTTGGTTTTTGGGCTGATTGCTCAATTCCATTCCACTAGAGGGTGAACATCCTTTGGTGTGGCACACAAGGAGGACGAAACCCTTCCTTGTTCAAGTTGGAGAACAAAAACTCTCCAATTGGTGGTTCTTAAGGGCTTCAAAGAAGGTGATGTTGTTGGTTTGTAGCTAAGGTTTGACGGAGGAAGAGCTACTAAGGATTCTTCATTCATTTTGCACACTCTCCCAGGGTAGCAACTCGGGTCGAGGAATGGTTTAGTGCCTTCTAGGGCACATTTGGACATTGGAGTTGTTCTTCACTTCCCTCATAATTTATAAAGTTGATTTCTCATTTCATTGGTATTTTTCGGGTTTTGGAATCATCATTTCCAGCCCTTAATGTGAGTTGTACTTTTGATGATTATTTAATTGATTACAGTTGTGTTATATCTCTTGTTTCTCATTTATTTTGAAGTATATTGGCTAGATAAATATCTTCATGGTTGCACAAAATATTTTAAAAGTATTCTATGTCATTTTCAGCTTGTTATTGCATGAGAATTGATGCCATTACAGTTCACTGCCATAGGAGGATTTATTTACTAATTTTCAGCTGGTTTGGAGAGTGTGTGATGCCCTAAAAGTGTGGTTTTCAGTTCGTTGCTAGAGTTTCAGAGCTGCTGTTGCAAAAATCATATTTCTATAATTTGGATTTGAGCCCAGACCCTCATTTTCAGTTTCAACCTTAGAAAGGGACATTACTGGATTTGAGGCGGTTTTCACTAATATTAACTCTAATAATGTTGTTGAGGCTGAGGGTCTTGCTTTGGGTATCAAAACAATTGTTAAGGTGGACTTAACCTATTGCTTGTATTAGGATATGAGTAGCCGACTTGTGGCTTACCATATCATTTTATTATATCATTTATACTTTCTCATGCTTAATAGGTCAGCCTGGGTGATGGCCATAACATATGAATAGTATATATAGGGGATTGTAGGTAGTAGTTCATTATCATTTGAGCATTTGAGTCTTATTATATGGTTTGGAGGTTGCCCCCTCGAAGTGGCGAAGCTATTATAATTGCATATTGAGATCATTATTCTGAAATATTGTGTTATTTGGTGTTCTATTGCTGCTCATAATCTGAATTATACTAGTAATTTCATTACAAGTGGTATCAGAGCTGCGATCTGGGCCAAAATTAGGGCAAAAACCCTAATTTTTTGTTTCCGCAATATATTTCGAACCAGAGTGAATTGGTGGGAGATATTTTTACCAGAGTTGCAAAACATTTCAAGTAAGGTTCCCTGAAAATTTCAGACTTTTTTGATTTATTTTGCACAAGTTATTACAAATTTAGGGTTTTTCATAAAATCACTCCCTAGGGTGCAAATTGTGGAATTTTTTCAAGTTCTTTACATTTTCAGAAAGCTCTGAAAAAATAGTATTAGTATCTTCTCTGTGTTTTTTCCTGTTCGGCCGAATTTGTATCGAAACCCTAAACCCTAAGGTTTGATATCATGGCGGGGCCTTCCACAAGAGCAAAAAAGAATCCGGTTACTCCGGGTAAAACCCCAGATAAAGATGGGATAGTGATTGAAGAGATGGATTCAGAAGGGGTAAATACAGATTCCTCAGCACTAGGGTTTACTTCAGTTGATCATAAGGTGAGCCAACTTGAGTATGAGCTGTGAAATGTACAATCTGAGATGGCCTCTAAAGGAGACATAGCCCAAATCAATCATCGGTTGGATGATATCATGCAACATGTAAAGGGTAAACAATATGGCCCAAATCCATCCCATATCAACCAAGGAGGATCTTCAGTTCAAAATCATGGACAAAATAACCATGTTGGATCACTTTTCCAGCCCAATCAGAATCCAACTTATTCGCAACCACGGAACATGATGCCGAAAGTGGATATGCGCAAATTTGATGGTAAAGATCCCCTGAATTGGATAAATCAAATGGAGAACTTCTTTGAGCTACATCAAACACCATCAGGACAAAAGGTGACATTGGCATCCCTGTATCTTGAACCAGACCAATTCGTTTGGTATCGATGGTTATGTGCTCAGAGGCAGAAGAATGGTCTCGGTGTCACTTGGACAGTTTTTACCGAGGAGTTGCAATTGCACTATAGTTCCAGTGTTTCAGAGAACTACTTTAGTCAATTAGCAAAGTTACGACAAACAGGATCAGTCAAAGATTATGTGCATCAATTCCAGAACCTATCCTTAAGGGTGGAGAATATACCAGAAGAGAATCTGAATGACCTATTTCTTGGGGGTCTTAAGGACCACATCGAGCATGAGGTACGTATGTTTAATCCACTCAAGCTTTCTGATTCTATTATCATGGCACGTCGAGTAGAGGAAAAAGTTCTTTGTAGTAGGAGGCCACCTTTCATTAACACCAAAGACCGTAGTATCTCTTCCCCTTCATTTTCTAGGCCAATTAGACTGACTCCTCAACAAATGGAAGAAAAGAGAGCAAAAGGATTATGTTTTAACTGTGATAGCAAATATGGACCGGGACACAAATGTGCTGAGAAGAAGTTGTTCTATATTGACGGAGGTAATGAGGATGATGAGGATGCTGAAATTATAGGAGAGGCTGAGGAACCAGTAGAAGAGGAAGTAGAGGATCACCAACCTACAATTTCTTGCCATGCATTGTCAGGTATTAGTACTCCTCAAACACTCAAGGTTATTGGCTATCTCAAAAAACAGAAGGTGACAGTGTTGATTGACTCGGGGAGTACTCATAACTTCATAAATAGTAAGTTAGCTGCCCGCCTCAATTGTTTTATTTACCCAGCTCCAGAAATGCAAGTTATGATTGCGGATGGTGGGACAGTCAAGTGCACAGGAAAGTGCCATAGTATCAAGCTTTCCATGGGAGACTACATGTTAGACTCACCTATGTTTGCTATTTCTATGGGAGGGGCAGATATTGTTTTGGGTGTCCAATGGCTCACAACCTTAGGTACTATAGAGATGAATTTCCAAGAATTGTTCATGCGATTTCATTCAGATGAAAGGACAATACAATTGAATGGGATGGTAGCTAAGTCTCCACAGATTATTAGCTCTCATCAGATGCAGAAGGTTCTCAGAAAAGGAGTAGATGGATTTATAGCAAAGTTATTTTCCATAGAAGTACAAAATACAGAGTCTTCAATGCCACCTGATCTTCAGAAGATTGTTGATGCTCACTCATCTATTTTTGATGCAATTCCAAAGGGACTACCACCAGTTAGGGATCATGATCATGCCATTCAGTTGATTCTAGGGAGCCAAACACCTAACATCAGACCATACAGATACCCATATTCCCAGAAAAGTGAGATCGAGAAAATGGTTCAGGAAATGTTGAAGGCAGGTATCATCAGGCCTAGCCAGAGTGCATATTCTTCACCAGTGGTCATGGTACGTAAGAAGGATGAAACATGGAGGATGTGTCCAGATTACCGAGAACTCAACAAGTACACCATCAAAGATAAGTTTCCTATTCCAGTAATTGATGATTTACTTGATGAATTGCATGGTGCTATTTATTTCACAAAATTAGATCTTCGTTCGGGGTACCATCAAATTAGAATAAAAGAGGAAGATGTTCATAAAATGGCTTTCAGGACTCATGAGGGCCATTATGAGTTTTTGGTAATGCCTTTTGGTCTTACAAATGCGCCTTCAACCTTTCAAAGCTTGATGAACACTGTTTTCAGGCCATTTTTAAGGAAATTTGTATTAGTTTTCTTTGATGACATATTGATTTACAGTAAGACATGGGAAGAACACTTACAACATGTAAATAAAGTGTTGGAAGTTTTGGAGAAACATACTCTCTATGCAAAGCCATCTAAATGTTCTTTTGGTGTACAAGAGGTAGAGTACTTGGGTCACATTGTATCCCATGAAGGCGTCAAAGTTGATCCTCAGAAGATCAAAGCTATGGTGGAATGGCCAAGGCCCAAAACTCTCAAAAATCTTCGTGGGTTCCTAGGACTAACAGGGTACTACAGAAGATTTGTGCGGGGATATGGTAGAATAACAACCCCACTCACTGCATTGCTAAAGAAGGATGCCTTCCATTGGACAGACTTAGCCACTAAATCCTTTGAGCAGCTGAAGGAAGCCTTGTGCAGCACCCCAGTTTTGGCTACTCCCAACTTCTCAAAAACCTTCATTGTTGAATGTGACGCTTCAGGATCAGGATTGGGAGTAGTTCTAATGCAAGAAGGAAGACCAATTGCATTTGAGAGTCACCAATTCAAAGGAAAATATCTGCTCAAACCTATCTATGAGAAAGAAATGATGGCTATTCTTCATGCGGTCAAGCAATGGAGGCCCTATCTCATGGGTAGACACTTCAAGGTAAAAACTGATCATGATAGTCTCAAATACTTTTTGGAGCAAAGGTTATCATCTGAGGAACAACAAAAGTGGGTAACAAAAATGTTGGGTTATGATTTTGAAATCATATACAAAAAGGGTAAAGAAAATGTAGTAGCTGATGCATTGTCCAGAAGGGATACATCCGCAGATGCCTTACTATGTGGAATGTCCATGTTGACGGCCGATTGGGTGGATGAAGCAAGATTGGAATGGGATCAAGACAAGGATACACAATCTCTAATACAGAATATCAAGCAAGGATCTATGACATCTAACAAATTTGAGTGGAAAGGTAATGCCCTATGGTACAAGGACAGGTTATACTTGAGTAAAGATTCTGAGTTGAAGCATAAGATTCTTGCAGAGCTACATGCCTCACCTGTTGGAGGACACTCTGGGTTTTTGAAGACATATCATAGAATAAAAAGAGAATTATTTTGGGAAGGACTCAAGGGGGATGTACAAAAGTTTGTATCAGAGTGTTTAGTGTGCCAACAGAACAAAGGGGAAACAATTAAGACACCAGGTCTGTTGCAACCCTTACCAATTCCTAGCCAGAGATGGGAGGAGGTCTCCATGGATTTCATCACCGGATTGCCTTGTTCAGAGGGTAAGAATGTTATTTTCGTGATTGTGGATAGGCTCACAAAATATGCCCATTTTTGTGCCCTATCACATCCATTTGCAGCTAGTACAGTCGCAACTATTTTTTTGGAGACAGTTCAAAGGCTACATGGAACCCCAAAGATAATTGTAAGTGATCGTGATCCTATTTTCACAAGTAATTTTTGGACGGAATTATTTTCATGTTTGGGTACTCAGCTAGCTCACAGTTCATCTTATCATCCTCAAACTGATGGGCAAACGGAAGTGGTCAACAAATGCTTAGAGGGGTATCTACGTTGTTTTGTATCAGATAAGCAGGAAAGATGGATTAAATGGCTACCACTTGCAGAATGGTGGTATAACACATCTTTTCATACCTCTTCTCAAATGACCCCATTTTTAGCATTATATGGTTACCATCCACCTTCTATCACTTCCTCCTTGAGGGTGCAAACTAAGGTCAGAGATGTTGAGGAACACATTCAACATCAACAACAGGTTTTGGCTAGTTTGAAGGAGAATTTAGCATTAGCACAAAACAGGATGAAACAACAAGCAGATCAACATCGTAGTGAAAGACATTTTGAAATTGGTGACTGGGTTTTTGTACGTCTCCAGCCTTACAAACAGATGTCTCTAAAGCAACAGAAAAAGGACAACAAACTTGCTCCTAAATATTATGGCCCTTATCAGGTTCTACAGAAAATTGGCAGTGTTGCTTATAAACTAGAGTTGCCTCCATCTTCACACATACACCCAGTATTCCATGTTTCATGCCTTAAGAAGGTTATTGGACAGAAATTTGAAGCCCAGACAGAGTTACCAGAACTTGACGAGGAAGGAAGAATCATTTTGGAGCCAGAGAAGATTCTGCAAACACGTACTAAGAGGCTGAGAACCAGAGACATTAAGGAATATCTGATCAAGTGGAAGAATCTGAGCATAGAAGATGCAACCTGGGAGGATGAAGGTTTTCTGCAGCAACATCCAGGATTATTCAACGTTGAGGACAACGTTGGTTTGAAGGGGAAGGGCATGCTACGCCCTTAACCTATTGCTTGTATTAGGATATGAGTAGCCGACTTGTGGCTTACCATATCATTTTATTATATCATTTATACTTTCTCATGCTTAATAGGTTGGCCTTGGTGATGGCCATAACATATGAATAGTATATATAGGGGATTGTAGGTAGTAGTTCATTATCATTTGAGCATTTGAGTCTTATTATATGGTTTGGAGGTTGCCCCCTCGAAGTGGCGAAGCTATTATAATTGCATATTGAGATCATTATTCTGAAATATTGTGTTATTTGGTGTTCTATTGCTGCTCATAATCTGAATTATACTAATTAATGCAAATTGAAGGCTTCTTGTCCATTCTTCTTCCCGTGGGCAGGAAGAAGATGAACAGCGGGGGGGGGGTGTGGGGGGGCAGTTCTTGGGTTGCATTTTAATTTTCTTTCATTAACATTAGTTTTTTTCTTTTGTATTTTTCCTCGAAGGCAGGTCAGCTGGGTTGGAGAGCTCTTCAGTCAAGTTTGAAATCAAAACAAGATTCTAAAAGAGTTCGATCTTGGAGAATTCCTCTTATGACCTTTAGCACCACCATAAGGCTATATAAGAAGTCGCATAGGCTTATTTTGGGCATCTTTTGGCTAAGGGCGAAAAACCAATAGTATGGCAAGCAAGAAAGACAAAACCCTTTATTGTTGAGGGCTGGAGAACGAAAAACTCTCCGATTTGGTGGTGTTAAGGACTTCTACGAAGACTATCTTGCTGGTTGGGCAGCTAGGGCATCGAAGGAGAAGAAGATCAAGGGTTTATCATCACTTTTGGCACCCGCTCCTAGGGTAACGACTTGGGTAGAAGTGTGTTTGGGTGTCTTCTAGGACATGTTTTGGCATTCCATGATATTCAGACTTCTCTAAATTTATAAGGCTGATCTATCATTTATTTGGCATTTATTGGGGTTTGGAGACCTCATTTTCAGTCACATTTGATAGCTGTACTTCTGCTGATATTTAATTAATTTTCAGCTGTGTTTGTGATTGAGTTTTGGGTGATAATTGCCCTAATATATTCCTACAGGGTTTCTATATATTGTAGATATTGTTTATGGTGATATTTTGTTGAATTATTGCTCTTTCCAAGTTGCTGTCATAAAAATCAGACTACTGTCATAAATATATTTGCCCTTCTCAAGCATGCTAGTCTATATTATCGCTAACATTTAGAAAAGAATAGATCCATCCTTAGGCCAACATAAGATGTTGTTTTTGGAGCACAACTTGCTCTCTTCAAATTAGCCTTCATACTTGGACTTTTGACTCTTTATGGGTCATTTCTATCCTTTGTTAATTTGATCAAATAATTGTGATATGAACCAAATTGGAATTGGAAATATCTGGAAAATATGATATCTAAATTTCTGGATGGAGAAATATGATTTTCCAATTTCATTGATGAGCTTTAATACAGCTGTGATGATCGAGATCGAAAAATCTGCTATTACAGCTTAAACCTTACAACTCAAATCTGAACATTTTGAAATCAGACTAATAAGCTAAAAGAGAAACCTGGAAACTTAAGACTGAAATCGGACACCAGTTAATTTTACGGAAAAGGGTACTCTTTTCCTATTAGTTCAGAAAATATATAAGATCAGTAAACTATCCTGAGAAATTATGGATGCCAACCCAAGCCTAAAGTCTCCAAAGCAGTATAGGCACCGCACTTGGCCAAGAAATCAGTCGCTCTTAGACTACCTTATATAACAGGTTCTACAAAAACTCCTCCATTCTTTTGTACTAGTATGTGTAACTAAATTCTTATCTCTTCATCATTAGGCAAGACTACAATGAGATAATAAAAATTCTAAGAAGTGTCCTAGATAAGATGAGATAGATAAGATACTAATTTTGAGGGTAAGATTATTAATTTGAAAAAGATAATAAGATAAAAAATCCTAATTTAGATACGACAAAGAATACCAATTTTAAAAACAATCAAAATAATCTCCCTAAGTTATCTTATTCTAAGGCAAGGGATTTTCCCACCCAGTTATATTATTTACCCTTTTTCTTGGCTGGAAGTTGTGCAAAATCTCCGGGTGTCATAACATATTGGCACATCATATATCACTGTAATGCTCTTGAAAATTGAAATGCACTTTTTAATGGTGCAACACTCCATGTATCTTAAATTCCACCTTTATCCTAAATTTTTTTATATCAAAATATAAATTTCTACCATAGTCATTTTTTCATGGCACAAGCTTACAATATGTTATTCGAAAGCTTTTGCGATGTACCATACAGTTCATATAATGTTACTAAGGTTTTTGGGTTATAACAAGTTAGGCCTTTACCTGATAATGGGTTTGTTGGTAATAGGCTGAAAAATCCTAAAGAGGTGTAGAAGAAACCTCCTAAAGATTTATTAAGCTCAATTTTGATGGAGCTACGAAAGCATGATTAGAAGGTGGGGAAGGGGTCTTTAGAGATAATGATGGTCAACCTCTGTTAATTTTTTCAGACCCCTTTGGACTGAATACAAAAAATAGCGCAGAATGAATGGATCTCTTATGAGGAATAGGACTGGCTAAGGAAAACAGATGGTGAAAACTTCAAGAGGAAAGGGACTCAATGCTAATTATTGAAGCAATCAAAAAGGGGCAGTGCCATGACTAGCAAATAAACAATATCATTCAGGAAATCAAAATGGAGACTACGAATTCGGAGATCTCATACCTGTTAGTTGATTTGTTCCAAACAGATACTCGTGTTAATTCTTTTGCTATTTCTTGGTTATGTACCACTATCTATGTAAAATTAATAAAATTTAATGATGTATTTGACGCAAAACATATTTATTAAGGAAAGTCAAAATGTATTTATTAAGGCACAATAGACTTTAGGATTATTTGTAACACAATGAATGCACTTGCAATAGGCCATAGCATGAAATTGTATAGCCATTTGAATGATGTGAGACCATCCTTGTTATTGATACCTTTGATGGGCTAGTTATGGTGCCACTTGCTCTACTATTTTTAGTCATTCAATTAGAGAGTCAGTTACAGTTAGTCAAACTAAATTGATGACTTAGTTATGGAAGACCTCACCTTGAAGTTATCATCAGTGCTAACTTCAAGGTGACACAATTGAACTACTCAATAATATGTCCATTTGACTGTATGAGGTGTAATGATGACCCCAAAGTTGTGAGAGGCGATCATCATAAAGTGAGTTTTATTTAATCACAAGTACTGATACACAACGTAAGTTGTTGGATGAAATAAAAAATTACAGGTTGCTAGAATTTATTACAGCTGTCATTTGTTTTGCAGGTTACGAGTATTTTTAAGTGCTAAAGTCAGTACTTATCTCTCTTCTACTATTCTCCTAAATTTCTTTGAATTAATCTTTCTGCTTACATGGTGCTTTAAAGCTGTTATTGTGTCTGCACACTTGCTGGAATTTACAAATTAACAAGTCTGATTTACAGACAGCAGCATTGATCGGCATTTAAAATATTGTCTGTAGATTGTACTTAACGTATGCAGACTTGTTGCCATGCGAGTTTAACAATACCAAACATATAATGTGGACAAGAAATACAGTATCAGATCTAGCAGCTAAATGGGGAGTGAAAAAGTTGGGCAAGATGGTTAGCATTCATCTTTTTCCGTCCATGGCATTGCAACTAATATCAAAAGAATGTGCCAAAGCAGAAGATGTTGCTCTTCATTAAAAAATTTAAAACTCGGGATCAAAAAGAGTAAAGACTTGCATGGATTAAAAAGAGGAAAGGCTTACGTCGATAAAAAATTCTGTGTCCTCTGTAGTGCCTTTTAATGTTTGAGTCAAAGAGAGGAGAATGATTTTTTTTTAAAAAGAGTGTAATGGAAAAATGATGAAAGACACTAGCTTTTATTTTTCAACATTCTTGCAATTGGAATATGCTTGGAGCTAAAGAAGTGATATTTCCCTATAGGTGGAACAGCAAATGCTTTAATTTGATCTTTGAAATTCATGTCATTTTTATTTTCCCAGTTTGGTTGGTTAACACCAACTGCAAGTTGGCATCTCAGCCAACAATTTTCCCTTAACCCTAGGTACCTTTAGCAAACAGAAAAAATTAGGCCATTGTTATTCAATTGAATTTTCCATTAATCTTTAATTTTCATTGTTGAGCCATAGGTTCCATTTTAGCAATTGCATTGAGAGGGACAAACTCCTAACAAATTATGACAAGGAGTACTTAGAGTTCCTTCGGGAAATTAACAAATTCCCTTCAAATAGTTATTGCACACATTGAGAATGTATCTTGTGATACTTGAAAATTTGTCCTTATGAGTGCATGGGTATTGCTGGTTGTAAATTTTATGTACTCATAATGCAAATTCAAGGATGTTCTAAGAGTTAGACAAGTATTTTATATAGACAGGGAAAATAAAACAAGCACTATTGACTTAAAATAAAGACTAACCTCAAGGTGAATCAGCCAACTATTTGATCCTGAACCAAAACCTCGATCTAGATGGTAACCCGGTGGTGATCCATCTAAGCAAACTACACAGTGAAAAGAAAACAATCAATAAGAACTTGTGCATTTCATTTTCCTATAACAGCAAGCAATGTGAGATAAGTGAATAACATATAAAGACCATTCAAAATCTCTGGTTAATATCTGGCTCCTAAGAAAAAAGAGCCTCATCAACTAAGCAAGTAAATATAAGAAACAAAAGCACCCTATTGCAAAATAAGGCAGCAATAAATTGCTATAATTTTGTATCCTCCAAAAAAAACGTTGCCTTTCATATTAAGAATGGGATTACTCCATCATTTGTAAGGTCGATTTCTGAACCCTATCAATACACTACCAATATTTCTGCATCGCAATGATTTATATCATTTTTTAAGATATTCCTAATTACCAAGCACAACATAATGCCATCAATTACACGATAATTGTGTCTACAACGAAGGTTCCAACAACATAAAAAATAACATGTCACTTATTGAAGATTCTAAAAGGCTGCAACTTGAACTCATGGCCTACTCGGGCAGGAATACCATATAAAGACCATTCAAAAACTTTGGTTAATTGAAATATCCCTTTCTCAAAATTAACAAGTCGAAGACCCTTAGCCCATTCATTATTTACCGATGGCTAAGGGATAGAAATAAAAGGGAAACTAATCCTAATAATTTTATTATAACCACTTTAATATTTTATTAGTGATAAAATAACAAAAGAAAAAGTCACTTTATTTTTATTTTCCCCTAAGTGAGAAAATGCTGACCCATATAAGGGAAATAAAGCAAGGGGATAAAAATATAAAATGCAATAACGAAGTGGAGCAAGTTGATTGGGGCTGTTGGGTGTGCTCATGATGCCAATTGAAGTTATGAAAGGAGGTCGTCACACTCTGGATTGAAGGTATCATTTTTGCATATATGTTCACATCTGAAATTTGGTTGAGCTATTTACTTTCCATTTTTACTTCAAAGGACAAAAACCCTTTGATGTGTTGCATTAGAGAACGAAAACCCTCTATTACCAAGGATGAAGAACGAAAACTCTTCATCCTTTGTGAGAGGAAACTCTATTTAAGGGTTTCCATTGAGTTTCAAGGACAATTTCATGAATTTCCAGCAGTGATTGAAGGCCTTAATATTGCATAGATTTCTTTTATATCCAGTTAGGGTTTGAAGAAGAAGTGTTGTAGGCTGATTTTCTGGCATTAGCATTTCCAACCAGTTTTCTAGAGGTTAGCGATGCCGCTTGTGGGAGGAGTTCTGAGCACATTCTAGGGCACAGTTGTTCCAGATTTGATTTCTAATCTGCATTGCCATATTTTTAAAAGTCATTTCCGGCTTGTTTGCATCTGATTTGGGAATTGGAAAAAAGAATTCCAACCATGTATGTAAGTTGATTTCTGCAGACTTTAAATTAAAAAATACAGCTCTTCTTCTCGGGTAAAACATTTATATTTTCATTGTTCATGCCTTCATAATAAATTCTATGATCAGTTTTGGTAAAGATTGGAGTGATTTTAAATCAGTTTGAAGTATCAATCATCCTCTAGATCAAGTCGCACTTTTCTAGGAGAAATTCAGATCTGCATTGTTTTTCATCAAATATATATCTATCAGTTGTTATAAATCAGATTTGCAGGATTTCCGTCTTGGGGTTAGAAATTATCCCATTTGGCAACATTACATCTAATATGAGACACCTAAGATAAAAGAACCTGGTACATTTCTAAGCAAATGGGAATCTCCATCCTATCAAGGCACCCTTCATATCAAACAGTCTATTTGAAGCATTAAGTTGCCATAGTTTCGTATGTCCTGTTTTGCCACAGTACAAGAAATTGTTATTTATGTTGTCAAAGCAATTGTGTGTACAGAAGCAGATACTTCATCTTCTATCGATAGCCTTGCTAGATGCCTCAGGTGATACACATGAATGTCACAATTATTTGATCATTCATGAAGACAATTAGTTCTAAATGCCATGTCAAAACACTACCATTATAGTTATCTGCCAACATTGCAATGTTTTATTGGAGCTCAATTTTCCCTACGAAGTACGTCCACAAACCCTGCACTTTTCACATAGTTCAACAACTTTAGATTCCCAACTAGCTTAGTTGCCCCCATTACAGCATAGAGAGCCATGTTTTAGGATTCAGATTGTTTTGAGTGAGCTCCAAGAAAAACTATGCTCAAATCCTCATAAAGATCTTCTCAACTAGGTAAAGCATCTTGAACTCATGGTTTTTTTGTACAGGTCAATCAATTGTGATTCCCAATGGACCCCAGTCTCATGTTGAGGTTCAAACCTATGGCTCCCACATTAACCTATCAATACCCTGTTGAATAAGCTTCGACAAGCTAGGACTCAAAACCAAAAGTTCAAATAATCCTCACATTTGACCTACTTGAACATAAGTGTTGCCCCTAGAATCACTAATTAAAATTTCATGCTATGGTTGAATAGATTCTAACTAGACACTTAAATATCGTTTCACTTAAAAAAAAATAAATGTCATTTTTCAAAGTAGCGTCTAGATGTTCTACACACTACCACGTCATCCAAAGAGTGAAAATGGGTAAGGAGAGTTCGCTCTTGTGACCTACTCGAATCTGATTAAACTTATGCACTTTTTATAATACCAAAGCCCTAATCTACAATTCACAGCTAGCAATAGTGGTCTTTTAACATCAGGGTTGTCAATCATTTAGGGTGTCGACACCACTTATCAACAAGGCTTGGGTCATTGTACAACAACTCGCCCTCCACATGTCAAACCATAATGAACATATTCTTACCCCAAATGCAAAACCATCATGTTGCCAAATAAAATTGCAAAGTAGTAGAAATTATACAAAAATAATTAAGTGCAGATCTGAATTTCTATGGGAAAATACGACTTGCCTATGGGTGTAAAATAGTCTCAAAACAGCTTCAAAAATTATGAAATTAAACTTGTAGCTAGCCCTTGAATTATCAAATTTAGGGTGAAAATACTTAAATTTTTGCAAAATATTGAAAATCTGATTTTTCGATTGCAGAAAAACAACTGAAACTGTCATGAAATTCATAACTCGGAAAATACCCAACAATTTTTGACAAATGATAGCTCAAATTGACAGATAAAATCCTCAAGTTTTCCAATGATACCAAAATCAGAATTTTCCTATAGGTGGAAGGCACCCAAAATATCACTAGAAAATATAGAAATGTGTAGATGAACCCCTAGTTAATACCCATAAATCAACAACCATACGCTCCCTCTTGGAAAGCCCGCAAACACTATAAGCTTCATCAAATCTATTTGAAAACACAAATAAATCCTTGATCTTCAAGGGAAACCCGTTAATGGAGAATCCTCTCACAAGAAAGAAGAGTTTTCGTTCCTCTTTCTTAACCCTAATCCTCAAGATGGTTTTCCCTCTAGAGCTAATTCAAAAGGGTTTTCGTCCTTAGGAGTTTATTTGCAAAGCTTACAAAGCTCAGAAAAAATTCAGAATTTTTATAAAATAAAAGAGATGCTTTACAAAGCCAAGCACACTTACTTTTATAAGAAATCTTGGCTTAGTAGTCACCCACAACCACCAATCAAATGCCTTTTCCCACATTTAATTCTTTTTTGGCATTTATTTCTTCCTCAACATGGGATCACATTTTTCCCCTAGGGAAAAATAAAACATAAAGTGGGCGCCTATCGGGGATTTTCTATTTCCTCTTTTTCTGAATTTCACTTTATCTATATCTCGGTCATTTTATTTTTCTTAACATCTATAATAAATTAATATAAGTGCTTTTTTATTTCTTTTTTTTATGCACTTTATAATAATTTATTAAGACTATAATTTCCCTTTTATAACACCCCCTTAGCCGTCGGGTAACAAAATTGGGCTAAGGGTCTTCGATAAGAACTGGGAAGGGGACATTACAATCCTTCCCTTCCCCAAATTGCTTGCCCTCAAGCAATTGCAACTCTTACACCCAAGTGCCATATGCAACAGATAAACATGTTGTATGCTCCACAAGTCTTGATCCTATACCTGTTAAATGAGAGAGCTCTTGCCAAAATATATAGCTCTCCTTGATGCTCATATGACATGAACTTGGATCAATGGTTCAACTTCTTTGTCCATATGCTTGTAAACTTGAAGGAAGAATGGGGCATCCACATACCTTAATGTACTTGCCTTCTTATCCATGCTTTATCCTTGAGGAAAATAAATCATAATATGCAAACAATAAATAAGATACATATTACCTCATTTTGGATGGTTATCATACCTTGCTGAATGTCATCGAGATTCTTCATTTCCTCTTGTTTTCATGAATCTTGCTTCTTCGGTTGTGTATCAAATCCCATCATTCAAGTGTCCACAATTTGTTGAATTTCCTCTGATACAACTTTACAAGCAATGCCAAAGATGTGGGGAGATTGACATACCTCTGATTCCACACCATCCTCATTCTTATCTCCTCATGTTACTGTTGTTCCGGAAAAATGCCAACTGAATACTAACATCCATCTTTGGAATTTGGGCTTTAGCCATGAAAATATCTCTTCCCCATACTTGTAGATTTGAATTTTCTTCCTCATGGGGGTATACTCCATGATTTCATTTCCTATTACTTCAAAATCATGCATGCAATTATTAGAAGGCAAAGAAACATTTTCAATTAATTGAAGCATTTTTACCTTGCTCATCCTTGCAATCTTGCACATCAAACATTTCATAGGAACCTTTGGGTGAAATCTTCAAGGGTCCAAGCAATGGATTCGACCCCTTGGGTGAATTTAACAAATGATGCCAATACTTATGTGCTTAGTCCATCCAAATATCTAAAGATGAGCATGAGGGCATCATCATGACACATCTTGATTCTGATGCAAATATGTCTCAAATTCCTCAACCAAGATCTAGCAAATATTTCATTAGTACCAATTCTCAAAAAAAAGAACTGTAGGTCAGCTTCATATTGAATCTTTCTAACAAGTTTGCTTTCAGATCTGAAATTTCTCTTTCCTTCACAGGCTAGGAGATGTACTGCTCTGATAGTACTGTAATGTCCCCAAATGAACATTTCTTCAACCCTCAATGGATTTCTTCACAATCCCAAATAAAATTGCAAGTAGTAGAAATTATACATATGATCAAATAATTAAGTGCAGATGATGAATTTCTATGGGAAAATGCTGACTTGCCTATGGGTGTAAAATAGCCTCAAAACACCTTTCAAAAAATATGAAATTAACTTGTTTGTAGCTAGCCCTTGAATTATCAAATCTAATCATTGAAAATACTTATATTTTTGCAAGTAATACTGAAAATGTGATTTTTAATTGCAGAAAAACAACCATAAACTTCATAAATTCATAACTCAGAAAATACCCAACATTTTTTGACAAATGATAGCTCAAATTGAAGATAAAATCACAAGGATTTTTACCAATGATACCAAAATTGTGCTTCAGAATTTTCCGATGGGTGGAAGGCACTCAAAACAGACTCGAGAAATATGGAAATGTGTAGATGAAACCCTAGTTGTACCTGAAATCAACAACCTTCTCCATTCACCCCTTTTGAAAGCCCTCAAACACTGCTGGAAAACACAAATATAAGCTTGATCTTGCAATTGAAAACACAAATTTTTCCTTTTGATCTTCAATGGAAACCCTTGAATGGAGAATCCTTTCACAAGAAAGAAGAGTTTTCGTTCCTCTTTCTCTAATCCTCAAGAGGGTTTTTGTCCTCTAGAGCTAACTCAAAAGGGTTTTCGTCCTTAGGAGTTTATTTGCAAAGCTTACAAAGCTCAAACAAAATTCAGAATTTTATAAAATAAAAGAGAAGCTTTACAAAGCCAAGATGCTTGCTTTTATAAGCAATCTTGGCTTAGTAGCCACCCACAACCACCAATCAAATGCCTTTTCCCACATTTAATTCTTTTTTGGCATTTATTTCTTCCTCAACATGGGTCGCATTTTTCCCTAGGGGAAATAAAACATAAAGTGACATTTTCTTTTTCTTTTTCAAATTTCACTTTATCTTTTCTCTTTTATTTTTATTAAGTCTATAATAAATTAATATAAGTGATTTTTATAATATTTCTTTTTTTTATGCACTTTATAATAATTTATTAAGACTATAGTTTCCCTTTTTAACACCCCTTAGCCGTCGGGAAACAAAATTGGGCTAAGGGTCTTCGACTGGGAAGGGAATATAGGGCAGGGTGGGATTTAGTGTGTCATCCTATATGGAATTGGAGGGAGTAGGACTCTTGTGTTTCAAAATTGCCTTGCTTTCAAGGCCACAGATTGAGAAAGAAGGGAATCTTTGTTTCAGGTGATTTGTGGGAATCCGCGTCTTGGTCATGGAAGGATTGCTTTTTCTTAGGAGTATGGTCTCCTTACTACTGATTGTCTCCCGATCTTGGAGTTGAGAGGTCTTATTTCTGAACTAGAGTTATTTAAAATGAATATTAAGATGCTTGGTGTGTTATGGAGAGATTTGAGGTTGTACTTTGGTCATCTACTTCTTCAATATAACTCTCATCATATATATTCGACGGTGCATCAGAGACACCCATTATCCCTAGTCCTTAAAGCTCATTGGCTCTCTATGGACCTAGAGGATAGATGGGTTCATCATCTTTATATTGTTTAATCATTTCAGCTTTCCTATAAGATGAGAGTGTTTGCATGGTTGGATGTTTACTAGGGGGTTCCTTCCAAGGCCATGTTGGCCAAGAGTGGACTCTCTAATCGCCTTTCCTTGTTTTTCAACCATTTGAAGCTTATCTTTTGGGAGTCAATTTTCTATGGAATGTTGGAGGTACGTTGTGGATTAGTGTTCAATGTTTCTTTAGAGCATGCTTCACTGGTGCTCTTCTTTGTTTGGAGATTGTTGCTCTCAGGTCCATCTAGTGTTTGTTGGGATCTGACACTACTTGAGGATCACAACCTTATATGTTCTTTGGAAAATAAGATGCAAGAATGTCTTTGTTTACGAGGACAACTCTCTGTTTTCCTTTTGTTCTATGTGGAGGGACAAGTTTCACCATCAATGCTTTGCTAAAGGAACCCTTGTGGCTATAAAGACGAGGTTATGATTCTCATTGTATATACCCACGCTTTCTTTATACAACCCTCTATAAATACTCTTGTGTAATATATATGATGTATCTGTAGACACCCCCAAAAAACCCCTATGCATCGTAATCATTCAAACTATTATTAAATCATTGTTCTTTTCTAGCATTAATATAATTAATTTAATTCTATTAGCACCTTATCACCCCCCTTAGCTAATTTTATTAGCTAATTTAATATCAAAATAAATAAATAAATCCACATTTATCCACTTGCATATTTAAATAATCCTCATATCCTATCCACCAACTTAACTCAAGTCAACTCAAGTCATGACTACAACTAAAAATCATTATTATAAACAAGACGATGTGTTCAAACTGACTCAATTCATGTATTTTAGTTAACTAAAGCTATCTCCCAAGTCATGTCAATCCAAATTCAATCCACCTTCTTCCAAAAGCCAACTATTCACGACACTTTTTGGGTGAATAAAAAATAGATATTGAATTATTAATTAAAAACATATGCAACCCCTTGCCAACTCAACATTGAATCATCCATGCAGTCTTAGAACAATAGTCTAACTCTCCAATCAAATCTGGAAACTGAACTAAACAACGCAGTCTTGTTTAGTTATCTCCAATCAAACTCAATCTGAACTTAGCTTGAAGATTCACTTTCTTTAGCTATAAATCAATGACCATCCCTTCCAACAAATCATCCACCAAATCTTAAGAGAGTTTATGCTGCCATTTTGTGTATTCATTTGGTGAATCAAAGCATTCCTCATACTGTTTTGCTGCTCAAATCACATCAACTCTATCAATTTACATGCTCCTGACTTAGCTAGCTTCCATTCGAAGTACTTGGAGCATCTACAATCCACCATAGTTCAAAAATAAAACAGATCCAACAAAGAGCATCACTTAACCCTACTTTTTCAGCTGATCTGATAGGAGGTGGATTTGAGATCTATTTTGTATTTATTTTCCTCTTGGTTTGTGATTTTCCATAGTCTACATTCTGGCATGCCCGGTGGGACACCCACGCTTATTTTATCGTTTTTAGATTGTTTTTCACTAATCTAACCCTTTCTTGGTTTTGTTGGTGTTGTTTAAGACTCATTGTTCAATTTTTAGGGTTTTAGGTGCAACAAAAATGATAAAATTGAAAAACAAACTCCTATGCAAGTCACCCACTTGAAAAAAACTGTCATTATTGGCCGTATATCTTCAAAACTTTCTATCTACAGGTTATATGTGCTAGTGTAGCACGTAATTTACGCTAGCGTATCACTACACGCGCTAGCGTATCACTCAAAACACCACCATAATGCTCATGATGCAAGTCGCCTAGGGCTAGATAGAAAGATAGAAGCTCCACATACCTTAAGATATTCAATGATTCCAAATATCCTTGCTTGAGGGTTTTCGTCCCCAAGACAAGTTCCACCATAAAGGGTTTTCGTCCTTGAAGGGATCTCAAACAAGGGTTTCGTCCTTGATGAGAGAGATAGGAAAGGTACAACCTTTACCAAGAAGAAATAATACGCTTCAACATATCATAATAATGGCCAAGCATCCTCCTTTTATAACATAAGGGGTGCTACATCATAACATATGGACGACCTTATACTATTAAAGTCTATTTCTAATTTGAGCATATATGCTCACCAACCACTAATTAACTAAGTAATTTATTTCATCTATTGGAGCGCTAGGAATCCAATAGGAATACAATATAAAATAGTGCAATATTTCCTAAAACTAATCCATATATCTTCAGACAACTTTCCTCTAGCTCCAAATCCTTAGTCCCACGAGGAAGGATGGGATAAGGTCTTCCATAGCAACTAGCTTGGAAAAAGGGGACATTACATACAATTACTACAAAATAGGAAGAGCTCAAAAAGAATTCAATCAATCAAGATAATATCAATAGGCAAGATCAATTATCGGATAATGTTGTAGAAGAAGATGAGGAAGATGAAGATGACAATGACAATATTTTATCAATCCTTGATTCACGGGTGTCTCAACACCCTTTTTTTGTTGTTAATAACCATAAGGCTATACGACTCACTTGCCCTTATATATCTTTTGATGAAAATATTACGACTCGCTGGATTATGATGGTATTATTGGTTAGCTTTACTTACTAGTTGCTTATGTTTGGATATGATTTTTTTTTAAAGATATGCACACGGTTAGATACCTAACTGATATAGTGCTGGTTAAGGATCTCAATTAAAAGATGCCTTAGACCATGCAGCCCACAGAATTTTGAAAGACAAGATCCTACCTAAATAAGATAACCATGTAGCTTGAACGAAGCACTAAAGGCTTCTTCTATTAACAAGGAAAAGATTACAAACTTGGGCACAATGCTTTGCAATCTCATTATAGCCTTAGAATGAAGACTTTCCAGAAATTCCCTGAAAGGAATTCAAACTCCTAGGACCTAGCCTTAAGCTCGCAAACTTGCAAGACTTCTACAAAACCAGGCTCCCTGAACAATCGAACTTTACAACGAAACCTTAAGCTACTCAACTTCGCTTTTATAGGCACTTACTTCTCAATTCACTATTCTAGCTCAATTGATCTCTCCCCAAGATGCTTTACACATCCATCGCTCCCTCTATTTACATAAAATGGCGGGAGAAGTAAAGATGCATTTGTAAATAAAAATACCTTTGCAAAGCCTCCTCGATCAAATCACTATCAATGCATTCCATCCGGTTAGCAGGTAATCACTCATGGGAAAGTTTTCGTCCAATCAAAACATACCAGGTCAATCGGTTGTAGAGTTGCAAAGAAAACTGATCATGATCCACGTGTTTAGGCTACAATTGTGTCGAACACAAGAACACAAGATCCACAAAGGTGCAAAAGTGCATAACATTTGCATGCCACAAAACTCCATAATGTGTGAAAGCTTAGTTTTTGCACATTCCCCATGCAAAAGCTCCCATAACACAACTCTATAGCTTGCACAAAACGAAAACTCTTCATGCCTCACCTTCTTTATTGCAAGTAATGAATTGCACAAGGTAGCAGAAAACTACACAAAACTGCACAAGCTTTTATTCTTTTAGCTCTAACTCTTTTTGGTGATGCAAGATTGTAAGTGAACCCATATGCTCCTGAATCGGAAGTGGAAGGCAAAAGCATTAATTAAGTATACCTAACTTCACCTAACTCTTCTCACAAATATGTGAGATTCTCACAAATATGTGAGAGGGTAACTACCACATTAATTGTGCATATCAACAACATTGTGCGCATACTACATTCACCCAAATAATACAATCACCTAGGGCGGGCTTCACATCAAGTGTGAATATGACACTCACCAACAATTTTATGCTATCTTTTATAATTAGTTGTAGGCACTTTTCATATGTCTATCATAAGATGTGATGATTATTATGTATTATGAAGTTTATTTGCCTTTATCTTGCTAAGTAGTGATTGCAACAATATTAATATATTGTGACTATGCTAGGGTACACACTTCATCTTCACATCACATGCATGTAGACAAAGGCTTTACTTCACTATTTTTCATATATGCTAATGATGAAATTGTATTGTTTTTAACACATTTTGTGTTCATGATTGTGGCTTCACAATGGGCTGGAAGCAAATCCGATGTTTGCTCAGAGGCAATATGCGGCATCTCGTTGCTCCAATGCATGTTATTCTTACAGGGATTATTCTTTATGTTACTGTGGTTTCATCTAATATAGTGCTTCATATTTCTGATATGTGTTCTCTATGGTTTAAGACTTAAGTATACCTTATCTGCTTGGTGTATTCTCATGTGCCTAATGTGTTTTCAAGTGCTTGGTGTGTTCTCATGTGCACGCTGTCTTTTCATGTGCTTGGCATGTCTTCGGCTACCTAGTGTGTTTTATTTGCTTGACACAACTACTACTTCATGTGCTTCTCTATGTCTGCGATACATATTCTATATATATTTATGCTTTCTATATATTGGATATGTTGACTGTAGTAATTGTTATGTTTTTTATATTCAGGCTTGAAGTGACTACTTTGTGTCTTGTCATAAATTTGACACATCTTTCATCATGACTGATGTGTCTCTGACTCTCCACTGTGTTTGATGGGCTTACCATGTGTCCAATATGACTTTACAGTCTTATGTGCTAAGTACAAGCTCAATGTGACTCCAATGCCTAAATATTGTGCTTCGTGCCTTGTCATATAGTTGGCATGTCTTCTTTCGTGATTGTCTTATGTACTTGTCACATTTTATGCTGCCACTATCCATATGACGCACAGTGCATGCATAGGTTGCCATGATTCCTATCATACATTCATTGGGTGGAAAAGCTTATATTCATGCTTTATGCTACTATATCTTATGCTAATGATCTTACATTGCTTATATCACAAGACCTAATGGGGCAACTTATTTGTAACCTACAAGTTACCAAGGTTATATCTTTCTATGTTACAAACCAATGATTTCATATTTTATCTTACACATGTTGCGTATAACCTTTCTTTTGAGATGTGAGTTTCAGGCATTCATCCCAAATCTCAAAAGGGGAGCATATATTTTATTCCATCAATGATCTATGTGCACCCATGCACTCTCACCTTGTGCGCCTTCAACTTGTGCATCTTTGCACAAGCCTGTGCTTCAAGCTCCTATGTGTAGCCCTTTTGTGCCCCATGCACCCTGCACGGCGCATGGAATCATGTCACTCAACTTCAAAGACCTCCATGCTTCAAGCTCTTACGTGAAGCACTTTGAGCTCTGCACACCGTAAGGAATCATGTTGCTCGACTTTAAAAACTCTTGCACTCCAAGCTCTTATGTGCAGCCCTTGCGCCTTGCACACTCTGCACAACACAAGGAACCATGCCGCTCAACTTTGGGACTACCACTCACAGATGTGTGCTTTGCCAAAACACATTACTATGCATAGTGTCGCATCCAGACATACCACAACTCAATGCCCAGGCAAGACCTTCAACAACACACTAACCACGTGGATACTTTGCATCGTGCAATGCCATGGCAAGTGGCAGCTCCAAGGTGCACATTATATATGCACATATGACAAATTCCTACGCACAGTTGGCAACCGACATTGTGCAACAATCGGAAGGCTAAGAGTCGCAAATGGAATACCAAGCAATTCAACTTCCATAATGGTTCTTTCCTTCACAGCTTATGTATATATGTACACGTTTGTAGCCTTGGATAGGAAGTAGATAGGTAGAAGATAAACAGCCATACTTCTTTCTCAAGAGTAAGCCATGTAAAGAACGCATGGATAAATAATACAATTATTACTCTAGTTTTATATCTCTCCCCTTTGTTTCACTCAATACTAAAGATTCTCCATACGCATACAACACATCTAGATCCTCATCTACAGTGTTGTCCCCAAAACGCTCTGGGATCTAGATCATTGGTATTAAAGCAGTTTCTATTGCACGTCCCATCAAACGCAATCGAAGTATCTTAGCCACAACGTCAAACCACAAGAACTATCAGACTACCTCCCGGGTCATTTCAACAAAGTTCAAATGGAAAAACCAACCCAAGAAGAGATTCACACAATGATCAAGAATGAAATTGCAAAGGCACTCATAGAACAACAGAATTTTCCATTCATCCAATTTGCAAAACTCATTGAACGGGCGGTTTCATCAACTTCATCATCAACAAAAGCTTTTGGTGGTCGACTCCCCCTAGGTTTCATGTGAATCTAGACATTCTTGTATTTGAAGAAAAAATAAATGCAAGCACAATAGACAACTGGTTAGATCAATTAGATCCCTACTTTTCTATGAATTAATTTTTAGATGAAGAAATGATCAAGATCGCACTTTTGAAGGTTTCTTCACCCATCAAGAAGTGGTGGCAAGCGCACACCCTTGGGTAAGGAAACTTGACAATCAAGAGATCTGATCCAACCAAGGATACATTCCTAGAAACCTTCAAGGATGAATATTATCCTGGAAAAGTTTGTAAAGACTGCTATATCCAGTGGCAACTACTCTAGCAAGGACGCGCCCAATCTATCCAAGCCTACACCAATGCCTTTTGTGACCTCTATGCAAAGTTGGGTTCCTTCAAGTCTAAGGAGTGTAAATTTCTCAAGTACCACAACAAACTATGACCATTCCTTCAATCCAAATTGACGATGGCACAGGTCAAGATGTTAGCCGAACCCTATCGCTATGTGTGACTGTTGAGGAAGAGTCAACGATGAGGAGCAAGTCAGACACATTATTTGCGCCAATGAAGACCCCTGCTTCAGACAAGAGCCAAGACTCCTACATGCAACCCTTTATGCCATGTGCACTCTATGCAACGCAAGGAACTATGCCATTCAACTCCAGCGACTACATCTCGTGGACATGCACCAGCATGCTTTCAATGAAACACATTACTTTGCACGCCATCATGCCCAGACATATTGCAATTCAACATCTACGTAGGATGTGGAGCATGAGCCCAAGAAAGTAGGGAAATATGATCCGCCAAATTGTGGAGGGGAATCTGTGGTTGAAGCCCAATTTATGAGTGACAATGAGAGTACTCAGCTTGTTGGAATTTTCAAAATAGCAGCTCATAAGAGTCAAGTTGAGGGTGTTCATGGCTTTGGCAAGAACCACGAAGAGGCTACATGCATGCGCCAACAAAACATGGATGAAGTCAAAGTAGGAAGAGCTTCACTAGTTGAATATGAAAAGATCTCAACCAAGCTTCATTCGGCAAAAGAAGAGGAACAAGTTGAGGACAACCCAAGTGTAATATCCCTTTCTAGGGTTGAAACACACAAACAAGAAAATCACACAAACCCCAAATTGAATGCAATCTGATTTTTATAACAGAAGGTCCAATATTGCTTGAAACCCTAGCAGCGAACTGAAATTTGCATGTTAAGGCATCAAACACCCATCTAAACAAACTGAAAATAGGTGCACAAATTCTTCTCCAATATTATATATCAAATAATGGAATAAAATACCAAGCCAAAAACATGTGCCAAATTATGAAATTATACCCAACTGCAATTAAATAAATGATAGTAGAAGTACAATCCACAAAAATGAGCTAAAAGTGAAGGTCTCCAAACCCCAATAAATGCCAAATGATGTGAAAATGACTCAGCCTTATAAGTTATAGAGAGACCTGAATATCAACTAATATTGCCAAATTTTGTGCCCTAAAAGGCACACCAAACATACACCCACACCCAAATCGCCACCCTAGGAGAAATGCTCGAAACAAGGTGCAATGAAACCCCTTGAAATGACTTCTGACTTCTCCTCGATGCCCTAGCTGCCAAACCAACAAGATAGTCTTCAGTACAAGTCCTTCAACACCACCCAAATTGGAGAGTTTTCATTCTCCAACCTATGCCATACAAGGAAGGGTTCCGTCCTCCTTGCTTGCCACACTAATGGATTTTCGCCCTCTTAATGGAGTTGGAATAGAACAAGCAGCTCTAGAACCAAGTAGATAAAAGTATATAAGCCAAAGAGATGCCCAAAATGAGCCTTTACAACTCCCTTACATAACCTTATGGTGGCGCCAAAGAGTCCTTAAGGAAAGATTTCCCGCAAGACCGACCTCAATAAAAAGGTTGCTTTCATCTTTTAACTTGTCTCTTTGGGAGCTCTCCAACATAGCCGACTTGCTTTATTGGCCAAAATACAAAGATAAAATATAATTATTAATTAAATAGAGTCTACAATGTGTTCCAAGGGCTTCCCTTGTTCATCTTCTTCTAGCCCGTGGGAAGAAGAATGGGCAAGAAGCCTTCAACTTTGATCAATTCGAAGAAAGGGGCATTACACCCTACTTCATTTCATGCAATTGTGGTCAATGATAATCACATTTAACAGTTTTTTGGTCTCCTCCTATGTCGCTGCCATACTTGTGTCATCATGGGCAGCATGTTGAACAAGAATGAGCCTATGTCAAGTTTGATGCTTCATAGTACAATTTGTGGTCATCATGGACATCATAGACTTCCACAACGGTGATAAATTCTCAAGAACACAAGTGACAAATCAGGCCCTACTTCCTTTGAGCTCCTATTTTTCTGACAGTCCTACCTTTTTTTGCACCTTACTATTCCTAGAGTCCTTCAATTTCGTCACACTTATGGTTAGAAAGCAATTGTGATCGATGAAATCATATGGACTTTATTTTGTACAAGTTTGCCATACTCTCTTGTGCTAGGATGAGATGCTAACAAGATGGCCTCATTATCCCTTGCACCAAGACGGATTGGGAAAGAACTCAAGACTCACCTTAGGCAACTAAAATTTTCAAATGGTAAGTGATGATTTATTCACGCCCTACTATTGTAATGAGGATCCGGATTTTTCTACATGGAGTACCTATTTCTGCACCTTCGTTCCTGCGCCCCAATTTTCACATTTATTTTCCTCACTATGGACCTTGTTTCGTGCAAGCTTGATGGTCACGAGGTTGTGAATACTTTAGCTTTTACAAGTTTGATATATTTCTTGTTGTTATCAAGCTAACAGGAGTGAAGTACTTTCAGAAGAAAGAAAGACATGTGGGAAAGACATAATGACTTCCACAAACCTAAAATTTTCTTTTCAAAACAGTATATTCACGCCCCTAAACAGGTTGTTGAAAAATTTCTACTTGTTCTACCATCAATTACCCTATGTTGTGCAGGATGATCAGGTTCAAATGCACCCTGGATTTTCACACTTATTTTCCTCACCCTAACTTTTTAAAGCTCAAAAAACTTCCGTGAGGATGGTCCATATGTGTTCATAACTACTCCTATTACTTGCAGGCAACATTTACCCCAACCCTAATTTTTACGTGTCAATGGAATCTTTACGCTCAAAATCATGATTCTAGTAGTCATTGATTTGGTACCTCTCAAAGGTCGGGAACTGCTATCCTAACTCTTCTTGGGGGATTCATAGAACTTCTAGATATAAATCATGGATCATTCAATGGGGGGTTGTGACTTCGGAAGGGATTACATTCTCTTCTAGTTTCCTTGATCACATCCATGGTGGGTGATACCTAGTATGCCTTGGACAGAAGGACAAATAAAATGCCTACATGATTGAACAAATCTATCTAAACTCAAGATAGTCCATATCTAATCTAGATGATAGCCTCCAATCCAGGAACCTCCAACCATTTGTCTTAGTCATGTAGGAATTTTGAATTCCTAACATCTGAGAAGTCAGGCTTCATTGGAGGTTATGGGATTGCTCCCATCCTAAGTAGAAGTTATGTTCATGAATTTTGTGTTTAACATATTGAGCGGGATGGTTGGCAATCATCATTGGTGTTCCAATTCATTATAACACACTTAGGCATTTGGGAGGTATGCCCCATTGGAGGTAGTAGCATTGCTTCCTTTGTACAATTTCAAGCTTGTTGTTATAGCTAATTTTTGTACTACTGTTACCTACACATTCCCAGCATATCCCTACTTGCTGTTTCATGCCACCCAAAAGAGGTCAGTCATGCCAAGGGATAGTTTCTACTCATTTGGAGCATTTTCACCAATAATGATTTTGTGCTAACAGCCCCCACAACATGGTATTTTGAGAGACAGTTCAGGAAAGGTTTTCAATATGATAGTTGTAAAACCTTCTTTTCACTTGTTCGTAATAGTATATTTATTGCACACCCTTTCCATGTTGTTGTCACTCCTAGGAGAGTTTCTAGTCATCTATCATCTTGATTTTAAGGAAATGAATGGATACAGCTGTGTTTGTGACAGCATGGTTGGATTTTTTGAGATTCCATCACTTGAATGAAAATCATGAGGAGAATGCAAGCAATGGAAGAGAGCTAGTTTCCACACCTACAAGGCATTAAGAAATGATATTGGGAGCTCTTGTTTCTTTTAATGTGTTTGTTCTTTGTGTAGGCGCAGGAATAAAGAAGAAAGAGCAATTGAATTTGTTATTCACCCTAGCATATGGTGAAGAATATGGGACTGCAGCTGAAGATGAAGATGCCGTAATGGAGGATGGCAAGTTTATGATTGTAAAAGGTTTCATTTTGCAGAGAAATAGAGTCCCTACAATACTTGGATTGGAAGTAAAACAAAAAGGCTTTGAGGAAGGTACATGTCCCAACCTAGGACAGTGGGAGCCTGATTTTGGCAGCTTCTAGCCATTCCCTTTCCATGAGCAGCCAAGGGAATGCCACTACAACAAGGTAACTCTAACTCTAAGTGCATTTTTCTTTACTAATTTTTCAATGTTTTTCTTTAGCGTTTATCTTCATTATAGAAAATTGAAATTCGCTTGGAGGATTAGTTAATGAACCCAAAAATTTGCTGGCATTCGTGAATTTAATCATCTGGATCGAAGTCTCTATTTTCGAGGGCGAAGATTGGGGTATTAAAATAATCGTTGTAGTCTGTGGAGTTTGCAGAGCATGTACATTTGGCAGGATTTATTCTAAAGTGATTTTAGTGGCTCTGGTTTGCAGGTAGTTCTCAGTCCAACACCAACAATAACCAACTCGAACCAGTTGTTTACAAGAAGGACCAAAAACCCTTCTTGTGTTTGGTTGGGGGACTCAAACCCAAACTCGCCCTTCACTTGCAGTGAACTCAGGTAGCACATAGTAGTGCACTAATAAGCCCATCAGTGAAGTCGAGCCGCCACTCATTTGTGAATTGTTCAAGCCTCTCAATTCGAGCGACTCCAAAAGTATGAATACAAGTTAAAAATTATAGTTTGTTTTCTAGGTTTAATAAACTTATAGATTTTAATATTCAGATTTTGATATTTTATAGGCTACATACTATTATTTTTAAGTTTAAGGTTTGGAAACCCTCAGGTTCATAAGTTTTAACTTATGAGATATTTCTATAGTTACTATAGTTAGTTTTTAGGTTAGTATAAAATTTAGTTTTAATTGTTGGAAATAGCTCTACCAAATCTTACATGAAAATAGTTTATAAAAATTGTGGATCATTTATAAATTTAGAGAGTAATTTATTTTCTTTTATTTTAAATATAAGATAATAAACTAATAGTTGATTAAAAAATTAAATTTTTAGTTTAACTTTCACATTACGTAAACATTTTTTTTTTAAAATCATTCATAAGTATATTTCTATTGGCCAAATTTAATCACGAATTTTATCTATATTTTTTTAACAACGAATTTTATACTCCACGAATTCAAATGCGGTGACTAAGACTCTAGGTGTTTGACTTTGGATCAGTTTTGCATGATGCCCAAATTTGTCTTTCCGTGTTTGTTGTTGAGTGAAGCATGCCATCAAGAGTTGGGGAATGAGGTGTTATCTACCTCAAAGTGAGAAAAGATTATGGCAGCCATGAGCCAAACTGCCATCATTGATGCAACTATCATCATTTCTAGCAGCACCCACCTGATTTCAGTTGCATTTGTATTTGGGAATATGGCTCCACCTTAGTTGACAAGGATAAAACAAAGAATGAGGATGCACATTGGGACATGGATTAGCTTTTCAAGATGCTGATTATTCATCAACTTTTTGCTCTATGACTGAGATTACAATAGTTTGAAAGGCTTTTTATACAACTGAGTATGCAAAGGAAGAAGTTGTTACTATTGTTTTTGAAGTTGAAGATGAAGAGGACTTCAATGAAGAAATGGACATCAGATGTTTGAGTTTGTTTGGGAAAAAGCTCCTTCATTTGACAGGCACAGGATCCAGATTATGGGAGCACTACAACATGTTCCTCCACCTTGGTATGATGGCACTTGGGCATGAGAGCTTGCAATTGCTTGAGGGAAAGCAATTTTGGGAGGGGAAGACTTTAATGTCCTCTTTTCCAAGCTAGTTTGTTTTGGAGACTCTGAGCCTATTCCACTTCCTGTGGGCAAGGAGTTGAACAAGGGAAGTGATTGTCATATTTTTCAGTTATTTTCATGAGCATTTGCATTTTTCTTTAATAGTTTTCTACACAAGTTAGGTCGGTTGGGCCAAGAAGGTGAAAAGCCAAAGGTAAAATTAAAAAAGCACGCATCCCTATGAGGTCAGTCATAGTTGAAGACTCCCTAATTGATTTTGGCACCACAAAGGGATATAAAAGAGGGGTTGCTTGGTTCATTTGGGCATCATAAAATTGTCAAAAATATACTTGCATGGTTTTTAGGCTGATTACTCAAATCCTTCCATTTAAGGGCGAAAATCCTTTGGTGCGGCTAACAAGGAGGACAAAACCCTTCCTTGCTTGATTGAAGAACAAAAACTCTTCAATATGTAGTTTCCATGAGCTTCAAATAAAGTAGTAATTGCAGGTTTCAGCTAGGGTTTGATTGGAGAAAAGCTGCTAGGGTTTGATTGTCATTTTCAAGCCCTCTCCTATGGTAGCGACTTGGTTGGAGGAGTTGAGTGCCTTCTAGGGCACATCTTGGCAATTGGAGTTGATATTCATCTTCATAATTTATAAGGCTGATTTCACAATTTTTTGATATTTTTGGGGATTGGAATCTCCATTTCCAGACCTTATTGTGAGTTGCATTTCTGTTGTCGTTTATTTAATTGTCGTTGGGTATAATTTCATAATTTGCACATGTTTTGAAGTACTTTGACTTGGTGCTTATTCCATTGATTGAATACAATACTTAGGAGGTGAATATGGGATGGGTGGGCCTTTCTAGATTAATGTCGAGGTCCTATCATTTAAATGTAGTCCCCAACCCGAAATCAGAATATAGATATAGGGCATTTAGAATGTCGAGGATTTATACACCTATTTTCAGCTCGTTTGAAGGGTGTTTGATGCCCTAAAAGTATAGATTAAGTTCGCTGCTAGGGTTTCATAAATTTTCAGAACTGCTGTTATAAAAATCAGATTACTCTCATTTGGGTTTGTGTTATTTCCCTTTTTTCAATTTCAGCCCTAGAAAGGGACATTACAATCACATACGGTGCCTAACTCCATGCCATTTCTCCACAGAACCAGGTATCTTGTTTTCAATTTTTCAGATTTCAGCAGATTATTATTTAATCAACTCTCCTTGCATGTGTAGAAAAAGAAAGCATCTTTTTGCGTATCCCAAGAGCATTGAATTTTGTTCGAATCTCTAGGTCCACAAAATTTTATATCTAGATTGTGTCTTTTTTCTACTTTGATATGTATGCATACACATACAGACACATCAAAGTGGGACAGTATGTAGACACCTAAAAATGGCCCTTAGGCATTTATTAGTCGGTAAATTGCATGATTTTAGCATATTTGTGTACTTGTTGACTATTGGACCAAATTAGGCATTATTGGTGCATTTGTCAACTTTTGATGACCCCACACCTTCTCCTAGCTCCCTCCAAATGTGCCCTTCTCTCTCCTACCCCTCCCCCTTTAGGCTTTGTGTCCAGAGCTTCCCCGTGATCCGTAAACTTCTACTTTGGAACTCTACGAATCACACAATCATGTTGATCTACTTTCAACTTTGGAAAATGACAGATTTGCTTGAAGATTAGAGCTTTAGTGACTGATTAACTAGTGCTTAGGATAGAATTGTAGAGAAATGCTAAAGAATTCTACACACAACACAAGAATTTTTATCCTGGAAACCCCCCAATGAGGGAAACCAGTCGGGAAGGGCAACTACTCTTTCTTCCCACTTCAATTAATCAAATTTTACAGATTACAATAAGTATGAAAAGAAGCAACAATGTAAACCTTCTCTCCAATTACTTTCTTGCTCTGTTTTCTTACACCTTGCTCCTACAATTCCACTCCAGCACTGAAGAATCTCTGCTCACTTGCTCTCATAGTAATACTTTGCTTCTCAATCTCTCTGGATCTTCGAATGATCAGTTCTCTTGCTCCTTTCATGCATTTATAGGCCTTCCCATGTCCTCCCGTGCACTGGAGGATGTGAAAGGGCATGGAAGGGAAGAGACATAGTCGGGCACTTCAAATTCACGTCCATTCGTGCTCCATTCTTCTTTTCTGTTCAGAAGTGTCAGGACCGCCGCCCTGAGCAGACCGTCGGTTTCAAGACCGTTGTCCTGGCTGGGCGGTGGTTCTGCAACCGCCGCTCTGCACAGAGCGGCGGTTCTGTCCAAAACCTCTGTTTACCTCATTTTCTTCATTTTCTTCAACTCTCCTTCTTAGTGTTGATGGAACTGATGAAGTGGTGTGCTTTTCTAGATCCCTATGGATCATACCTCCCCTACTTAGGAGGCTTTTGGTCCCACAAAATCTTATTTAGGGAGTGTAGAGGAATCAACTCCCTCTCTTGCTCCTCCGAGTACCACTAGGTATTCCTTGGTGTCCTCTCTCATCTAGCCTTCTAAGACTCTAGTGGATCTCTACTTTATTACTCCAGTGCTACATCCTCCTCTGAGTTTCCTCGAGTACAATCCTCTTTGGAAGGAAGCTTCTGTATGTTTCCTTCTTTTTCATGCATAGATGGCTTTAGTAGGTGTGAGCTCTTGCAACTTGCTATCGCATGCATCTACATGAAGTATGGCCTGAAGGTTTCTTTTCCAACCTACTCAAGTATGGTGAAGGTCCCATACTGTAGTGGTTTAGTCCTTCTTGCTTATCTTTGTCTCTTGAGATGGATTGGCCAAATCCTCTCCATGTACGTTGCTGCTATAGTCACCATTGTTCCTTGTATCTCCTCTTCTCCTTGCTTCCCCACAGTCAGGTCCAATGAATCCGTAGGTAGATATGGTGACTGTATAGTGGAAGTTTTTTTTTCTCCTTGAATGAGCAGTTCATGTGGTGGCTTCTTCTGTAAAAAATGACAAGTGTTATCCAACATATCCGTGCTCTCAAGTCCATTTTTCTTTTCTTCCAATGAAAGTAAACAAAACTAATGATTTACCTAAATAAGTCTCAGTGCTTGGTTGGCACTTACCATAGCCTTCTTTGATTTGCTCTGGTGTGCCCAGATGTTAAAATTGACTCTCATCCTTGACCCATCTATACCAGTTCTCCCTCCTTGTGAACACAACATCCCTGGCATACAAGTAAGGACTTCTGAAGACAACATCAAATGCATCAAGTGGAATGATATCAACCTCTAATACATCTATGTATTGGGTATTTATCCCAAACTAAAACTTACACTTTCTTGTAACTTGTATTTCTACACCCCTCTTCACCCATCCCAATGGGTATGGATGTGGATGTTCGTAAGTCTCTAGGCCAAGTTGTTCTACAACCGCATCAGAAATCAAATTTGACTGAGAACTAGAATCTACTAAAGCGTTTACCTTAGTCTTCTTGATTTGGATTCTGATTTGAAAAAGCTTACTCATATCTTCTTCTTCTGCTCCCCTATACATGTTAGTGGCCATGCATCCCAGCATTTCATCTACATCCGAATCATCCTCAATCTCCACCTCTCCTTCTGTTTTCACAGTGGCCATGGATTTCTTGGAATCCTTGGTTTGGTGTTTTGGGTGTAATTCTGGATGCAACTTCCAACATGTGGCGTCAGTATGTCCATTTATATCACAATTCTTACAAAAATTCTTAGGATCTTTACAAGTATGCAAAGCATAGTAGAGGCATGTTTACCTTTCCATTTACCTCTGCTACTTCTCTTCCCTTGTTCTTTCTCCTGCTGTTTTGTTGACTATTCTTCCTTGGGTGATGCTTCTCCTTGCTTCTTCTCATCATCAATGTAGTATGCTTGTATACAAGCTTCATTGAGATCCTTGGGCTTCGTGGAGATTAACTTCCTCCGAAGGTGAGTGTGAAGTCCTCCCAAATACTTGTTCAGAATGTCCTCCTCATCCTCCAAGTCCATATTAAGCAACATGGCTTGTCTCTGAAACTCCATAGTGTAGTCTTGTATGCTTTGACCGCTGCCCTGTCTAAAGTACTGACACTTAATCATCATGTCAGTCTTATGGCCAATAGGATAGAAGTTAGCTCTAAGAAATTCTTTAAAACCTTTCCAACTACTGACAATAGGATGTTTCTTCATTTCACAAGTGGCTAAGTGGGTTTCCCACCAAACTAGAGCATGACCTTCCATCTTGAGACATGCAAAGGTAATCCTTTGGGCCTCAGTGACATTATGCACACTAAAATAGACTTCCAACTATTTTAGCCATTTATCCAATAATTATGCATCTACTTTTCCTTCAAAATTCTTTATTTCCACTTTCATTTCAACTTTAAAAGGTGTATGAGCAGATTTTACCTTTTCACTTACAATTGGCGTCTCTTCTTCACACTCTTCCCATTCTTCCTCTTCGTGGATCTTTTTGATATTGAATTTCTTGGCTAGTACTCAAACCACTGAGTCCATGGAATCTTACTTAACCGAATCCATTTTTTGCATATCTGAAAGCTCTTCTTGTTTCCTATACAATCGACTCTACGGACCAAGTTCTCTTCCTCCATTTGAGCTCGAATTATATGTTTCCAATTATTTGTAGAAATATCTAGATCACAAGGTAAAACTTCTTCACCTTTGGACCTTGTCATTGTCATACAAATCACAAGAAAGAATCAAATACCATAGTCTTGTATAAATAGTCAGCTTTGATACCAAAACAATTCGTAAAATTCTACTTTGGGACTCTATGAATCACATAATTATGTTGTTCTACTTTTAACCTTGGAAAATGAAAGATTTTCTTGAAGATTAGAGCTTTAGTGAATGATTAACTAGTTCTTAGGATAGAATTGTAGAGAAATGCTACAGAATTCTACACACAAAACATGAATTTTTATCCTGGAAACCCCCAATGAGGGAAAACCAGTCAGGAAGGGCAATTGCTCTTTCTTCCCACTTCAATTAGTCAAATTTTACATATTACAATAATTATGAAAAGAAGGAACAATGAAAACCTTCTCTCCAACTAATTTCTTGCTCTTTTTTCTTACACCTTTCTCCTACAATTCCGCTCTAGCATTGAAGAATCTCTGCTCACTTGCTCTCATAGAAATACTTTGCTTCTCGATCTCTCTAGATCTTCGAAAAAAAAAGATTAGTTCCCTTGCTCCTTTCATGCATTTATATGCCTTCCCATGTCCTCCTGTGCACTAGAGGATGTGAAAGGGCATGGAAGGGAAGAGACACAGTCGAGTGCTTCAAATTCACATCCATTCGTGCTCCATTCTTCTTTTATGTTCAGAAGTGTTAGGACCGCCACCCTGAGCAGACCGACAGTTTCATGACCGCCGCCCTGGCTGGGTGGCGGTTCTGTCCAAAACCTCTGTTTACCTCATTTTCTTTAACTCTCCTTCTTGGTGCTGATGGAACTGATGAAGTGGTGTGTTTTTCTAGATCCCTATGGATCGCCCCGACACTTTGAACACTACATGGAGCGTTGGGACACTCTTGGGCATGTTAGTGCGGTCCCTTACATCTCTTTTCCATATGACCTTTCCATCTTTTTTAACCGTTGGATGTCAATTTGGATGCTAATGGGGTCCTGATTTGATTTCAATTTATCTATAAATACACAAGCATTACAGTTCATTTAGGAGAATAGTATTTATTTATCATTCACGAGAATGTATTGAGCAGTTACAAGCATTTTGTAGTAACTCAAGCAATCATTAAAGCGTTTATTGAAGAGCACAAGTTTATGTTAGACATACATTGCACAACACAAGTTTGCATCCTATTGGAACTACTCCAATCATTAGGATTTGTTGTTTTCGATATTGTTATTGTTTAGGGGCTTGAAAAATATCAAGATAGTTTTGCAATTCTCTGGTTTACCACAGGCCCCAAAACAAATTGTGTTTTTTCTTAAGCTTTCGGGTATTGCTGCCCAATTAGGACAAGTAGAAGAAATCTGTTTTGCAGTTGATTGAAGCCAAACAACAGAAAACTGAGTGAGGTTTTTTGAGATCAGGACCAAGCGAATGTGGTCGTCGGGTTGTTTTGGACACATCTACATTTTTGTTTGGAGTTTCCCAATGCTCTATATGCCATCAAGAGAATACAAAATGTTCCTAGGAAACTTCTTTGTTCGTCACCAAATTTCTGGATCAAATCTCTGTCGCTTCTGAATGCACACTTTCACTATCACATGCGTATACCTTGTATTTTAGCTCTCTTCTCTGACTTTGGAAGAACTAACGAGACCTGATTACTGGTTTGCACATGTTATTTAACGTAGTTAATTGTAATTGGGCATTTGAGTCACACTTTAGTGAAAACCCATTTATTCATATTACAGAATGTTTATGGGTGCTAAAAGTAAATAGGTCTGATGCCGACATCCAACTCGAAGAAACAAATCATTAAAAAACCCATGACAGGAATAATTTCAAGACTGGTTTGTACTTGTCGGTGTTAAAAGTAAGTATTACCAGTGCCAACATACAATTTCAAGAACAAAACAGAAAACCCCGAAACAAGAATAAATATAAGACTAATTTACGTTTATGAGTGTTAAAAGTAAGTGAACTACCAATATGAACATCTAATTTAGAGAATCGATAATTAAAAAAATCCATGACAGGAATAATTTTAAGACTAATTTATGAGTACTAAATTTGAAAATTACCATTGTCAGCATCGAATTTAGAGAACATAAAAACAAATGACAGGAACAACTCTGATTGAATAACTCTGCTGCCGATTTATCGTCATGGGCAGCAAAATTAAGTTGTAATAATGCCATTCCAACTTACGGGACAAATAATAATAAGCCTTGACAGCAATAATTCCGAGATTGATTTTAATTGAAGGGCAAACTCACATGCTCCTTTAGAGGCTGCAGTCTCAACGAGAGTCAGATTTACTACAAGAGGAACCTCGAGATGCAGAATGTTATCTCGCTTGTTGGAATCTTCTGTTCTCGAGATTATCACTGTAGCAACTATTGCGAAGAGACCAACCACAGCAAGGCTCCATCCCGTGCAACCCCATTTTATCCTAAGCCCTCTCCAATTCATATCTCTGGGCACTACTCTCCTTTCAGCAAAAAATCAGTATTAACTCGCAGAAAACACAAACCTCTGTAGGAAGATTTATTTCGAACATTCACCTGAAGATGGAAGATTCTGGCATATGGAAGGGCCCCAAAAGAATTATATTTTGCGGTGTACATTTATGGAGAAGTTCTTCACTCCAAAGGTCAATGCAGTTTATTTTATTTATTTTTGGTTAAAAAAAATTGGGGGAAATCTGGGTACGTGCGCATGCCGACGAGCAGGGGCACTCTGTTTCAGCAATTAAAATATTCCGTAACCATACGGCATGTAATATGAAAAATGCAGGTTTTTCTAAATTTTTTTAACTTAAAAATTTCAATAAAAAGAAAATATTTAATTTGTATGGTCAGTTTTTTTATTATTATTGGTAAATTTCGGATTTCGAAAGGGGGTCGCTCATTTTATATAACCAACTTCATTAACACTAGCAATCGCAGGTGAAAAGTGCGATGGAAACACTGAAGGGGAACTCTCAAAGAAGTTAAAATCTATAAAGTGTAATATTGTAGGAGGAAGACCGATGATGAAGAAGGTTTGTGAGGGAGGATAAATGTAAGGCGTTGAAATGTTTGGGAAAAAGGTGATAGAGGTAAAGCATTGTGGAGATATCTCAGAAAGTAGGGTCTAGTGGATGAATACTTATAAGGGGAACATGCATATCTTTTAATCATAAACTTTATATGTGGATATGGGAAATCTACATTCAGGGTACCTAATGTCAATGATTGAATGCACATTTGTGATTTTAGAGTTTCTCTATAATGTTGCAAAGAGCTTCTAAATGCAAGCAAGTTTAAATCACAATACTCAATATGGGATCCATATTGTAAAATGATATCAAACTCATAGGACCCTAATACAAAGACTAATTCATGTTAATCTCAATACCAAATACAAATCCAATATGAAGTATTCACTTTATAGGGGTCTAAAGAGGAGAACAAATCATGAAACATAATAAAATGAAACACTTCGACGAGGCCTCCTTTCCTAAATGATAAGGTCTCTAAAATAATACAGGAGAGCCTCAATAATGACCACTCAATCTAGTGGAATGCAATGTTATGTATTGGTCGTGCGCATGTAAAAAAGAAAGGATTTTCCCATTTTTTATGTGGTTTGGACCAAGCACACACCTTTAAGCACTCTAGACTATAGCTTTCACCCATCACATGTATTTAAAATTTCAAATCTTAACGAATATGCAAAGTGGTGCATTTATCCTCTACCTTAAGTCGATCATGTAACAACCAATGAGTGGGTATCATGTAGTATTGTATGTGGATAATTTGTTTGTGGCCTATGACCTTTTGTGCAAATATAAGTGAAGTTTTTTTTTAACATTATGCATTTTGTTGATGTAATAGAGGACTTGTGAATTATGTAATTTTTTCGTTTATTCTTTGGTGAGTGGACGGTCACCAAAAAAAGATTGGCACTTGGGGTCTTTCTACCCCAATCTTTTACTTGTGTTTACCTTTTTTTTGTTTGTCTTCCACACTTATGATATTAAAACACATAGTGCGTCCATTCATTGCAATATTTTGGTAATGAGAGATGGTGTTTTAACTTGTACAACATGACATTAGTATTATTTTATAAAGTTAATAATGAAGTGGTTCATGAGATATCCACGTAGCACCAAATAGCAAACAATTTCCACACTTTATTAATATGAGATGAAAAAGATTAAAAAAAAGTTAAATGTAGTAAATGTATTAACAAATTGGTCATTGCCTTTTTTAGGGTATCAATTCTTCTCCAAAAGAGGAAAGAAGGATAGGGTGTCCTCTCCATGGTGTACAAAAGTTGAGTTATTTCCAAATAGAACCATTACATTGTTTAATATACTAACTTTGATAGGATAGTTTAATTTTATAATTTATAATTTTTGAGAGGTGGCAAATTCATAAATACATTTTGACATATATCTAAAAGGTATAATTAAAATATTTTCCATACTAAGGAGGATAAGGAGAGAAACTTGCAGGGGTGATGAATGGATATGCTAAAACAAGTATTGAGTAACATGAGTCAACTTAATAAAATTGGTATCAAGCTAAAGACTTATGTTATATTACATCGATTTTTAGCCATATGGAGGGTTCACTCAATCAATTTAGTTAATTTGTTTGTGAGTTCTAGGTCACTAACAAATGGCCCTTGCACAAGTGAATGAAACGAAAAATTTTGAGACAATATGTTGAAAAAGGGTGTTGCTAAAAAGAAGTCATTTTTTACAATATAAAGATTTTCGATAGGGTTGTGTTTAATTGTCAAATAAGATCAATACATGGATGGAATGTTGGGAAGAAAAATGTGGGGCTTAAATTCCTAAAAGGCCCACACCTATTCCATGGAATAGATTGTTCCCACCCAAACAATATATGTTATATGTGCTCCAATTTATCATCTCAATCTCAATTGTACTATTTACGTGAGTGTAATTTATGTTTAAGGTGACCAAAATAAGAAATAATTGAAAATCTAGTAGGTTCCAAGTTCATTACCTAAACCCAAGTGTTTGTTTCTTATAGCACGTTCTATCTGTCATTTTCAATTTTAAGCTTAACTAACTGTAGGAAAATAGGCAATGTGCGTACAATCAATGATAATCGAGCCCCTTCTTTCTAGGTCATCTCAGATTCGATAAAGTTAATGTCCATCATACAAAATTATCCGTTTTTGAAATTTCCACTCATAGTAATGCATGTTTTCAAGAATTATATTAATCGATTATAAAATAGAGAGCATATGCCCCTTTCCAAGTTGTGCTAAAGTACACCTATCAAACTATTCAAAGGAAGATAATCACTTACATTGCTAAAGGTTGAGACTGGCACATTACCTTTTTAGGGTATACATTTTTCTCCAAAATAGGAAAGATGGATAGGGTGGCCTTTCTGTGGTTTACACAGGATTAATTATTTCCAATGTAGATAGAAATGTGATATTTTTTAATATACTGACTTTGATAAGTTGGTCTGATTTTGTATTTTTTTTAATTTTTGAGAGGTGACAAATTTGGAATGATATTTTGACAAACATCTAGGTCTTATTAAAATATTTTCCATATCGAGGAGAAGACAAGGAGAGAATCTTTCAAGGGTGATGAATGGATATGATGAAATAAGGATTGAGTAATATGCGACAACTTAATAGAAAACGGTATTGAGCTTAAAAATAATTTTGACTACGGCTTTTTTAGTCAGTTAGAGGGGTCACTCAATCAGTGTTGTCAACTTGTTAGTGAGCTCTAAGGCACTAATAAATAGCCCTTCCACGAGTGAAAGAAATTGTGATTTTTGAGAGAATATGTGGATAATGGGCTTTGTTAAATAAAAAAAATTACTATGTTAAAGTTTTTGATTGGATGATGTCTAATTTATTATAGATGGAATGAAGATATGAATGGAAAGTTTGGAAGACAAACATGGGGCTTAAATACTTGTATGCCCCACGCTTGTTCCTCGGATGATATTTTCTTGACCAAACAATATATGTTATATGTGCTCCACTTTAGTGTTTTGATCTCGTTTGTATTTATTTATGTGAATGCAATTGTGGTTAAAGGAGATAAAAAATAGGGAAAATTTAATAGGTTCTAGGTTTAAAACCCAAATGCACAGTTGTTTACCTTATGGCCCTTCTTATAAATTTTAAGCTCGATTAAGTACAAGAAAACATGAAATGTGCGAAACAATTAGCAATAATTGAAACCCCTTGTGTCAATTTGGTCCCGAATTCCATGAAATTAACGTCTGTTGTGCAAAATTATCTTTTTTCAAGATTAAGTTTTTTGAAGGTCTCTTGAACCACTCCTCACCTTTGAGGTGGAGATGACAAGGATGTAAAAACAAACATATACATAATCAAAACCATTCAATTAGTGTTTTGTATAATATTTTAGGAATAAATTTTTATTTATTATAATGCAAGTTGTAAAGATATTTATTAATTGATTATAAAATAGAGAACATGTGTCCCTACCTAAGTTTTGCTAAAATAGACGTATTATTAGGAAATTCATTTGTATTGTTAAAATTTAAGACTGACACAAAGCACCAATAGGAAATTTATTTGTATTACTAAAAATTGAGACTCACACAACCTAACATCACCACACGAGGTTGGATAGACTATCATAAAATTATCTACAAAGCAAATCAAACATGGAAAATCCCCTCAAATGTCAACACAGCTAATGTTTTTCATAAATGAAATTTTTTGTATGTATTATTAAAAATCTACATTTTTACAAAATAACTTTATAAATTTAAAATTAAAGAGGAGTGTAATCTTTTGATTGGGGGTAAAGAACAAACAACAAATACGAATTACATGATAATAGATTATTGCAGGTACTACCAACCATGGTTAACAGGTGTGGGCATATTCACTTTCCCACATGGATTGGCCCCTTCTATTCCCTGTGTTGGACAACTCTGTCTATTCCCATGTGGCTGTGAAACACCCTGCATCTGCTAAGTACCAAATTCCATGGTAAAAAGAACAGATATCAGCCAAAGAAAGGGAACATTTCACATTATAATACATGCAGATCCAGAACATCACACCAAGTCCTTTATGATAATGTTAATAAATGGAACAAAATCCTCTGGATTGCGTCCAGGAAATCGCTAAAGGGATATTGAACATCAGCACCTCTGAATGTGATGTTTAAAATATGCTCCTCCAACCTTTTTAACAGATATATAACCATGTCTGTGTTTCGGCAAATGTTGAAATTGGAAACACAAAGTGAGAGGACGTTGTTTATGCAGGAGTAGAGAATAAGAAAGGGGAGAAACAAGAAAAAGCACACGTCAATTGTCACATTTCTGCACGACTGTTATATTTCGCCCGGTTCGATCTAAAACATCCAGATTTTTGAAAACAAGGGCGAGTGAAAGGTGGTTTTTAGCGAGTGAAAGGTGGATCACTTCCTGCCATTAAGATTTCAATGCATATGTCCTGCTGCAATCTGGTACCTCCATTTTCTGATGTCTGTCAGAATCAGTTGGGGTGATCTCATTGAGAAACGCCTTCGACGTAAATATTAGCTATTATCAACATTCATAAGGTTGAAAGCGCTCTAACAGGTTTGAACCTAGATGGGTATAGACAATCAACTCGTTCTCAAAACATGACCCACCTACACCTCACATTTCAACATTTTTTAAGAAAAAATTAAAATTAACAAGTGTTTGTAACAACCTTAATTTGCTGGCAGGGGTTCACCTTTGAAGTTGCCTGTGCTGGAAAGTGTCAAAATCCGACAATGTTTTCCGATGAGATTTTTTCCTGCAATAGTATTTTCCCTATGCCAAAATAAGTATATAAATATTTAGATTCTCTGCGGCATAATTTACAACTCCCCTCTGCAATTGCTATTATTATTATGGTTGTGAGAGTCATTGTGACACATTATCATTAAAGTTGTCACAATCTTATGATATATTGATTTTAAATTTATAAAAAAAAAATGTACTTAAATAAAGCCCAACAATTGTCTTGTCACACTTAATTTTCAAAATGAAAACCCTAATAAATATCAAATCTATTTTTGGTTAATGACTTGGAAACCCTAACAAATTTCAACAAAAATATAATATTTAAATTAGTTAATATATTTATAATTATGCATAAATATCTATAGGCATAAAAAGATATCATGGTATTTACTATAGCCATAAATATGGAGTATTTTTTTATACTTAAAGGTGATTATGAGAATGTTATAAATATCTAAATTTTAGGTATATTTATATTTAAATTTTGTGTATGTCATATTAATTTAAATAATTTTATTATTATAAAAAAATTAAAACTCACCATAACAAATGTCCAAACCCTAACAAATCTCAACTACGAATAATTATTATTCTCTTCCTTATAAAACATATCACATTCAAATTTGTTCTAATTCTATTATCACGTTATTAAGATATAATTTCTCACTTTAAAGATTGTAAACTTTATTAATTGTAATTAATCTCTAAAAGACATTTTTTCTATTCTTAGCTATTTTTGCCCTATTTCTTTTGACCTTTGAAAGTAGGAATTGTGGATACGCAACTCTTGTTTATATTAAAGTTATGACTATTAAACAATTTAATATGATTAATAAATTCTAGAAATCAATTTATTAGTTGTATCAATGAATCAAAAAAATATATTTTTACCATTAGCAAAGTTGTACAATTCATTGATTATGCTTTTATGAAATTAGAAATTGGTTTACCATAGATTTATTTATTTTAAAATTGGTTGAAGTGTTTGAAAAGACTATATTCTTATTATTCTCTCATAGTTTTTGGAAAAAATGTACACTTCTTAATTTGAGGACAATTGTATTAAAGTTTAGGAAATGTATTGATAACTGAATAGACACTTGTTAGTGAAATATATTTTTGAAATGATGTCATAATAATGAAGAGAGAGCATTTTATAACTGAAGTGGAACAAGTTTTATGTTTTACAAGGCACTTATTGCATGTATGCCTACATTGTCAGTATTGATGAATTGTTAGCTCCCTTACTAAATTTTAAAACGGAGTCTCTTGCAACTTTTAGGTTATAACATGGCATAAAATCAACAGGTCAAAAAATTTATTACCTTTATCCTGTTATGCCTTGATGAGGATAAGATTGTGAATATTTGGACCGCCTTAAAGCTACAGGGTGTGCATATGTTGCTAGTAAGTTTCTCCATTCTTTATTGTTTGATAGTCTTGATTTACTCTTTTTATTCAAGCTAACTACAAGATGAACAACTGATAATACCTTTGGTGAATTTGGTCTAGCAGATGCCATCCATGGCGATGTCAATATGCATTCATATAATAAGATTTTGTCTTTAAAAGCTATTTTAACTGTGAAAGTTTTGTCTAAGAAGATTATTTGATCTTCTATAAACTACCCTAAGAGAATTTTAGAAAGTCAAATTATTTTGATATGATGATTTATCTATGGAAACAGTTTTTACCAGCAAATTTATAGTGGATTTGTGCCCTTCTTATTCAGTTGACAAACCATTTCAAGAAATGTCTTTGATTATTCTATATAATTTTCAATTTTCCTCCATACATCTGTAAAATTCATTTCATATTTGCGTGCAATGTAAGCAAAAGTATAGATGATTTAGATATACTATAAATGTTTGTCATTTTCTCGGCATAATTTTAGGTATCTCATAACAGAAACATATAGTTCTTGAGTTGAGCTTTTGGCATCATAGCTTTTCTCTTTTAATGCATATTAATTCTTTGAAACTTTTTATTCTTTTTTATCACTCTAGCAAAGATCTTAGGTGTGTCCAATAACTTTACATACTAATGTATCTAAAATATTTAAATAAGATGAAATCATCTTGTGCACAGGGGGACTTGTGTTACTGAAGAGCATCTTCTAACATAGAGATAAAATAGAGGGGGTAGGTGTCTCTTAAGTAAGTGTTGTAAACTTTGTAGCCTTTTTTTAGCAATGACTAAAATATCCTATATAGTAGTTGTTCCTTTTTTAGAAGAAATTCTATTTTTCATATTTTCTTCCATGATTAACATTTTATGTGACAACTTGCAACATAAAATTATATTGTTATTCACTTCCATGGGACTTTGGTATTTGTAATGTTGGTACATCCCTTGAGATCACTTATAAAGATGGTTTGATCAGGAACCCTATGTGTCCATCATTCTCTAGAACATTCTTAAAGCCTCCCTATTATGCCTATTCCGAGTATATCCCACCAATAATGTATTCCATGAGACAAAATATTTCTACAACATTTATTCAAACACTTGACAAGCATACTATAACATGCCACGTTTGGCAAACATGTTCATTAATTTGTTTTCTAATAATGTATATGATTCATTACCAGTCTAAATTATGCAAGCAAGATACTTTTAGCCTAGGCCAAATCTGAGTGAAAGGCACACTCCTGCATAACAACTACATAAATTTTGGATTTGGTATTATTGGGCCTAAAGTCATCATATTTTCTTCCATGGCATAATCCATGTTAAGTATGTTGCTTCTAAATTATAATCAAGGCCTATTCCCCTTTGTCATTATGGGCACATCCTACAATTGTGACAATTCACAAAGTGACATGTAATATTCCCATTTTGTCAGACACATATCATGCATTCTCTAAAAATTACATTTGACAGTCAATCATGTCTTTATAAAATACCACTGACTTGGTTTCCTTATGTATATTATTTAATGATGTAGATTAATCTCTTTTAATTCCATTTTAAAATGTTCGGCATATTGATATCATGAATATACATCACCTCAAATGCCTTAAACATATTTACTCTCACAGCAAGGTGGTTTAGATCCCAATTGAATTACACACATAAGATAAAACATAACACTTTGTGTGCCTCTTGAACTAGTATTGTTAACATGCCTCTAAAAAAATCCTCTAATACAGGTACCAGAATTAATCACAAGGCTTGGTTGAGCACATGGGGACAGAGGGAACTATTGTTCAATCTAATCTCAAAAATGAACCATGATATATTATACCTCACAAAATTGAAATTCTACTTGTTCCCTTTAATTTTCTCACAATTAAAGGAATGAAGTATTTTACTATGTCTTAATCCTCAAATGAAGTCTAATGCATTAACAAAACCTTCAATAGTCACATTTTAATGTTGTGAATTATGGTTGCACAACTTTAATATCCTCTAGGAATATCTTCAACCAAACTAACTCATTTGTGGCTTCAAAAATGTCAACAAACTCTACATATATTCTTGAAAGAGAAATAATCAACTACTTATTGTCACCCCTTGGTACTGCACCTCTATCATACACAAAATGAAATATTGGAACCAATTTACACTCAACAGTAATTCCTTGGTTTTGATTGAAATACCTAACAAGCCTATATGCTTCTAATCTCCCATTGAATTTTATATGATAGTCGGTTGTTCTTGTAGCATACAAAATTCATCTTTGTCGCTAGTTCATATATCAAACAATCAACTAAACTTAATACATAGTCATCTTGATACTTTATTCCTTTCCATACTTCAGGGAAAATTTCATTGAATAGTTCAATCACACTAAGATAGGAGTATCAACAGATTATGACATCCCAAAACACTTGGAAAAAAACTTAAATTTCTTTAAAAAGCATACCTTTTATATAGAAATATTACAAAATGTATTAGATGAGTCTGACCTTTTATTGCATTTTAATGGAAAAACAAGATTTATATCAGTTGAGGGTTGAGCATATCAAAAAACCTTTTAATTTTTATTTTGAGGTAAATAATGCTTCAATCAATATATTCCCAATATGTGTAAGATCATTGGTTAGAATATTGCTTATATTGGTTTCACCATTTTGTATCAGTAGTTTCTACCTTGCAAATAAACATCACATGTTTGGATGATTTAGAAGGTACGTGCAAGTGAATTAAGGAATAAACGTTTACAAATTGCACCAAGTAATGATTTCATGACATTTTCTTTGGTAGTGAAACAATTCGAGAAAGGGGGGCTATTATAAAGGTCGCAACTAGAATGAAAAAGACATCGTATATCTTCATTTCACAAATGGAGAGAAAATTCTTATATGTTTATTTCAAAAGATCCTTAAGAATGATAGGAATTAAATACATTAGAGATAAGAATTAAGGTAATAACATTGCACAAGATGGAAATATTTTTCTAGAATATTCGATCAAAAGTTGGACTTCAAATGTTATTGTCTTGGATTGTTTTCTTCCCAACAAAAACATTAATTGGTGTTACTTGTGCCCTAAAAATATAAATAGGAGTAAGATGTAAGATATGCTAGAAGTAGAATATTCTAAATAAATTAATCCACATTAAACATACAATCCATTTTATATCTATTAATAAATTAAACAATGATATAACAATGAAATGATAACTTAAAAGATAAGAAAGGGTAAAGACTTAGCAATGTAGAGATATACAAAATTGATTTGGGCGTACAAATTGGATGGAATGGATGATATGACCTAAAGATGCTTCATTCCTGAGAATTTTTCCTGTTAAAATCTCATGTATAGAACCTAATTATACAAAATATGAAATATTATGCCTAATTTGAATGCAAGATTGCAGTAAATAAATGATAAATTAAGTATATTAATTACACTCGAGTAAATTAAGTAATAAATAATGAAACCCTAATGTGCAAAGAAGAGTAAGATGCCTTAGTTGATTTGTCAAGTTCTAGAAAGTGCACAGAGCTGGAAAACAAAGAAATGCGAAGCACTAATCGTTACACTGGAGCTCAGAAAATTGTAGATGTGGAGAAGGAGGCTAGGCTGGGGCGCCTGGAGAGGGACAGGGGTGCCCTAGGAATGTTTCTGGATGCATGGGTCTATGGAAATGCTCAAAAACTAGAATTCTTAGGGTTGCAAGATGTTCGATGATGCTCGCTTGTTGTCACTACAGATTCACACAATGATTGTTAGAGTCGTTGGAAACCTGTAATGAAACTGTTGGGGCTCAAAATTGCACCCGTCCCAAATCAGGATGAACTGGGATTTTGTGGCAACATGGGACTATCTCCAAGTTATGGTACCTTGCATGCTTAAGACATACCTCAGGAGAAGGTCGATTCCTCTACCTATTTCTACTGCCAAAACTACTCCTAGGAATGGAAATGTAGTTGCCTATCATCATGGTAGCACCACAAGCAAATCAAGGATTTTCCAATTCTATTGGTAGTAGTCCTCTTACTCTTAATGCACAAAATCCTATTCCATCATCTGCACTTAAAAGTTTCCCTTTCTTCACTAAGGAAAACCATACTACTCTAGCTGACCACATCCAAGACATTTCCAATGTCTACGCTATCCTCCAAATTGTTGAACAAGATGTGGTTATTAGACTATTAGCCTCTTCATTCAAACGGAGAGATTTGTAATGGTTCAAAATTTTGACAACGAGGTCAATTTAAAATTAGAATCAAATGGGGGTATCCTTTTGCAATCAATTTAGAGAGAAGGCAGATAACCTCTCCTTGTTAAAACAATTAACTACTATGAAGAGGGCTCCCAACGAGCTTATGACAAACTTTAATTTTAGATTTCATAAAACATGGGAGAGGATTCCAGCCCTGGTAAGACCAACTCCAGAAGGATATTTCCTTTACTTTTTAAGGGCTTTAAATTTTTATATTGTTGTCATGATACAATCCATGGGGGGTGCAACACTGCTTAGGGCCTATGCATTAGCTATTAGGGCTAAGAAGTGTTTGATTTAGGAAGGAAAGTTTTCTCTTAGAATGCATGTACCTTTGTTTACAAAAAATCATCAAGTGCCCTAGCTTTTTATTGCCCCTATTCCCAAGCAGAGCACTTAACCCGTTACATCCACATACTCTCCCGTGCAGGAAAAGGAGGATGGAGAAATGAAGGCCCTGATTAGAAACTTGTCCAATAAGGTCATATCTCTGAAGAAGCAACATGCGCAAACCTTCAAAAATAATTCTATTCAAGGGTATAACCAAGGCCACCAGCCCTTCAAAAATAAATATCTAAATCAAAGATATGGGTAGAACGAACAAATTAACAAATGGTAGACTAATGCGTACCTTCCATTATAGACTATTCCTCCTGCACAAGCTCTTCCAGTGCCCAGTTCAAGTCAAGCACTAGTTCCAGTTCAGAACAACATGGCTCAAGATTCAAAATGGTGATTTCCTTGCAATATGCTTCATAACTAGTATAGTTTTTTCAATGCCTTACATGTGTAGGCTTACATGATTCAAGTTGTTTCAAATTGTAAGCCTTCCACTAGCGCGAGCGAATCAAAAAATAAAGAAATGCCAGAAGTTTTTCCTGAGGCCATCCTTATGTTCTTTGGTTCCGAAGACTGTTGTGCAATCAATCAAGCTATGGATAGTCCATTTTGGTCATGCGCACATGTTGTTCGTAACACAAGGTGTAATAGGGAGAATATTAGACTCTGGCATGTAACCTCCTGCTCTTGTCACACATGTTGATCCTCAAAATAAAAGAGATGCAACTCATCTTCAAACATCAAAGGATGCTAAGAAACCCAACAGTTATGGCGTGTAAGTTTCTATGCACGAAGTTCCACGTAATGCTTCAACAGAAGCAACGTGTGCCCCTTCTTTGGTAGAATAATCCTCTGTGCAAGCCAAGGCTCTCATTTCTACACCTGAGAAATCAAGAAAATATGTTGATGTGCCTCAAATGCACAAGTCTATGGGCCTTCCATTCAACATTGTGGACCAGATGAAGAAGACAAATGTAAATGTCACAATGTGGGATGCCCTGGCCATTCCATCTCAGCGTGACCTGTTGCATGAAGCTTTGGCACAACTTTCGTCCATTGACCCAATTATCCAAAGACTTCAAGCTTGATGTCAATATGTGTCAAGCAAAGGATAAGTAAGTGAGAAAAGTTGTTAAAACCCCACCTTTCTATATGTCCTTGATAGTAGGAAAACATCTTGTTCACAATTGTATGATTGACTTCAGGGGCTAGTAATTTTGTTATGCCAAAGAAAATTTCTAATGTAGTAGGTCTTAAGTACAACCCTATGTCTAAAGGATTCTTGCAACTTGATGGCTCAACTTTTACCACTCTAGGAGTCATCAAGGATCTTGAGTTAACCCTTCATGCATGTCCAAGCCTTCACTATAAATCATGATGTGTCAATCATTGATTTACCTCCTTTGTTTTCCCTTTGTCTGTCAAGATATTTCATTGCCAAGGTGGGTGGCTACTTATCTTTTGATTGGTCTCATATGTTACTAAGAACAAGGTATGGTACCTATGTTTACCATACAAGTTGAGCCTATATTTTCATATCATGTTGAGTCATATGACCCATCTCCTCTCCAAGCCAATTGCCTAATCCAAGAAGGCCAAGAATAAGTTTCAGTTTCAGAAGAGAAACCTATTCCTCCCCTCCTATACCTGATCTATATTAGATGAATGGGCTGAAAATAACAATATGAATTTGATCCTTATGTTGAAGCTCTTGAAGCATTTGAAACTGGTCTTGGTACTTATTGCATCCTTGAAGAAGAAGTTGTGCTTCCTACCGCACTCAAACAAAATGAAGAAAATTGTGGTCTATGGAAATTGTACCTTGATGGCTCCAGAAGTAGAAATAGTGCAGGTGCATGTGTTGTTCTCATTTCTCCCAAGAATGAAAATTTCTTCTTCGTGCACAAGTTGCATTTTACATGCTCTAACAACGTAACAACATATGAAGCGTTGTTGCATGGTCTTCTTATGGATAAAAAGAAAAAGGTCAAGGCATTGCAGATCTTTTGGGACACTGAGTTGGTTATCCACCAGGTCACAAACAAGTGCGCAGTAAAGAATAAGCTTCTCAAAGATTATAAACACAGAGTTTGGGACCTCCTAAAGGGCTTTGATACTCTAAATCTTCAGGTGGTACCAAGAAGACTAAACAAATAAGCAGATCAAATGGCCGCACTCGGTTCACAATTTTCACCCGCTGAGGATTTTTTAAAAGGAAATTCACAACACATCAAGATGGTGATCAGGCCATCTATTCCAGATAATGACACTAGTTAGCAAGTGTTTGACAACGATGTGCATATTGTCTAGTTCATTCATAATGAAGTTGAGTTCTCTTCAAGAATACAAGATGACCTATAAGATAGTTATGGGGACCAAGTGATCCAACTACAGACCAACAAGTTTCCTAAAGGGTCAGTCACCTTAGAGAAAATTTTCAGCCCTGATGATGAGTTCAAGGGTGAAGAAAAGTATATGCACGCAGCATAAGAAGACTGGACTCCAATCACTATTGTGCGTTGTAAAGATTTGTTACTTTGCAAAGATTGTGTGCATGATGAAAAATAGGAATTCATCTCTCTCTCTTAGAAATATAGTGACATCTTCTCATGGGAGTATGAAGACCTGAAAGGATTTTATCCAAGTGTTGCTCAACACTCCATTGACCTTGATCCTAATATCAAGCCCATCAAACAAAAATAAAGGCCATTAAATCTGAAGATAGAGCCCCTCATGAGGAAATAATTGTCTAAACTCATTGAGTCGAAGATAATATTTCCTATCAAATACTCTACTTGGGTCGCGAATCTTGTTCCATTGTAAAAAGAATGGTGAAATTAGACTTTGTGTTGATTTTAGAGATTTGAATAAGGCATCTTTGAAGGATCATTATCATTTGCCTTCTATGGAGCATATTTTGTAGAGAGTGGTTAGCACACAAATATTTTCCATGTTGGATGGGTATTTTGGTTTTAATCAGATCATGGTCAAGGAAGAGGATCAATTCAAAACAACATTTACAACCAAATGGGGAGCATATGCATATCAGAAGATGTTGTTCAGTTTGTCAAATGCAGGCACAACATTTCAGTGAGCCATGGACATTGCCTTTAAAGGATATATCAATGATTTCATCCTAGTTTACTTGGATGAAATAATTGTCTTCTCAAAGCAGAGTGCATATCACATGATGCATCTAGAGAAAGTCTTTGAGAGATGTAGAGAATTTGGGGTATCTCTTAACCCCAAGAATTGCAACTTTGTTGTTACACAAGGCAAGCTTTTGGGCCATGTGGTCTCAAAGGATGGCATTATCATTGATCCTAAGCGTGTTTCTTTTATCATTGCTCTTTCCTTGCTAACACACAAGAAATATTTACAATCATTCCTTGGAAAAATCAATTTTGTTAGGAGATTTGTTCCTAACTTTGCATGATTGGTCAGACCCATCACCATCATGCTTAAGAAAAACATAGTCTTCAAGTGAACAACAGAAGGAAAAGAGAGCTTCAACAAAATAAATCAAGAAATTGCTTATGCGCCAACACTCATCAATCTAGATTATTCAAAGGATTTCATCCTTTATGCTTATGGAGCTGATGCAAGTGTTATTTTCTTGACATAAGAAAATGAACAAGGAATGGAGCAGCCAGTGGCTTTCTTTAGTTAGACACTGAAGGATTATGAGTTGAAATATAGTCACACAAAGAAATAGGTCTTTGTCATCATGTGCACACTAAAAAATTTCAAAAGTATGCTCACCAAAAATCATATCAAGGTGTTAGTTTCACACTCATGTTTGAGGGACTTCATTATGGGAGCAAAAATTAGTGAGAAGAGAGGAAGATGAGTGACCAAAATCATGGAGTATGATGTGACTATTAAAGCCACTAATTTGGTTAGAGGAAACACGCTCTGTAAATGGCTTGCAGAGGACACGCAATCTGAACCTGGGACTTCATTGTTTGTAGATGAAGAGCTCTCGTGCGCTGAACCTGAGTAGAATGATGATCCTATCGTGCGTACTTGGATGAAGGACATGATCACATTCCTTTCCTCTAATGCATACCCTCATGGTTTGAACAAAGAAAAGAGACAACATCTGAGGTTACAATCCATTCCATGTGCGCACTTGATTGATGGTATTCTCTTAAAAAGAAACATTGATGGCGTGTTAATAAGATGTATTGATGCGTGCAAGTTGACCAAGTGGTAGTAGAATTTCATGATGTATTCCCTCGTGGAAACTTCTCTGCCAAAGCTACAGTGAATGAATATCATCAAGGCAGCATACTTTTGGCCTACCTTGTTCAAACACACACAAGTGGGTCATGAAATGCAAAGAATGTGCTTTCTTTGCAGGAAATAAGAAATTGGCACCACTTCCCCTCTAACCAATCTAAGCAGATCATCCTTTTGTGTAATGGGGTCTTGACTTCATGGGCATGATCAATCCTCCCTCGAGCGTTGGCCAGAAGTGGGTGTTGATAGCAATAGACCACTTCACAAGATGGATAGAAGTTGTCACACTCAAGGAATCAACTGAGCCAATCATCCTTCACTTTTTCGAGGGCATAGTAACAAGTTTTGGAGTTCCTCATACCATTATCTTTGATAATGCAAAAGCCTTCCTTGGTACAAAAATTTATGATTGGGCACTTAGCCTTGGAATTTAATTGAAGACTTCTTTTAACTATTATCCCTAGGGTAATGGCTTGGTTGAGCCTACCAACAAGAACCTGGTCAGAATCATAAAATGGACAATGAATATCAACTAGAGGTAGTGGTAAACTAAGGTCTCGCACACGCTCTGGCCAAGACAGAATCAAGGTGAAGAAGGAAATAGGTACTTCACCTTACAAGCTTGTTTATGGAAAGGAAGCTAGAATTCCTTTATCTCTTGAATTTCCTTCATTAGAGATTTCCCAATAGTTAGAGTTTGAGGGCACATATTAGAGAGAAATTAGAATGGAAGAACTGGTTGAACTTGAAGAAATAAGAGACTATGTTGTGATCAAGTTAGAACAACATCAACAATCAACAAAGAAATGTTTGACAGAAAGGCTAGGCCTCAAGCTTTCAAATTTGGTGACTTAGTCTTAAAATGGGATGCTGACAGAGCCAAACAAGGGGTGTCATTCAAAGTTTGATGCACTTTGGAGTGGCCCATACACTATCAATTCTTACAAGGAGGCTAACTCTTTTGAGTTGTCTCACCTTAATGGAGGCGCGCTACCAATCCCAGTTAATGGAATTTATCTCAAGCACTTCCATTAGGTCTTCTGCATCATTCTACATATTAGGCTAGTTTGAATTCCTCTAAGTGCTCTCTACGCACATTGTTCTGTTTGTATGATATTATTTCTTCTCATGCACTCTGTGCATGTGCTCTTTTGTTGCTTCTAGGATGCCAGTTTGATTCATGAATATTCCAACAATTTTCATCAATTTTGGCAGTAGATCAGTACAGAGTTTAGATGGTTCTTCAAGTGACTTCAAGGGTCGTTCTTCGAAATTGCAGATCATAAATTTGATTTTAGACCAACTTCATGCCCAATGGATGCTTATAAGGCTACTGATCTCCTTCATCTAGCAGGTAGATGGCCTCGAATGTCACCAAACTATTGTCCAAAATAACTCCCCTAGTTATTTTGACAACCTACATTCCCACTCTGACTCTGAAGATAAAATATTGCAAGTTGTGTGCAATTTGATTCTTCCCATGGCACATTGATTTGTTGCAGTTCTTCCACGCGTGTCGTGTGCCCTTCCCTTTCCATTCCTTTATCTCCTTTCATTATCACTTTGCACAACCTCCTTCTATGCCCACCTTCCTTCCACATTGGCTAAGTTCATTGCATTTTTCTTCCACATTTTTCCACATGTAACTTGCATTCACATTTTGTGCATTGCGCGCTTCTTTTTTGACTTGCTCTGCGCACCCCATTCTTTCTTTCCACCGCACACTCCTAATTTGAATTTCTACGCGATGTTTGCATACTTGTACCCTTTTAAAAATATGCACCTTTCCTCACCTCTTTGTGCACTCCTGTTAAGAGCATGCCTTTTTTCTTTCCCTTTCATCCCTCTTGCTTCACGCATACCTTGTGCATTCTTCCACACAAGTCTCTATGCCACATCACTACCTGTCAAACTTGAGTGTGCAACACGCAACCTATCAAAGTGCAACAACTGGGCGTCGGATCCTTGTAACGAATTGGTGTGCAACACGTGGTAGAAATGAAAAAATAAGTGAATAGTTGGTCAATCCTTCAGCTAATCAGCATGTGCCATGTGTCTTGCATGTCCAGTTTGCACTGTAAACTTCATAACGTCATAACTATTGCTACAGAGATAAAATTTCGGCGCTCTTGGTCTTGTTGGAAAGCTACTAATGTGGGCTACACTTCAAATCATTAAAAATCATATTTTGGTGGGATTTGGTAGGTGAGAAGTGGGTAAATTTGTTTCAGGCATTAATGTAGACATCTAATCAACTCAACCACCAGATTTTATGTAGATGTCACCTCCTTCCTTCTTTTACAAGAAAAACAAACATGAGAAGGCACATCTTACAACATTGCAGATAGATTTGTAGGTAGAAATTGCTTGTTATTGGTGGTTGAACTTTCAAATTCAATTTTCCCTCTTCTTTCTCCTCTTCTTCTCTCCTTCTTATGTAAATATAAGAGTAACACTCATTGTAATAGGTTAGACCCCTTTATTTTGCTAAGAGCTTTGCTCCTTAGCATTTTAAGTTGCAGGTCTTTAGATCTAGTTTCTACATGTGGATATCGGCCTCATCTGCCATTGTAATCGACTGTGCATTTTCTAGAAGTAATAGAAGCTTTGTTTTGTGGCTATTCTCTACCTTGGCTCATTTTTATTGCATCTCTTTGCCTCTCATTTACATTATTTGCTTGTTGTGCTCTCTCATGTCCCTTGCAGGTTCCTTTTTTATTGTGCCCCATGAAAATGAGTGTGTGACTATGTTTCAGGATGTGATACGTGTGTTTATCCTCCCTAGGCACATTCTCCTTCATTTTTTCTTAAATTTAATTGTGTCCATCCCCCTATTTCTGGTGTTATTGCCTCATTTAGCTTAGTTTTCCCTTTTCCATGCATCTCCTTCTAACTTTAGTCCCTTAGATTTTTTTAGTAGTGATAGGCAACTGCATTTCCATTCCTAGGAGTAGTTTTGGCAGTAGAAATAGGTAGAGGAACCAACCTTCTCCAGAGGTCTTTCTCAAGCGCACAAGGTCCCACAACTTGGAGACATTCCCATGTTGCCTCAAAATCTCAGTTCATCCTTATCTGGGACGGGTGTAATTTTGAGCCCCAACAATAATCCTAGTATTTTTTTTCTTTGCATACACTTTATGTTTGTGAGCTACCTTGTCTCTGAACAATGTATTTCATCCTTGTGATAGGAAGTAACTTTTTCATCTCGCTTTTGAGTGGTATTGTAGCATACAACCAATCGTACTTCATTACTCCACCTATCTCTAGATAAAATTTCCTGTTGAGCAAGATGCCATATGCAGAAAGAATGTTTGCCACAAGTATTTTGGGGTAGAATTTCTTGTCTGGAAATTCTGTGAGGGCCACCTGAGCATTTTTAACTTGACCAATGAGGGGTACTTCCTTGGTCTCCATAGAATAAAATCAACCATTGGTAGGTGCAAGAGTAAGGCCAAGGGATTTCACAACTTCTAAATGCATGACATTATTTGAAGCTCTGGAATCAATGGTGCAGTTGTTTAGTCTATACCCATTGATCAACAAGGCAAGATAAATATTTCTATCTTCTCAGAGGTGGAGGCTGTGGAAGCAATATAGTTTTGGGATATGGTGTTGCTAGGATTAGTACTTACAGAAGGTGGTTTAGAACTATTTTCTTTGACAAATTAAACAAGCTTTTCAAATTGCTTAGGATGAGTTCTTAGATATGCATATTCAAAGATATGGATTTTAGATTTTTTGATATGGTCAATGATATCAAAGTGGGAATAATAGGAAGTGGAAGTTGTGGAGGAGGTAGTAGCAATAGGAGGTTGAATACTCTTAGGAAGGGCATTATTGGCACTTTTACTCACATTATTAGAAATGGTATAAACAACATTAGGAATTGACTTGTCATGAGAGCAAGATGGATACTTACTTGGAAGAGGAGATTCGGCTTTGGATGAGGTGACTTCGGGATTTTTATTTGTTGATCTCACAGGAGAGGGAAACTGTGATCCTCATTTAGATGTTTTCTTTTGTAGAGTCATCGGTGGAGGATGCTTTGATTTGTCTTTCTCATTACTAGATAGGTCCTCTTTCGCTTGATCTTTGGAATAGGTGAACATTGCATAGTTGTAACCAATCATCGAGTCTTCTTCATCGGATGAATATTCAAAGTACATGATGTTTACATATCCCACCTCTTCTTCTATGACATATTCCTCATCATCCCAAGTTGCACAAGATGCTTTGGCAGGTGGAGCTTCGAAGGTAATCCTTTGGGGTTCTCTGGTAATCCGATTCCTATTCTAATTTTAAAGAGGAATATTTTTGGACCTTTTGTTTCTTTATTGCATTCAATTCATTTTCTAATTTTTGAGAAAGAGAGTCATTGGTATCTTCCTTAGAAAATTTACCCCTTTTCTTTCAATTGGAATTATTCATTTTTCAGACAAGATGAGGTAATCTTCCTCTTCAATAGAAATTTTTTGAGCATGGCCCAAATGTTGGAAGTGTGTGTCTCGTGTGTTCTCATTGATGTCAATTCCATTGATGTCACCTTAGAGAGATTATAGCCACACATATGTACCTTTGGAGACCCCTAGATCACCTAGCCAACATACCTAGATAACCTAGACCATTGTGATATGAAGGTCAAACAGAGTTCTTAAAGTGAGTGAAAGTTGTCAATGAGTCTGTAAAATATCCACATGGTCTAGTCAAGAAGTGTATGAGTCAAGTCAAGTCATTTGAGGTATTGGCCTCGTGAAAATGCATTGTGTAAATTAAGAAAACGTGAGAATTCACTCAAACCAAAGAAATTCAAGCAATTTCAGATCACCATGAGGTAGAACAGGAGGTGTAGAAAGAGTTGCAAGAGACAAACTAGGTTCATGAGACCGAGACAAGTCAGTATGATGCTTTCTTAAGCCAATTCACAAGAAAGAAAGGTGTGAAATGTTGCCCCAAGGTGTGATGATGAAAACCAAACATGGTGTGAGTATGAAATGATGATATATGGTGTGTACAAGTCCTCACAGGTGGTTATTGAAGTGTTTTACATACTTCTATTGGTCAGCATAGTTCAACTGTTGAGAATCAGAAAACAAAGGGCACCTAGATGAGATGGTATGGAAAGATTCGAGATTAACCAAAAAAATATCACTTGGAGGTGTTAGAGAGATATGTCCTTAAAGTGTGAGCAAAATTTCAGAAGTTGGGGATGAATATTTTACAAGTATTTCCAAAACCAGGTTTTTCAAAGTATGCAAATTGAGCACCAAAATTCATAGTAGTCAAGATAAATTGTGGAGCCTCCTTTAGATAATTCATAAGATAAAAAATGGAGTAAATTTAGATAAAATTATGGTGCAAAAAATATATTTGTGATTGGTTAAGTATTTTAGAAGTTCTATCCATTTTTGTGAGCATGTTTGTAACCCTCCAAACCCCAATTTACATTAATTTGGGAAAATTGAGTTGGATAGTGTCCTAACTCAACTTTTTTTCTTGGAAATATATTTGAAAATATAGATGACTCTTAGGGGTACATTTCCATGATATTTTGAGTTCATGGTGTTTGGTGGGCCCCATTGGAAAACAGGTTTTTTGTGAAGCTTTCAGTGCACAGACAAATCTTGCAAAGGAAAATATGCAAAAATTTATTTTGGATGATGTGTATGAGGTGATATTTAATTCCATGACTCCATTTGGATCACTCCTTTAAGAAAATTTTGAGATACATCTCAGTTTCAGCCCTACCGTTCAAACTAGTAAGCTTGTGTGACTAGTCTTGATGATTTGAAGGCTTAATGATACAAATGATAATTCTTGGAGTGTAAGAAGTATGATAACACTATATACAGGTCTGTTGTGACATGTTTTGAACATTAGTTCACTTAGGAAAGATGTCTTCTTGTTTGAAGATGAATGAGCAAAATCTACCATATTAGGCTTATTGAGAAGCTTGTCTGAATGAGGATGAAGGTGAGAAATTATCCATTTTACCTATGGTTTTGAATGATTTAACATGTTTTATACATCCAAATTTAAGTGATATAGGTGATAGGGAGCTCTGAAAAGTTCTTTGGAGGTGTTTGACCACATTGTATGGAAGACTAGTTTTTGTGTCTTCAAGATCAGCCAGACCGGTTACAGAGATCCAAGTTTTTAGAAGCCTTGTGCCATGAATTGGAGTAGTATGAGAAGTTTATGATATAGTATACTTCATGAGATTTCCATTTATAGGTTACTTTCCTTATTATAAAGAGATTTGAGGTATGTATCAACCCAATTTTTGAAGACCAAATTCAGAGATGCTAAAACCATCTAGGAAAGTCTTGCAAAATGGTGTTTCTTGATGTGTTAAGTATTGAGTTGGATCTTACTGGTAAAGTTTAATGAAATAATACATCCTAAGATTAATTTTTATATATTACTTTGGTCATGAAGATGAGTGGAAGTGGTCTAGTTATATGGTTTTTCAGGACTGTGTTTGTAGAAGTTGATTTAAACACACCTATGAGCCTAAATGGATGTTTTGGCTAATGTGGTGAGTTTCTAAGAATAAAAGAGAATTATTTGATTTTTCATGACTATGTACCACATGGATACAAATTTGGAATACTTTTTGACAAGTTTGAATAACTAGAATACAAAATAATGAGGGATTTAAAGAGTCATGGTAAGTGGAAGGTCAAAGGTCATGTCTTAGAATTATATCTATTCATGTAAGCTAATTTTTTAGATTAATGTTGCTGAAAATAAGATGATGTTTTTTTTGTTGAGAAAGAGGAGAATATAAGTGAACTAAAATAGGTGTCACATCAGTTTGATGCAAGCAACCAGGTGAAGAAGGTGATCAACCATTTATTGTATGAATGAAGTCTGAGTTATTCCTCAACAATTTGGTAGTGGGTGCTTTCCAAATTTCTCAAGTGGGTGTTTGATGTTATGCTGGAGTGGGTACTTCAAAGTGAGTGGGTTCTCACCATACAGTGAAACCTTTGTAACTATATAGGACATTTTTCCAAGTTAGTTCTCTGGTTCTATTGGGTTTTTATCCCTTGATGGGTTTCCCACATTAAATCTTGTCTCCTCATGTATTCATGTGTATTTTTTATATTTATATTTCATGGTTGGATGCTTATATATTTCATGGTCAACATAGTTAAGTGTGGTTGATTGAATTATTATAAGCACTGATTCACCCCCCCTCTCAGTGCCTAGAAGTTCTAACACCAAATTTATTGGTTGAACTCTTCGAAGGATGAAAACCACCTCAGGAAATTGAGCATTGATAAAAAAAAAATTCACATTGTCGTCGGAGGGCATAGATTCAAAGGGTATCCTCTTGAGCAACCTGTTGTAATAAGCTATTAAGTCCCCCATAGTCTTATTGGGATCCTTTTTCATTTGAACCAACTGCACTAGGAGGTATTGACAATCTTCAGTAGATTTAAACCTTTCTTCAAAGCTAGTTTTGATGTTATGGATCTTCATGGTAGAAGATAGAACCATTCTGTTTCTTTTTTCTTACAAATATTCTACAAACAATCTCACCGACACATCTTCATGTTCTTCTCCCAATGCTCCACATTGTATGATGAATATTACTACGTGTTCCTCTGGGAGTTGTGTGTTGACACCTCTAAATTTAGGAAAACTCTTACGAGATCCCTTTGGTAATTTGTGGATAGGTTGAGGGAGAGCAAGTGGACCCATGTTTCTACCCCATGACACAATTTATAGAGGCCTCTCTCCTTCTTCCGCCATTATTTCTTATGCTTCTACTTCCACTTATGCTTTTTCTTCTACTTATGTAAAGTATTTAAAGTCTTCTTTAAGATCTAGAAATTCTATGTCCAACGGATTTGGAAAAATTAGAGAAATCGAAGATGAAACTACAGGAGTAGGGTTGGGATTTTTAACACCACTTTAGCTATTGATGAGAGAAGTCACAGGAGGAAGGAGGTGACAAGAATTTTTTATTTTCTCTTGTCGTCTTTGGAGTTATCCAAAGATAGGATCAAGGTTTCCTTTTTGCCTCTTATACATGGTGTACCTACAATCCGCAAGTTTGCAAATTTAAAATAAACTCAAATTACACTTTTATCAAGATCTCCTTTGTTGAAATCTGGACTTTCAAAGTTTCTATTTTTTTTAGAATATTTTTTTTGGATTTTTTGGTTCGTATATTGGGTGCATAAGATGCAAAATATTCCCCACGATGGGTGCCTGAAACTATTGGCTAAATAATTTTTCGGATGGGTAGATTATGGAATTTCACCAACACTCTAGGACTTGTGTGGAACATGAGGAAGGAATTGTGAGGGAGAAAGTTGAGGAGAGAAAATAGGAGAAGGAATTTTATATTGCAAATAGGACATGTTGAGTTTACCAACATAAAATCAAGAGTAGTTCCATGCATTCAATGAGAAGAAACTATGACAATATAAGAGGAAAAGTATACAACCAACGCAAAGTTTGTTTGCATGATATTGTACAATTACAATTACTCATAGTATGAAGTTGAGATAGAGATAGAATTTTTTACACAAGGAATAGAAGAAATTCATCACTTGTTCCTAGAGAGAACATGGGAGATAGTAAACAAGAATAACCATCCTTTGAAATGAGGATTCTCTCTTAATTTATAGTTTTACAATTCATCTCTTCATCTACCCCCCACATGTCTCTTCATGTCCTTGTTCAACTTATGAATCTTTGTCTTCCTAATATGTGAGAAAATAAGTACCCTTTTTATAAATCAAAAGGAAATTTTACATTTCCCCATTAGAGTCACTTAAGCGAATAAGATATATCATAATGATTGCTTACAACAAAGAATTTTTAACGAGAAGAGAAGAGGAGAGAGAATGAAAGAGAAGAGGAAAGAAGAAATGCTCTAAAGAATGGATGAAGATGCCTCCACCTTCAATGAAGATCAGCTCCGATGGTGTTGAAGGTCAAAACTTGACTCAAGACGATACTCTACTATGATGTGATGATGAAAAGCTTTGATGAATACCTTTGAACACTCTAGAAATGATGAACCTCCGCAACATTGCTTGAACATATTGGAAAAAAGAGTGATGAGAATTGCCCAAAATCTGCAACATTACACATTATGATCTCATTCCTTAAATTATTGTCCATTGGAAAAGAAGGTGAGGACCATTAAAGATGATGAAGGAAGCTTTCCTCCACTTGAACAAGACGTCAATATTTGAAACACTGCAATGCCTCCAAACTATCAGGTCCTTGATGCAAACTAATACCAGTGCCTCAACCATGTGATGAATGAATGTGATAAGATGGATGAAACATGTTTGAAACTTATGACTAACCCATCCACTGATGTGATAAACACATTGAGACTAGAATGCTCCATTGTGACCAAAATTGGGAACTGAGAAGGATTATCTTTTGTTTGAGACACAATGCTAATTTTCACCCTTTTGAAATTATGAGTTAATCCTCTGTAAAAGTTGAAATTATTTAGGAATGAAGGATGAACACCAATGACCATTTTGAGCCTTTTCCAGACACTTCTTATTTTTACTAAGTTCTTCCTGGTGACTAGTTTTGAAAATTTCACCAAATTATCACTTTTAAGCACTACTCCTCTTGGGGAATGAAATGAGTGTCGCGAATTTATTCATCCTTCAAATATACCACCTTTAGTAATTTTATTGAATGAGGAATTACTAAAAATATACATTGGTCATGGGGTGTTAGATTGGACTGAAAAAGGTCTCAAAAAATTCTACTTCTCACTAAGACGCTTTCCTCCAATTTTGAGGGGTTTTGCCTTTCTGGATCTTCACAAAACAAAAAGTGAACTTGTAGCTCTGTGTGTTCTTTTTCTGATAGGGGATAATTCTGAAAAATAACATTTATCTATAACTCCAATAATACCTATTTTCATGGTGCAAGAAAGTAGCCATTGGAAAGCTAATTTTTTAAGGATCTCGTGCTCCAATTTTTAGCTCGTTTGGCTCACTGCAACTACAAATATATGAGGAAGAAATTTTCCCTGGCTGAAATTTTAAGATGAACATAAAAATTTTGAGGATGGAATAAATTAGGTCATACAAATGTGCATTCTAATGCCATTGATGCAAGGTACCTTTAGTTCGAATTTCATGGAAAACAGAGCAAGGGTTTGTGAGATATGAGCAAAAGTGTGTTTCCGGGCATAGGGTTTCTTAGAAAAATCAGACCGTGAAAAGGTCATAGAATCAATTGAGGGAAAATACATTTGAAATTGGGATCCAAATTTGGTTAAGTATGATTTAAACATTTTAAATTTAACCATGGTTGAGAAAACCCACTCCTTGACTTACTTACACATCTTCTCCTTAACCCGAGTTAAGAGAGAGTTAGCACTTACTAAATGGGTCCGAGAGCCTCCATAGCACCATAAATACTTTATCATGAGGTGTAATCATGAAAAATTTTAGGAAGCATGAAAAACTTTTCCATGGGTAAGTTCAACATGAGGAGTGGCATAGGTTGGTTTAATGGAGTGAGTTGTTAACTTGAGCCTAGGGAATATGTTATGAGTTTAAGTATTGGAAGAGGGTGAGAGAGTAAGAGTCACCCTTTTTTTCACCTGATTCAATTTTTCACCAGGTGTAAAGGTGAAATCAGTCCTCCTAAGTGTGTTGAGGGTTTGGCTCATCATGGAGCGGGGACAAATTTGAGTTGTGTAAACCTAACCAAGCAAGTTGTTTTAAGTGACGAATCTTCTTCCTTCCTTGGGGTCACAATTTTTAATGCCCATTGAAATTTTTAACCAAGTTCAAAGGTGAAATCAAGCCTCCTTGGTGTGACACAGGGGTGTTGGAACATGGGGATGGGTCCATGTCAAGCTATGAGTGCATATCACTCACCTAACCACCAAACAAATCACTTCAGTGACGAAACTTCAACAACATCATCCTCCTTCCTTGGGGTCACACTTTTTTGAACCCCATATACCTTTTCACGAAGTGAAAAGGTGAAAAATTACATCCAAGGTGTGAAAGTTCCACCTGGACACTTATAGTAAGCTTGCATTCCCTAACAGCTGCAAAAAATAGACACTAGATAGTGAGTCTTTACCCCCTGAGCTTCCCTGAGAGTTTCATGGGGAAAAATTATATGATTTTGACTTGAAAATACCAAAGGCAACCAATGGAACCAATTTCATGATCCAATTCTTCTTGCATTTTGAACTTTACCCCCTTTTTATTTTGCCCACGAGCGGCTCCCGAAAGGTCAAACTGCCGCCAAAGAGAAACTTGCATTTTTGTCTAATTTGTCATATGGGGCATGTAAAGGGTTTGATTATATTCAATTTTACTTTTGAATCAGGTCCCAAATCCCTTTGGAACTCCCAAAATTCTCATTTGAATCTTCAACGGGATCGACCCGATCTTCACTTACACTATCGGGCCAATATCTCAAAATTCAGAAGGCAAAATATCCCGAAACCTTTTGAAACGTGAATTAGTCCTTCATTTATTTCTGATGAGTATTTTTTTACTTTAGAAAATCACCCAAGGCTCTTGAACCATTTAGAACAAGCTCACTGGCTTTTTTACTCCTTTCGTTTCCCTGCATTGTGCTACAAGTAGCTCGTTGTTGCATAATTTGTTACTAAACTTGTTTTACCTTGCATAACTTCCCTTAAATTCCTCTAATGATATCATATCTCAATCACACATTTCTTGGAGGCATTATATTTTCTTGTTATATACTCGGGGGGCGTACTAAGTGCAAAAGCCCTGAAAATAGGCCTTTTTGGGCCTTCGTGAGCAATTCCTTTAAAGCGAATCAAAATAAATCCATGAATTTTTTCCCACCAAATTTATTGCACATGAAACACACTTCAAAAATCTAGTTAGCACACCCCTCTTGGCCATGATGGGGTTTACATAGTCAAAAATTGGTCGGAGGGCAAGTTTACATTACCCGGTTCAAGGATTTTTTAGTGTGGGCTTAGTTGTCATGGCAAAAAAAATTAATTTTTCATGCTATAAATTCTACATGACAACATGGCCTTTACACCTTTAATTGAAAATTTTCATGCACAATTCTCTATCAATATTGAGGACAAAGTGTTCTATGCTCAAATGTCTAAGATACAACAAGACTCAAATCTTTTTTGAATTTACAAGAATCGGACATCTTTATCATGTTTTGCTCATTTATTCTCTTATGTCACACATCAAAAGAGTGTGAAACAAACCTCATTACCATGAACTTGCTTTAATATTTTGCCAATAATTATAACACATCTAATCCTAGGTTTAAAGGAAAAAATACTTTCAAAGGAAAACCAAATGATAAAAAAATATTTTAATGCTAATTTTAATGTGGTATCTTATCCCACCAATATTTAGTTACATGTTCCTCGGTAGAAATTTACATGGTTTCCTTATGCACCTTAGTTGGTGCTTAAACAATTACTCAAGTGTAACCCTATACCTCTCACTCTAGTTATAAAGGTTCATACGAGTATTTTTCGTCATAAATGTTTTGATGTTAATGCCTTTATGATTGTCATAGATGTGTTGCCCATTATAATAATCAATGTGTCCAGATTAATAATTTTATACAAGATCTTATTAATGAAAATGCTTTTGAGTGAGACTCTCCCCTTTAATAATATAATCCTGCGAATAACAATTCTAAGCTTGAGACGTTCAATTATTCACTTCCTAATTACAACAATACCAAATCTAATTTAGAAGTGTTTCATGTTTATCTATATATGCCTCATCCTTACAATGATCATCCATTGGATATTATGATTGGTACTATAATTATTCTGCTACCCCCTAGGCTCATTATTATATTTTATTACTCTGACATGATTTATGATATTGTTTTAGACACATGATACATTCATGGTTTTGTTGGCTAATTCCCCATGTATAGGGTTTTGGTTAGCAGTAATGTTAGACACAATATGTGTACTTTCAAGTTACTTTCTTATCTTAGATATAATAAATGACATGTTACTTATGATACTACAAACTCTCTCATACATATTGTCATACCTCTTACGGTCGGTTCTGCTACTATGGATATTCCCTTTTCAAATACTGCCTCTCTTAGTTCATGTGACATGTTTTTAGGTTTACCTTGGCTACATGATTTTAAGGCTGTCCCTTCTATATTGCATCATTATGCACATTCATTTATAGTTAGCAAGTTGTTGTAGTCAAGGGTATCCCATATGAGATATCAAAACTTTAGCTACTTAGTCAGAAATGTATGGTTGCTACACATGCTAGTTCTAGTGGGTATCTCCCTCCTTGGCCTCCTACTACATCTCTTTTACACATCTAATTTTAGTGCATCCTCCCCTCCTAGGATTCCTTCTAGGTCTCCGATTACACATGCTAGTTTTAGTGGGACCATCCATCCTATGTCTCATTTTATGACTCTTATTACACATGTTGCTTCTAGTGGTTCCATCCTTCCTAGGCCTCCTTCAAGGTCTCTTATTTCACATATCACTTCTGGTGTGTTTCTCCCTTCTGGGCCTCCTATTACACATGTTACTTCTAGTGGGTCTCTCCCTTTTAGGCCTCTTACTAGGTCTCCTATCTTACAAGCTATTTCTAGTGGGTCTCCCGCACTAAGTCCCTAATAGGTATCTTATTACACATACTTTGGATATTACATATGTTACCCAACCATGAATTCCTAAGGATCATCCATATCCTATTACACACGTGACACAATTGAGGCATGACCCTCCCACCTCTTAGTGAGGTCCTCATCAGGAAGCTCTTATGATACCTCTCCTCTTTGTATATAACTAATCACAAAAATAAATAAAAACATTCATTTAATCACATAACTCAAAAACATGTAAATTTTACAAAAACACAAAAGCACAACCTACATGTGACTTGGTTTGTTATCTTGTTACCTTACATATGTTATTTATCATATAGGTTTGATAGATAACATATTTTTATACATAATATTTACGCACATGTAGTCATAAGGTATGTTGACTTTGATGCAAGACATACACATATCGATACATGATGAGATGTGTCATCCTATTCTAGCTGATCATGATCTTATGTGGGCATATCCTACACTTAATCAAGTGATTTTGTTTCATTATAGTTACTTTAACTTTTTCATTATGCACAATATTTTATATAGTATACATGTTATCGTTTGGGACTAACAAGACTAACATATGTATCTTGTATAGTGCTAGCTTATCTTTCTCTATGTGTGTCATGGCTACAATTTGTTATTTTCTTTAAATTTCTTGATTGCTTGCTTCTATGCATGTGTCTTATGGCCTTCTCTTTGTTTTTTTGGAGAAACTTTCATGTCCCTTGGTTGTGACTTCTGACGAGGGTCATTTTTGCTTCACTTTAATTCATCATTTTTCAAACCAGGGTGGCATCTAACAATCTTATGCTATAGGAAAAAGAGGGAAACATTTCTCTAACAATTCTACTATCTATATTTAACTATAATATGAACACAATAAACATCTCTAAATTACTCAATGAAAATAAATGACAACAGTAAACAATTCTAGAACTAAATTGCATAATATATCAATTTTGTAATTTCAACGAAAAGAGAAGTAAAAGTACTTGAAAGGAAATGAAAAACAATTCTATTTAATAAAAATACCACAAATATCCTCCTCATTGGTGAGGTTGTCCCTTACTCTTCCCTTGGAGATTCTAAAACCTTATCAAATATTCACTAACATTGATATTCAACAACTGGAATTATATCATTTTCCTCAATACTTTTACAAAAGGTAAAATAGGAGGATTCCCTTCTTCCAGTTACAATGATATATTTATAAGAAATAACTAAAGTTTGAATCTTTCAATGCTCCCATAAATCTAGAACTATTTTCTATATCCATGGCATCATTATTGTAATAAAAGTATCGATAGAACTAAACTATGACTCCATCTTAACGAATGAAAAGGGTGGAGATTACAACTAGTTCATTACTCCTAAAACAAAAGGTACTAAAAAACTAAGACTTATTAACTAAAACTCATCACACAAAATATGGGAGAGTAACCCATTCCTATCTTATCATTATTTGTTAAATAAATGACACTTATTGTCATGTGTTCATTTGCTCAAACAAAGAATTGTGCTTTCATAATCTTCTTGAATCTTGTCCACCATCATCCTTTAATATTATTTTGACAGGAACATGGTGAATTGGAACTATTCTATGTAATCTAAATCTTTAGTGTCTTAATTCGAAGCTTTGGAGTGTAAGTCTAAAGCTATTACTCATAAGTCCAAAGTTATAAAAGTAGTTCAAATTTCTCTCTTGCGCCAAAAATTGTGGGTTGGAATCATATTGTAATGCATTTGTCATTCTTTAATCATGGGCATTGCCCTATTTTTCATAAAAACCTATCTACCTCACAAGAATTATTGGATGTTAGAAAATAATTAGAGCATTATGCCTTATGAAATTAATTCATCATATATACCCTATGTATCAATTTTAAAACAACCAAAACTCTATTTGAACACAATTAAGCTCTTTAAAAACTTACTAAAGTAGGAAAATTATTGTTCATATGAGACAATTACAGTCTCATCATTTCCCCAAATTTAAGATCTTGTAGGGCCTCCTGCAATATGACTTTCCTTCCTTAGGTTCATGATCTTCAATTTATTACTGCAATCATAATCTTGAGTAAAAATATCCTAAATTTTATTATCATACTCAACATAATATTTTTGTTTTATAACCCAAGTTCTCCATATCTTAAAATTTGTAACAAATTTTTAATCGTATGTGTTCCAAATAGGAGCAATGACCAAGAATAAGGTTGTCTTGTAATGAATTCCAATCCATTCATGTCTTTTCTCTCTAATTATTGGAATTAAGGCTTGAGATCCTTTGTAGGCCCATATCAAGTTATTGAGGAAGATCATTTACCTTTTTTTAAGTTCATCTATAAAATATTTACACCATCCTTTACAAGCCCCAAAAACTACAATGAAATTCTTATTAGTATAGCTTTCAAAATCTATGATAGACTCTTCAATCCTGGCTAAGTAATGCTCTTACAACTAAGGAATGTAGACTTGGGATCTGAAGGTTGTAATAATCTTCTTGGATGCAGGGAAGTTGTGTCTCATCATGAGCCCAATAATTTCATGTATATCATCTAATTCATTGAGCCTATCAACTTAAATTTCTTCATTTTTCAATGTAATGGTGTAAGGTTTCAACTAAACTCCCCTATGAAAAATTGATCAATAATTTTATATCATGGACTAAGATAAATCTATGTAAAAAGAACTCACAAAGAAGATTCTTCAATTTACTATGGTTGGTAGTGTATGCTTTCAAAAACTCCCTATCATTAACTGAATCATGTGGTTGTTAGTGAGATAATTTGAACAGTTTCCATTTGAGAAATTTCTCCCTAAGAATAATAACATAGAAGTGAGAGGCTTTTCTATGAGATAATAGGGATTCCTTTATTTGACAAGTCGTTATCTTATCTTCAAAATTTTCATTATCCTATTTCAACTTCTTAACTTATTTTTTTAGCTCCTCATTTTGAGCCTCTACATTTCTCAATTCACAACACCTTCTCATCTAGACAAGCATACCTTTAACAACCACAATAGGCAATGGAAATATTGTTCGAGCTTGTTTTTAATCCATCTCAGTATGTGGCTTTCGACATTGTAATTCTCTCATCTTATCGATGGCCTCTATAATTTCTTAGTGGAATGTATATATAACATTTGTCAAGTTTTCTGAAATTTATCCAATAGTAATTTCCTTTCCTCTTAAATCATTCTATAAAGCTAAAACATGAATATATTTTCCTTGAGCTTCTTTTTTAACATTTACTAACTATGTCTCTACATGTATGACTTTATTTTTAAATTTAATAGTTGTACCCTTTTCAAGTTAAATATGTGTTCTTAAACCTTGTATCATAGTCTCTTTTTCTTTAATATTTGAATCAACTTTTCAATTTCTTACTTCCATAATTGCAAATAAAATTCAACACAAAATAATTCCATTACTTGGAGCATATCTTTGTTTACTTCACTTGATGAGATTGAAACCTCATTTTCTTGTTGTATTGATTGATTGAAAGTCTCCTCTAGTTGTTGCATAAAGGCCTTACTTTTATTAACCATTTTATTTTTCAGCTGGGATCCCTTGACTTCTTCCATTATAGAGACAATTGCAATCGATACATTAATTGTATCTTTAAGCACTTCATGTCTAGGTATTGTGTATGAAGGTTCTTATGATGAGAAGGTCACATGATTCCCTAAGTTCTAAAGGTTTTCCACCATCATGTGATCTTCATCAGACTCATCTTCTCTCGGTAGCATAAGCCTCCTCCTTTGGTATCTACTTGTAGGGGAGATTTAAATTTTTGTGGGGGTGACTCCTTCGATGGCTCCTTTAATTTGTATCTTAGGGTTAATAACACTTTCTCCTTAACTCTAATTGGAATTTTATCCCTTTTATATATTCTTTTTAACCTTTATTTTCTTAACAGGGTTTTGAACTAGTCTCACCCTTCCTAAATTTGTTTTAAAAAACTTTGTCATATAACCTACCCTTTTGTTGTAAGAAATTATGTTTATAAAATAGATTAATTATCCCATGATGTTTCAAGGGGCCTCCCTTGTCATTGAATTTTTCCACCACGGATTGCAAAGAAATATATAGGAATTTAAGGTACTTTTCCATGCTAAAGATGATTTAAAATCCTCATAGCAGGGCCAACCACAATGTTGTACTACCCTTCATAAGAGAAAAACTTCATCACCAACTTTACTACATGCATCCAAGGCTTTGGGAATCTATCTTTGATAATTCACTTAGTATTTTCAGTATTCTATTAGCACAATCTCAATGTTGGTTCACCTTAGACTTGGAAATCAACACTTAACTCATTATATGGAACCCTAGAATTGGAAAACTCTTCTCCCTCGTCAGCAATACTAGAAATTGTGCTTAAAATAGAGGTACTTACCATGATGTTCATTTTCTAAACATTGGAGTGGAGGTTTAGTAAAATTCCTCCACAATTGTTTTTTCAAATCTTTCCAAAAGTTGAAACCATCTTACGTCTCTAAAGATTTGTACTTACACTTCATCTTGTAAGAGGTTGTGGATAACATTTGGCTTGGAGTATTTCTTTGAACCTGTGGCTTTAGAATATTTAACAATTGCATAACACTATTTTTAGTAATATAGAAAGGTAATGGAAAGTTTTGCAACAAAAATGGTATATGAAAGACAAAGCACATATTGAGATGGCATCTATCTGGTACTAAAATTTCCAATGCTTTTGCATTAAATATAACATTTAATCCTACAAACCCACTTATTGATCCAAACGTGTGGATTAAAATCCCCACTTAGTGTCATTTTTGAACAAGATTTGGATTGTCATGTCACCCTATATTTTCATTGGAAATACAACCACTTTCCATTTTGAGCATTTAGTTATGAATTTTTTAAAAGTGTTTGAAAATGAATTTTTAATTTTTCAAAAAGAATACAACATAAATTACATACCTCAAATTTATTTTTGTAGATGTAGACAAAAAATCATGCACTTGGGTACATTTATAGGTCCATAAACACATACTTGCATTCAAATTATTCCTAAGCGAGAAAAGTAGTAATTGACAGCTATCTTTGGCCTTTTTTATTTGTATCTGGTATTTCACACCCTACAGTCCAGTCGATACTTTATTGATTTATCTCTCATGACTCTGGACACCAGTGCCCAGCCAGGACGCCAATGCTCAGGCGCCCTCATCCCCTCTGGGTTCCCCCAACATCTTTCTATCTTACTCGCTCTCTTTGGGCTCATTTTATCTTTTGGGCATCTTATTTTCTTATGGGTTGGCCTTTAGTTCTCAATTATGAAATTCAAACAAGGGAATCATATAAATACAGAGCTATGTGACTAAAATAAAGGACCAAGTTATAAGCATCTACTATCACCACCTAAGGTTGCATCCAAAGGCATCTAAGAGCATCAAAGGCATTCATCTAACTTTTATTCAAGGGAAAAGGGACTACATTTTTTGCATACATGCATAGGAGGGGAAGTTCATTTTGCCATCCACACATCTATTTACATTGGTATTGTTCACAATTTTTGTCCCCCATGGGCAAAAATTTCCCAACAAGCTCCCGAATGGGCCCCACAGGGTGTAAGCAGTATCACATGTGTTTTCAAGGTCTTGGGAAGAAATTGCAAGTGTTTTGGAACATTCATGATGCAATCTGGACCATTTAGGGTCATATCATAGGATCATAGTCCCATTGCAAGTGCAAAATAAATGGCCTCTAGACCCCAAAAAAATGAGGAAAAAATGGCTCTATGATAGGAAAAGTTTAACATGTTGGGGTTCTATGCACTCATTCCCCTCTACCTCGGTAAGAAAATTCAAAAAATATCCAAAAGGCTAGTCTACAAGGGAATCAATAACCTCATTTGGGCCTTAATAGGACCCAACTAAGCTAAAAAGGAAGTTCACCAAGTAGCTCAGTGAGTTAGGAGACATAAAGTGATATCAGCGAGCTGAGTTGGGAGTGGGAAGAAGAATTATTCACAGCTGATGCCAGCTAAGTGCAAGAAGGTAGCTCACCTGAAGCTGAGTTAGGATAGATAGCTAAGGGTTAAGTGAAAATGACTCAACGAATAGCTCATCTCCAGGCTTAGCACATGAGGTCTACATGTCAGAGCAATGTCCCAAATTCTAAAGGGCATGTTAGAGCTCAGTTGTGGATGATCGAGTTCACAGGTGAAGGAGGAAAAGGCTTGAGCTCCCCAAATCTTAGCCAATGCAACATGCATCATGGGAGCGATGCCATGAACAATGGGTCTATAGCTTGAGATTCAAGCTCGTGATGTGGAATGAGTTAGGGGTCGCAGTGAGCTAAGGGCTTTCACAGTTTACAGAGGGGTACTAGGGACGTGTTTGGTGGGAGAAACGTGACTTAGTTGGCATTGGAAAAATGGAGAAGGGTCTGAATTGGCCATTGAACCGAGCATAAGGAGCAGTGAAGGCTCAGAAGTTTGAATCATAGTGGTATTGCAACATGGAAGTAGTTTAGTCGAGTCAGGCATAAGCAAGTTGAGACATAGGAAAGATCGTTGAATCAAGCATGTACAACGCCGAGCGAGTCGATCAGTGCTCGGCATTGGAAGTTTAGAGGAGTCAGGTGGGGGCCTCACTGAAAAACACGAGCACAGTGAGAATCTGAAGCTCGAACCCTGAAATTCTGAAAATACGAAGCCTGATTCAGGGTGGTGACATGGACTCGATGCAAAAAACGTGGGTTTCATAGGTCAAAATCTCGAAATTTTGAGGTCAATGCGAGATGATGTGGCAAATTGTTCAGCATTTCATGGGATATAAGGATTTGGAGGTGGTTTTTGGGGTTGATGACGGTGAGAATTTCAGAAGTCGACTCGACAGTGCCGAGTCTAAAATGAAGCAAGTATCCTAAAATCATGAAAATGGGCAAGCTACACGGCGAGCGGAGGTGGAGTTTCAGAGGTTTGCGACAGCTTTGAGTGTTTCAAAGTTTGGGAGTATGTGGACTTTGATATTTTGTTTTCAAAAAGTTGTGGAGCCGGTAGAATCCTGAAGTGGGCATAGTGAGAAAATTCCGAAACTGTGTGGAGCCTAAAACCCAAAATACAATCCAACTCTCGACCCAGGCAATTCAAAAATAACCCTACTGAGTTGACATTGGAGATTAAACCGAGGCGTCATGGTAAGGTGGTAGGTGAACTGCATGGGAAATCAAGCTCACACCGAGTCAGTTAGAGAAGGTAATGGCATAAATGAGATGTTTCATCCAGTGGTGTAACGGAGCTTGGTGTCGACGATGGGGAAACCATGAGCTCGGTTGGTAGCTAGGATCTGGCTTAGTTTAGTTGTAAAGAACCTTAAAATCATGCCCTAAACTTCAAGCATCCCATATCTTTATGCAAAACTTTATCCAAATTTAGAAAAACTTATACTTTTTGGAAAGGTAATTCAAAGGGAATTTCAATGGTGGTGTCAGAAATCCAGTTCCCATGACGTTAAATAAAGGGGAAGTTCAAAGAAACAACTAGAGCTAAAATAACAATATCTTTCATTTTACTCATCTGTTTCACATGAATCACAGTCATTGGAAAGGTGATTTCGGGATCCACAGCACGGGAACATCATTTTTGGGATTTTAGAGGTTCAGAACCTCCAAAATTTTGGAATTGAAAGCAATACAGTGGCAAGTGAGCCTCATTAATGGAGTTAGGTGGAAAATTAGGGTCATCATTAGTGTACATGAGCTTATTAGACATGAGGTGTAATCATAGACAATTTCTTCAAGCACACGGTAATGCCATTAATGGAGGAGATATATTCAAAGATTTTCAAGCACTCATTACAGATTAAAGAATGGATTTTTATGGGTTTTTGTTAAATTTCAAATTTTCATTTCTCTCTCTCTCCTCTCTTTCAAAATTCTTCTCTAAATATGTAAGGGGTTTGCACATGCATGTTGTTGATCACCTTTCTTCTCTCATGCACCCCATTTTTTCTTCGGGCTCAAGGTCTTTTTCTCAAATTTGTAATGGCATTTCTTTACTTTCCCCAACTAAAATGTATTGTGCAAATTCATAAGGAGTAACGGAATTGTTTTGTGTTACATCTTATAATATTTCATAGTTTGATTGTTTTTTCTTGCCTTTCATTACCATTGGATGTTCTGTGTACTTTCCATTTTTCGTTGCAAGTTTTGGGTGTGATGTGTTTGTTTGGAAATGGTGTAATGTGTGCATCTTCATACGTGGTATTTTTGTTTACCCTCTCCATGGTTCACTTTTTCTCCATTTTGCAGGGCTTGGGAAGAGTGATTAACACTCCTTTCTTGGTGTATCACCATTGGTAGTGTAGATTTATTTCTTACATCCTTCTATCCATGTTCCCTTGAAGCTGTAGTTTAGGATCAGTGAGTAGTTTTTCCTGCATTAGGAGTAGTTTGTGGCAGTTAGCTTAGGAGCATGAACACACCTTCTTTGGAGAATTATCTCGTGTCACATGTCACACACTTAGGATACGTCAATGTTGTGTAATCACGTCGAATGCCCCATCTCAAACCATGCCATTTAGGGGGTGTTGTGATTACACATCAACAGTTTTGGCACGCCAAGTGGGACAACAAGAAGTTAGAGTTATATTTTTAGAGTTGTTCCACTACAAAACCTAGTCACATTGAAACCAAAGCTCGAAACAAGGTATTTTCAGAGGTCTCCCTACATTTCAGAATTTGGGAGTTACAATTTTCAAATTTCAGAGGTTTCTGCTATAGGATCAAAGTTTGAAATCACTTTTGGAAGGCTTAACATGTGAAAAATGAGCTCAAAATTTCATAGATGATAGATCGGGAGTTGAAGTTCAAAAGGGTATCTTTAGTTTTTTGAAATTTCTATTTTCGGAATTTTGGGGTTTTTCAAATTTTGGGATTTCAAGTTTCAAGATTTTGAGACTTTTGAAATTTTAGACCTTTTCCAATTTCATAATTCAGACATTTCAAATTTTGGAGGTTGTCCAATTTTGTAACTTTAAGGTTTCGGAGCTCACACTTTCAGAGGTTGTTGCAACTTTGGGTTTTGGAGTTTTCCTACTTCAGACCTCGGGGTCTATGGCATTTTGGGGTTCATAGGTTTTCAAGTAGAGCCAGGTTCTGAAATTAAAATTTTGGAGGATCATTTACAACTGAACTAGTCCAACACCGCAACAATTTTTGAGCTCTTCAAGGTGTGCATACATGTATCCATTTCATTCCATCAAGTTTGTTGTGCACTTGGTGTAATTTCAGTCTTCGGAGACACACATGTAAGCACAACTGGCGACTCCATCTGGGTAACAAACTCATCTCTTTGAGTAGCTAACATTCCTTTTCTTCACCATGCACTTCCATTCATTTTTCTCTCTTCCATTTGTTCCATCTTATTCCTTTTCATGAAGTCTTGCAGTCATGGCTTCATTCACCTCTTGGGATTCACATCTAGAACAACAATAGTATCAGTGCAGCCCTCCTACATAATTGTGAAATTCATTTTTAGGGTGTTATCAACCATCTTTGGATCCAAACTGTAATGGAAATAAAATTCAATACGCATGCCCAGATGAACAAGAGACAGGTCAGTTTGGTTATCCACCAAACCATCCATATTTTCAAGAGTGGGGGTATGTGGATTTCGAAGGATATTCTTCACCTAGAAATGTTCAGTTATAAATGAAGATCCTAAAAATAATGGAAAATATGGTGCATTCTAGGGTTTTAGCCCAAATGAAGGAATTTAAGATTGGATTCAGGGCCCCTTGTCCATGGGAAGGCCCCTTTCCATATTATCTTTTCCCGCAGGAGAAACTAAGCTTCATAGTTGAAATGCTACCCCAACTAGAAGGATGGATCAAGGACATTGAACGTTATACAAGTCAACCTTGTCTACAGAAGACCCCTCCATTACCCTCTCATGGTTCTTTTCCTTCATCCCAATCAGTATCATTTTAACCCAAGCCCTAATTTCCAAGTTTCCCGTTTGATGCACCTATTGTGGATTCCACTTCTTCATCTTCCACTCTTCCACCTGATCTCAATTCCTTTGTCATCTTCCCTTTCAAAAAACGGTCCCCTCCACAGGAGCATATTTATAAATCCCTCCCACCATTTCCACCACCAATAAAAAAACCTATTGAGACTCAACCCAATACTCCTCCCACTTCCCGAAATCCATGTGAGGACAAAGCTCAAAAAACTAGTAAATTGGAACAACATCAAAAGTATCCTAACACAAAAGAAATGCCTCAATTTTTGAAGAGTTAGGTTGTTAAGCACGGAATAGAAAAAATCCCTCTATTGGTTAAGCCCTCAAAAGAGGTTAAGATAGAGAAAGAGCAGGTGGTGAAGGCTAATTCAGTTGCAGCAATTTCTAAGCAAGAATAGGTTGAGGATGATGAATAGTCGGAGTGTTTAGAATGCAACATTCACGAGGGCACTTTGTTTTCACAAAATGTTGATCAAACAAAAGTTACAAAATCAATAGGAGGGGAAGAAAGAATTACTCCAAATCCAAAATAATAGGAGCATGCTCCCACTATGGAGGACATTGAGCCGACACAATTTGACGATGAGGAGACAAATTATCTATCGGAATTGGAGTATTGTTTTAATGAAAAGGAGCCTATGGAGATCACATAATTTTCTCCTCCATCAACCTCCTTCCAAGCACAAGAGCCCATTTCTGAAGAGGATCACATGCAAGGTTGGCCCACCTTAAATAAGAATCCTTTTGGATTTGATCTAGAGGAATTGAATATTCCCAATAGCATGTCCAACAAGGAGAAGGATCTCTTAGGTAAGCAACAACACTACACCACTTTCAACAGTCCATCGATAGTTCCATTGGAGGCCGCAAGTGATTTCAAGGTGTTACATGTTGTCATGGAGGGAAAAGAGCATGAGGAGACCACTTCTTCTATACCATCTGTTAAGGTGACACATTAGTTGTCTATAGATGTGCGAAGAGAAGAAATTTCAGATATAGACAGTCACCTTTTCCAAGAAATACTACTTAAATATTTTCTTATTGAAATTCCAATTCAGAGTAGTGGACACATTCGGCGGTTTAGGCCATGTCCCATCAGATATTTAGCTTCGTTGGAGCTAGAACCAGAGTTACCACAACTGGTCATGTTCATTCCTGAACATGAGGGTGAGCTTCATAGTATTAAGCATCAGCCACATCAATGGAAACACCTCTAGGAATCTCACGTAATTCATTCTGAAGAGGTGTTCATTTTATTTCAGATTGATACCTTAATGATTTGGGTAAAGGACTGGTGCGTTATCAGTTTTTCACTCATCCATACAACCATCTCTAGTGTCAAAACATCCGCGTGACTGCCTATTATAAGAAGGGGATGATACTTTGCACTACCAGTGGCGGGATTTGTTTGAAATTTTCTCTGCTTCCGGTTAGTGTAGGGTAGGTGTAGGAGTTGTTATAAGCAGATGTTAGCATATGGATTTGCACGCATGTAAATGACATGCAACAATGTGGGAATGAATTCCCTTCTCAATGAAGGTGAGGCTACCTTTATTGAAAACCAAAAATGTATCTACATCTATACATTCAAAATGGTATGTGGGGGGTGTTTTGGAACATTAATTGAAAGAAAAATGAATGAAGGAGATGGAATGGAATGAAGGAAAGGAGTGAAATGAAATGAACAGAAAGAACATGCAAGAGTTAGGTAAACACAGAGCCTAATATTGCACGAAGAAGAAAGACGAATAACTAACACAAATAAAATGGAGTTTGAGTTAGCCAAACAAGATTGTGTAAAAGGGAACACACATGAGCAAGTAGATAATCAGAGCTTGATCACTGTGAACTAGAACAACCGATTAATAATGTTGACAATAAGATCAAAGATAATATTTACATGCAAGATTCAAACACCTAACATCTAATGAACATAAGAACATCAAATGTTACAAGGGACAATGAATGAGACACAAAGTTCGTATTTCATTAACTCCAAAAAAAATTTCACAAAAGAACACAAAGTTTCTTCTTGAAAAAAAGCTTGCACAAAAGTATTTTCTTCTCCTCTCTCAAAGGCACCCCTTACAAATGAGCCCCTCACTTCCTTTTATAACCCAAAATTTGGTTACAAAGTAGTTAGGGTTTTACATGATCATTAAATAAGGCACTTAAGTGACCTTTAACTTTTTCGACAACTCTATTAAAGACAATCCAAAAATAGAAATTACTTAAAATAACCATTGTTTCCCAAATAACAACATCTTTTAAAATATACAATAATAACCAGTGCCTTATCCATTGAAATGGGGTCTGCCTATCTCAAGCATATGAGAAATGGACTCTCCCACTTCGTTAGATACCAAGAAAATCAACTCCCTGTACCGCCAGTGAAATTAGGATTTGCCAGTTGAAAGGATCTAAACCTTCCCAAAGTTTCAAATATCTTTTCTTCTTTTGGAGGTTCACTTGGTCGAAGAATATCCTCACAAAATACGTACAATTGAAGAATTCTTCTTGGCATATTATTTAAATTAACAATTTTGGATTGAATATTCTCAAATAAGTTCTTTAATTTGATGAACTGCTTCATGAAAACTGACGAGAAATTATTAGCGGGAGTGTACATGTCTTTAAATGATTGTGAAAATTGTTCTTCCACCTGCTCCGATGAACACCTTTGATTATGCTCATTTACGAGATTACAAGGAATCTCTGCCATGAATTCCTGAATCAAGGAGAGTGAAGTGAAGGCTTCATTACACATATTGTCATAATGGATCATAGAATCCTTGAGAATCATTTTTCTTGATTTGAGATGTAGACACCAAAGAAAACGTGTCCCTCGATGTTCAAATTTGAGAATTCCTTCAATAGCTAAAACTGAAGATTTCATACTTGTCATCTCCTATAAACTGGGCAATATCTCTTCCAAATTTGATATAGCAGAAACAAAAGTTTCTTTGAAAGAAAGAATTGGATCCAGATACGCACTGATATCTTCACGAAGCTTAAACGTGGTCTTGATCGTCCCCTGGCCTGAAACGAGAATCTCTGAAAGCCAAGTTTTAATGACATGGCCCAATGTGTTTATTTCCTTTGACAAATTGAGAGTCTCTTCATCTGGGGCAGCCACTGCATCAGGTGATGATATGGGATTTATCAAATGTTGAACATACTTCACCAATTGATTCTTTTCAGCTTTGAGCCAAGAGTTTTGAGACTTGTATTTCTCAACTCTTTTTAACATGATATCAATTGAGTCTCAAGCCATCACCATGTCACTTTCTAATGTAGATCTTCCAAGTCCCAGTCTGGAAACTTCATAGTCTGCAGGCATCATAGCATCGCGATCTTTATCCACTTGTGGAATGGCAAGGTCTACAAATTTGTTTCCACCATTATTCAAGAAATCACCTTAGGCTTCTTAGGAATGGCGTCATTCGAAAGTTTGAAAAGGGCATCAAAATCAATGTCAATTGGCTTGACAACTCTCTTCCTTTTCTTCACTTCGGAATCAACCCAAGGAGTATCATTCACTATCTCAACATACAAAATCCTGGAGCTTGAATCAATATTCTCATTATTTCCAACATCATGAGATCCTTCTTGAATCCTATCTACGACCTCAATTTGAGGAGACACAACCTCAATATCCACTTTCTGATTATTCAGGAGATTTTGGGAAATCCCTTCACAGACTACATGCTCTGAAGTGTTTGATATTTGAATTACCTGCACCTGAGTGGATGCTTGTTTGAATCATGGCTAGGAATCATTTACTACCAGCTTCTGAGCACTATTAATGATGTGGGTAGAAGAATCTCTACTCGAGGTAGAAAATCTAGACACGCGCTCTCTTCCTTCTTCGGGGTTTGGATCTTTGGATCTCCCTCCTTGTGACATGCTGCTTGGAAAAGTGGATTTTGGCAACCACTCTTTTCTTTCCTGTTGTGTATGATTGGATGGTAATGAGGTTGATTGAGAAGAGACTTTGGTTGAATGGAGGCCCTCTCGTATTGTTAATTTTTGTGATCCTGAAACATGATCTGGAATTGATTACAATTTGGCAAGTTCCATGTCATACCAAGATATACTTCTTTCAATAATTGGTTGGTTCTTGCCATCAAGAGAAAATTCATCTCTCTTGGTCCAATCAATTCGAGGAAATGGGGCAAAGGCAACGACATCATATGAGGGATTGATGACATCCTCATCATCATCTATGAATGAATCAGGGGGACTCTTGATGTGAAAGGCCTTGATCTGAGCAAGTGTTAGGTGAGAGTACTCCCGTCTTCTTACCTCATGTTCATCCGAGCAAGCAGCCCAGAAATCTTCCATGGGAGGATTATGTTGGTACTTTGCTCCCAGAATCTTTTGCATATATCCATTGATATCAAACTGGGCTATTTTCACATATGGATGGATGGTTATGAGAGTGAACTCTTTTTCCACGAGCTGTGCACTGAAAAGATTTGGACATTGGTACTCCCCGATTTGAATTGGGAAATGAATTCCTGAACAGTGCTTATCACTAAGAAGGCAGCGAACTTGGAATAATTGTCGTGCTAACTCCATTAATGCCCATCTGTCACTGACGTACTTAGGGAGTTTCCACTGGGTACCAGTAAAGCCACTCACACGAATGTAGGAAAAAGATGAAAATTGAATAAACCAGGTTCCCCATTGAGAAATGACACTCATGGCTTCTTTAGAAAACCTTTCCTCAGTATTTGGATTTAGGTTCCGGATCACGCGGAAGGTGAATGCATCGTTGACTCTTCTAAAATGGTGAGAACAATTTTCTAAGATGAGCTGAGGGTAATAGTGAAAAACATTGTTTGACAACCCCATGACTCCTCTCGTTTCAAGTCCCGAAAATAGCTTTCTTCGTGCTACTGCATAGGTCAGATATGAAGTCATGTAGAAGCATCTAGTAATCTTAACTTCTATAAACTGTTTGTGAAGGGTGTTACTGATGATGGTGGCCCAATCCACAAACTCCTTCTTGGCTAGGATGATACAGATAAATTGGTACATCCATGGGTGGAAAATCCTAGTAGAAGGTAGACTGAAAAATTGACTTGGGAGAGTGATCATGTCTCCGATTTCTTCCATGAACTCAATGCGGTACAGTTCTTTGGGAAGCCTATCAATTCAAGGTCTCTTGGTTACTAACCAGTTGTTGTTGACCATTTTGCTCCATCTCAGGGGTTCTTCATCCCAGAATTCTTGTGCTGATTGGCGAGTAATAGCTGCATTCTCAGGAAATTCGGGTATGCCAAGCAATTCCTCAATGTGTTCTGGTGTGATCAAGAGGAAAGGCTCGCAATTATCTTTAAAAATTCCTCGTCTCTCAGGGTCATAATGCTCCGTGCAAGCAATAACCAACTCCGGACATTGCACCGAGACAGGGAATGTTGCTGCTTGGGGTAGGTCATTATGGTAAAGGTTATCGGAGAAAATGGTTTTTCCTTCAGTTTTCACTCGCTCGCAAAACTGTTGCACGTTGATGTGACCCAGATTTGTATCAGTGATGTTGTCATATGCCGACTTAATGTAACTTGGAGGGATAACTCCTTGGAATTCATATTTCAAGGAGGGTTTGTTAGATTTCTCCACGGGCTTCCTCGATCTCCCCGTAGATTTGGATTTTTTGGCCATTATGAATTTTACAAAAGAAAGACTCAGGCACGCAAGACAACACAAACGAGGCCGGGTCTCAGTCTCTGAAACCCCGTTGATGTAAGAAAAATATTTTTCACTTTAATATTATTATTATTATTTTAAAAAATAATAATAATAATGATTGATCCCAAGTTACAATTTTCTTCTCTTTAAAATACAAATATATCGAGGCTAAGCTCAAGCTCCAAAACTGGAGACAACAATGATATATATTTATTTATTTTAATTAAAATCTCCCGATTTTAATATTTCATGCGGATCAATTTAATATTTTTTTTTTAAATTCACCTTGGCTGCATGAACTACTAATTTTTTACATTGGAAGACTCTTGATTTTGTGAATGCGTGGGAAATCACCACAAACTAGTTTTGCTATTCCTTGGGCGGATTTGTTCTTTCTCTCTCTCCCTAAGGCGTGGCTTCTCTTTTCCTGGCATGAAAATTTTCTTGACTTTTTAAATTAATTTGTTGTCCTTTTCCTTCAGCTGGGCGCATGGATTTGAAAACAGTTTGCTACTTGTTTTGGACTGTTCCTTCTTTATTTCTAGCGCCTCCTCTAACCAATGCATGGAGTAAAAATAGTTTGTTGTTCTTTGTTGATGTTTGGGTATTTTAACAATGCATTAATATTGTTTTATTTTGTCCATGCATGCGTGGGATCCCTTCAAATGGGTGCGTGAAAAAATGCTCCAAAATTTATAATCAATTTGGCACTCCTCCTTTTCACTCACAAGGCGTCTCCTCATTGGCTATTCCTTCTGTTGTCCAGACAAATGTGTGGTCTTCTTCTCACCTTACATGCCAAACAAATATTCTTTTACCTTCTTCTTTTTCAACTGTGTTGCCCCCTTGTATTGTGTGGGCTTTGAGTGGTATATTTTTCCTCTGGCTATGTGGCTTTGGCTTGACCTGCGTGGAAATGTATCTCCTTGTATTTTGATAGTTGATGTGTGGGCCTATGTGTGGCCTTGAAAACTGCTATGTTTGGCTTTTTCTGCCCCTAGCGTGGACTTTGTTTTGATTCCCTGTGGGGTTGCCAAGGTAAATGCATGGAGTTGGTGAATGCATGGATAGTTCTTTCCTCTAATAGCCTAGGTTTTCTTTATCCACGTGACAAATCCTCTTTCTCCTTTGTGTGGCAAATAAACTCAGGCTGGTGTGTTATTCCCCCTTGTGATGAATCTTTAACCTGCGTTGCTTCTTCCCACGCTTGCTTCTTTCTCCGTGGGATTCCTCTCCTGAGGTGGCCTGCTCTTTCTCTTTCTTTATTTAAAAACTTGTTCTTCAACTATGTTTGGACTATTTTTAATCTTTAAAAATTGTTCTTTTCTTTTCCCTGTCCTTTCCTCCACCCAAGGCGTGGAAATTTGTATTTTTGGCAATGCATTTGGACTGTCCTCTTTTGAATTTTCTCTCACTATCCCTGGTTGTGGTAAGAAAAAGATTTAAAACTTCCCCTGCCAATGCGTGGAAAGCTTCTGAAGAGTGCGTGGAAGATTGTTGGATGTGACAAAATATTGTGTCCTTCAGGAGAAATAAGAAGCAAAGCTTCGCACGACTTTTTCCAACAAGTTTGATGGAGGAAGTTATGGGATTAATCTAACTTCCTCTCTTCCTGGGTAGTGGGCTAAAGTGTTAGGGGGAAATGGGGAAAGCAACGGACAATTGCTAACGGGAATGGCAAAGTGGGTTGGCAATCCCTGTTCGATTTCCCCACGTGGGAAATTGGGGTTTTTCTTGCCCATTAGCCAATCCAGGATTTGGCAATTAGTGGAGAAAATCCCACGTGCGGGAAAAATGAAGAAAATTGCCAAGAAAGGGGAAATTTGGGTTCGGGAAGCCAAATTGGCATTCTCGACAGTTGGAAGCGTAAGCTTACTTCCCCGGCAATAAAAAATTATCGAATGAACTTTTAATTAATATTTATTTAATTAAATACTCTCAAGTTATTTAAAAATTAATTTAATCAAACAAGGAGCAATTAAGTAATTAAATATTAATTATTTGATTTTAATGTATTTTAATGTGTTTTAAAGCCTGGCGGGAAGAGTTCTCGCCTGAAAAGGACAAAACGAAGACCGAAACGATCACAAAAATGAGACGATCACAATGAGGGCAATGAACCACGCAAAGTAACACTTTTCAAATTTTTCAAATTTTTCATTATTTATTATTTTTTAAACAATTTTGCGAAGTCAAAATTGGTTGATAACAGCAGAACAAGTGCTCTTGCACACTCTGCATGTCTACTTGGACATGTATGATTTGATATTTTGTACATAGTTTTGTTTGATGTTGCTCCAACATAATACATGTTGTTTCAGTGGGCCTTTCGCATGCAGAAGAAGTCCATACTTGTGGGAAACAGATGCAGTTCTAAAGGAAAACAAATGCAGATCAACTAAAGTCAGGTTGAGAACTGATTTTAATGAGTTTTCATTCTTCGAGTCCTTCAAGGCCAACCACAGGTAGACTTCTAGTGATCTGCAGTATTAGAAGGTAGCCGTCAAAGAGTGGGACTTTCAGATGAAAGAGAAAATTCAAATTTAATAGAGTTCCATGATGTAAAAATTGAAAATTGTCTTATTTAAAACTTTATGGTGTGCAATACATGCCAAGTAACCATCAGTTGTGTGCTTCATACTTGGTGGAATCACGTTTTGGGATAATTTATTTCAGTCTCATAGGACAGGATTACAGAGAGGAACAAGTGAAAATATTCAATCAAGACAATTTTCTACTCTCACAAATATTATTTTTAAGATTTTCTCGTGAAAACGAGAGTGCAAGCAACAAAAGGTTCGAGTTCAGCAAGTGTAGGCAGTCTTCGTGTCTTTTATTTCATCAAGTTCGGGATCGAGTTACAGGTATTTAGTGACTCTATGCCCAATGGATATGCCTAGGCTAATGGTTTAGAACATCTAGCAGGTAGATTTCCCCACGAGTCACCAAATTGTTGACAATTTTTGCCCCCCATGGGCCAAAATTTCCCAACAGGCTCTCGATTGGACACCACAAGGTGTAAGAAGGATCAAAGGTGTTTTCAAGTTCTAGGGAAGCAATTATAAGTGTTTTGGAACATTCAGGATGTAATCTGACCATTCAGGGCCATCCTGAGATCATATTCAATTGTAAGGCAAAATGGCCTTCGGCCCCAAAAAAGGTAAAACATGGATCATGACAGAATATTTTAGCATTTTAGGGTTCTAAACACAATTTCCCCTCTCCCTTGGTCAAAAAATTCAAAAAATTCCAAACGGGTTTCAAAAAATCAAAAATCTCCATTTGGCCATCAAGGACCCAATGAGCTAGAAAACAGCTCGCCGAGTTAGAAAGTGGTCCATCCAGTTTGGAAGGGAGATGGTCGATTCATGGGGATCTCGGTCTAAGCTCTGCGAACTAGTCTGAGATAGCTCAGAGCCAAAATGACTTGGCAAACGGTGATTTGGAGGCTCCCCCGTGAGGTCGACATGTCAGAGCAAGCCCAAATTCTAGGGGCATGGATATAAGTTCGAATGATCAAGTTTGCAGGTGAAAGAATAAGAGGGCCAAGGTCCTCGAGCTCCACCACGAGTATGCATCATGGGGATGATGCCATGAACAATGGGTCTAGAATAACTCGGCTCGTATGTGGAAGAGAGGGGTCGCAACGAGCCAAGGGCTCACATGTTTTCGGAGGGGCACTTTGACATCATCAATGGGAGAAACCTGAAGCGGGTTGAACAGAGAGCCGAATTAGAGAAGAAAGAGCACAAGGAGGTGAAGGCTCGGTAATTCGAAACATAGTGGTATTGGCAATGGAAGAAGCTCAGTCGAGTTGGGCGTAACGAAGATGAGACATAGTGTAGATCATTGAATCAAGCGTGCATAGCGGCAAATGAGTTGATAGGGGTTGGGCATTGGAATGTACAAGGAGTTCGGTGAGGGGCTTGATTTAAAACATGATCCAGTGGGAAGTGAAGCCTGAACCCCAAATTTTTAGACTTTTGGGATTCGGGGTTTTGGAGGACTCGCCGTAAAAATCACAAAACCAACTCGCTCCCCCCAAAACATGAGGTGCCGAAAACCTGAAATTTTGGGGTCAATGCGAGATGACATAGCGAGTCATTGAAATTTTGGGGTCAATAAGGAAGGTATTTCAAGATCAGCAAGTTGAGGATTCCGAAGCGAGTCGGGTGCCGAGTCTGAAATGTGAAAGCCCAAACCCATGAAATGGGTGACGCAGCAAGTTGGGTGGATTTCAGAATCTGCAATAGGGGTGTTTTGAAGTTTGGGAGTGTGTGGGGTTAGGGATGGTTTTCAAGGTTGGGAGTGGGTAAATCCCGAAGCGGGCATAGTGAGAAATCTGAAGAGGTAGAGCCTAAAACTCTGAAATAATCCAACTCCTGCCCATTCCATTCAAAGACCCACCAAGCGTACGCCGAGCCACATGGGAAGTCGAGCTACATGGGAAAGTACACTGAGTTAAGGGGAATGGCATGATGACATGGCTCGCTGGTGCAAGGGAGTAGCTCGGTGATGGGGAAAATGAGCTCGATGGTGGAGGATCTAGCTCGGTTTAGCTAAAAGAACCCTAAAATCATGCCCTAACTTCAAAATCTCACAACTTTAACAATACTCTAATAAATTTAGCAAAATTGTACTTTCTAGAAAGGTGTTTTAGAGGAGATTTCAATGGTGATGGTTAAAACTAGTTCCCAAGAGGTTAAATAAAGGGGAAGTTTAGAAAAACAACTAGAGCTAAAATAACAATATCTTCCATTTTACTTATTTGTTTCACATTAAATCATAGTCATTGGAAAGGTGATTTCGGGATTCATAGCATGGGAACATCATTTTTGGGATTTTAGAGGGTTTTAAACTTTAGAATTTGGGAATGTCAAACAATACAACAATAGGTGAGCCTCATTAATGGAGTTATGTGGAAAATTAGGGTCGTCATGAGCATACAAGAGCTAGATTAAACAGGAGGTGTAATCACAAGCAATTTCTTCAAGCACAAGGCAATGTCATTAATGGAGGAGAGATTTTTAGATATTTTCAAGCACCCATTACAGATTAAAGAATGGATTTTTATGGGTTTGTGTGGAATTTCGGATTTTCATTTCTCTCTCTCCTCTCTTTCAAATTTATTCTATAAATATGTAAGGGGTTTATACATGCAAGTTGTCAATCACCTTTCTTCTCTCATGCACTCCATTTCTTCTTGGGGCTCAAGGCCTTCTTCTCAAATCTGTAATGGCATTTCTTGCCTTTCCCTGACTAAAATGTATTGTGAAAATTCATAAGGAGTAATGGAACCGTGTTTTTGTTAAATCTTCTAACCTTTTATAGTTTGATTATTCTTTCTTGTCTTTTGTTACCATTGGGTGTTCTATGCAATTTTATATTGTTCATTGCATATTTTGGGTGTGATGTTTTTGTTTGGAAATGGTTTAATGTGTGTATCTTGGTTTGTGGTATTGTTGTTTACCCTCTCCATGGTTCATTTTTTCTCCATTTTGCAGGGCTTGGGAAGAGTGATTATCACTCCTTTCTTGGTGTATCACTACTCATAATGTAGGTTTATTTCATGCATCCTTCTATCAATGTCCCATTGGAAGTTGTAGTTTAGGATTAATGAGTAGTTTTACTTGCATTAGGAGTATTTTTTGGCAAGTAGGTTATGAGCAGGAACCGGCCTTCTCTAGAGAGTTAGCCCGTTTCGCATGTCTCACACTCAAGATAGTTCAATATTGTGCAATCACGCTGAATTCCCCATCTCAAACCAAGCAATTCAGGGGGTGTTGTGATTACGCATCAATAGGTACATCTAGTATTGTCCGTTATCACATGCACTTACACAAGGGTTTCCTAGGGCACGATTCTATCACACACGCATAAGAACTTCATGGCATCTGAGATGTAGTGCAGTGCTCGATTGTAAATTCACTCATTTGAGTGACCATTGGGGTCAATTTGACTCCCCGTATTACATCTTTTCTTTTTGGGATTTAACATAGTTTGAGGGTTTTGTAGGTCATCTTCTCTTTGCAGGTTATAGGGGAAGTCTGTAATCATCCAATGACATATAGGAAGCCAAAAGTGAAGGTTAGCGACACTTGTTTGACACAACAAAAATTAGTTTCTAAGCTCCTGCGCAGTCACATACACCTAGCAGAGGCCCCTAGTGCCTAGGCACCCCAGTCCTATTCCAGGTGCCCTGGTCAAACCCATCCCGATAGCTCCATAATTTTATAGAGGAAATTATGATAGTCCACTCCTCTTGTTCAGTAGTTGTTCTAGTCCAAATCATCTTTGGGAAAGCACAAATCAACTAAGTCTTTATTTTTCCCTCTTGCACTTAGGATTTCCTAATTTACTTGTTTATTGCTTGTGTCATTTATCTTCTATCAGTTTCTTAGCATTTTATTTATCATATGTGACTCTACAATTAGGGTTTTACAAATTCTATATTTTTTAAATAATTTAGTGAACCTGACATGAATCAAACAACAAATGATTGTGTTATGACATTGTGAGTGATGTCCCATGTTTGAAACCCACTTTTCGCAGTCTACTTTGTCTACACTATTGCTTGTTTACATTGTCTTCTATAGCATTTTTGTCACTTTTTCTACTAACACATGTTTCTAGCCATATTGTTTGCACGTGCCTTGGTTTCTACCATACACATTCCCTCCCCTTGTAGGGTATCGGTTTCGAGATTAATTCAAGTCCTCTCCTTTGGGTCACATCCTCCTAGTGGCATCACATGTACCTCAAATGAGGGGGGCATACATTGGGTGAATCAGTCACCCCATACAGCAACTCAGAGCTTCAGTACATGCATGCACAATACATGAACAAAACAAAGTTATAGTTATAGAATGGCCCACAATATTATTTGGGTCCTCAGTTTAGCACAGACACCAACGCCCAAATATAGACACTAGCACATGTGCACTCCTGACCTTTCCTGGGCACCTATGACTAGGGGGAAGTTATAGTTACTTTCTCATATCAACACAATTTTTCAGCAGTTCACAAAGCAGTTTTGACATTATATGCACAATCCTCCAGCAATAAGAATGTAGTCTATCTCCCTTTACTACTTAGATTGAACATAGAACAAAGTAGGATCACACCATCTAGAGTGGTGTATAAATTCAGTAAGCAATCATGGAAGGAGAGTAAACCCATACCTCTCTCCCCAACACTCTTGTGTCATGGCGTGAGATCGCCCAAAAAATGCATTCTTGGTGTGAGATTGCTCAAAAAACTCTTTCTTGGTGTGAGATCACCCAAAAAACTCTCTTCTACAGTATTTCAAGACATTTTCTCTTCTTTTCACTCTTCATGGATCAGGTGCACACTTTCCTTTTACTACTTTTCACATCTTTACATACTTTTACATGTTTTTACAAAGTTTTCATAATACATGAATTTGACTACTCTTTCACTCTAATTTTGTAGGTTCGTCCTTAATACGCAACAAGAACCAACTCCACATCAAGTTATGACAACAATAGGTATAACACGACACAACTCATACACTGCATCCATAGGGTCACTTCCTCTTTCTTAGCTTGCACGCTTCATTTTTATCACTCCACACTTTCACATGTCTCTTCAGCACACTGTTACCATCACACTCTACATGGTTATCAGGTACACATCTCTTATCTACTTTATGTTATCGAGTGTTACTGAAAAACATAAAGTGGGGGCAAATATAGACAAAAAATCACGTACTTGGGTATATTTCTAGGTATATAAACAAATATTTGCATTTATATGATTCCTAAGCGAGAAAAGTAGTAATTAATAGCTATCTTTGGCCTTTTTGTTTTGTCTTAGGTCTTCTTTCTGGTTTTTCACACCGTATAGCCTAGTCGATACTTTATTGCTTTATCACTCATGACTCTAGACACCACCGCCCAACCTGGACATCTGTGCCCAGGTGCCCTCATCCCCTTTGGGCACCCCTGACCTCTTCCTTTCTTACTCGCTCTCTTTAGGCCTCTTTTATCTTTTGGGCATCTTATTTTCTTATGGGTCGGCCTATTAGTCATCAATTATGAAATTCAAACAAGGGAATCATATAAATACAAAGCTATGTGACCAAAATAAACGACCAAGCTCTAAGCATCTACTATCACCACCTAAGGTTGCATCCAAAGGCATTTAAGAGCATCAAAGGAACCCATCTAGCTTTCATTCAAGGTAAAAGTGACTGAATTTTCTACATACATGCATAGGAGGGGAAGTTCATTTTTCCATCCACACATCTATTTACATTGGTACATCTAGTTATCATTCGATATCACGTGCATTTGCACAAGGGCTTCTTAGGGAATGATTCTATCACACACACACACACACACACACACACACACACACACACACACACACACACACACACACACACACACACACACACACACACACAAGAACTACATGGATTCTAATATGTAGTGTAGCGCTTAATCGTAAGTTCACTCAGTTGGGTGACTTTCGAGGTCAGTCCGACTCCCCATATTGCATCTTTTCTTTTGGGGGTTTGATGTAGTTTGAGGGTTTTGTAGGTCATCTTCTCTTTGCAGGTTACAAGAAAATTATGTGATCATCCAACGACATATAAGTGACCAAAAGTGAAGGTTAGCAACACTTGTGTGACACAACAAAAATTAGTTTCGGAGCTCCTGCATAGTCACAGGCACCTAACAAAGGTGCCTGGCACCCTAGTCCTATTTTAGGCACCCTATTCCATCCCATCCCAACAACTCTAGAATTTTATAGAGGAAATTACGACAGTATGCTCCTTCTGTTCAATATTTGTTCCAATCCAGATCATCTTTGAGAAAGCTTAAATCAAAGTCTTTATTTTTCACTCTTGCACTTAGGGTTTCCTTCTTTACTTGTTTATTACTTGTGTCATCTATATTCTAGCAGTTTCTTAGCATTTATTTATCATACATGACTCTGCAATTAGGGTTTTACAAATTCTTTATTTCTTAAATGAGTAGACACGTGTTGTTTTGTTCTTAAAGGAAGAAGAATCATATTTTTTAGCAATCAATATTTATTCTACCTCATGAAAAATGTATTTTATATATTATATTTTTTGTTGTTGAGAATATTTTTTGGCATTTGTGGTTTTCAGCCCTTTTTATTTTATTCAATCTCTCCTAAACATTCAAAATTTACTTGATTTCAAGGAGGAAACTTCCTTCATGCAACAAAATTTTAAATGTGATAAAACTTGATTTGCAAATTATTCCTTTATGGTCGATTTCCTATAGAGGTAAAGCCTCTAACCATTAACCAACAATGTTCTCTGATATCAATTAATAGGCATAAGATAAAGAAATACATTGTTATAAATTTATTCAATCTGGCATGGCCCTAACCAATGAGTTTGAATCTTACCATTGAAATATTTATACTTGGAATCAAACCATAATGCCCAATCCCCAATCTTAGAACTTCATTTACACAATGTGAATGTTATTCCACATGTTTATCTAATGATGAATTAATTTTATGTGGTGCAATGTTTCCATTCTTATCTCATCCAACTCATTTAACTACAATATTTAGTCCTAAAGTTTTGTTTTTAGATATATTCCTACCTTTGACGACATTTTCAGAGTCTGAAGCTCTAACTCTATAAAAAAAAATCCATCTTCTCATAAACTAGCTCATATGGAGAGAATCTAGTGGTGGATTTCCAATTTATGTTCTATTCCCATACTTCCTCTAATAATTTGAGTACTAAAACTTTCTTGATGGTGGTGATTATTTTGGTTAGGATAATCTCTAGTTCTTTGTTACCGAATTCCACTTGTCCATTTCACTAGGGATGATAAGGTGAACAATTAGTGTGCCTGATTTGATATAGATCCACAAATGATTTAATTACATTAGACATAAAATGTGGCTCTTTAAATGAAACCATAAACCTTGGTTCTCTAAATCTCATAAATATTTATTCATATAGGAAATCAACTGCTTGTTCATCTCCAACAAATTGCAAGGCTTGAACTTTTGCCCACTTGGTAATATAATATGTGTATACTAAGATACACTCTTTCCCTCGCGATGTTGTATCAATGGGGCCAATGAAATAGATATGAGGTGTGCATACATGAGAATTAATTAATTTCATATCACTATATTTTCATGGAAAATATTTTCATTGGGGCTAAAAAATAGAAAATAGTTGGGAATCCTCTTCATTTGTTAATCAATTATTGATATTCAACTATTTCTCCAGTTGTATTTCAAATTTCTTAGTTTTTGGTTGATTGAGCTTAGTGAGTGAAATTCACTTAGAAATGAGTTTAACAAACATATATGAGGCTACAACATGTGCAAGGTCAGCATATCCATATTGTTTTATTTGTTATTGTGAGTTTTTTATTCAGAGGAATGATAAAGGGAAGTGAGAGGATGTTAAGGTATGATGTCGAGTGTCATTCTCTTCCTCATGATACTTAATTCATTTATGTCTCTACACTATAATAACTGTCAAGGAAGAAACCCTTTCTCTAATGTGAGTTTCATCTAGATCATCTATCCATAAAGGTTTACTTGAATCAAATGCATGTTTGGTATGGAGGTATAAGAAAAATTTCTTTGTGTTTAACCCGTCTAAGATAGTCATGTCCCCTATCTACAATCTATAAGGGAAACAATTTTGGCAAGCCAAGGTATACCTAAGATTAAGGGGTATCCTTTCTTTTGATTTCAAGGTTTTAATATCGCAAAGTCTACAAAATACTCCCAAACTTCAAACTTCTATGACATGTGCAACGTCTTCAATCATACCTTTAGGCCTTGTAATAGTTTGATCAACCATTTTCAACATTGTAGTAATTGGTTGAATGTTGGTCAAACATAAATTTATAAGTATGCTAGAAATTATAATGTTAATGGAAACACCCAAATCTACAAGAACGCTTCACAATATACTAATGTTCCCAACAGAGACTGTTACAACAGGGCTTCATAGATCCCTATATTTAGGAGGAAGTAGTTTTCCTAGCAGAAACTGAGCCAATTTTCCATCCACTTGAATGATTTTAGGGTATTTTTTCCTCCTACCACAAGTTTTAATACACAACTCCTTATGGTTTTATTAATTTTAGGAACATCCCTAGTGGATTGCAATAGTGGTATCACAATGCTTGAGATATCTAAGTTCTCAAATAAGTTCAAATTTAGTGATCTTACTAGCCTACTGATAAATTACTTTTTATTTGAGTCTTTCTGGAAATGGTATTGAAGATGAATAAATAATTTTGATTAGTTTCTCAACATATAATGAATGTTTCTCAAATGACTCTTGCAATTCATTTTTTATAGGAATTTCTTTAATAATCGGTGAAGAAGGTTGGGAAAGAGTCTTACCAAATGAATATGAACTTTTTCATAGCTAATAACATAAATATATCAATTGAATTTTCTGCTTCCATAATATAGACAAGGTTTCCTTTTTAACATTTTAAGGATTTTCCATAGGTTGAGAAGGAAATTGTGGTGGTTAACCTACTCTATTTAAGGTTGTTGATTACTATTGGAAGGTCCAAACATCAAGGTTTTTTTTTTATTTTGTGCATTTGGATTTCTCCTTTGACCCTAGAACTATTGATAATAATTTTGTTGAGATACCAATTGTTGTTATTACTATTGAGGTCTCATTATTGTTCATATTAGTTAGAATATGGCGGTTTATTCCATTCTTGAGATGCATATTGACCCCAAGTTTTTGGATTGGCCCATGGTGTATTCCATTAGTTTGTAGGACAAGAATTTATACGAACAAATGGATTATAATGTTGGTTAGAAGGAAATTTATCACCTTGTCTTTGACCTATGTAATTGAGTTCAACTTCTTGGTAGGAAATTTTATTCAAGTGATCTTTAATTACTGGAAGTAAGTCACACTTATTGGTGGAATGACTTTTGTCACAAATAGCACATATATCTACCTTGTCTTGAGGTAAATATTGAAGTGTATGTTTATCTCTACATTTGGGATAATAAATAGATACAGGTTCAATAGCCCTAGCCTTTGCTCGAAAACCTTCCAAATAAGTATTAAGTGCACTAAGATATTTGTTTTAAGATTGGAAAACACTTTCATAAGTTGGATCACATAATTACTTCCTTTCTTATGTTTGTTCCCTCAAATTCCTGGTCTAGTTCTTGAATAATTACTACAACGATCAACAATATTTATGAGTCCCAACTTTTCTTACATCACCCTTTCCCATAAGATTCAAATCATTTATGGATTTATCATTCATTACTCTCATGAATATGGTTTTACGTAATTCTTGTTCCAACCCAGTACAAAAAAAATTAATTGCAAAGGGGAACATATCAAGATAATATGCAAGGCTTTCATCTTCCTTTTGGCTCATTTTAAATAGTTCTTCTTTGCGGTCATGAATACAACAATAGTTTTGGTAATTTCCAAGGAAGATGGTTCCCATTCAACCCAAATATGAATGGAATTGTGAGCTAATCCCATAAACAAATGCATAGATGAGTTTTTAAATGTAGAGGGAAACAATTTTAACTTTTGGTTGTATGTTGTGTAGTCATAAGTTTGGAAAATAATATTATATTCAAATAAAAATTAAATAGTGCCTTCTGAAGCTATACCCCTAAAAGTAGGTAGTATTGATGGGGTATGTTCTTTGTAGGATCCTAATCCTCATTGTATATCATTATAGGATAAGTGAAAGTTCTTTCTTATGTAGGAATAACATTTTCTACCCCTTCCACATTTACTCGTGGTTAAACCTCAAATGATGAACATGTAATTTGATCTTGATTTTAGGGGGGATTTATTTTGAACCTCTAAGTATAAGTATGAAATAGGAAAGTGTTTTTGAAATCCTAACTTAAATTCTAAGCATTGTTACAATAATACTTTTATCTAAACAAAAAAGTTGTGAAAGATATTTGATTTTACTTACTTCAAAAAACTCATAAAGTCTTCATGTTTTCACATACAAGTGCTTTACATCGTTAAAGGAAGTAAAGAAATTTGAAATTATTAAATGGAAACTTACAATAACTTTTTCCACAACACCAAACTCAATGAATTTGCTTTTGATGCCTAATATTCATGGAAACAACGCCAAAAAGTGATGAGGGTCGTTATTCCTTCACTTTAATTCATCATTTGTTAAACCACGATATCATCCAATGGTTAGATGTTATAAGAAAGAGAATGAAATATTTCTCTAACATATTTTCTGTCTAGATTTAAAGCAAAAAACATTCAATAACTATACTATGAATCAAGGAAGCAATTCTAAAACACTTAACCAAAATAAATGATAATAGTGAATAATTTTGGAACTAAATTGCATAATATATAAATTTTGTAATCTAAACAAGAGAAGTAAGAGTACTTGAAATGAAACAAAACACAACTCTACTTTATAAAAATACCGTAAATTTCCTCCTTGTGTGAGAGTGGCCCTTGATCTTCCCTTGGATTCTTATAAAACCCTATCAAACAATCACTCACATTGATATTCAACAACTCTAATTATATTGCTTTCTTAAATACTTTTATAAAAGGTAAAATAATAGGATCTCCTTCTTCAAATTACAATGATCTATTTATAATAAATACCAGAAGTTGAATCTTTCAATGCTCCCATGAATTTATAACTACTTTCTCTATTCATGATAGCTTTATTGTAGCAAAATTCCTAACATAACAAGCGTAGAGATTACAATTGGTTCACTACTTCTAAAACAATAGGGACTCAACCACTAAGACTTAGTATCTAAGAATCATCACACATAATATAATAGATTTACCCATTCTTATATTCTTACTATTTACTAATGACACTCTACTGCTATGTGTTGATATGCTCAAACAAAGAATCATGATTTCAACATTTTCCTGAATCTTGTCTGCCAACATCCTTTAGTATTATTTTGACATGTGCAAGGTAACTTAAAATTGTTCAATGTAATCCAAAGATATGGTGTCTCAGTTTAAAGTGCATTTGTTCCAGTTCAAAGGTTTGAAGTGTAAATCTGAACCTATTATGCATAAGTCGAGAGATATAGTGGTATATTTCAAAGCTTCATTTTATGCCAAAAACTATGGACTTGAATCATTTTATAATTCCTTTATCACTCTTCAATCATAATCATTGTCCTATTTTTCATGAAAAATTATCTACCTCATAAGAATTATTAGTTATTAGAAAACAATTAGAGTATCGTGTCTTGCAAAGTTAATCCATCATATAAACACTATATTTTAAACTTCAAAAAAACCAAAAATATTTTTAAACACAATTGATTTAATTCAAAACTTACTCAAAAATGGATAATTATAGTTCAAAAAGATGAGATAAATATAGATTCTTGTTTGTTTTTGTGTGTGTGTTAAACATTGGTGTCCTGTGTTTAAGGCCTCTTAGGCCTTTTCCGCGACTAGTAAATGTGACATTGATTATTTTCTAGATTACTTGTATAATTATTTGCCTCTAACATTTTAATATTATATGCAATTTATTGTGTGATTATTACTTGATGTGTGTGTGTGCACGCGTGCGTGCGTGCGTGGAGGTCTCTATCATACACACTCCCTTACAAGAACAATATTTTAATGGTCCCACCACAACAACCTTCCATGTGATATAATGTAGATTATCATACTTATCTAACATGGGTAAAAATCATTTCTTTTGAGGTGTTTACTCTACTACCATATCTCACGTACCTCAAAGAGATGTGACATTTGTCGGGGTATATTATACATATATAGATGACACAAATATAATTTAAAACTTTAATACAAAGTTATATATGACATATATCCTGAGACATAGTTAAAAATAAAAAACATGGACAAAACTTATACCAACATAAACCCATCCAGTAGGGAAAAAACCATACTATGTTATGGCCCATACTAGACATTTCCATCCTAGGTGAAAATCTATAGAAAATTTAATTAGTCTCAACTTCTTACACATGTTTACATATTTTTTGTACAAATTTATATACAAATGACACAATTAAAAATAATACAAGGGGTATGAGTACTTAGTTCTTCATTTATTACATCACTTAAACACAATTACAAATACATGGTAGGGGCATCAAAAATTTTCTCCTTTCACATTATTTTGAATTTTCATATATCAAACTTATCTTTTATAACAAAGGGTTGGGGGAATTGACTAGTCATTCATTTAGACCTTGTGTTATTATAAATTTGTTCCTAGATCCATCTACAACAGTGTGGCGTATGGGGTTGGAAGATATCGAAGTGGCTAAATACTTCATATATTTTTAGTCCTCTCTCTCTCTCTATGTGGGAAGATATCATAGTGGCTAGATACTTTATAGACTACGCTTCCCTCTTTATGGGGTTCTTTCGGATGAATACCCTTTGGTAACTCTTCTCAGTGTTAGGTCACACACACTTAACTTTGGAAAAATTGGTTACTCGTCACCCCCAATCCTTTAGTATCTTGCAACAAATCAGAATATCTAAGAATTAAAAAAATGATAATTCATCCCTCAAAAAACTGAATAGGTATATTACTTCCATACTTTTTCTCTCTTTACTTTACTATGCAAAATTTAATTTTTAAAGTTACACAATATTTTAACATTTGAGATACAATTCAATTTGGTCTTTGTACATTAACTACACTATGTTTTGCAGGTTTTTCCATCAAACATGCCGACACCAACACAATAATAACAATAATCAAGTAAAGATAAAGTGTGTGTGCACAAACAAGTATTTATTTCCATTAAGTATACAATTTCAATTCCAAACTTAAAGTGAGCAAATGTAGACACCTAAATTTGGTAACTTATCCATTGGCAATGAAAAGTTTGTCTTTATTCATATATTGTGACTTACATTGATATTATAAGCCCAATTGACACATCCTTAGCTCATTTACATAACTTGTTAATCTCTATACACTGATTTTCATTCACTCATGTACATTCATTTATCCAATTCATTACCTTACTCCTAGACATATTTCTCGAAATCTTACTTCATTATCAGAGATTAATTGTATTAAATCATACAATTTGGGACTAAGTCATATCAAAGTCTAGGTCAACATTTACGGTCATTTCCCCTCTCTTCCAATGAATCTTTTCTTAATCCAAATATATTTAATGGGTCATTTAATCTCCTTTAGTTCAGCTTTAATGCAATACTTAACCTATGAAATCATATATAAGCAAGTTTGATTCACTGAAGAACTCTTCTGGAATTATCAAGAACGTACATTGCAAATTACTCTCCAAAAGCACTCAAGGATCTCCTAAATATTCCTAAAGTATTTGTGCATTCCTTTAGAGAAACCACCACACAAGTTTGAAACACGAAAACTAGGTTCAAGAGTCTAGCTTACTCCATTGTGAAGCCTTCAAAGAGCCTAGAGATATGGCTTAGTAAGAAAAATCCACACAAAGCATTGTCAATAATCTTATGGGACAAAGGGAATTTGTTTATCATTTGAATCACACCACACTATATCAATACTGCATATGGTAAATCTCTATTTTATTTATTATTATTTCCATTACTCAGTGTGTCAAGAGACATAAGGGCACGATAGGGGATTAGCTTAGATTTGCATATACTATTGCACACACACTAGGAGAACTACATAATGCTTACTACCATTTGAGGGGATGTAGTGCAACACCTATAATTGTTCATTTTGGGTTGAATGGAAAGTACATTTCATCCTCACCACATATGGATTTCTCCTTTTTTAATTTATTCATTGTATGAATTTTGGTATAGGTATATAGCATTTGTTATTGCCTACAGGTCACTATAGGTGGTGTCACATTTGTACGAGCCTAGAAAAATATATTCAATTTCATTTATAGACCATTAAAAGGCACCCAAAGTTATAAACCCCCACCATTTGTAGGGTTGAAACCATAGGAAGCATGACTAGGCTATATTAAAATCCAATAGGAACTATACAGTTCCATACAAGAGAATTTTCTAGTTACTACCTCAAGATCGAAGCATTCTAAGTTATCAATAACCCTTTCAGCCAATGTACACACTCAAATCACTTATATACCTCTCTAATAAAACAAGTATCAATTCCCTCCTTGAAATTTACATCATCATTTCATAGTTCGATTGTCATTTACTTCATTAGTAGTTATATTCTTGATTGTATGGTTAATGTGGATTAATTTAATCAAAATATTTTACTTGTATCATTCTTACACATAATAATAAATAAGGAAATAAATATTATTGACACCTTACCTATCCACTTATTTTATTTAGGGTGTAAATAAACCAATTTTTTATAGTTGATTGTCTTATAGATTAAATTAGATAATCTTTACGATCCATTTTTGGATAAAATGCCCTTAATTAGAGGATTTTGGTCTTGCAAAATCTTGGAATGAAAATATATGGATTTACCTCCTATTTTACAAAATGGGATACCAATCTTATCATCCTTTTAGAAAAAAAATGTTTCCTCTCTCACTTGGAGAGTGTTTGACCAAACTAAAACCTATAAAATTAGGTTGAGAAATATTCAATGAATCCTTCCAATTTCATATAGCCAACCTTCTTTTACTCTTAGTGTCTTGATATTCCTTTTGGTTGATCCTTTTACCCCTTTTAATGTGCATGCTTGTAAGATGGAGTGAATTTATTCCTTAAGGATATTTTTTTGAACCTCCTCATTGTTGTCAAAATTCCCAACATGTGAAGAAAGTACATTGTAAGTTGTCTTATGATAGGTCATCACTTTTACAAATTACCCTTAGCTTAGGTATTACAATTTAATAAATGCAAAATACATAGATTAAAAATGCATAAATATATTTACAACATTGCCCTTCTCGGGTGTTACAATTTTTCGCACAAAAAATGTTAAATATAATGAAAAAACTTGGAATTCAAATAATGCATCCATTAAAAAATAGTCTTATTGTGGAGTGTCACTCATTGTCGATGCATCTCTCACCTTTTGATGTCTTATCACTTTACCTCCCTCGATGGAAGAACACTTCAACTCACGAGCATGTTACAAGATGCATAATACATATTTACTAATCATTGTCACCATATTCTATATGCATAAAATATGCTACAAATTGGTAATCATGTTAACTTAAATTTGACACAAACATGAGAATTCCAAAATAGATGCAACCTCTCTACAACGGGCTTATCATACACATATTTTTCGAATGAGATAAATGTTCTATATCCACTCTCAACGAGTGAAATACCTCCAAAATTACTCATTGACAATGAGGTTAATTCCCTTCACGTTTCTTTCAACAATGGAAACCAAAATAATACTAAGAGGTGATTACGCGTGCATGCACTACTAAAAAATTGAGTTCTAAAACCATCCTTGTATGGATTGATCTCTTAGCATTTTTACCTCTAAACCATGGTGACGGGTGCTCCTCTATGGACAAATCCATCTTGATGGATTCTTCCTTAGAGAGATGGGATTATTCATGTGTGTACTTAGATTGGTAGTATTCTTCATGTATTTCCTCTTTTTTTTTAGTTCTTGAATAACTCCTTTATTTGTTTCCTCTTACTTTTGAGGTGCTTGAACAACTTATCCATTTGCTACATCTTACTTTAGAGGTGTTTATTCCTTCTTAGAGCGCTCTTTGCAATCATTCATGTGAAGTTTTGGATGTTATTTCCAATAATTTGCATGTCAATTCCCACTCATCTTAAAATGAGTGTAATCTTTCCCCTTTTCTTAAACAACATGCCCATCTCCACATTCTTATTTGGAAAGTGGTCTTTACAACTTTCATATTTCCTTTTAAAGAACATATGCTTCTTTTAGATGGGACTTCCCTTCCAACACATGGCCATACAGTGGTTATTAATTACACAAAAAGGACATGGATACGCATACCAACAATTTTTTGTTGCATGGCTACTATTATTGCATTTATAAGAAAACAATGAAATATTTGTTCTTTATATACCCCTTTGGGATGCCCTTTGTGATTCTTTGGGTCAAATTATGAAAAAATGATGAAGTGTTAGTAATTTACATCCTTATTATGGATGCTCACCTCTCTTTGGGGATGATGTATAATCTTCTTTGACGACCTTTCCATGGTTGAAAGGTTGTCCCCTTTTCAATTCCAACTTCCATTCACTCACATGGGGTAAAAACATTTTATATCCTTTATAAAGTTGTCTTTTTCTTGGAGAATATTCTTTGTCCATTGGAGGTGGCTCAATAATACATTCCTCTTCATGAGATACTTGTCCATTCTTTGGAAAATCAAACTCTTCATTATATTTGACAAAACAAATTATATTTTTGTTACCTTGTATGGGTTATTTTTGTAGAGCTAGTGGTTTGGAATCTTTTCCTTTGGAAGTTTATCTTGCTTCAATCATCTTTGAGCAGTCTCCAACTTCTTATTTTGCACTAAAATATCCTAAACCTACACATTGAGGTATTTCATCAACCATTATAGGATTAATTGTCCCTTGGATATCAATGTCCTTTCCGTAACAACCCATATTAATTAGCAACTTGGAACAAAAACCCTTAGTATGCTTCTCAAATTTATAAAAGGAATCATCACATGTTATGTTGAGAACGATGTGTGGTTTGAGGCCTATTTAGATTATTACTAATGTAGGTAGTGTACATATTTCACTTCAACCCAATCATTAACCTTTCTGCAAGGTATCCTACCTATGGTTAGGGTTTGAAGTTATTTTGGGTCATATAGAGGGTTTCACACATGTACGACACCTAGGGTTTCATACTGAAGCATATTTCAAAGGTTCACATAGGCATAAAAATATAAAGCTCCAAAACCCGCTCTTATGAAAATTCCAAATAGGTATAGAACTATAAAACGTTTATGTATGCATCTAATGGTTTTGTACCAGTTCATTTTGGACTCACAAATACATAAACGAAGAACTTGAAAATTATCTTATAGTGTTCTTACCCTTCTATTACTTCTATATCCTCCTTCTAAACACCCAATCAACTAATTTTTCCTCTATTCTTGCACATTATTGTATTTAACATTTGTATCATTCGAATCATCTTAAATATTATAAATATAGATATATCATGTTACATGTATTGATATTTAATTAACAATATGAATATATCTCATATTTCAAACCTTTAATCGAAAATATATATAAATAAGCACATACCCCAATCTAATTTATTTTGTGTTGAATCAAGTGATGGGGAGTGTATTAGAGTCTTGTAAGTTCATTTTGTCTTCAATATCTCCATCTATGGGTTTCCCAAAGTATGTGTGAGCATGTGGAGCAATAAGGAATATTTGTTTATGATAGAAGGATGGTAAATTTGCATATATACCTAAACAATCTAATAGATATTCTTCATTAGAGAATTGATCTAAAGTCCTAATTTTTGCGGGGCATCACACATGTATCAAAATAATGAGATTAGGGTGAACTAATTGCAGATAATAACCATGATTAAGGTCTTAAGCATCGGTCTATGATGATCACACACAACCCTGGTGAATATGGGGTATTTTTTAAGGTGACATATCATCGTGTGTAATTAAGTACCCAAGATTTACTTGGAACATAATATTGTATGTTTTTCTTTTGAAAATCCTAACCTTGTTAAGTTTTTATTTTGATTAATTGAATTGACTCACTAATACCTCGTTCTTTGTATCTTAATTCAAGTTTTTGGTATCCCATTCTTTGTGCACATCCAAATACAAAACCATATTGTTGTTTGATAGGTATATGTAGTAACATGGATTATTGTGGTGATGTATAACTTAGAATGTGTTCCCCTTTTTATTTACACTCATGTGGGCGATGAGGTTTGGTTGGCCTATCATACTACTAGGATGTATAAATTATACAATTATTGAACAAGTTATTTAAAATCTTGAGGATTAGTTCCAGTGTTACTATTTTAAACAATTTCATATGTGGGTAAACAACATAATGGGATTTGTTTGAGTGGAAGCTTTAAGCTTGAAATTTGGAATGAAATCTTAGGTAGGCTCTTCATGATTGAAAAATATAAAGGGGACCTAATCAACAAGGATGGTGTAAACTGTATCATATTGAGTGTAATTTAAATAACAATGTAATGTGGAGGGATTTCTTTGCATGCTAAGAATCCATGGTATCATATGAAGTAAATTATAATTGATGTTATTTGTCATGAATTCACAAATTATAAGATGTGTTTTTAACTTGATGGTGATATCTAATGTAATACAACCTAATGTTTATCATCCTTCATCGTCGAAGCCTCAAATTTCTTTATCAAATGAGATTAGTTGATCAAGTATTATGCCAAGTACATGTAAGAAGGTTATGTTACAAATATTTAGGCTAGATTTTTTTATCAACAATTACCCTTTTGACCACTTTCTATCGAATTGTAACTTGAATGTATAAAGATATATTTTCACTAATTTTGTCTAGTCAGATTAACTCTTCTTTCTCAATTTTTTTTGAATTTTCCTAGTGGTAAGGTATCCACAATAGAAACAAAGTATGTGGGTTATACATTGGTAGGAATAGTTCCTATTTCCAACCCATGATATAGAATATATTTACAAGGTTTTGAACATTGAAGCAATTATAGGATAGAAATGCGAGATTGTGTTTTTTTCACTTGGTACAAAGAGTCATGTTCTTTGGTATAAGGTATCAAAGCTTGCATCGGTGGTAGGATAATTGGGTTACTATTAGTGTGGTTTTTTTATATTGAGGAAAATATTGTTGTGAAGTCTACCGCATCATGTTGTGATTTTGGCCACCTCATGGTTAAAGGTGTAGTTGGTTTTAAAACTCGGGTTTATAGGTGTTGAATGAATAAGATCAAATGTGTTAGATAAAGGAGGAATGTAAGTATTGCTAAGAGCTCTCTCCATATGGGTAGTAATACGGACCATCTTGGATGTAATGTGGGAGTCATAAATAGTGTGTGGGCAATAATCGTCAACAATGGTAGGTAAAGGATCCAAGATTAAATTAGGATTTTCAAGAAAATCCTAAAGAGTTATGATACTAATAATTTTTTTAGAAATATGAAACCTTAGGGGTAAGGCAAAAATCCTTAGGATGTGTAATATTTAAAATAACGTAATGAAATTACTTTGATAGATATGAATATAAGCAACAATATAACTCTAAGGAACACTAAAATATAGAGAAATGATCACAATATGAAAGTATAACTAGTTATCCACTTGGAGGGGAAAACTTATAGTCTATACAATAATATATATGTGTTCGATAGGATGATCATATACTAGCTACTAACTCTTATTTATACCATACCATGTTATGCAAAACACCAAGGTCGACCTACTAATCATATGAAAGTGTAAATGAATCTGATATGAAATGGTAAGAGATTATATTAGCCACAATTCAGTCATCCATATCCTGATATTTGACCTGGGATTAAGGGTGTAACATTCCCATCCTCTTTAAAGAAATATTATCCACAATGTGAGTAATATCTAGATGTTATTGTCAGAATGCTTCATCTTCCCATGTTGCATCTCAAATGTTTAAATTCTTCCACTTGATCAAATATTTGGTGATGACCCTTGTCCTCGACCTATTGGTGTGTGTTTGTAGTATTACTTCAAGATCCAAGATGATGCATCCCTCCTCATCAAGCTTTGGTAACATTGAATGAGAAGATTCATTCTTCAAGCAAGAAACATAGATACTGGATGTATTTTAGTTGACTAAGGAAGCTCTAGTTTATATGCCACATTACCAATTTTGTACAACACTTGATAAGGGCCGTAATATTCAGTTGAAAGCTTGTTATATTTTTGTTATTATTTAAAGGATGGTTATTTATGTGGCTATAATCCTACAAAAACAAAGTCTCTAAATTTAAATTTTCACTCACTATGGTGTTGATCAACTTGTACTTTCTCCTGTGCCTGTTCTTGGTTGCGAACCTTTTCTTTTCCATTGTGTTATGTCACATCGAGGACGATGCTTTCTTAAGGGGAGGAGAATGTAATGCCCAGCTGGGCATCGGATTATATTTTTCTACCTGCCTCCACTGCCACCTTGGCCTCCTTCCAACCACCCAACCTGTAATTTTTTTTAGACTGTCATGTCTGTCCTTGCGTGAGGAGTTGGTGGAGTCATTTTTCTTCACCATAATCTCTTTTTTGGATTCTCCTTCAATGCGTACAGGTGGGTGTGGGTCTCAAAAATCATGTTGTACAGGCAGCTTCAGTGGAGTGCAGAACTCAAATTCTCCTAGGAAAGTGCCGTGAGGAAGTGTTTGGCGATATGCAGCAGCTACAGGGTAGAGAAGTAAACTTATCTCAGAAAATCAGTGGCCTCCAGGGAGAGATAAGTGCGACAGCTGCTGCAGGGCGAGCCCAAGGAACCGTTGGTGTTGATCCTGATGTTCTGGTTGCACGCGACCACAGTCGTGATCAGTTGTTGTAAGATCTTGCAGCTGTAGTAGAAGCCTTTTTTAGCGCTCCAACAAGCAAGTGGTCCAACTTCGTGGTTATCTGTTCAGCTTCGACTGCATCCTCAAATTCAAGATTCTCCTTTAAGATATTCCTGCCAAAATCGACCATGTGACGATGAGAGTGCTCCTTTCAAAAAATGTTACAATGTTCAGTCACGGATAAAAATTAATTTAGACTTACGATTCTACATGCAATTTGAATTATTTATAGAGTCCAGTGGTGTGTTGTGTTTTGTTTTTGGGGTTGAAGATGTGCTATTTAAAAGGTAGATCAGGATAAAGGAAGAGGTTAAGTTTGAATTTGATCAGCAAGCATGAAGACATTGATCAATTTTTGGAAAGCCTGCAATCTCTTTCAACCAGGCATGGTCGATTTCCACATAAACTTGATTTTAAATTTTCCACCGCATCTAAAACACAACCCAATATTAATATGAGGGGACTCTGTCAATAGGCTCGCCTGAAAGAAACCCTCAATATTTTACATATGCCAGACAGTAAAATAGATTCTACTACATATGTTTCTCTCTTGAAGGTTTGCATTCACAAAAAGGAATTATTACATGGCAAATGAATCCACGCTCACATGACTCAGACGGGTATTATAAAAGACAGGCTTGTGGAAAATACGTTGATAAACATGTATGTCAAGTGCGGAAGCCTGGTAGATGCTCGGAAAGTGTTTGACAAAATGTTTGAACGAGATGTCTGCTCATGGACTCTGATGATTGCAGGGTTTACACAGAATGGATATGTCGATGAAGCTTTGCAGCTGTTAAGAAAATGCCTCAATCAAATGTTGTGTCGTGGAATGCGATGATAATAGGTTTCGTACAAAAGAGGTTTGTTGATAAAGCCCTCAATCTTTTTCAGGAAATGCCTCAACCAAACTTGGTTTCATGGAATGCAATGATTGTGGGATTCACACAGAATGGGCTCTTTGAGGAGGTGCTGATGCTTTTTCAAGAAATGGAATTGGCAGGTGTGAGGCCAAACTCAAAAACCTTTGCCGGTGTCTATGCAGTTTACCGAAATGGTTATTATTTCTTTTGCGTGGTATTTGGGACACCGTGTGGGTGAGAAGCGTGAGTTTGGTGGAGAATTAATTTTGGGACTATGGGGAGAAGGGGACTGCACGTGCGTGGCCATGAGATATAACGTTTAAAATAGGAATGTTAAATCTACTCCTTGTAATAGTTTTCTACCTTCTTTCAGTATCTTGAAATAAATTTTCTTTCCTATTGAATAGCGCCTAGACAAATGTTTTCGTGGTTGTTTATATCGCTACCTGATTGTGTTGGTTGTTCCTTTAAATCTCGTTTCAATTTCGTTGGTTTTACTTGAAATTTTCTTTCCTCTCTTATAGCTTACTCTCTTTCATGTTTGTTTAAATGGGCTACTGCAATATTGAGCGATGCAATCTAGTTCGTAGGGAAGGAAACATTTTAGAGTTTCATTTGCTTATATGACTCTCTTTTAAAAGAATTCTGTGGTGGTATTTATAATTAAAGGCTTACTATATGGAAGGTTAAGCCTTCATATCTCTAGTTGGTTGATTAAATACGTATTTCCTGATTAGGGCTCTCCTGTTTTGCTAAAAGGTACATTAATAGTGACGTTGTGTTCTAAAACTTGTTTAAGCCTGTGGGCATTCCTTGCTTTCTGTTTAATTGGAAAATGGCATTAGGGTCTTGTTTTAGAACTGTATATGGTTGACTTTTGTACCCAGTTCTAGAGGATGAATGACCTGACATCTATTTTGGCCTCTACGTGTTGAGAGAATTACTTTACCTTCTTCCTGGTTCAAACTCTTGTGTGATTAAAGTAAGGGGGAAACATTGTAAGTTTTATTGAATGAAATCTCTACAAATTTTACTAGGGGTCACGAGCAAACTATTAATAGCTAGACTGAAACAAAAGTTGTAGGTGAATCCATGGTATTGGACTCGTGAACCCATTCCTGTTAGATGACAGCTAATTACAGTGATAATATAATAGGTGGCTATTATATTCATCTGTTTGATATTTGCTAGACTTTTCCCTGATAAGCCCACATGGATCGGGTAAAATTTCCATCTTCTATACCATTGGCAAGGAGCTCATAGAACTTCTAGGCCTGACTGCACTGCGTAACCTTCCTGATGGATATGTGTGTTGGTTCTTATTTTGTGCTTGTACTCGTGGTGAGGTCCTTTGATTCTGGGGCATCACTGGTGTATTACCCACGTGTATCGAATCCCTTTGTTTTCGAACTCGAATATCTTATACTTCAACTTGGTTACTAAAAGTCCCATTTTGTGGCTTTGTTAAGGAAATCAATTTTTATCTTTATTTTAAAAATACTTATTGATATTGTCGGAAATATATAAAAATTATTAACTACTTTTGGGTTTAGCCTTCCATTACATTATGAAGAGAAGTTGACGATTAGGATAAGGTTTGTTGGAAGAATAATGGCCCTTTTTGTGTCTCATTTGTATGCGTTTGGAAGGCTGGATTTGTTTTGTTAACTAGTACTATGTTTAAGAAATCCTATAAGGAAGTAGTGGTAAACTCCTTGGTTAAAACTGAAACTATAGTTGTTTTCTTTTAGGGCGTCGAACCCTTATTACTATGAAGCCTTTCCCTAGGAGAATTGGATAACGTCATTTTGTTTCGTGCCTACGATCATAATTAGTATGTTTTGTCTTCTCTTGGACCCCTTTAGATGGATGGATTGAGTATTGGATTCCAATCACGTAAACCATAGGATCACATGAAGGAAATATCAACCCTCTTGATCTTCTTATTCCTAACCCATAAGGTCTTGCCTTGATTTATGTAATTTTGTTCTTACTGGTATTTTGACTTTCTCCTTGTTGGATGGTTTAGATTTCTCTGTCATGTGATTAATCTTGGAGTTGTGGGTTGTGTTTTAATCCATTTCTGAATTTAGAACATTCCTTTCTTGATATTGTTAAATGTTAGCTTACTGTTGCAATATGTAGCCTTAACATGCTCAGTTCTCGCGAACTGATTCCAACTAGTATTTGTGCAGATGGATTATGCGAGGTAGATTAAAGGAAAGAGTTGTAAAGGTTTCATCAGTGCAATTTATGAAGTTCCTTGTAAAAATGTCCAATGTGAGGTAAATTTTGTAATAGTGCTTGCAAAGGAGTTTAGAAGACCTCTTGCCTTGGGTTGTTCTGAAATTTCGTGATGATGTTGTCTTGTCCTTCTGTAGGTTAACTAGTAAATTACCTTTGTGAGAAATAATGTTCAATCTTGACCTTGTTATGAGTATTCTTTTGGTGATATCATTTACAGTCATGGAAATTTTGTAGCATGGCTTGGCTTATTTTGTTACCTTCTTGTTCTTGACCCAAGTGGAATCCAATCTCTTGACTCCTTTGGTTCATGTGCCATGTTGAATGGAAATGTTATAACTGTGGTTTGCGTTCTTGTTAAATAATGATAATTCCTTCTTTCAGGTCATAATGCTTATTGGTTTAGTAACCCTCCATGGTACTAGTATCAATGTTATTCTAGGCATATTTTAGTGGGTTGAAAACCCCTTTTCTCTAAAGATAATCAAAGATAAAAGAAGAGGAATACATAGATGAATAAATAAAGAAGATAATAATGAAGTTGTATTTGGTTGATAAAATTAAGAGTCTTTAATTGGAAAGAAAGTGTTTATCTAACAATGTAAAAAAATAAATAAATAATACCTACCATTGCTAACCTTCAGCTATGGATTAAATATTGTCCTCTTGTTGGGAAACGTTAATTAATTTTAAAAGTAATATCACTGTTGGCTTTTGGGGATATCGGTAGATCTTATCTAGTACAGGAGTTGAATAAAAACACATTAAGTATAATGCTTCCATGTTGGGAACCCCTGTGTATTCCCCGACAAACTTAATCAAGATGATTTCTAAATGAAGCTTTTACCAAAATTCAATTGAACTCTTAAGACTCATTAAAAGACCGGTTAATAACTAAATAGATCATAATAAAATAAATTTATCTTCTCTCTCTAACCATTACCATGGTACCTTGTAGTCCTTGTCTAAGCTATGATAAATTTTTAATTCTTGATCAAAGATGATTAGGGTTCTGAACCTTAACGATACTCCTCTCCTTTTGATCTTACGCTTGCCTCCTTATGCAATGTGAGTATGAAACGAGTTTCAGTAGTGGGGGTTTAGATAGATAGCCTTGTGGAATTGTTTACCTCCTGGTTTTGTAAACAAATTAATCAAGGAATTTTCATATTATTAGGTGATCCTAGGATAGTCCTCAAGTTATAGAAAGGAAAAGAAACTTAATCCTATAAGAAGAATGGTATGAAACATATCATGAACCTTCTAGAACGTAAGCTAAGAATTGTAAGATGGCTCTAGTAAATCAGTAATCTTAAGAAGATTTTCACAGTGGGATGTCTTCAGCTATAACTATGTAATGTGGTTGGTCTTTTGCCATGTCCTTTCACAAAAGAAAAGTAAATTGTCCTTGATAGGTGTGAACGTTTCCGTGCTGCCTTTATGGCCATCCTTATATCAAGTTGTTCACAGTGTTAGTTGTATCCTTGGTGACGACATGTTGCGTCATGTTATGTGTCAAGCAAGTAAAAAAAAAAAAGTTATCCTGTATTTCACTGTGTTGTTTGTGTGTGTGATTTTGGGTCATTACAATATGCCACATTACCAATTTTGTACAACACTTGATAAGGGCCGTAATATTCAGTTGAAAGCTTGTTATATTTTTGTTTTTATTTAAAGGATGGTTATTTATGTGGCTATAATCCTACAAAAACAAAGTCTCTAAATTCAAATTTTCACTCACTATGGTGTTGATCAACTTGTTGCTTCATGTGGTTTTATGCCATTACCAAATTCTCGTTTAAGGCTATAAAGCACCTCATGTTGGTGTTGAATATGATCTTTAAATGCTCTTATTTTAGGTTTGACCCTCAAGTTCAAGGTGAGAGATGGTGGATGGTAATCAGACATTACCAAGAATGGGAACATTTTCGATGAGGTATGAAATGAAGTGTTATACTACCATTTTGCAAGTGGTTGCCATTAAACCCATCTCTCTTGCTTATCTAAAGAAAAGCACGATAAATACCACTCAAAATATTTTTTATTATCTCATTATGTCCATCACATTAGGTATGATATGATGAACTATGATCCATTTAAGTACCCAAACATCTAAATAAATTAGTCCCAATTTTTCTATGAATATAGGATCATAATCAGTTACCATATTTTGGGGTGTTCTATGTAGTTTTTGAATTATATCTATAAAACATATGGTAATTATACTTGATGTAAAGGGATGTGATAAGGAACAAAAATGAGCATATTTGGCGAGTCTATCCACAACCACCATAATTACACTTTTCCCTTCATATTTCGGAAAACTTATAATAAAATCCAAAGAAACCTCTAGCTACCTCTCACTAGGAATAGACAGAGGTTGCCAAAGGCACTGTGACTAAATATCTTATCCCTTATTACATCAACACGCCAAGTATTCAACCCTGATTTTTTGGACATCCCCTATCAACCCTTCCTAAAAGAAATATTGCTTGATTATGTGATGAGTTTTCAGGAACCCATAATGGCCACCTAGTGGAGAAGCACAAAGATCTTTAAGAACCCAAAACTTAAGGGTAAAGATCTTGCATATGTACAATTGATCCTTGTACCACAATGGATCCCCATTAAATACATTTTTTCTGAAATTCTAAGATCGTGTTGGATATTTTGAATGACACTATGGTTTTTTATGTGATTTTGTCTTTTTTTATCTTGCATGATCTACCCAATTTACTTGTAATATGGACATGACATATAACAATGCTTATGTGGAATCATCTCTCCTAGATAGTGCAACAACTACCACATTTTCTTTTCTTTTCTTGTGTATGATTGCAAAGTCATACCCCAACATATTTTGTGACCAATTTATATTATTATTCATAAGAGATTCATTGCTCTAAGAAGTATTTCAAGTTATCATGATTTGTCTTCACCTTGAAGTGACAATCCATGAGATAGGTTGGCCATTATTTGACTGCACGAAGAATAATCATCATTTCCTTCTCATAATTTTGTGTTTATAGGCTCTTACCTTTGATTTTATGACTCTTAAATGTAAGGGGGAGACCTTCTTGCATGAGTATTGCACTTTTGCCACAATCTGAAACATCGTATTCAACAATAAAGGTTTTGGAGAAATACGGGGTAGCCAAAATTGGAGTGGTACATATGGCCTTATTCAATGACTCAAATGATTGGGTTTCTTTCTCATTATAATGGAAAGAGTCTTTCTTCAACAATTTTATGAGTGGTGGTGCACCTCTATCTCAATTATTCACAAATTTGTGGCAATAACCTGTAAGCCCTAAGAAGCCCCTAAGGTTTTTGAGGGTTTTAAGAATATTTCAATCTACCATGGCTTCGATCTTATGAGGATCCATTGTTACACAATCTTGAGAAATGATATGACCCAAGTATTATACCTTTCTAACTCTAAAATCACACTTGGAATGCTTGGCATAAATACGTTGGTGTTCAACTGTGTACAAGATCTTATTAATGTGATGTAAATGTTCCTTTTTGGTCTTGTTCTAGATTAATATATCATGTTAAAGAATACCACAACATACTTTCACAAAAATTACTAAAATATTGAATTCAACCAACTCTAGAATGTAGAGTGTGAATTTGTAAGGCCAAAAGGCATTACCGGAAATTCATAGTGACCCTCATGTGTCTTAAATGTTATTTTATGAATATCCTTATCACAAATTTTGATTTTATGATATCTCGATCGAAGATATAATTTTTTTAAATAAACAACACCATGTAACTCATTTGGAAAATCTTTAATGAAAATACTAGGAAACTTATCTTTTATCGCGTATTTGTTGAGCTCAATGTAGTCTCGACACATGCACCAACATTTATCCTTCTTTAGAACCAAAACCACTGGTGAAGAGTAAGTACTCTAGCTATGGAAAATAATACCTACTTTCAATATCTCATGTACCATCTTTTCAATCTCATTCTTCTCTAGATAAGGGTACCAATAAGCTTGAATATTGGGTGGTTGGCTTCATGGTACTAGTTGAATAACATGATCATGATCCCTTTTGGGATGTAACCCTTTTGGCGTATGCTAAAAAATAATTGAGTGCTCATTAATAATTGCTTATATTTCTAATGGTATAATACCTTCTGATGGTTGACATTTTAGTGAAAATAGTTATCACAAATCTAATTGCACCCTTCTTAAACATCTTTTTCATTTGATGAGAACTTACCAATTGTAGATCTTTTGCCTCCATCCCATGTAGCTGAAAATTCCTCCCTTTAGAATGGAACCACATAGACAAATCATGGAAGTTCATACTAATAGTTCCCATTGTAGTAAGCTAGTGAACCCCTAACACAATATTTGCACCCCCATTGAAATGGGATACATAGGGCCCTCTAGCAAGTAATTTCCAATGGATATATTAGTCTTATGGAAATTTCATGAACATCTAACTTTACCTTCATCTTCGAGTATGACCTGAAACTCTGGCGATGGATAATCAAAGTAATTTAAGCACAAGGCCAACTTATGATTGATTAAGTTGTGATTACTTCTAGAGTCAATCAATATTGTCACCCTTTTTTCTTCACCAAACTGACCACCTTAAGGGTTTGTGGGGTGCTAATGTCTTAAATTGTATGGAAAGAGATATTTGGTTGAGATCCTTCAACCTCAATCTTATGAATTTTTTCCACTTCACCAGATGCTTCATCCTTTTTTTCTTCCTCATTAGGCGCTTCAATGTAGAATATATTTTTCTCAATACATTTATGTGTCTTGTTTCATTTGTTGTAACAACTAAAACATAGCCCTTTTACTCATTTTTCCTTGTTGAGGATTTAACCTGGTAGGTTGAGGGATTGATGGTATTGAGGTGCTATAATATCTAATGTTAGTCAATGTATTCGTCTTGGTGGCCAGAAATATTTCCTCTACCCTACAGGCCATGATAATAGAATTAGAAACATTGGTAGGATCAAATATTTATACCTTATGATGGATGTGATCCTCGAGATCACCCAAGAACTTATCATTCAAATTATATATGCAGTTGTGTCCACCCATAAGGAAAAGATCTAGAACTACTGAATATAATTATTTATTGAAACTGTTTTTTTGTAGCTTTGTCAATTGGTTGAATTATTTCTTAGATATACTGCTATTATAATTCATTTGTCGCTCCTTCATAAAAACTAACCAAGTGACATTAAAAGTCTTCTTCTATGTTTCAATTCATAACCAATAATACTAAGTGAATTGTTTTATTTCAATATATAATGATACCATAGTAACCTTTCACCCCTTGGGACCTGATGTAGATCAAAGAAATTCTCCTTCTGGGTGATCTAGTTGAGTGGGTCCTTGCCATCAAACTTACATGTCCACCTTTGGGAGTAGCTTTTCAACCCCATAATTAGTTATCACTCTAGAGGAGCATGATGTAGTATTTGAATCAATATTGGTATGTCCATTAGCTCCACCTTGAGTTATGTGAGAGGCTAACAACAACTCAATAGTTTTGGATACCTTATACATATCTCCTTTCATTGTTTTCACCTCTCCTTATATGTTTTTCATGCTCTTCATCAGGGGTTGGGTTTTATTATCCATCAAATAAGACATAACGTCAAAATTTCTACCCCATTCCAACTTCTATTCAGTCTCCTCCTTATTAGTATTTTTCCATGGAGTAGCATAACATTTTCCTTTCCCTCTATTCAATCTCCCTACCATGGCAATTAGGGTTTTGTTTTTTTTTATTATTTCAACCAGGTAAATAAAAAATTCATTAACAAACCCTCGTTAAAATTCATGTATCTTTCTGAAAATGTAAATAACTTGGAGAAATTCCATAATTTGTAGCCCGGGTGATGAGTTTTTGAAAACCCCTAAAATGGATATAACTTGTGTAAAACAAGTTTAAAAACTTGAAATTTGGAGAGAACATTACTTGACTAATTTCTCCACTTTAGTTTTAAAATGTGGAAAAATTCGCCACCATTTTGAAGACGTGGATGAAACTTTAAAATTAGGTTTTTGATCTAATTATACGCGAGATCAAATATTTGATACCTCTTATAATGAAATTACTTTGATAAATTTGAATATAAGTAGAAATATAACTCCAAGGAACACAGACATGTAGTGAAACAATCACAATATGAAATTATAATGATTTATCCACTTAGAGGGGGTAACCTCCAACCTATATAATAAGATATTGTAATAATGTAATCTCATACAACCTCTTGAAATCTAGATAAAGAAAGTGCATGTTAGGGATAAAAGAGATTACACGAATTTATTGGCTAAGACGATGAGACAATGATATGGAATTATATGAATAGGTTGTGTATAGTGTTGTTAAAATATTTTGAAAATATGGGAAGTTTAAACTAAGGGGAGGATGAAGTCTCTTGTATAGGGAAAAGTCATCTAGATGGATTTTTCCAGTGAAGGGTTTCATTAAAGTTTACATCTTATACTCTATTTTTTGTGTATTTAGATTTACTTCATAGGTTCAAAATTTACGATTATGGTTGTGTAGCGGATTAGGGATTTTCTTTATTTAAAACCCTATCTTTCCTCTTTTATATCTCAAAAGGGGTTAGTATAATTTGAGTTGAGCTTTCCCTACAATACCTACATAACCATACTTCAAAGAGGCATCAAACCCTTTTAGTTCTGAAACTAATGATTATTCAAAAGATTTGTAATAACAATGTGTTTAGAAACAAAGATTCAAATAGGACCTCCAACCCTTGGAAATGATCTTTGGTGTATGATAGAACTTTTTAAAATGGTTTAGGGTAGGTGTGTAGGATTTATATAGACTTAGTGTTGGCTTTGGAGCTTTAGAGAACAATTTAGTAATTGGATGCATTATTGTGATCTCTTAGGTAGTCCCAAACATGTGAGATAAGAGACCATCAATATGGGTGGAGTAATTTTTATTTTATAGGTGATGGTTGTGAATTTTTTTCTCACTTAATTAACACTCGGTTGACTTGAAAAACTTGTAATTTTTAAAGACTAACCATTAATAAAATGGAGGACAAAACTGTCGACCTTAAGACATATTCATTTGAACATATTTGGCCACCATAAGTAAATTTATCTTGCTAAGGTATAAATTGAATTTTGTTCACCAAAAAAGGTGGTCAAATGTCCAAATATGTGTTCTATATTCAGAAACTAGGTTTTTGACTAGTCAATGATGGGTAACAAATGTGACCTAGTGGCCAAGAGTACTATTAGTGCGAAATCACAACACCCCCAAATGAGTTATGGATCTGCTTTTCTAAGGCATGGTCATTTGGTGTGATTTGCATAACATTGGATCATTCCCCAAGCTACGGGACTTGCAAATGGGAATGATCCTCCAGAGAAGGTTGGTTCCTCTTCCTAAACTACCTGCCATGAGCTACTCTAATACAGGCAAACTAAATATAACCTATCTAACCATTCCAAGGAACCAAGGAGAGAGAAAGAGGGAAAAAATAGAGCCTACACTAAAGCGGTGATACACCAGTAAAGGAAGCGAGATATTCTATTGAGGGAGGAAGTGAGATATTCCATTAAACTCCATAAAACACAACATCCTGCACCTGTAATGTGAAATACATGCACAAAAAACCAAGACTGAAACAAAGAGGCACAAAGAAACAACAAAACAATGCAAAGGGTTGAAGAACACCACAAAAACACATTTTTTATTGCTCTAGAAGGTGCATAGACCATTACATTTCTGGAATAGAGGCACAAATAAATTTTCTGGGCATGGGAGAAGGTTTGTTGCTCAAAAATGGCATCAAGAAACAAATTTCACAGAGTTTCTCTATGCTCGTAATGTCTCTCCTTTCCAAAATAAGAAATGCTACAATATATAGAGAGACTAAGAGATAGAGAAGAGGGAAACTTGAATCCTTCTCCAACCACCATGAGATACGCATCGAATCCCGCTTTGAAATTTCAACCATTGAATATCAATGCCTTCTATAAATCTACCCATTATATATTACTTCTGTTTCCCAGTGGATTGAATCGAATCAAATCTAGTAGTTGAAGAGATTGGATTCTACGTTAATGGCCTAGAAGAATCTTCTTCATTTTTCACCTACTACGGCCACGCAGTAGCCTAGCGCTTGTTTGGGCTTCCCTTTTGATATGGGACACGTGGCATCCAGATTAGAGAAAAATCAGGTTTGCAGGTCCGTAATTTACCTTTTCCCCCTTTTCACAAAACACAAAAATCAGAAAAACCCCCGACGGCCCACTTTAACCTGGGATACGTGGAGATACGGGGCTTGTTTGAGCCTCCCTTTATGGATTCATCTTTGGAGAAGTGCGCTAGGACACGTGGTTCCCTTTGCTAGCTCTTCCATACTTAGTCAATTCTGGATTCTTTCCTGAACGGTTTTGAGCTCGAAGACCTTGAAACTTCACTGCTTCTTTTCCTTCTTGCTCCTGGCTTCTCTATGACACTGCTCCTTCATTTCCGAGCCCACCTATAACCTGTTTGTCATCCTGGAATGTGAGCTCGCGGGTCTGAGTCGTTTCCTTCATAATTTCCTTATGTGCAGGAGTTGTCTTAACCAAATTTGCCGGTGGGGTGAATTTGGGATAACAAGTACTAAATTGAGTGAGATGCATGCATGATCTAGTCATTTAAGTGTACAATGATTAATATGTTGAGATAAATTCCAAGGATAAATGTTCTATTTCATTCATTCAAATTTAGGGCACTAACCCATTAGTCTTGTTATATATCCAGTTAATACAATAATATAATTCGGATATGCAAATAACAACATACAAATTCAATTTGGATATGCTTTCAATTTGACAAGAGGCTCGAGGATTGTTATAGTGTAGTTTGACATAGGTTTGGATATGTATTGTCAAATAGTAATGATCTCTATGTGTTCCCCCAATCTTGTCTTGGAAATACTTACACTAAATGAACTTTAGGTTATTATTCATATACGTAAATATAATCGAATTTCATGTGCAAGATTACCCTAAATTAAAACCTAGATTAACCTCATGAATGTGCCCAAATGGAAAAATGAATTTTTGAAAAAGAACCTGACATGTTTGACAGAGTGAACTTGTATTGGGTTAGATACGACACTATTGAACTTATCCTTCTGCCAAATAGGGTTGGAGATGTTCAAAATGAATATTTGTGAGTTTATAGAGGCGTGTTGAATGTCCTAGGAAAATTGGAAATGATATCTAGAGTGTGTAAAAGCAAATCAAAGGTATTAGGGGAGAAGTAGAGTCTGTTTTAAGGGGGGAGGATATCAAAGAGAACCAAATATATGCTAAAATGACAAATGTCCTAAGAGGTTTCGAAATTGATGTTGCTAGATCTATTTAAAAAAATCAGGGTACTACAAATATCTTAAGAATTTGGCTATTATCAAAATGTAGACATCTAAATTTGGTACAAAGTTGTAAAATTACATTATTATAAAGTACTTGTGTGTTTTTCGATCATCAATCTAGTTTAGGATCTTATTGGCACACTTTTGCTTTTCTTTGGATATTCCCTAACTTCTCCCATCATTTCCCCTATGATATTTCTCTCTTCCCCTTATAATAATATACAATTCTAAGACAACCTCCAAAAACATACAATGTATGGTTGTGTGGGCTCAAAATCATGTAGTGTATGGTTTTAGGTTCAATCGTTCTAACCCTTATTTTGGGTATCTTATGGATTATGGGTTTTTCATTTTCATGTTTATGTTATATGTTAGCTTGCACATCAATATGGTCCTAACTTGAGTTTGAGAAGATTATAAATCCACAGGTGCATTAATGCATTTAAGACATCAAAACAATCAATGCCATTTACGCGAGAGATATACTATGAATATGCAAAAACTATCGATTTAAGAATTTAGAGAATATATTTAAGAAAATTAATATGAATAGTTTATTTCTCCATCAAGTATTCATTCTTACATGAAAATTTATTAGTATATATAATGCATAATCATTGTGTATTGCATTGACAAACATGTAATATACTTGGCATGTTGATTACAGAATTTTACAAACACTCTAGTCAATTTCTAGTTTTTAGAAATGGTTTACCTATTAGGTTTTAAAGAACAAGTTTAATTTCTCATGGATCTACACATAATTTTAAGAAAATGAGCAAGGTTTTGGAGCCCTAGACATAAAAAATAAATCCAATAAATTGATTTATATATGTATAGATTTTACCAAAAAAAACATGTAGCATGCAAGTGTGGTTTACCATAAATGTCAAGTTTATGATTCCATGGAAGTACTCATCTCAATATAAATTTTATGGGTTCTCATTATCTAGCTCTAAAACCCATAGTTTTGTTTTCTAGTCAAGATATTTGTTTCTAGATTTTTGTGAAACTAAGCATTGTTTTGAACCCCTCCCATTAATTATTACATTGGTAATCCTTTTGGCAATTAAATTTGATTTCACTATTTTAGGTTTGATTAGGTTTAGTTACATGTTTACAGATAAACATATCGTAATTTGATGTAAACACATTTTTACATTTTTTGGGTGAGCTTGCATTAGCTTACATTCTTTGTAACCTTCTAAGGTTAGATATTGCTTCAGTAGTGATTTTTCCCATTTATTTGTTTAAATTTATTTATTATAACTCTTATGTGTTATATTAAAACTCTAGATTAATCTACTTGCATATTATTCAAACCCCAAAATCTTTACATTGTTTGTATGTTTTCTTTATCAGATTGTTCTGTGAGGATCAATATGGAACCTCTTGCACATCGAAGAGGGTTGCACTTCCAATGGTGATGAGACAACTTCACATAATTAGCAAGAGAACGAATCACAATGGAGAATCAAGTACAAAAAGACACAGGGTCTTGCGTGCTCATAGATCAAGAATAAGAGGTACATATAGGAGTGTTGTGTAACTCTTGTGCATGACACATGCACATAACCCTAACTAAACCTAGTGACATATTCTCACTAAGTGAGATGACTAACCACATGAGGTAGACAAGACAATGAGAGTCGATGAGACAAGTCATATACACTAACATCCCCTTCATCGAAATTGAGGTAGAGGTCATGGAAAATCGGAACTGAAAGAGAACTCCCCTAGATAACTAATAAAGATGTGCCAATGGGGCCTGACAACTAAAGGCCTAATAAGGTACCCATGTGTAAACAACAACTCTCTGGAAAAAAGGAAGAGGAAAAGAATGGATCACGACAACTAGGCCTCATAAGGTACCCATGTAAAATAAGGATCTCAAGTAATGGAGGAAAACCCCGTAAGGGAAAACATCCACTTACAAGAGATAAAAAATTCACCTAAACAACCTAAGAAAGATGTGTCATACGGGTCCCGACAACTAGGCCTGATGAGGTACCCATGTATAAACATCATCTGTCTAAAAAAAAGAATAAGAGAAGAGGACTAGAAATCCCGAAGAAGATGGGTGGTTGTAGTTGCCCTCACCCCAAGAAGAGACCAAAAGTGAAGATACTTCACCTTCGTGAAGGGCTTGTTGAAAATGTTTGCAATCATATCAAAATTCTGACAATATTGCAAGTCGATGATGTCGTCATGAATCTTCTCCCGAATGAAGTGCATATGTATCTTGATGTGCTTTATCCGCTAATGTTGAACTGGATTTCAAAAAATCAAGATGGTACTCATGTTGTCGCAGTAGATGATAGTAGGCCATCGATAGTGAATACCGACCTCTATCAAGATACCTTGTAACTAAACAATTTTTTTGGCAGTGTTAACTGCTCCTCTTTACTCTACCTCCATAGAAGATATCACAATTGTATTCTACTTCATGCCAGACCAACTAACAGAACCTAAACTAAGAGAGAAACTATAGCCCGAGGTACATTTCTGAGTATCTAGATCATCGGCTCAATCAGAGTCAGTATAGCCAACTGATTAAGTAAATATTTAAATAAATAAATGCTAAATCTAAATATGTAACAATGTAGATATATATATGCAATAAAGTACAAATTTGACCCAAGCAAGCTAATAAATTTGAAACCATAATTGCTAAAGAGAGGTTAAAGTACTTAGCTAATTCACAATAATGTTGAAGTTGTGCCAAGCTAGAGAACTGATGGAACCGAAGGGGATAATTTCACAACTGAGCCCAAAAAATTATGCAGGCACTGGAAATGTTGGGACTAGGGTGTCTGGACAAGGTCAAGGGCACCTGGGGTGCTGCAGACCTCCTTTGGGTGCTTGTAACTGCTCAGAACCTTAGAAAGTGATGTTTACATTGTCGCTAAACTTCATTGTTTATCGTTAGTATGTTGTTGTATGATTGCCAAGATCACCTAAGACATGTAATAAGAAAGAGCACATGTAAAACCCCAAAATACATAAAATCCAAAAAATAAAAAGATGCAAATGGGGAGTCGGATTAATCCCAGTGGTCACCCGACTGAGTGAAGTTACGATCTAGGCGTTGCACTACATTTCGGGCTCCATGAATTTTTACATGTGTGTGTAGAATCATGCCCTAGGTGGCTCTTGTGCGAGTTGCACTTGATAGTGAGAAATGGCTAGATGTAGAAAATGTAGATATATGTGTGCACAGAGAAATGAATTTCCCCTCCTATGAAGTGTATGCAAAAGAATGCAGTCCATTGTCCCTTTAATGGATGCTAAATGGATGTTTGAATGCTCTTGTAATGACCTTTGAATACAACCTTAGGTGGTGATAGTAGATGCTTAGTGTTTGGTCCTTTATTATGATCACATAGATTTATATTTATATAATTCCCTTGCTTGAATTTCATTATTAACCACTAAAAGGCCGACCACAAAAAAAATAAGATTCCCAATAGCTAGAAAGGACCCAAAATATGCAAGCAAAATACAAAGAGGTCGGGGGCACCTAAAGGGGATAGGGGTGTCTGGGCATTGGTGTCTATGCTCAAAAAAACTGAAGTGTCGAAGGTCAAATTGGGAATGTAGGTGTGTGATACTAAGAAGGAAACCAGAAAGCAAGCAAAGAGGCCAAAGACAATGTTCAATTAGTAATTTTCTCGCTGAGGAATCATATGAATAGTGGTATGTGATCAGGACTAGATATATACCCAAAGTGCATGATTTAGATTCTACATTTGCCCCTACTTTATGTTGTTGAGTGAATGTTGATAACATAAAGTAGATAAGAGATGCGTACCTGATAACCATGTAGATCGATGGCGTAAAGTGTGCCGAGGAGACAAGAAAAAGTGTGGAGTGATAACAATATGAAGTGTGGATGCTAAAGAAGAGGAAGTGAAAAATGATGATGACCCTAGGGTCGAAAGTGTATGTGTAGATGTCATGTTGTACCTATTTTTGATGGCACTTGATGTTGGATGATGTGACTGTTGCTTCTTACAAGGACAAACCTTCAAAAGAGAAGAGCATTCGAGTAGTCAAATATGTGTATATGAAAAATTCGATCCAAATGAGTAAAAAATGTGTAAAAATGTGAAAAGGAATATGTGCACCTAATCTGTGATGAGTGAAAGAGATAGAAAGGATCCTAAAGATGTTGTAGAAGAACGAGTTTTTTTGGGCAATCTCATGTTAGTTGCGTTAAGTGTGAGTTTTTTGGGTGATCTCACGCTAGCTACGCTAAGTGTGGAAGAAGTGTTGGGAGAAATGTCTAGTGTTATTCTCCAACCTTTGACTATTTCCCAAAGAGTAAAAGACCACTGCATATGGTGAGTGCCAATCGGATCCATTTTGATCCAATGTGACAATAGAAAAGAAGGTTTAATGCATGCATGACGAGTGTTGAAGGATTGTGCCTGTCCTGTAAAGGGTGATTTGTAAACTATTGTGAACTATGCCAAACTGAGAAAAACTATGTAATTTCCCCTAGTCACAAGTGCCCAGGAAGGGTCAGGGGCACCCAGGTGCTACTATCTAGTGTTGGGTATTGGTGTCTATGTTGTGGTGAGGACCCAAGTAAGATTTTGGGCCATTGTTGAGATTGAAGATTGTGTTGTACCAAAACTGAAATGTGACTGTAAACTGTTATATGGGGTGATTGTTTCACCCAATAATTCCCCCCTCGTTTGGATTGCATGCGACGTCACTAGGAGAATGCATCCCAAAAGAGGATTCGATGTTGTGCTAAAACTCAAGCCCTGTAGGGGGGGAGTGTGCTTGGTAAAAACCAAGCAACAAACAAGCAAAGTGGCTAGAAAGAAAGTGTTAGTGCAAACAAGATAATCACATATATAGAATATGTAAGCTAGCAAGTAAGAAGATAATACGCAAGAAGACAATGTATACTATGAGAAGTAGACTGCAAGCATGGGACATCACTCATGATATCACAAGACAATCGAGGTCGTCATGGCCAAAAGTGTACAATGTGTACACAAGACAAAGGGCATAGCCAACAAATAATGGCTTAAAATAGCAAGCAATGACAAACAGTGACAAGTAAGATATCACACAACCATGGCAGCAAAGAGTTTTTGCAAGACAAATGTTGCACATGAAGAACCCATTAGAATGTTAGGAAGATTTAAAGTATTTCAAACGTGTATAATATGATATAATGTAGCGTGATATTATGAATAGGAAATAGTATACAATGAAACAATAACAATTGTGATGTGTATGAAGGTGGATGCCCCTAGGATCCTGTTGTGGGACTAGTAAAAGGTACAGTTCCAAGCATCCATGCTACGTGTAACGATCTATGTAAAGTCTATAATCACAACTAGAAGGCAAGTGAATGCACATGTGTATATGATAAAGATAATGACATACAATGTATCTAGCTAACATAGTAAGCAAGATGTATCATGCAAGTATAAGTAAGTAAGAATAATGTGCAACCAAGATATGTAATATATTGTGACTACAAAAGGGACTCGAATGCAAAATGAGTGTGATAGTTGTGTGCCCCCTGAGTGAATGTGAATGATTATGTATGAGATGAGGTTCATTTATAAACCCCCCCTCAGCAATCAAGAATGAACCATAGAAAATGAGTGTGTCATCAGGAAATGGTTTGAACTGCGCGTTAGAAATATTTGATCAACAAAGTGTAGAGCATAGAAACTGCGTGAGTGAGTGAGTAGGTATGGTGAGGTTCATTTTAGATTTATACCCTCAGCAGTCGAGCACGAACCGTGGAACTAGAGTGCTTGATTGGGAAATGGTTTGAATTATACGCTAGAAAGTTATGATCGATATAGCATATATCATAGAGAGCGAGTGAGTGTAGTGAGGTTTTAGATTTAGACCCTCAACAATCGAGTATGAAATGTGGAGCTAAAGTGCATCATAGGGTAGTGTATTGTGATGAATGTTATGTAAGAAAGATGTGTCGTGAATGTGTTGAGTGTGAAATGTGTAGTGAGTATGATGTGAGGTTCATGAATGTAGTGATCCCTCAACAATCAAATGTGAACCCTAGCACAAGAGTGCGTCATCAGGTAATGATGATACAAATGTATCAAGATGTGTGTGAAATACTAGATGTGAAGTAATAAGTGAAATGGTAGAAGCGTGAGACACCTAAAAATGTTAGAAGGGGGAGAAGAACAAGCATAATTCCCTCAATTGTGTAGTTATGAGTATGTTATCTCATAAAAGTGAAAGACGAGGTCCTTCACCCGATGCTCACATAGATAAAATTGTATGACCATACTCTAAGATCGACAGTGTATGAGATAAATGATGTATCGGTGAATGAGACCTATGTTCCTGAGATCTATGAGGTGATGGACACCTATGTGAAGGAGAGCCCAGAGGTGTTGCATTGATTTTTAGAGGAGTTTTCTTAGGAGATGGTGATGCGGAAGAAGAGTTAGGAAGAGTTAATGGATGACAGACCTTGAGAGGTGATAGAATAGTTGGAATTTGTTGGATAAGTGACACTTGATTGACTAAAGAAGGAACATTATAAGTGATGAAACGATGCTCATTAGACATAATCGAATTAGATTTAAGAACCCATTGAGATGTAATAATTAGAGAGGACCACGTACCAGAACGGTGTGCAATGAATGAGATAAAACCTTGACGCTTAAGATGCTTGATTCTTCATTGTTGAGCACATCAATCATTGTCATTATTACCGTTAATTTGATGATAAGCTCAAAACATGAGACCTTTATATTTGACCAACTGATAAGGAGGATAACAATGAGTAGATGACAAGTTGATTAATTGATTATTATGGAGTGCAATAAAAATGTCATATTGCTTACTATTGCGATCGAGCTTGAGAGGTGTCAGTAATGGTAAGACTTGAGGTTCACTGATATGAGCACATGTAGAAGATATAAAATGAGGATGAGAAGAAGAACTAACGTGAGCCTGAGAACCATCCGTAATATGTTGAATTTCATATTTAAGGGATATAATCATTGATTTCGTAGCTTGAATTTTATCTTGAAATAAAGAATGTAAAGCTTGAATTGCCTCGCAAATAGATTGATTGGAATTAGGACGAAATGAGTCACCAAATAGATGATTAAATATGGAACTGATTTGTGAAGGTGGTGTATCAAGAGGGAGGTAGATAGCACGTACAACCTTTCAGATATCCTCTTGGCAAGATGGGTGCAATTGAAGCAATTGGTACAAGGGGACTTGAGGAGCTTTATAAGCCATGAGAGAAGAAGAATGAGGATCCAAGAGTATTCGAACGTAGGTTCACTAAATGATTAAGCAAATATTGAAATAAATAAATGCTAAATCTAATTATGTAATAACATAGATACAGATATGCAATAAAGTACATATTCGACCCAAGCAAGAAATCTAATAAATTTGAAACCCTAGTTGCAAAAGAGAGGTTAAAGTACTTAGTTGATTCACAATAATGTTAAAGTTGTGATGAGCTAGAGAACTGATGGAATTAAAGGGGAGACTATCACAACCGAGCCTAAAAAATTGTGCGAGTACTGGAAATGATGGGACTAGGGCACCTGTATAGGGTTAAGTGAGCCTGGGGAACTCCATATCTCCTCTATGCTCTTGTGACTGCTCAGAACCCCAGAAAGTGATTTTTACAGTGTCATTTCAATGTCATTGAACTTCACTCTTTGTCACTGGTATTTTGTTGTATGATCTTTGAGCTCACCTGAGACTTGTAATAAGAAAGAGATCTTGCAAAACCCCAAAACACATCAAATCCTAAAAAGAAAAAGATGCAAATGGGGATTCAGATTAACCCTGACAGTCACCTGACTTAGTGTACTTAGGATTAATAGTGGTCAGTCATCTGGTAACCGTGGTCGGTCAGGCAATGACCGGTGTCGGTTAGGAAACCATGGTTGGTTTGGTTATAGGTTTAACAGTAGTGGTTATTTACCATTTTAAGATGGTGCCCTTGTCTTGCTTTCATCTTTGTTATTTTATGCAGTATGTTGATGACATGTATGCTGATATTTGCATTTGGTATTAGTGGCATGGTTTAGCATAGATGTTTGTTATTGACATTGATGAGCACAGGATTCATATTCGGCTTTGGATTTAGTCAGTGGCAGACTTGGAGCTTTTAGAGAGCTGGTAATATGGATGGATGTACATGGTGAGTTTGTACATGTTGGATAGATTTAGTTTTGTGAGTCTATGATGATGCAGATGTTTGATTTCCACTTGGATGCCTATAAGCATGGTTCAGTTGCCTTGAGCATGAGTAGGGGATGTTTTTTATTTCCTCTTGATTACTATGTCACTCCTTAATAGGTATGTTATCTACAGATGAATGTCTTGGACATGCTAGTTGTTTATACAAGGTTGGATTTTCTGATTGCAGTGTTTGGATTTCTTTGAGTTATGCAAGTGTTTGTGGATTGATCACCCACAGTTGCATGTAGAACTCATTCAGGGCTTTTTTTTTACTCGGGGTCTTGTTTTACTTTCACATATTCTAGTTTGACTTGTCTTTGGACAGTTACATTAGTGGTTGCATGAAGACATGGATAGATGGATGGAGAATATGGTTGGTTTTACAGGTATGGCTATGGTTGCAATTGAAGCTCAATACTTCAGTTTGAGGGGGAGCTCTTGCAGGTGTGTTAGTCATGATGGCTTGGCTGTATGATAGGCTTGGTGTTATGATTCAATGGGAGCTTGATGTATAGATAGCTCAGTTGTCATGGATCAGTTGTAGCTTCGTGGTGGTTTGGTAAGTCATGTTTTTTATCTTCTTGGTTTGAGAAGATGGTTTGATCTTCCTGGTTTTATTTTTTGAGAGAATTTTTGAAGGAAAGAATAGATAGTCTTCACGGTATGTAGAGGATGGTGATGTATAGCTACAGGTACATAAGTTTCAGCAATTTATCTCCAAGTGGGACATTGTTTTGTTGTGGAGCTAGATTGTTTCACAATGGAGCATACATTGGAAACTTGCTGGCTAGTTTAACAATCGTAACCGGTCATTAGTTGATTAACCGCCATCGGTCAGCCAGTATTATCATCAGTCAGACAGGACTGACATCGGTCAGAGCAAGTATTAACTGGCCATCGGTTAGTAGATGAACCGCCATTGGTTTCCTATGTGTGGAAGTTTATATTTAAATCATGGGAATTAGATCAAACTTTAGCATATAAAGTAGAATCTAAAGGTTGTAAATGTATAGCTAAGTTGACCTAAGTTTGTATACGCATATATAAGCATGAAAGCTAGGGTTAGAAGGTTAATAAAGAGAAGGATTGCAGTTAGATCCTTAATTCTCCTGGATTGAGAGGATGAAGATGAAGAAGAAAAAGAAAAAGAAAGAACAGGTTACATGAAGATAGAGTCTTTCATGGAGAAGAAGATGGACATAAGGAAATATCAAGTACAACTATGGAAGGTACATCTTAATGGTCAGAAGAGGGTAACATCTTCTACTGTATTTTTCTTTGTATTGTTATAGTCTCAATGTAATGGCTTGCATAGTATGTAAAGCACGATAGAGTTTCTTCCTGTAGATCCACATGTTGGTGAGATCTTGTATTGTAGATCTATTCTTGTTAGATCCATAGGTTGTTATGAGATCTTGTATTTTTAGACCCATAGGTTGTTGATGATATCTTGTATTGTTAGATCCACAGGTTGTTGTGATATCTTGTACTGTTAGATCCACAGGTTGTTGTGAGATATTTTATTCATAGATCCATGAGATACATGTTGTATTTTTGATCACTGTAGATCTAGCATATTGTAGAGGAGGTTGTCTTTATGGGTACACAAGTTGATGCAGTGATGGAGAGACAGACTTACTTCTTGATGCATAGTTATAGTTATACATATGGTAGACCCATGTGAGAGGTATTGTTGCAGATCCATAGGTAGATCTAGGTTACAGTTTAGAGATGTAGTAGTTCATGGTTATGTGAGATATGCTACTGGTTTGGAGGCACGGTGATTAATGCACTCATGGCAGATCCGATTTAGTGATCTAGGAGGAGCAAATACTCTTAGTAGAGATGCATTGTAATCTTGTGCAGAAGAGTTGGTTTGTAATCTCTTGTTATATTATATATATATATATATATATATATATATATATATATATATATATATATATATATATGGGATCTCTATCTTTGGTGGATATAGCCCATATTGGGTGAACCAAAGTACATGATGTGTTACGTGTGTGTACATTGTTGTGTGATTTGGATTATATCTAGTTTACACTTCCACTACTATAGATTTTGTGGGGAATTGTTCAGATTCATATTTTTTTGATTTGGTATGTTATTAAATCATAGAACTATTCTATGCAGTCTCGTAATTCCCAACATTATTTGGCTTCTCTATACAACTAGAAAGGACCCAAAATATGTGTTGAAATTTAGCAAGAGATCGGCGGTGCTTCCAGAGGGGACAGGTTTATAAGCCCTAGGCATTGACGTCTTGGCTATGTTGCTCTTCATCTTAGTTGAGTTTCCTTACAAGGAATTGAATTGTCTTCAGGTCTAGATCTGGGCTTGAAAGTCTGTCAAGAGACCCAGAAGGAAACTACTTTTTCCATGCAAAGAGGCCTATGTCTTCTCATTGGTCTTGCTCTCCTAGATTTTGCATAAGATCCTCTAGGAATCCAGTCCCATGACTTTTGGTCCTTCTCATCGAGATTTTGAAATATATCCAAAGTGTGTCACCTTTAACTTGGTGACTACATTTGACCTTACTTGGTCATCTCTCTATCTCTTCAGAGAATGCATCGATTTTCTAAAGTCCATAACCTTATTTGGGCGTGTTCACCATGCCTTGATTTATGTCTGAGAAGTCCACTTCCGAGGACTCCGATTGCTACATTCTGGAAAGATCAACTTCATCTTCATTTTGGATCCTTTCAGAGAAGAGGACACTCGAAAATTGCTTCTTTCCGTCCAGGGCTCCCTCGTGAACACCTACACGTGTACTCTGTAGCTTTATCCACGTACTACTGTTACACTAAACACCATGCTTCTGGATTTTCTTGAACTACATGTTGATCCCATCAAAGGATGAACCTACAAATATGCTGTTTTCCATCATTTGTTAGAAAATGACTTGTTTAATATGTCCATTATGAAACTACTCGATCTAAGCATACTGCCATGTGTCTACTTAGGATGTAAAAAATGCAAATACATCCATAGGCATGTACATCACATAAAAATTCATCAGTGCAAACTTCCAGATTTTGAAAGGAACTCTAAAGATTGCTCATTTACAAGAATTTGATGATCCTTGGGCTGAACCCACGCTACCTTACATAAGGTGTGATTTTTTGGGGCGAACTAACCTTTTCAAACGTCAATTTGTTAACCATTTCTTCAAGTGCACAAGAAGTATCAGTGGAGAAATTGTCTAAAATGACATTGCAACACTTACCTCTTGACTACTTGCATCTAAAGTCTTGAATAATCTTCTCTTGTTGACTGGTTCTGTGCAGCTTTGGTTTGTTGTTGATAGAAGTATCTGATCCAATGTGAAAATAGCAACAGAAGATTATCCTTGCTTGCATAGTCATCATCTTTTGTTAGTTGTCCTGTGCCCATACCTGAATACACTGTCGTTGTGTAAATCCTTGTCATCCTTGATCCCAAACTAACTGATTTCATTCATTATGTAACTTCCATCTGGCTCATCAGGTCCCTCCTGGATGAAGGATCAGGGGCACCCAAGTACTACCGTCTAGTGATGGCTGTTGGTCTACTTTGTTCCATGTTGAAAAAATCAAGTCTCAAATTATAGGTCAATTCCTGATACTATGAAGACTTATATAATACCAGTAAAAAACTGTTTTGAGACTGTGACTCTGATACCAACTATTGATACAAGGGATAATATTGTTTTACCCATCCTGATGTACAACTCTCCTATCATTTTGGGTGCATGGGAATGTACCTCTACCATTCATGGTAGCTATAACACTAGGATCTCTACGTTATGCTCAAACATAAAGCCCTTTTCCTACGAGGGAGGGAGTCAGTGCTTGATAGTCATGTTATGAACATGTAAGCATAGTACTCGGAGAGCAAGGTTTAGCTGCTAAGTCTCCCTATAATCGCGCCTATAGAAGATGCATTTAAGCAAATATACGAATGGAGATACATGTGGAAGGTTACCTACAGACATTGGGTTATCATAGGTCCCCTGCTCCTGAATGCCCTCAATACTCTCCCGATGTCACCTTCATTCTCTCTTTTATGCCGACATTTCCTCAAGCATACTTGTTTGCACATGCATTGACTCTTAACTTTGACTTGTTATAGCCTAATGAGGCTTACAGTAACAAGCAATGCTCAAGATACTCAAAAGTAGAGCATCCATCAAACAACTCATCATAGCCTAAAAGACTTATTACTAACTCAAACATTACACAGGTGACTCAACCCCCAACTCATGTCATATATTTGCATTTCACCATAATTTTCTCTTTAAACCATTCTTGGTTACTAGCCCTCTTTGGTTTACAAGTAGTGTGCTAGTACTGAATAGGAAATAGTATAAAAAGAAACAATAACACCTATAATGTGTATCAAGGTGTGATTCAGATAGGAGCCTGTTACAGGGTACTGGTAAGACATACAATGCCAAATATTACCTTGTTATGTTGTAACGAATATGTGTATATCCTTTGTACAATACCCCTTATTTTCAAACTAGGCCATAATCTAGCCTCCTACTCGATGAAGTTGAACGATGTAAGAAAAGTAATCTCAAGTGCATCTCACCTAGGAAAGTATATAGATCCACCTTTGGAATCCTAGAAAATATGAACAAGTCTACACAAGTTTGGTAGCTTGACTCCATGATTATGACCATGCATGCACCTCCTTTTCTCTCTTTTTTTTTTACCTGTACGTACAAAACCTCTCATAACTCCTTCATGCGTGCTAATCAGGGGATGAAATAGTTGTATCATTCACCTTACAACTCACCTAGGCAGAAATGCTCCCACAAGAGTTCAGACAAAAATTGATGGTTATCATTGATAGTTATGAAATCTTGCCCATAGTTAGGGCCCGACGAGCTATAAATTTAGGGCTGCAGTGATAACGTAGATCCCATTGTCAAAGCTTACAAAACATCTCATGTCGCAGCATTATCTTTCCATTCTCTACATGTCCTGCATACCTATTTCCACAGTAATTGAGAACCTTCATTCTAGTAACTTGACTGTAACGACTTTTTGGGGTCAATCGGCTTAAGTTTTAGCAAGGGTTATATTGATTAATCAATCCAGTTATATTCGGAGAAAATAACATACAAGAACAAGAACTTATTTACCTGGAGTATCATCCCAACAAATTTATTATTCATCTACAACACTTCCATTACATCTTATTCTTCCTATCTATTAATTGATGCATGCGGTTGATCCTATTGCATTTGATATATCACCATCTTCTCTAATCTGGACTCAGTTAAATGTGATTGTTCTTACTCCTATATGAGCTCTAACATGTCTTTCAACAAATCCTTGAAGCGTACTTGTAGTATAACCACATCCTATTCACGTGCTAAACCTCGTTCACCATCCTTGCCGTAAATACTCTTAGACAACAACTCATCATAGCCTTTATATTTAGGCATTAAATATGAGCCAATTTTAAATCTCTATTAAGCACTCCGGGTGAATGAAAATACATAGTGGACTATTGACACTTACAGGCTTCAACTTTCCACATTGGGAGCAAAATGAATAAAACACACCTGGAATGAAATGATCCATGTTCAAATGACTGCTACTCTAAGGTGCATCTAAGTCCTCTAATTCCTTGAATGTTCCTGCATCGGATGCCTTTGCAATTATGAGATCTAAGGATAACAACTTGTCTCCCTCTGATTCTCGTTAGATCATATTCATGCTATAAGTAGACACCTGTAGTTTGATCAAAGCACTATTATCTCTAATATTGCACTAACTATTCTCTTCCTCGGTAAATTTATGACACATAGAAAATTAGATCTATCTAACTCCCCTTTTACGACACTCTTATGGTCTTATTATTCTCTTATAAGTCAATTAAATAGGCTATTATAGCCTATTCTTGGCTAAAATCCTCTTATTTACCACTTCTATTAGCTTCCTGGACTATCAAATACATTTCATTGGATTGATTAGGCCTTTCGGAACCCTCCCAAAACCCCAATTTCTCTCTAAACAATATTAATTAGTCTAACCTAGGTTAATTACCCTAAATCATGATCAACCTCTTCTAAACCTAGTCAAATCTTACTTTGACTTTCTAATTAACTTGTTGACTCCCTTTTAGTTCCACATGCACCAAAAAGCCTCCCATTTCCCAAATGGAAAACTATAAATAGCCCACTACCCCCCCTCTCATTTACAAGAACACTTCTTCCCTCTAACATAAACTATAGTATTATTGCTAGGATTAGGAGTTTTATTTCATCTTTATTGAGCTATTTGCTTTATCCTTTGCAACACATCACACACCATAGAGTAAATGGGAAGAACCATTGGCCTTGAAGCCATTAATGGTGAGATCCCATTCTCTTAAAGCACAAATTGATTCTTAGATCCTTATTAGGCTCATTTACTTAAGCTTGCAAGAATAGAGGGTAATTATATTTGTTAAGTTTTCTTGTTTACTTCAAACTAATGCATGAAAAGTAGGAATCCTTGTTTACTTCTTAACTAATGGTCCATTGATCAGTTTTGCACAAATATTTGGGGTTCTTGAGTGTTCTTACCCCATTCCATAGCTTTTGCAACCTTTCTTTGAACACATTTGGCAAGTGCCCAGTGGAAATCTTATGTCCATCCTCCATTAATGGAGGTATTTTAAGTTTTTCAAAGTTCACTTAGGTTTTTTAGAGGAAACAACTTGTTATTTGCTTATTTCCATTTCTAAAACTAGTTAAATCACCCTTTTTCACATATATTTTGTGGGTTTAAACTAAAAATAGGATTCTTTGACTAACAAATAACTTGTTTGCTTTTGAAAATTTTCAAAATTTGTGAGTTTTGTAGGTTTTTTAGGGGGTACATCCCCTAAAGGTAGGTATTACATGGGGAATGTTCCCATTGAAACAAGTGTGCACTTATCTTGTCATACCCTTCACTATCAGGTCACTTTTCAAATAGGCATGTAGTTGTTGAACCAAGAACATCTATGTTTGACTGGCAACATCTCTGTCTCTCTGGACACGTTGGTGTCTATGACCCCACTGTCGTAAATATGTGATTTCTTCCTCCCACGCAATACTAGTGATCTATACGAGTTAAGGTGTGTATCCATCAGTTGGGGTGCATATACTATGGTGTCATTCTAGGTGCATAGTCATCTGTGTTAAAATTTGACCTAAAAGCAGGCTGGCTTGAGGTTGTAATATCATTGTTCTAAACTTTCTTGAGGTTTTTAAGACAAAAAATGAGATGTAAGGCTTTTTTTTGTTATTTCATCTTGCATAGTCTAAAACTTGATGTTTTCATTTTTTAGCTTCAACAAGGCTTGTCCTGATTGTGTATGCTAGATCTCCTTACACATTTTAGGTGATCTTGGAGATCAAAAGCACTCTGCACAGTAGGCGATCTTATAGATCAACTTTATGTCTTACACTTTAAAAACACTTGTTCTATGATTCTAAAGGGTAAAATAATTTCCATATGATTTTTTGTAGTGGAATTTTTCACATTGCGTATGCTCTTCCTTTGTGCCCTTTAGCGATCTTAGGAATAAAAAGCAAAGTGTAAATTCTCTTTCTTGATATCAATTTGGAAATGGAAAATTACTAAATTCATTGTCTACATGACCTAATGCTTGTTAAATAAGGACATCAAAATAAAACACAAAACTTGTAATACAATTTTACGATACAAATTGTCAAAATGATGTGCTACTTAAAACCAAATTTCAGTTAAAAAGATAAGCAAACACACCATTCCACTTCACACTGTATTGCAGGTTTTGAAAAAGACTACGTCCCTATCTACTAAATTTGAACATAACCCCTTTAGCATAATGTCTTAAGCTACAACAATGGGGGTGGTTCTAGAAACCATAAAGTAATCCACCACTGAGTAACCTCATGGATGAAACAGGAAGAACTTCGCTTACCCACTTGATTAGTTTTGCATTATGAGTTAGAGTCAAAGTTGTGCATTCGCGACCCTAGTAACGATACAACTGAATGCACTAGTTACCTCTCATTATATCATGAAGGGGGTAAAATAAAGCCGAGATAATCCCAGAATCAGTTAGTGTAACTATATTTGGGAAAATTGTGCACACTCGCTCCTATACATCTTGTGACACCTAGTTGAAAAGAGATCCCCAAATGATTAGGGAAGCCATTCTATTTTGGAGGCCATTGATTTGCATAGTCATGTTTTCATGTCATTCCATCTTACAAAGTGATGACTCCATAGAAAGTCTTTCTTGCAGTCCTAAACACTGTTTCCATAACAAGGCAAAGAACCCATGTAGTTTTGCATCCTAAGTTTTTTTCATCACGAAATTAAACGAATTCCTACTTAGCTCAGTTTTAGATTTCATCTTTAGAGGAGGTAAAACTCTTCCCAAGTAGGACTTGGACTTAATTTCTTTTCATCCTTTTTGATCTATACCCTTGCGTTCTCACCATAGACCATTTTTTGGGGTGAGAAGGAAGCTGTTATCCTGTAAAATTGTCAAGGGAAATTTGCAGATAACCATACCCAAAAAAATTTGTTTTGGCCCCAAGGAAGTTTGACAACGTTCGAAAGAAGCCCAAAATTATCTTCCGAAAATCAAGTTTTAAGGACTTAGCCATTTTTCAGTCTTTTCAGAAAAGACGCTGATAAGTTCCTGTTGACATGCAAAAGAGTGCATCTCCTTTGAGCCAAAGGGCGCTGATAAGTTCCTGTCGACATGCTAAGAAGAGTGCGCCAAAGGGGGCTGATAGTAGTTCCTGTCGACATGCTGAAGAATGCGCCAAGGTGCAAGGAAGTTCATAGTTAACACAACAAATGGTGCGCCAAAGCGCAAGGAAGTTCATGTTAAACACGAAAAATGTGGTGCGCCAAGGTGCAAGGAAGTTCATGTTAACACGAAAAATGATGCGCCAAGGCGCAAGGAAGTTCATGTTGACACGAAAAATGGTGCGCCAAAGCGCAAGGAAGTTCATGTTGACACGACAAATGGTGCGCCAAAGCGCAAGGAAGTTCATGTTGATACGACAAATGGTCCGCCAAAGGCGCAGTACTAAGTTCCTGTTGACATGTTGAAGAGTGCGCCAAAGGGCGCTGATAAGTGTCCTGTTGACTGTGCTGAACGAGTGCACCAAAGTCTGCACTGCATAAGTTCCTGTTGACATGCTGAATGGTGTGCCAAAGGGCGCTGATAAGTTCCTGTCGACATGCTGATAAGTGCGCCCATTTCCAAAGGCGCTGACAATGTGGTGTCGACATGCTGATAGGTGCGCCAAAGCACAGACATGATGAAAAGTGCACCCTTTTACACTAAAGAGTGGTTTCTTCTTAGTGAAAAGTTATGGCCATTGATCATTTTTGTAAACATTGATATTTACTAAATCATGTTGGCATACACGATGACTTCATCCATGTTGCACCATGGGATGTTGCCATCCAAAAACTTGCCCAAGTCAACTATTGACTTTTTAGATATTTTGTAAGTGGTGTGGCTCCTTTTTGCTTTCCTTCTCCTCTCTTCTATAAATACTGGAATACTTGTTGTATGATGGGTGAACATTTTTTCAGATGAAACATAGACCCCTGAGGAGAGAAAGACTTTAAGCTTTCATCTTGTAACAGAAGAAAACAGTAATACAAATATTAAGACTTTGTGCTCAATAACTGCTGTGTTATGTATTAGATCTTCCTTACGTTAGATCTGTATGTGTTTAATCTGTTGGATTCTAATATGGTACTTTTCTGTCATTTGCTCATCAGTATTGCTTTGTTTATTTATGCAAGTAGGTTTGGCTCTGTTTACTACCAACCCAAAAACATAAATATTCTGACCTTTCTGCTTTGGAATTCATTTCTTTTCCTCCTTCGGATCTGTTACGGAAGCCATTCTCTTTTGGAGCCCTCTTTACTATTCCTTTCTTTTCGCAGCCTGAAAAGTGACACTCTACTTGGGATGAGATCCCAAACCTTTTGTTTTTTCGAAGGAAGAATCTGGGAGACTTGCATAAGATTCCTGCTGGTAGAATTTTAGCATGGAAAATTAGACCAGTTTCACTTTGCTTAGCTTCTTTCTCGCCTTCAGAGGGGTGAAGCTCTGCACACTGTTGGCTCGTCTATTTTTCATCTTTTTGATCTGTACCAGGCGATAGCATTTTCACTTCCAACAGAAGGGGAGCATACCTTGTTTATCTGTATCAAAGATAGTGCTCCTAATTTTTTTGTCCATTTATGCCCATCCATGTTTCCAGTTAGGTTGTTAAACGTCTAAAGTGTGCATGTGCATTTCCATGTCTTTGATAGTTCTTTGATATTGATTTCAAGATCATAATTCACTATTGCGAGGTCGGTTTATCATTTATCTCTTGTTGAGGTTGATAGTTTTTCGCTCACATTCTAGTCACACAATTTTGGTACTTACATCATAGAATTTTAGTTTCTTGAGAACTTGATATAAGTCCCTTTATTGTGTGGTTACGCTACTCGCACAACTAGTAACTTCTTAGTTATACTCTTACTTCATTTTAATTTTTAACGTCATCTATGTATTTTGTAGGGTGTCGATATTTCCTTATATATATCTACAATAATTTCATCTTGAGTACTAACAACTTGTTTTCTCAGTTAATGTATCAGGATAGTGTTGTTATATATTACTCGTAACTTCCATTTTTTAGAAAACTTAGCTTTCATTGGCATTCAAACTAGTTTTAGTATACCTCGTCAAGGGATCATGTCATCAATACTACTTTAATATTTAGGCCTTGTTAGAATTCTAACTCGATCTACTGTATTAATACAGTGTTGGCATCATTCACTATTGGGCCTTTCACCAAAATGATAGTTAGGATATAGACTTGGCAAAGTGATAAAATTGACTAATCATTACATTTAAGTGTGCATATGAGTGTTCTTTGATAAAAACAACTACATAGCATTGCATCTAGGACACACTATGGCATGTTTCAAACATCACCTCAAACGATTTGCAAAATCATACATTCAGGATCCATGTAAGCTTCATACAAACGTCAGCTAGTAATGCCTAAAATCACAAAGATGGAAACCAAATCAAATGAACATGACTTAGGAGAAAACCCTTTCGAAACCATCCCATTTAGTGGTAAAAACTTAGTGCCTCTCTTTTCTTAAGTCAAGGATGCAGAGCAATTAATTGACCACGGTACAGAACAATTGGACTATTTCTTGAAGAGCAACAGAGATTAGACCTAAGAAGATTCGATAAAATTCTATATTATAATAGAGATCAAGTACTCGCAAGAGTCTTAGAGCTAGGTGTCAAGTTTCCTCAAGAACATGAAGTAGAAACCAAGGCCATCAATCATAAATCAAAAGAGTGAAAATCCCTGTTGGAACATAGATAACCCTTTTGACATAGGGTACACTTCCACTTCTTGGAAAAATCATAACACCATTGAGGCCAACCCACCTAAGCCATTTGGTGACCCACGATGACTATATTACAAAGCCACATGTAAATTAAATATTAACCACAAAGCCTCACTGCCTCCCAAGTTTGATGATGAAGAGGATCCTTTAGAAGACAAACCCTTCAAAATTAGAGCTTGAAACTGAAAATTAGCAAACTTAAGCTCTTCAAGTAGGAATGTATAGAAATACAAGGTCAAAATTAAAACTAAAGAATTCCACTTTGATCCATATAGTGATGCAACCTTTAAAGTAGCTAAGGTGTAAATACCAATGTCTCCCACTAAAGAACATATCATTAAATGAGAACTACAATCGATGAAATATACACTTACTACACTATGCGAGAGGGAAACATAGGACATAATAGGAAGTATTCATATGAAGAACTATGCCATTACCCTTTTCATAAAGACATGTTGTGGAAACCCTTCCAATTTTTTTTGCTGTTCATGAATTTCAAAATGATAAATGCAAAGAGCGATCCTCGTGATCACATAAAATACTTTTATATGGTTTTTCAAGAGGTCGCATACAATGATAAATTCTTGATATGACTCTTCCCTCGTAGCCTAGGAGCACTAGATTGGAATGGTTTATATAGCATACCCAAGGGATCCATTACAATGTGGCCCACATTAGCAGAAAAAATTGTATGACATTCTTCCTATAACAAGGAAAATGATATCATAATGAACAATCTATGCAATATGCAAACAAAAAACCTAATGATACCTTTGTGAACTTTCTACAATGGTTGCAAAGGTTAGCAAGTCACTACCTTTGTGCCTTGCGAGAAAAAAAAAATTGGTAAGCATATTTTTTCCTAACTTGAACCTAGAGATAGCCTTCCATTTGCAAATGCAGTGTGGATCAAACATCAAAGAAGTTATCAGAGAAAGGATAGTTAAATCGAGAAGGCCCTCATCATGAAGGGAACACTTAAACTAGTTTTCAAATACAAACATGAATCGAAATCCTTGGAGAAACTGAATTTTTTTAATAAAATACAAACATGTCATTGGGGATGGCATCACAGACTCTAAGAAGATTCCAAGCCATGTAGACTAGTTCACTGATAGATCTCTCACAAGGACCTCATCCCAAGAAACCTACCAAACATGAAATTTACACCATTAACAGAATCCCTATATGCCATCCTAAAATAGTTAGATAATGTAAAAATGGTATGAATACCCAACCGTGATAGTATCATACCTAAAAGATGCTCCAAAACCTAGTTGGTTCAACGAACATGAGTACTATGATTTCCACCATGTTAAAGGATCACAAGACAGATAGGTGTTTAAGACTGCATCATTTCATACAAAACCTCATTGAAGAGGGAAAGATCGCCATAGATTCTCCCCTGACTTAGGACAAGGTATAAATGAGAAAATGGGTATCTACAAAGAGAATTTTCCTAATCATGTAGATAAGAAGAAAAGGAAGCCAAATCACAGCCAAACCTCTAATGATTATAGGACAACTGCTTATATTTATCCCACTAATGAAAGTCCCTTTGATTCTCTCATAGGATGTATTTGCTCATCTGATGAATAGGTCAACACTATCTGGATCTAAGAAAAGAGTTACAAAGTAGGGACAAGACGTGATCGTTTAATCATACTACATCCCTTGCCTTTCCCTCAAGAAGGTTAGTACAATTTCATAGACCAGTTACAAAAAACACCTGCTAGGGTATCCATCCTCAATCTTCTCAAAATATCTACTACCCATAAGAACATACTATATAAAACATTACAAAATTTAGGAGTCTTTACAGATGTAGATCCCACACACCTCTAAGCCATGATTGCACACATTGAATCCAATGATCATATTACTTTTGATTGCACTGCAATCCCACGTAACAACCTGAAACAAAAATTACCCTTATACCTAGAAGTGGTGGTTACACATCAAAAAATAAAGAGGGGTACTTGTGGACGGTGGATCTGGTCTAAACATTTGTACTTTGAAGCTAGTTAAGTAGCTAAGTAAAAATGGATCTAGGCCATTTACGATCATAGGAGGCCTACGATCATGGCCTATGAATAACGAGAATCAACAGGTACTATAGTAGTTCCCATGGAAGTAGGCCCAACTTGTCATGACATGACATTCCATTTCCTTGACTTGGACCTTCCATACAACATGCTCTTGGGGCGCCCATGGATCCATACCATGCAGGAAATTCCATCGACTTTCCATAAGTGTATCAAGCTATGTCATGAAGGAGAAGTGGTGACCATTCTGGGTGACCCAAAACCATTCACACATTGTAAGGCATTGCACAATTTTTCTCATGTGGCTTATGATTTTCCTTCTTCGGGTGTTGTCATCCCCCCACAAATGGAAGCTATTAATAAACAGGTAAATTTAGAGTCACTCACGCCTTATAATCAATATTTTCCTTCATTAGTTAACCCATGTTCTTTTCATGGGAGGCAACGTCAGAAAAATATGGGGCAGTTGAGCCATTCACTCTTGAACAATCTTTCTTAATATCAGATTTATTAGTATCTCCTAAAACATGGGGTAAACCTTATTTTCAGTTCAAGAGTACTTGGGAACAGTTTCCTAAACCATTGGAAAAGTTTTTCCCTAGCAGTCTCCTATTTGATGAAAATATGTTAGAAGATCCCACTAGCAGAGTGTCAGAAGGTACCATGGCTTCATGCCATCAAGCACACTAGTATATCAAAGGTTACCACATTATTTTTTTCATGGGTTACAGTGGGTTTGGATGTGGAATCAATGCACAAGGCTAGCTAGAGCCTATTCCCATCCCTTATTTCAAGTTTGATAAGCATGGCCTAGGGATAAGGCCTCATAACGCTCTACCCTTTGATATTGATGCCACCTCTTCTAAATGTGAGGACGTTTCATCTCATTCTGATAACAATGTAGATTCCCAGTGTAGCCTCTATGAGGATCTTACTTCCACAAACATATTCTTAGATTCAACTATCCTTACCTTATATGGATAAAACCCCCTAACCAATTATCAAATAGCCCTTGTGTATCCTGAAATTATATATTGGGATAAAAAACTTCACGTGCCACTAGATTTCTTTGAAAATGATGAGGCATTTGAAAAATTCATGGGACTTAGGGATTCTATTCCAGCTCAGGGATCACAAGAAAGGCTTTGCAATTCAACTAGACACTTGTGCATACTTTGGGGAAGATGCACATATGTGTGGATGTTTGAATAAGAAGGTGGTAAACAAAAGTAAAAACACTTCAGGGAAAACTTACAGAAAAGATAAACGGAAGTATCACAAGTGACAAACTCTTTGAAACACTCATAGATAAACATAATGAAGAGTATGTGGATGAAGTGTTTTATCCATTTAAAGATGACGATGAGCTACTACAGGAGGTTGATCTTACTCTTCCCCCTGATCCTACATTGATGGAAGATGATTCTAAAATGCTTGTTGAGGAAGTAATTAGTGTCAACATTGGCTCAAAAGAGCAACCTAGAATGATAAAGTTGGGAGATTCACTCTCATCTCAGGAACAGAATGTCTTTTTAGATCTCTTAAGAGAATATGTGGATATATTTGCATGGACATACACAGTTATGCCTGGTTTGGACCCAAAATTAGTTGTGCACAACCTTGTTGTGCACCCAAATGCTAAACCCATCAAGCAAAAGCTGAGAAAGATGCACCCTAAGGTGACACTCCTTATCAAATAAAAATTGGAAAAACTACTTGTTGTTGATTTCATTAAACCCATCAACTATTTAGAATGGATCTCTAACATATTCCCTATATAGAAGAAGCCTTTCGGCATAAGAATCTACACTTATTTCTGCAACATCAATAAAGCATGTCCTAAGGATGACTTCCCCTTTGCCTAACATTGACATGATAGTTGATACCACCGTTAGTTATGAAATTTTTTCTTTAATGGATGGGTTTTCACGTTATAACCAGATACAGATTGTAGAAGAGGACCAACATAAGACCACCTTCATCAATCCTTGGGGAAAATTTTGCTACAAGGTCATGCCTTCCGGACTCAAGAATTATGGGGCCACCTATCAATGAGCAATGATTGTCATCTTCCATGATATGATGAATGACATCAGGGAAAATTATGTTGATGACATCCTAGCTAAATCCAAGAGTAGAGAAGAGCACCTTGAAGTGTTAAAATGTATCTTTCAACGTCTCAAGGATTATAAGGTGTGTCTTAAACCCAAAGAAATGTGTCTTTAGTGTTTTATCAGGAAATATCATGGGTTTCATAGTTTCACAGAGAGGGATAGAAGTGGACCCTACAAAGGTTACAGCTATCAAATAAATTCCTCCACCTATAACTCTCAAACAACTAAGAAGTTTACAAGGAAAGATTCAGGAAATCTGTCAATTCATTTCGTAGCTTACGGATAAGTGCCACCCATTTACCCATCTACTGAATAAAGAAATTTCATTCAACTGAGGACCATATTGTAAAAAGGCCTTTGCATTACTAAAACAATACTTAGTCAACCCACCTGTACTCATGCCACCTACCCCAGGTGAACCTCTCCTCTTGTAAATTTTTGCTACCCAGTTTGCTATTGGTGCAATGCTTGCCCAATATGATCTAAACAATAAAGAAAGGGAATTTTATCATCTCAGTCACACCTTGATTACTTACAATTTGAATTACCCATAGATTGAAAAGGCCTACTTGGCAGTTTCTCTTTACCTTCTAAAATCTTTGTCATTATCTCCTAAACAATAAAACCAAACTCATATCCAAAGTTGACCCTCTCAAATACCTTTTATCCAAACTCACCCTCACATGCCGAATGGCTAATTGGATCATTCTCCTAATAAAATTTAATATTGGTTTTGTAAATTAGAAGTCCTTAAAAGGACATCGGTATTGGCAGATTAGCTAGCAGAAGCTCCTTTACCAGGGATGGAACCTTTGTGTCTGGATATGCCAGATGCATCTATGATGTATATTGAAGAGTCTATAGAATGGAAAGTCCATTTTGATGGGTCATTCACCTTCCACGGATCAAGGGCAGGAGTGTTGCTCATCACTCCCACATGCCATGTTATCCCAAGAGCATTCCATTTGGGGTTCCCTTGCACTAACAACATTGCGGAATATGAGGCACTCATTACTGGCCTTAAGCTAGTTATTACTTGGAATATCAGATAATTTCGAGTCATTAGAGACTACCAACTTATCATTAAACAAGTTAAAGATGAGAAGCTCATTATATACAATAAAATGGTCAAAACCTTGAAGGAATACTTTACAATGATCATATTTGAGCAAAAGCCAAGGTCGAACAATAGATCCACAGATGCTATGGCTACAATTGGGTCTCTCTTATGCATTCCACCTTAGGAAATTAAAATGCCTTTCTTTGTAGAGAATTTACAAATACCTGCATATGATATGCTAGAGTCATGTTTGGCATGTGAAGTTGTTGGTCCATTATCCCCCTGGTATGACCCTATCTTTCGATACCTACAAAATGGCACTTTTCCACCAGACATTACCTATTCTAAAAAGAAAGCCCTTATCCAATGTATAGCATATTATACCCTCATAGGATGCACCCTTTATCATCATGGCTAGGATGGGAATCTACTTCACTGTATGGATGTTACTGACTCAATCCATGTTATTAAGGAAGTACATGATGGTATTTTTGGAGTGCACACTAGTGGTATGGTCTTGGAAAAGAATTTATTGAGAGTAGTCTATTATTGGGCTACGATAGAATCAAACTGCTGGAATTTTGTAAATAAATGTGAGCTATGCCAGAAGTATGGAAAATTAATACATGCATCAACACAAGATTTTCAACCTATCTCAACGCCTTGGCCATTTTATAAATGGGGTCTAGATCTCATAGGGAAGCTCAATACTTCTTCTTCAAATGGCCATACCCACATTATCACTTCCATTGAGTATTTTACTAAATGGGTAGAGGCTATGCCTCTCACTTATGTCACTGGTGCATAAATTTCCAAATTCATCATGAACCATCTCATTTTCTGTTATGGTATCCCTTCATCCATTATCATTGAGAAAAGTAAATCCTTCAAGAATAAAATGGTTAAGATATTGTGTTGATGCTTCCATATTCAGCTCAAGTGGTCTACCCCCTATTACCTGCTAAGGTAATGAATAAGTTGAGGCCACCAATAAAAACCTTGTACGGATTATGGAGAAAATGGTCAGTAAGACTAGTCGTAATTGGCACTTACAGATACATCCTGCCCTCTAGACCTATCGAACCTCCATCCGCACTCATACTGGTGTGACATCATATTCATAGTCATCATACCTTTGGAAGTGGAGCTTCCCTCCCTGAGAATATATCTCAAATACTATCTTGATAAAGATGAGGAATACAAAGTTGCTTAACTAACATAGTTGGAATTATTGGATGAAAAGCGTATCAGAGCGCTTAATCACCTGAAAGTCTATCATAATAGAGTATCTAGGGTATACAAAAAATGCATCATTCATCAAGAATTTAATTTAGGAGATCTATTTTTAAATAAAAATTAGAAGAACACCATCAAGGATAGAGAAAAGAAAGGTAATTTTGAATCTAACTGGCTAGGCCCTTATGTTGTGGTTGATAAATATGGATCAGGAGCATATAAACTTACATACTTAGATGGTGAAGAACTTCCAAAACCTATAAAAATCATGCAACTCAAGTGGTTCTATGCTTAAACATGATGAGAATATCATATAAGAACTAAAAAATAGAAAACAAAGAAAATACAAGAAAAACATGAGAAAATTGAGAAAACAGTAAAGAAAAACCAGGTCGTCCACATGTGAAAACCATGAAATTGTTGCACAGTGGGTAGGTCTTTGGGTTAGAACCGGTCTCTGGTGCTCAAATAGTATTCACCAGATCACAAGAAACTCTTGCATCAGGATGGGTAACCAACACTACTTTCTAGATCTAACTTCCTTTGCTAGGTCTAGGAAACCTACTGAATCCATCTTTGCCAAGCCGTGATCTGGCTTATTTTATCTCATATCTTCGTAAAGGATGTGCCTTTATATATACCCATCTAACATTGGGGGCACCTTCACATTCCATTTTCTGGTACATATGTTTGTGGCTTTATGCCCTATTTATATTCCCACATCACGTTGGGGGAATCCACACTTGTTTTTCCTTGTACATTACTTTCTGAACATAACCTTGTAAAATACAAAAACATTTAGAAAAAGGTACAAAAAAACCTAAACATTCAGAACATATCTTTTCTAGGGATGAAGCTACACCAATTGCACAACGTTATCTTAGAGGATCCTCAAAACAATGTGAATAGTAGCCTTGAAAACTTATCTTTCTAGATAAACCCAAGAACATTAGAAAAACATATATCAATGTTGTCTCATAAAAACAAAGGTGTGGATAATTTAATTGTTTTTAGTTTTTGGTTTAGTATAGTTTTGATTGAGAGTAATTGTTTTGTGTGATGTAGTGATTCATTTAGACCTTTAATCATATGTTGGCTCTTGTTAGCCCGATTAATTATATATTACGGATAACATTATAGATTCATTCGTGGCTTGTGTGCACCTTTTTGGGATTCATTTTTTAATTGAAGATCAATTTGTATCTCGAGAGGTAGTGTATAATAAATTGAAGGTGTTTGTGTTTTTTGTGTGTATGTATAATTGTTTAGTATTGTTAACTTTCTTTTTTGTTTTCTACACAATCCATTTGTTATCACATCTATCATCTACCATTTCATCACATATAAATATCATCTAAATGCATCATATATACAAAAAATGCTAATGATTACATCATGAATGTATGCTAAGTGATAATCATCACATATCGTGTCATTAATGGGGGAAAGAGGGGATGTGCATAATCACAAATCTATGCCCCCTACACCAATATCATCTAGTATCATCCCAAGTGCTAGGACAGAAATAAGAAATATTATGTAAATAAAAAGCATGTGATACTATCTACAAATATATCATCAATATGAAAACATGGAACATAAACATATCTAAATATAAAGTATGTCACATACATAGAGGAAAGGGAAATCATACATCATGATACAATAGTTGCAGAGCAATAACCACAAATTGTAAAAGGCATATCAAACAATAGGACACAACAATGAATCATCAAATTTCCATATGTATACAGGTATAAATGTTCATGTCTCAAAAATCAAGTATACATCATTGATACAATATGCCATCTAAAAAGGTCATGCATCAAAACTTGGCCTTCATCAAAAGGCATAAAACAAATGGTACATCAATCCATACATCTGTCAAAATCAGCCTTCATAAGATGCATGTATACAATACATCTATACAAAAGGTAAAGTAAATATCTCAACCGTAGCTCACACGCTCTTTGAGGCTCCTAGGTTCATGACCTGGGGGAGAAAAGAGTGGTGGCTATGATGGAACGACACCGGGAGTACCACCCTATGCCGTCCAACCAGGCTACCCTGATGACTAGGGTCTATCAGACTCATCTAACTGAGCGACCAATGACCGTATGTGACTGAGAATATGTCACACTCACACCTAACTTCTCAAAAGGTGTTACCCGCTACTCTATTGGGACTACTTTGAAATAGGCAGTCCTATAGTATAAGGCCTTTCCAGTGGTCCTCATAACATCCTAAATCATATCAACATCTCCAAAAGAAGTGGCTACCTTAACAGTGAAATCTTGCTCACCTATCAATCTACCTCTATCATCATGGGCATGTCTAGTAGTAGTGGCATCTCAGTCTCTATCTCCAGTAATGGTCTATACCTAGGCTCGTGCCTGGTCTCTATAGATAATATAACCCTGCACCTATGCTTGTGCCTGATCTCACTAAACAAGGGAACCCTGTAACTGGGTATTTCCTGGTGTAGTAAGCTCAATAGTTGAGCTCCCTGTGTGGCCATCTAAGTAATTTGGCTCTGACATTAGGAGACATGCAGGTATGTTGGATATCCCCACCCTGAGTGGCCTACACTCTGGTTTGATCTCTCTTTAATATTAGGGTCTATACCTAGGCCTTGGAATTTCTCATCCCTCTCCCTATTTGTCACATGTAGCTGCAAAGCTATCACCACCTATAACTGCTGTTAAAGAGTATCCAACTACCCATCATCACCACCACCCCTTAGAGATCATGAGGTGGTGGACCTTGTTGAGGAAGTTCCTATTGTAATGGGGCCTTTACCCCCACTGAATGCCTACTGGAGGAAAATCTATATCTTGTTGCCTTGGGTGCCTGTCTTGGCCTTAATCCTAGGTCCCTGTCTCTATGGCTACTATAATAGAGGACCTTGTCCCCTATCTGTAACATGACATCATGCGTCAGGACCACCATCATCTTCATTGTCATCATCCCTGTCAAGCTCCACCCTCATCACCGCTAGGAGGCCCCACTGGAGGATATCTCACACTTCGACATCATAAGATTCCCTCAGAAATGTTCAAATGACATGGGATCAAACCATGGTACCATGGCACATACTTTGGAGGTGTGCAACCATGATCTCTGATCTATCTCAATGGAACTAACATTTGTAGGTACCACATGTAGAAAGCTGGCTAGTACTCTATCCTAGGCAATCTATGGACCCATATCAACATACTCTTGGGCCCTACAAGCGTACCACATATATGTCCCAGGAACATGCTAGGTAATGCCAAACTTTCTCTTGCACCGATCTACTATGCAAATCTCCTGCATATAGCTATGGCTGCTCAACATGAAGTGCTCAACTATAGAAGTGTTGAGCTCTAAGCCATCCTCAAGGCCACTAGAAATGTCTTAGAGGCCGTCATACTATGGCGGCATGATGTAACTCATAAAGCTCATAGTGGTAATGATATGCATCTCTCATGTATGGCTGAACATCATCCCCAATTGAGACCCAGCCCATAGAGGAAGGCTCCTCTAGAGCCCAAACTCTCAAGACACCTAAGGGGTGACCAATAGAAATGTGGCCCCATGCCCAAATCTGAAGTAATTTGGTTAGCCCTACTATCTTCTGATGGTAGTAGGTAATCAAATGCAAGTCTTAGTATAAGTGTGCTAGAATGTACTTGACCTCAATAATAGGTCTCTCTGTCTATATAACCGTGTAACATTCTAAGGAGGCCAAGCAAAAATGAAGCACCGGTATTGTCAGGGAGTAGGACTCCACTGGGAAGGCCATCATATAAACCAATAACGTGATCTAGCTTTGGGTCCTCAATGCACCATAACAATCTAACGGTCATCCCTCGACGTGGTATTGTCAGTAGACCAAATAACTCTGAGATACACCACTCAATATCAAGCTTAGTGACTCATGTACAGAGATAAGCTAACCATAGATCGAGACCCACATAATGCACCACACATCCTCTAGTGTAATTGTGATCTCCCTAGTCAGAAGCCAAAAGCACTAAATCGTGTTGTGCCATCTCTCACCTATGGCTGTCAGAAAGCCATGATCCAAGGTGATCTAAGGTATATCAGCCAAGTAGGCCAATCCTGTGACGTATATGAGGATATCCAATATCTTCTTATCATCCTCATCAAAATGTACCTCTATCACCGCTAGCTGACCATATCGCTCACGTGTATGCACAATGGGTAATATACACTGCAAAAAAAATACACACATGTATTAGGCACATTTCTATCTACTTATATCTAGTTTTCTGGTAAAATCCTTAGGATTCGTCTATCTTATTTCCTAAATTTTCACTTTTACTTCTAGTCTGATTTTATTTTCATACCTTGGCTATATGGCTGTGAAGGATGTTTATGCTTCCCCTTTTCCAATCCATGATGTGCTTACCTCAATGGTTTATACACATTTGGATCCCAATGCGTACGCACCCCATCTATTTTTCTAACTATTTCTCCTAGTCTATAGCTAGGATTTCACTACGGGACCTAATAAGACGTCCCTATGTGTCTACTTTGATTGAATTCAAAATATGTGCACCCCTATTCTTTCCAATGCAAGATGCATAGGCGTCCTACTAAATAACTACATATGTAGTGGGTTGAGATGGCTCTATATCTTGATCCTATTGTAATAAAGAACCTTGAACTATTTGTTTCACCTAAAGTATCTACCCCAAAATGTTGTGCCTCGAGTATCTACCTAAAAAAATTAGATCTACATGTTTTTTGTCTACTCAAAATTTCCCTGCTTTTGAGAAGTTGAAAATTGAAAATTTTTTTGAAGTTAAATGTCTTTTCTGTTGTCCTGGTAATGTGAAAAGTCAAGAAATTGGAAAAATCCACATTTTTTTGGGTCATTTTGTGTGATTTTCGGGCTTGTCGGACATTTTTGTCCCACGTGTCCCAAGTTCATTTGGGCTCTCTGTTCCCCGATCGGCCGCTTTACCCAAAGTTCGTTTCTTTTGGACCCGTTTTTTGTCCCAAGTTCCCAAGTTCATACGGGCCCGTCGGAACTTTTTTCGTCCCAAGTGTCCCAAGTTCACCCAGACTCATTGTTCCCTTTTCATCCGATTCAGCCGAATCACATATTCTGCGTACTTTCGTCCCGCATGTCCCAAAAACATTTGTGCGTCTTTTCCCCGCATCGCCCGAATCGGCCGAACCGCGTACTTCGCGCTTTCGCGTCCCTCATGTCCCAAATGAACCAAGTGCCATTTGTGCTAATTTTTCCCGCTCTACCCGAATATCTTGCTTTTCAATTTGGTAGATGTGTATTTAATGCACATTTATTGTCTTTCTCTCTCCTAAACGGCTATATAATGAGCTGCCCCCTATGCATTTTTGCACACTGCTTTCATGCTATCTATTGCTCGTAACCTTGCGACTAAAATTTCTGCGCGCGTATCCATTTCCCCTGCAATTTCATCCCGAGTCCAGATTGCAACCTAGGCTTTCCAAATTGCTATCAAAATGAAGATTAAATTCCAAGGCCAGGAACAAATTTCACCACTCGAGTCTGTCGTTCCCGATATCGGGGACAGTGAGGTTCGCCACCTCGACTTTGGAGATTTTTGGGCAAGAATGACAGACGCGAACCCTTCACCTATGGCACAGATGATTCATGACAGTGGTTTGGCATTCGCCGGTGGTTTCCCTATCTCGGTGCAATGCGCAGATACAGTGCTCTCCTGCGGTGCTCATTTCAACCCTGACTCGAGTGAGCTGACAAATGTGCATGGGGAGCTCATCACCAAACTTGAAGCTGCCGCCATTGGCACTGCACTAAGGATTCCAGAAATGGACAATGCTATAGTTATTTCTCAGAATCAGGCACAGGCCCTTTTCGATCAAGACAGTGAGAAATATAAGGCGCGGGTGGCGAAGTCCTGGCTAAAAAACCCTAAGAAGGGGGGCGTCTCATCTGTCCAAGGTTCTCTTTTGTGCTGATTTCAATGAAGAATTGTCAGATTTTATAATCCTACTGGCTCGGGTCATGGGTTTACCCTCTACAAATGAGTTCCATTTCTGGATGTGCCCGCTTATCAATATGGTGTGCGAAGGAACTCAAAATATCAATTGGGCAGAGATCATTAGTATGAACCTAGCAGAGCAGTTGTCCAATGTACAACAGACCAAGAAATTCTATATGACTTCATACTTAATGTATACCCTAGCAGCATCGAGGCAATGGTTTGGGTTCTCATACATTGATGCTCATAAGGATGACCCTGTGTATGCCTACTGCCCTCAATTCACCTTGGAAACTAGCAATCGCAATTTCAGGAGGGTGAATGATGCTTTCACCATGTACATTGTCAGGCTCCTAGAGAGCGATACGGCGAGGAGATTTTCTGATGAAGCTATGAATCTGATATCGCACTACGGTGCCTACTTCATCCAATTTAGGAAATTTTCCTATATAAGGCTTGCAGGCTATGAGAGCACTCCTCTCAAGCTTCCTATGTTCTGCAATGACAAAATGGCCTTAATAGAAGTATGCAGGCAACTGGATAAGTTGCACAGAACCTGCAGGGATAAGAAAATCACTGGCCTACACTTCCCCATCATCTTGGGAAACTACACCTGCAAGACAGCACTAGATGCTCAAAACATAGAAAGAGCCCTAGCTCCCATCACTGTCCATTTCTTCAAGCCAAGAACTTGTTTTGACTTGAAGAAGTTTATTGAGCAGAACATCAAGATCACTTATCATCATAGGGCAGACACAGAGGACTATTGGGTTGACTGTGTTGATGATTTTGAAGCAAGGAGAAGACATTATGGCAGGTTTTCCCTTCAATTAATCCAAGAGCTTAACCTGTACCAAGTTCCTGAAGGGCTCCAGGATGATAATTCTGACCTGTACTCATATGAGTATGACAATGTGGTCAAACACACTCCCTTGGAGGATTTGGATTGGTTCAAAAAGGAGAAGGATGATTTGGCTGAAATCCTAGCTCCGGTCTTAGTCAGGACCAAGATCTGGTTTGATAGGAAAGTCCGTGAACTTAGAAGGCATTTAGGGGAATCCTCCTCCAAGGATGCTTCAACACCAAGGAAGGAAGCATTGTCACCCAGATCGAAGCACCTGTGCAGACCCCTCCTGCCTCGTCAACTCAAGGACCTACAGTCTCCACTCCTTCCTCATCCACCCAGGTATATCAAAAGAAAGTCAGAGAAGTCAAGAAGGAGCCTGTGGAGGAAGATCCCCTAGAGAAGCATTCAGAGTTGCCTTCAGGACCAGAGAACATTATTGTTCTCAGTGAAAGCGAGGAGAGTGAAGTGCCAGTCTCTACAAGCGCTCCAGAAGCCCCCATGGATAAAGAAAAAGAGGTCCAAAGCACTGAGCTTCCGGGTGCTAGTGACTCCTCTGTACCAGAAGCCCTAAGTGCTCCACTCATATCTCAACTAGAGGTAACTACAGTGCAAACCTCGGGTGCCATGAGCTCTTTGTCTCTTGTTCCTCTTGCCCCACCTTCTTCTTCCTCCTCCTTTTTGCATGGGTGCAGCCTCTTGTTGATAGTAGGAAGAGAAAGTCTTCCTCCCAGATCTCAGGACCCAATTTTGATGCTGTGGCGGCCTTATTAGGCACTACTCCTCCTACTCACGCCAAAAAAGCCAGAACTACCTCTAGGATAGTGTCTGATGCTCAGGGCCAACAATTCCTGGAGATAGCCAAGCCTAAGGTAGACAAGCCAGAGCAAGATTTGCAAGCATCTGACCTTGAGCTCTCAAGAATTCCCATGGGAGAGTCTACCCCTGAAGGTGAGATCCACAATCTTCAGGAAACAGTCACTAGAGTCATTGGGAGGGTAGAGAAAGGGCAACAAACCATAGAGCAGTTGGAGGAGCAGACCCATATTCTTACAGGTTTTATCAAGTCACTGCTATCTAAAGATAAAGTTTTAGATCCTACCCCATTGACTACTCTTCCACCACCTGTAATTCTGAGCCAGGATGAAGTGCAGAGTATCAAAGACATGCACAAGTATTCCATCTATGGAAGGGCTATGGAGGCCATGGTGGATGATATGCTTGTTGCAGGATTGAATTTCATTGATGAAGCCTTCAAACTCCACGGGAAGGTGAGTAATTTGCAACAGAAGCTCTCCTCCACTATTGGGAGCATTGATAAAGAACTTAAACTTTGGAGCAGTTGCATAGTAGACCTTCGTCTCATGGGACAAACAGATGAAAATATTTTGATGGCAAGCAAGGTCTTCGAAGATGCAAAGGATAATTTGTCAAAGTCCTGGGTCTACAGCGTGGAATGGAAAATCAAGGTGCTGGAGGAGGCTTTGGGAGAGTTAAGAAATAGCTGGCAGAAGGGTGAGGCCTTCAAAACACTAGTTATATCTGCCTTCAAGGATATACATTGCCATCTTCATGATGAGACTTCTGGTGTGCCTCTCTCTTTACAAGAAATCAAAGCTCAATTCAGAGTTTTTGTTCAAAGGTGATCTATTTAAGGAGAAGTTCCATTTCCAAGGAAAAGATGAAGGAGATCTGCTCTCTTCAATCGGCTATAGAAGAAGGGGCAAATAAGGATTATCATACTCATGTCGAATTCGACAAAGAAATGGAGAAATGTCTTAGATTTTGGACTCAGTCCACTGCCAACACGTCAGTTCCACATGGCAGAGACATAGCAGAAGCATTGAAAAGATTTAGACAACGGATCCTTAAATCAGTGGGTCCCTCCCAATCTTGAACGCTTGTCTTCTTCTCCTAATTCTTCTCTCTTCTTCTCTTCTTCTTTCTTCATCATGATTTATTGTAATTAGTTGGGGTATTGCGATTAGCAGCCCTTTAACTAATCATTAGTTAAAAGAAGTAGTTACCAAGAGTAACTAATTTGTAAACTATATAATGGCTTCTCCTCGCCATTTTTAAAAGGGGAGGAACTTGGCTTATTTTTGAAAGTGTAAATAAATCATAAAGAAATCAATACAGAAGGATTTTTCATTCTTTGTCTATCTGGTTTCCTTTATTCTCAAGCTATTCATTTAATCTTGTTAGATCATTTGTCTGTATTATGCTGAGAAGCTTTGTATTCTTGCAGATGTTATTTATAGAACTTTGTGTCTTTTCAAATTTCATCTTATTAATGTGATACAAATGATCTTATTCCAATTCGTTGTACCCTCGCATGCATAAGGAATTACTCTGTCATCTATAATTCTGAATGGTGCCTTTCTGCTCGTTCTCACATTTTCATTCCTCAGTCCTTTTGTGATTGATGACCTTTTAGGAAACACTTTCATAATATCCAAGTTCCATAGTAAAACCATGCTTTGTATATGTGTAAATAGGTTCGTTTCTAAATAAGGGAACCTCTCCCATTAAAGAGGAGGGACTTCTTGTCCCCTGACTGTTGCTCTTCTTGAAGTTCCTTTTTGACGAGCAACAGAGGTACATGCACAAACCCCTCCGCCTTCCTCAAATAAAGAACCTGAATCATCTACTCCCTCTTCTTCCACTCAAGTGTACAACAAGAAGATAAAAGAGGTTAAACAAAAGTCAATTGAGGAAGAACCCCTTTTAGGGCATTCAGAACTATCTTCAGGGCCAGATAATGTTATTATTCTCAGTGAAAGTGATGATGGTGAAGAACTAGATCCTACAGGAAATTCAAAAGTTAACATAGAAAAGGAGAAGGAAGTGCCTAGCACTGAACCTCCAAGTACCAGTATATTAGGCTGTCGTGATACCCCTGGGGCATGTTTTCTCCGCCATGATCATTTTATCCCTTCTTTTACCCGCCGAAGTGATTATTTTTTGTATTTAAATAATTATTTTTACTAATTTTTTGCATGCTGAGGCACTCAGTGCCACCTTCCGGTCAGTTCTTCACCCTAGAATGATTTGCGAATATTCCAAGTGCCATTTCCTATTATTTTCTTCTATTTTTCCTCTCTTTCACCTGTCGTGATGATTATTTTTATTGAATAATTATTTTTGGCTTGTAATTCTTCTCGTCGGGTCATTTTATGTGTTGTTCAACGCCTTTGCCTTCGCCTTCAAGTAGTTGCGCATGTTTTTAGGAGATCTTTGATCTCTTATACAAATTCTTCTGACCAATCAAAAAATTTAAAAATTGTAAAATCATCCAAAAGGCTAAAAAAAATTCAAAAAATGAATTAAAATTGGTAAAAGGCTCATTTACAACTGAAATTTGTGTCTCTTGCATGGCTTCATCAAGTCATTATTGACTAAAGATTCACAGGTTTTGGTTACTGCTCCACTAGCTGATCACTTCCACCCTACTATCATTCTCAGTTAGCATGAAGTTCAGAGTATCAAAGATATACATAGATATTCTACTTATGGAAGGGCTACTGGAAGCCATGGTTGATGACATGATCATTCGTAGTGCACTCGAATTTTTCCATTGTAGAGGCCTTCAAGTTACTCATGAGTACTAGGTGGTCAACCTACAACAAAAACTCTTCTCCTCTATTGGAATTCTCTATGGAACAATGAACTGAAACTTTGGCAGTAGTTAGCAATCATAGGATGAATTCGCCTAATGGAACAGGCTAATGAAAATATGATTGATGGCTGGATAAATTTCTCCCTCTGATGATGTCAAGGACATACTTGTCAAGGAATCATGTAGACACCTATCAGTGTTGAATGAAAGCACTAAAAGTCTCTGGAAGAATGCACTTGGGAGACTATTCTCTTCCTCAGAAATCGGTTGACGCAACATCAGGGAGAATCTATTCAAGTACTTGAATCCTTGTATCTACCTCTTAACTGATATTCCACTGATCAGTATTCATGCATGAAAGCTTCAGGTGTTCCTTGAGTCTCTCTTCAAGAGATTAAAAAGCTCAGTTGCAGGGCATTCTGTTGAACACAGTAATCAGACTTTTTCAATGAGGAATTAATTCACCAATATGGGCATCTATGATGAATAGGATGCATTTGCTCACTTCAAACAATGCTATTGAGTCGATGGCTAATAAAGAATACTCAATTGAACATCACCAAGTTCTGCTTATAAGGACATGGAGCCCTCTATGTCCAGGCACTTGGTCTGCCAAGCCACTTCCAACACATTAGTTTATTCACTTAGGCAGGGAGATCAGCATGTAGATGCATCTGAAAAGATTCAAAGCAACAGATTCTCAAGTCAGTGGGCCCTCCTCAGCCAATAAGCTGGATGTTTTCTCTTCTAGCTTCTCCTCTCCTCCTTTTTCTAAAATCGATCTCATTGTAAACTAATTAAGCTATGCCAAAATGTGTCAAGCACTTCCTTAATTAGAAGGCATTTTAGTTAAAAATAAGATAGTTAAAGCAAGTGTAACCAATTTCACCCTACAAGGCTATAGTAATGATATCTCTACGCCATTTTCAAGGGCTGGAACTATGACTTTATTTTGATAACGTGTAATTTTCACCGTAAAAAGCTAGGCAAGAAGATCTCTCTTACTGTTTCACATCTAAGCTGACTTGTTCTTTCATAATGCTAATCTGTACCCTACAAGGCAGTTATAGAAATTCCCATTAGTGCTATTAAGTTACTTTAAGAAGCTTTGTATTCTTGTGGAAATGTTTTATCTCTGGAACTTTGGGTCTGTGAAATAACATCTTATGGTTTTTAAATGCAAATGATTATGTTCTATATGATTCCCATTCTAGCATGCGTAAGCGATTTTCCATTTCATGTTATCTAGTATTTTGCTATGTAGGCAGTTATTTTCTGCATGCATCCCATTGCCTTAATTCTTCTATCTTGTTATATTGATGACCCTTGCTATATCAAAAAGTGCGACTTGCATGAAAAATAGCTATTTCCAAAAGTGTGACTTGCATTGTGACCTCTACATTAAAAATTGCATGAAAATTTGTCACTTAAGGCAGCGTCGAAATTGGACGCGAAAGACAACTTTGAAAATTGTGACTAGCATGAAAACAACATTTCTTTCCTTTTTTGAATTTTTGGTGAAGAAAACACAAGAATAGATTAAAATTTGCCATTTTTGGAAAGGGTCCAGGAAGATGTAGCAACAAAACTTGCATTTGCCATAACTTTCATTCTATGTCTCTGTTTTAGGTGTCATTTTCTCTAAAAGTGCATATTTTCTCGAGCTCTATGCATTGATGGCAATATTTTTTTAATTTTCATAGAATCCATTTTTGCACCCTTTTGGACCAAGTAACTTCTTACAATCTTTTGAAAGAATGTTGAGCTCTGATCACCTGTAGACAGATTAGTAATTAAAAAAAACTGGATAGCTTCTTAAAAACCCTAAGCCTGGGGAAAGGTCTGGCAAGAAGAATTAATAGGCTATGGGAATTGCTGGAGAAAACAAACCAAAACACAAACTAAAAGAAATAAAAACAAAACAAAAGAAGTTGCAAGCAATTTCTCGAACATTTCTCCAATTAGCTGATCTGCAAAAATTCTTCCCCCCAGGTGAATGTTCTGTGGTAATAATGATGGGGTGAAGTGCTTTATATAATCTAAATCCTCCAATTTTAGCTCAATCTATGTTTAAAAGAACTTTATTTATTTAATAAATAAATAAATAAAATTCTCTCAGATAAAACCTGACGAAGGGATAGAGTGAGTTTTAGCATGTGGGTTTTTAACAAATTTGGCTTTTATGACTCTCTGGGGATATCTTAGAGCAATGCAAACAACCGCAGGCAAAATAAACACAAAATAACCCATTACTTTGAAAAGAACAATTTTAAAAAAAAGGGGTAGTCCCATATTTTAGGGTGAAATCTCGGTGACACCACTTTTTACAATTCAAAAAACGGGCTTAAGACGAGTCTCGGGGACCTGCAAGACACATCTAGGGCTCCCGAAAGGAAAAAAATGCTAGAAGTGGCACTGCACACTTTTGTAATGGATTAGTAGAAAAAATGTCTAATACGTTTAAAAAATGAGCTTTTAAAACGCCTAATTAGCTTAATTTTAGAAGTTAAAAGGACAAAAAAATGCTTTAAAAACGATTAATGAAGACGACAATAAATCTACTACTTGAAATATTAAAGAGCTTATAAAAAAATTAGATGCCTAATTTTAATATTAAGGCTCCTAAGTAGATTAATTAAATTAATCTACTTTGAAATGAATTATATCCTAAAATATGAATTTAAGACCTAACTTGAATAAAATAAACCTTGCTATATAAAAACACACATTACCCCTTTAATTTAAACACCTACCAGTAATAAACCCACACAATTTATATTAAAAGCCACCCACTTAGATAAAATTAAAACCGACCACCACTTACTAAACACGACCCACAAAGATTGTACTAAACCCATGTTATAATTTAAATAGGCTTCAAAAAAAAAAAATCAAGGTGGGAGATATTTTAGTGAGGGTCAAGGGACGTGGCCTAATATATGCCTCAGTGAGGCAGACGACCAACTCGGTGGAAAATACGAAGCGGCCTACGCGTGGGAATTTTTAAAGAGCTCGGAGACATTAGGAGAACCGAAGGACTTGGTCGGGAGGGGTGAGCGACCTTAGATGGATCTTGCAATGGGTGAGTTAAACTTTTTGGAGGGCGAGATGAGTGGATCAAGCTTATAACAAAAGGGTTTCCAATGGCCAACCAAGGGCAAGTTCAACTCAGAAAACATGTTTCACACGTATGTAGAAGGCTGAGATAAACACAGGATTAAGCCAAAAAATGCAAAACCAGGGTCAAACGAACAAACTAGCCAAAACACGCAGAACTGACCTGTCACAAAGCATGCAACCAATGTTCAACTCGGCTTAAACCGTCAGGGAAGGTAAAACACAAAATGTAGAGTGAACAACCCAATCCATAAAGAGTAATGTAAAAAATGGTAGAAAAAGGTGCAAAACGCATGTCAAAGCATGAATCAACAAAAAGGAAGCCATGCAAAAAGGTAAAAACCAACGCATGCAATGAGTATTGGTTTGAACGCATGCAAATCGAAATAGTCATCTTGGTCAAATAATCAAAGCAACATGAGCTCAACTCAATTGCCAATGCGAGTAATGTAAGCAAAAAAACCAAAAAACAACTCGCTCAATAGAGTCAACTCTCCAGGTAGCTCATCAAGCTCTGTAGGAGCTCGGTCGAGTTGACAGGGAGGGGGAGACAGTAAGTAGGAAAAACCAAAAGAAATATGCAAACCAGCCAGGGAGAAAATGTAAACAAGCCCAAACAATAGAATTTCTATTAAAAAATCACTTTTGATTAAAAATTACTGATTAAAACTAGAAATGTAAAACCTACCTCTACATTTAGCGGTTCTTCTAAACTTAGCTTTTGCTAGCTAGATCTAGCTGTGAAACACTTGAAACCTACATATGCACAACCAGAAAACTAGCACGAACTCCAAAAAATGAGATTGCTAAACCTGTTAACAAGATTCTACAAGATAATAAAAAACATGCACGAAAACAAAAAAGAAGTAATCAATAACCAGATTCAAACGAGTGCATGTTGACCGAACAATAGCATTGATATAGTATCAAAATGTTTTGTGAGGATCAATACGGAACCTTATGCACATTGAAGAGTGTTGCACTTCCAATGGTGATAAGAACGCTTCATGTAATCAGCAAGAGAACGAATCAGACAAAAAAAAACAAGTAGAAAAAGACACATGATCTGACATGCTCATAAATAAAAAATAAGAGGTACATATAGGAGTGTTGTGTAACTCATGTGCATGACACACGTACATAGCCCTAACTAACCTTAATGACCTATTCTCACTAAGTGAGATGACTAGCCACATGAGGTGGACAAGATGTCGAGTGTCGATGAGACGATTCATATACACCAACATTCTTATCATGTCATCTAAGGTAATTAGATGCAAAGCCATAATTAAGAGGAGTTCTAGGATAAATTGTAACCATGTTGACTTTATTGAAATGCATTTGTTCAATCCTAGAGCTTGTTAGAGAAAAAAACAAATTCTACAAACGATGTTTGTGTTGTTTGTACTAAAATATTTTCATTATAAATGATGTTAAGATGCCTTAAATGAATGATAATGTTACAAATGGATTCTAAATTGAAAATTCTAATGATAACAACCACTAAAATGAAGATAAAAGGGTATAAAGCTTGTACACTTTAGGAAACATGCTATAAATCACTCTAACGAGGATAAAAAGTTGATATATTTATTGAAATATGTTCATGGTTAACTACTAGGTCAAGAGGCCCAAGATAGGGCTTTAGTACAAGACATACCCCATAAGGCGAACACTAGATATTTCCCTACAAACAATGTATATAAAAAACTCAATGGAATAGTGCCCTTTATGCATAATAATGTATTCATTTCCCAAATTTGTTGTGAAACCATTCCTCCTTATACTTGTTTTGCTTCTATCCTAGTTAATTCTCTTCTTATTTCTCAAAATACTTTGATTACTATCCAAGTTCCTTAACATCCTCTAATTACTTCTTCTTTGTTGTTTCAAAAATTTCAACATGTTTATCAAAATTATTGTATTACTCACAACACTTCTTCACTTGCACCCTCTCTAGTTAATTATTATAGTAAAAATAATTTAAACATTAAAATTGATTGTTAAATTCAGTTACATGTTTATGGGTAGATGTATTACATTTTTTATGTGAACCCAATTTTCCATAAAATAGTAATATCAAGGAAAGAAGTATTTGACACATGAGGAATCATGCACCTAAGTTTATCTAATGGTGAAGAATTTGTATTTTTGAAAGGTAGATTCCAAATATAAATCTTGGAGAGGGTTGACATAGTGAAAATTCATATACTATAAACTACCTTACAAACTTTAAGTCTATAACTATCTTACGAACCTTAGCTTAACTAAACACATTAAAGAACTTGGTGTGGAAAGGTATTAGTATTTTAAGGCTATCTAAATTTTGGTGCAGATGAGGATAAAAGCGGATGAATTATATGGTTGGTTTGTGTATCTATTGACAGACCTACAAACAAATATGGTTGGCCAAACATGTACACTTTCACAAAAGCAATAGGGGAGATAGTTGTGGGCGAGTAGAGAGGATATCCACTAGTTGTGATCTTTCACCCTAGAGTAATCAAAAGCACGTTTGCGAACCCATTTCCCGATTGGATGGAAGGCAACATGTATCAACCTAGATTTGAACATTGCATAAAACAACTTGTAGAAATGTTAAGTGTATAATATAAGTATTTTTAAATGAAAAATCGCATGAAAGATTTTCTTAGTTTTTTAAGACAAATTTATAACTGTAGTGTTAAAATATTTAAGAGGGTGATGTATATTTCAGGACAATGGACACCATCTTAATCGGATATGGAAAAGGGCAGATCACTTCATTATTAACTAATCTCGACTTCATGTTGGATGTGGTATACATTTATTTCATCTTATTATTCATTCAAATCAATTATATAATGCACACAAATTAATTTTGCCCACTTCTCTACGCAAATTCAACAAATATGGTTGTGAATGCAATGATAGCAACCATGCAAAAACATGCACTTGGATTTTAATTCTATGTCTATTTAAAACCTCGCCTTGTCCACTATGAAACCTTTGAGTTACTCCATTGTGGTAGACATAAGTTATGTGAGTATTTTGTAAAGAATCCTTGTTGGGTAAAAACAAAAAATGGGTAATGACAAATTGAGTTTCTCTATGGAATTATTCTTAGAGTTATGGAAAGCTTTTGGTTTGGGCTACATGAGACTGCCATTTAAGATTCCAACTTAAGGGTGGTTGTCTTAACATTGAAATCTTCCTTATGGATATGAAGATAAATGTTACATGGACTAATTGGGGGATATTGGGTTGGGTTAGGCAATAGAGAGAGGTGCGGAGGAGAGGGAATCAGTGAGTTTCTCTATCAAATTTTCGCTTAGAGTTAGGGGTGGCAATGAGAGGAGTGGTGATGGGGGGTTTTGTGGTAGGCCAGGGGTTGCAACGAATGTAAGGTGGCGGTGGGTTGGGTAGTAACCAGGGGACGAAGGCTGGGGTTGTGGTGGTGTGGACAACAAGTTTTGGCCAGGATGGCGAGGATGGGTGGGCATAGGTGAGCGGTGTGGGAGGAGTAGGGAATCGATGAATTTTTACGATAGCAATAGGGGTTGTGGCGGGAGTTGCGGAAGGGGTGGAAACGAGAGGAGTAGTGGTGGGGGGTGTCACGACATAGGTGGTTGTAACGAATAGGGAAAAAACGGGTTGGGTAACGACCAAGGTAATAGAGGGTGGGGTTATGGTGACCCTGGCGGAAGGACATGTGGCAAGTGCTTTGGCCAGATGAGAGGATACTATGCTGTTTTTGCTTGCTCGATACCACCTACTAATGGTGTGAGTGGTCAAATAACAGGAGTCTTATTAGTGGACTGGTGGTAGGGAGGAGTTGGTGGTGGTGCTCATGGGAGGAGCGACAATCATTATGGCTTTGAACCTCTTATATATTTTTTCAATATGTATACAATTATATTATTGGCAAAAGATTAAAGTGTGGGTGAATTATAAAAGTATGTGTGTGTTGTTAACAATTAGTATGTTTATGTTTTATAATTTTAAACTAGGAAAATTAGATAAATTTGTAGGTTGTATCTTTTTAGGATGGAGGTTATGTCTGTAGAACCTTAAATGCCATATTGGTTCATAATTTCTTATATGAAATATAGCTTTTTTGGCTACCCTTTGATAAGGAATGTTGTATCCCCTTTGTTGGTTTCGCATCTGATGATGGAGTCAATGTATTTGATAATTATATTAATACTTCACTCTTTTTGCTTGCTCAATACCACCTTCTAATAATTTTCCCAGTAGGCTAGATAACAATACCTGCATGCTATTGGTTGACTGTCTCATGTGGAGCTAGGTTTGTTGCCTAATGTCCTCTCATTTTATGTAATATTTACATCTAGCTATTGGTTTAATTTTTGACGTGTAATTTCCTTTGTTAAATATCCCCTATGTATTGATTTCTATATTTTTTGCACTTTTGCCCCTGTATCTGAATGAAAGTGTACCCATATTGTAGATGTATATAATGATTCAACATTATAGATGTATATAATGCCATATGGGTATTGAGTAGATTGATACAGAAAAATACATGTTTGTTTTATAAACATTTAAAATCAAGGACACATGGATACCTCAGATATGAAAAGAATGTCAAGCAATTTTTTTCAAATATACAATTCATTTATATAGACAAAAAGCTGGACAATATATGTAGCGTACGAGTTGTAGTTTTATTTCCTTCATTTCTTTCCGAGCACCTCTAATTTGAGCATCTTCTTTTGATTGGTTAAATAATGGTGCCACATACTGCACATCAAATGTAACAATTTACATAAATGGATAATTACACTGCTAGGAAAGGGTTTATGGTGACCAAGGGAATCAAGTAAACTACTTGATGGAATAACTCCCACTTAAAGATAATTTTCTAACTATTTCCGATCATTTTTGCTTAATTTTGGATTGCCAAGTATGATGCTTCAAGCGAATAATCATACCAATTAAACTATTTTTTATGAGTGGGTTTGGGGTGTAAAGGAAGTTCTGTATGAGTTCAAGCCTGCAACCACATCGAGTTCAAATGGATCTATTCTTCCATTAGGGTTTTCATTTATTTCTTGGACAAAAAGTTGAATGATAAATCATCTGGATAGTTGATGATTTACAATAAGTATTTATTTTGTCTTGTTCCTTTTAAATTTTGAAGGTCCTTGGTTGAATATCTGTAGAAGTCAGTATGTGCAAGCTTCTTGTGGATTTGCAAATATTAGATAGTTTTTATGGTTCATTTCACATTGTTCAGTTTTTCATCCTTATTTAAGAATCAATTTTCATATATGACATAAATGTATATAATATTATTACCAAATTGGTATGACAAGGGGGAGTCATGGGATATTTGTGCATTTATAAGCTTTTTGATTGTAGCATATTTTGCTATAACAATATTCTATTTTGTAATCTACGATACTACCAACTCAGTAGACTTTTTTTAATAATAATGATGAAGTTTATTTTGATATAGATATAATTTTCGATACAAAAGCATCTTCCTCTGGACAAACAAAGTATTATTGTCAAAAGAGTAAAGTGTGGGTGAATTATAACAATATGTGTGTGTTGTCGTTAACAAAATGACATGTATAGTTAATTATTTGTGTATTTTAAGGCTTGTTTCTCCGTAAGCATGTTGGAGCATCCAATGGTCAGGATATCTGCTTATACCATAACATATAGCCGATTTTTGCTTTCATGAAGGTGTTAAATGGCATGTGGTTGCCATGTCATCAGTGAGACTTTTTATCTGAGCTTCAGTTTTTTAGGATTTGGGGGTTTAGTTCGTAGTATGCGCCTTTAAATACAAATGGCATTTGATGTAGTCAATGGTTAGAATATGGAATGGTGTAGAATGGTTGTTTCCTAACAAAGATAACCTTTTAAAGAGCCATCAAGTTTTGATTTGTCTTTTGTCAACAATATTTTAACCCAACATAGGTTTTGTATCGCTCTAAATATTTGCAATTTTGAAGTAAACTTCCTTGAATGGGAAACTCTTGTGACCCATGATTCTTTTTTGTTTCCAAGAAGTAAATTTCCCTGAAAGGGAAACTCTCGTGACACATGATTCTTTTTTGTCCCCAAAGAGCCTTTTGTCACCCATTTATTTTCCGTAAATGACTTGATTCACCACCACAACAAGGAAATATTAAGATCATTGAATTTTCAAGTTGTATTGTATGATGCTAACTAGGAAAGATGTCACTCCTTTGGAAAGATTGATGACGACTTTATCTTTTCCTATGAATATTCAACAAACCATTTTTCAATTTTATATATACAAATAAATTTACTCCTACATGTTTACTTGATTTAGTTATTTATAAAAATGATTTAAATATTATTCAACCATCTTATGGACCGAATATATTTTTTGTGTCCTTATAATTAACTTTATGGGAACCAATTTCTTTGATTAGTTAGAAATAGTGTCCCAAGAATTAATGTAAAGCATTTTAAAATTCATTATTTTCTAACTATTTACGTTGTGAATTTTCCTGTGAAATTGTGTACTTGCAATAACATGAAGTACATATGCATTTTAGTGTGGATAAAATCGAGTCAGGCAAGTCTGCCTAATTATACATGATTGATGAACTTCCGAGGGTTTCATGATTGTGTAGAGGCTCTAATTGATCTGAACATTTACACTAATGGTGGGTGAAGAGGGATTTTATATTTATACCCTGTATTATGGGAATGTATTTTTTATTTTTCATCGATTATGGGTTTATTTTTATTCACCTCTTTTACTTTATTTGTATGTGTTTGAAATTGTACAAGGCATCTGTGCTCTTATAGGTATTTTGTAAGACTCATTTGACTTGGTAATACTTCCATAATGTTTTACAAAATTATGCAACTTAGCCCTTTCCTTTGATTTATAAATATGGAAAAAAAACTTCATTTTATAAGAATGTGTATTAAAATTCTTGATTGCTCTTACTCATTTATTCCATTATATAAGGTTAGTGGTTAATGCAAAATTTTGGGTAGTTATAATATTATATAGATTTGGAAAAATCTTGTATAAATTGCATCACACTTTATAGACTTTCCTATTAAATCCAACATTTTCTAGCTATCTCTTTCAACTAAGAAGTGTCTATAGTCGGGATCATTTCCTAAGACATCATTTGCACACAATCCACTATTTCATTGTGGATTTCTTCAAATCCCTGCATACAACTAGATTATGTAAAAAAGTTGTTTTGTGTGAAACTAATATTCTAGGCACAAACAAACTGGGAAAAACAAGCATGGACGCACCTAAAATAATGTCTCAAAGATATCCCATATATCTTAACCATTCCCTCTAATAGTATGTCTGATAGAAAGCTCACTCCAAGACATTTTTAATGGACTACATACAACTTAAATGAAGGATAAGTAACCAACATATTGTTTTTCTTGAAAAATTTCCCTTAAAAAGCATGTTGCATACATGTGGATAATGCAAGTGACTTCGAGCCGATAAAGTGAAACATGAAAGCTAACAACACGTAAAATAACAACAGAATTTATTTCAATTCCTTCTTTTTGGTGGTGATGAAATTGTAGCTTGCCACGACTAGTTTTAAGTCCAGAGTTTCTAGCCTCCCTACCATTCAAAATTTACCTTTTTTTCACTGAAAGTGGATTTAATCTGGGTTTTGTAATTCAAGCCACAAAAATTTGTTAGCACATCTTTCATTCCCCAACACTTGCATGGGATTTTAATTATAAAAAATGGTCCACATAATCCTTTGTGGGCCTATGTGACACTACGTATGTTGGATCAATGACTTTTACTCCACATCCCCTTTCTCCTGCATCTCATTACCAATTTTTTTTTTATTTGTGTGAAGGAATATTTTGCATTGGTTCAAACCATTTATTTCCCCACCTTTTAACTTATCATGTGTTGAACCACTTCTCATCTCTTCCTCTCCCACTATCTCATTTCTTCATGATCTAATTCTTCACTCCATCCCTTTCGATGTTTTCTGGGTAGTTAGAACACTTGTAGATGGAATGTCTCATGGGACAATTTAGAGACCGTGTAGAGTGCGTATATTTTTCTTGTGCATAAGCATTTAAAATATGATGGTTTTGTACATGTGGAGGAGATAAGAGGGATTCTCCACTCTACACCGCACAATACAATGTCACTCCATTTCACTGGTAGAAAGGCTACAAAGCTCTTATCTTTTTGGTGGAAGGTAATTTGGCATCAGGTAAAAGATGATGTCAAGTAATGTGGACCTAAAAAATGCACATACATATTTATTATAATCATGCTCAACACTGTAGTGGTTGTCAATCTTTTCAAAGATTTGTAGCTGAATTATTGTACGAGCTTAAAATATCATGATGATCGCATCTATCATTTTGGTATATATGAATTTAAAGGTAAACATATGATTACATCTTAAAATTGTTTCACACGATATGAGATCCACATTTAGCCACTGATTTTCATTTCTAATCTGTATAAAATCTTGTAAAACTTACTTCGCCACATACAATTAGCTTGTGTGAATTGCAGGAAACCACCTATGAATGTGAATTCTACCTTAAAAGAGGTAAGAAAAAATGAAGTGCTTGAAATGTTGTTCCTGTCCTTTTTTAAATTGAGTTTTTATGTGAATAGTTATAGATTTTGTTTCACTAAATAGATAAGCAAATAAACATCATAACACAAACATGAAAATAAAAACAACTAAATAATTTTAAAAAGATAGCACCTTTGTTTGTAATCAGTAAAATATGATTGTAACATTCGTTGCAAAATTCTAATGCCAACCTAATACTCGCCTTAAAAAACAAGGTGTGAAACCAATATTCATTATCAAAATGAAACACTTAGACTTGATTACAAAAAATAACACTTGACCTATAAAAAAGAGCCAACCATTAATATCTAAATAACAAAATATATACATGCATTCCTCAGTGTCAAATTGACAGAGGTTATCCATAATGAAGTCTTAGAACATAGGTCATCCACAACTATCTCCATAACCCCCTTTTTTAGGATCTAAGTTTTATATGGTAAATGTCATTCCTTTTCAAAAAAGTATAATGAGAGAGACATCCCCAAAAGGATTTTCCACTAAGGAAGATTTACCATCTATGAGAAAAATATTGTAAGATAATTAATGGTGCTAACACCATGACATCTAAATCCTATAGACATCTGAAGTTGGTAATTTATCACTTGATAATGTTAGTATAGACTTACTCCATAGAATCATGACTTTTATGTTTTGCTATATTTATCATGTGTCTCAATTGAATGCAACTTATCAATATCATCTTACATGTATTGCACATTGCATTACTCACCAACCTTTGGAAATCATTTCGTACTTCCATCTCCTTGAATTCCATCTTTCGCCAATAAGGTACTTCTTCTACAAAGTTTCCTTTCGCAACTACTCCTCAAGATGTGCAATGTTAGTTTTCCTTCTCATGGCGTGTTGACTAACTACTCCTCAACATGCACAACAAGTCAATTAGCACAACCTCAACTATTGAAAGGAATTAACTCTCACGTTGCCCTATCCTTTGCTCTAAATACCATGTGTAATGAATCAATGGGTTGAGATAGGTCTTATCAAAGGTGCAACAAGATTATTGTCGACATTATTTATGACACTTCCTTTGCTCCACCTAACCAACCATTATTTATTCTCGTGAATTTTGATCGATATACTAGCCCAATCTGGGATATTTAAAACCCTTCTAGTATTCCTATCCCCCTATTTTCAAATGGTATCATAGGAAATCACCACTCAAAATAACTTGGGCTCTAAATATCCACACGTCTTAGGGTCTTACTTTGCATAAAGCCACTATTAATATTAGCAACACTAAAATATAAGGGCTTACCTTCACTGTTATCTCTAGGGTTTCTTCCTTATCCAATCTTTGAATTTCGCCTCCATTTTCCATTGAATGATATTCTAAAATGTTCAAAAATCCTCTCCTGAAAAGCCACAACAAACGAACAATCAAGGCTACAATCTTGTAACCTTCTATCGATCGCTTGATCAACTACACACTTCCCTTCCACTCCCTTTCACAATACCTATTACCTCTTACTGTCCCACCTCTTCTTCCATCATCCTCTCTAACTTTCCAAGTTTCAGTTCTATTTTCCCATTTCTCTTTATGCTTAAGTTACTTTCTTTTATGTTATTTATTCAACTTTTTATTCTAACTCTATCTTCGTCTCCTTTTCTCCCTTTCGGTGTACACATCGCACCGCTCGCGTGTGATTACTAATGGTTGTAGCACAATAGTAAGCCGTTGCATTGGTGAACGGGAGGTCACAATTTTGATTCATGTTTTACTCGTGGTGTGTAGAGTGAGACATTTATACGCCGCTACAGAGGTTGATGGGCGATGCTTGCCTTGTTTTAGTGCTTCAGAACTTCGAGTGTGAGTCCTTGAAAATTCACCGATCCCTTTGGACTACAAAAAAAATACACACTAATACTATAACAATCAATTAAAAGACTGATATTATAACAAGAACGTGATCAAATATCTATATTAAATTATATCTACCTATTACATTTGCTTCGTAGAACCCACTATATCATGGCCTTCTAAGAGGGCGGTCCCATGTTGGGCACTACTGCTCCTATTTGTATGGGAAATGTGGTCCCATGTTTAAAAAAATTATTGCTGCTGCTAAAACCCAACAAAATTCGTAATTTTTTTCAGCAACTACATTTTAGAGAGAGGATTTTCAGCCCCATTAAGCACTTGGGGGCACAAAAAACAAAGGCGCTGCTTATAAATTTTAGGGGGCTTGTGTGACACTTTGGCATTTCAATTTAAGCTTCCCTCTCAATTTTTCCTTCTAATAATTTATTCACTATTCATAGGACCTTGCTTCTATTAGTGCTAGACTCATCCTATTTTGTCTCTCCATAGAAAAATAAAAAATCTTGGGACCATGCTAAAATATCCTATTTTTTCTCTCCGCACGTGGAGGGCAGGAGGCATGTATGACTAAAATACAATCATAATTTAAAATACCTACATATGTTTCTGCTTTTCTTGGTCCCTTCAACTCTTTAGTCACGTGGACGTCATTAAAATCTTTCATTTCATTTCATTTCATTTCATATAGGCACGGCCGAAGAGAATGACAACGGATACACACGCATTGAGGAGGCTGTAAAGGGAAGGGGGTTTGAGTTGTAGGTCGGTCTACAAATACACGCTCATTCCTCCTCCGTTTTCTTCCTCTTCTGGTTAGGTTGAAGCCATTCGCCATCTCTGTTAATTATCTCTGTCGGTGGTTATTTTCACAGCATAGCAATGGGCCTTCCTCTTCCTCCGGGCCTCGTGCCTACAAATAAGGTAGGGCTACTATTCAATTCATCCTTTCTTTTTTTAAATTAAAATTTGATGGGGGGTTTTCTGCTCACTTTAGAGAGTTCTTTTTTGATTTTTGGTATATTGGTTCTACTTTTAAGTGGAACAAGAATGGTTATATTAGAAATCTTTGCTGTTGGGATTCTTTTTTGGGCTGAATTTCCATTAAAGTATGGTAAATACAAGATTTTCTAGATTTGAGACATCAATTATATTTGTTGTGTGTTTTTGAATAAGCTGCATTAATGTTTTTGAATGCTGTTAAAGATTGTTGGAGTTGCCTTTGCTGCCCGTTATGAAAATATTTTTTTTGGTTTTAGGAAAAGGACGTTATCATCCTGGGTATGCCTGGACCATGGGCAGAGGAGAACTGTGAAGATTCCGACCACTATACCACTAAAATTGGTGGCTTGCCAGTAAGCATTTCTCTTGTTTAATTATTTTTAATGCCATATGTAAATTATAGCTACAATTTTTGATGTAAGAAAGAGGTCCAGATGGAAAAAAAGGACATCAACGGTATTTTTTTGGTACTGTTAATTGTCATTTTCTTGCATAATGCTCTGAATTATCATTACCTTATATTCTCTAATATTTATTTTCACAGGGCTGGTCAATCTCACCAGAAGAAATCAACCTTGAATTGATAAAGTGTGGAGTATGCGGTGGTGACCTTGCACTTGTTGCACAGGTTCATTACATTTATACTCTGTTTCTTTTTCTTGTTTTAGTTGTTATGCTCATATTCTTTTGTTTCATTTTTATTTTTTCCTTCTTGATCTTTTCAAGAAGGGCTATAACTGGACCTTTTTTTTGGGTAGGTCTATGCTCCTCTTGACACTGATAGTATTCATATTGAAGAGCGTACACTCTATATCTTTGGATGCCCTCTCCCTAATTGTGGGATCAGTCCATTGAGGTATTTCTCTAGAAATGTACATAAATATGTTTTGTACCCCCTCTCTAAACAAGGATTTCAGGTGCTTCTTTAGATCCCTTTTAAGAGAGACATGTTACCTGTTGATAATCTTATTTTCTTTTGATTTGTGGACACCAGGTTTTATGTTACAAAATTTTCCAATGAAAATGTTGTTCAATGTAACATTTAAGTACCATTTCAAGGCTTCTAACTGGTTACTTTTGTGTTTACAGTTGGCATACCCTAAGAGTTCAGAAAAGGATTCTCATTGCAGAGTCACCTCAATTTGGCGGTGTTTCCGGAAACTCCATATTAGAATCTTCGACTCCAACCCATGGTGACATGATTGGGATTAACGGGCAAGAGCAGGAGCTGAACTCTAATGTGGATGAATGGTGGGAAGATGACACATGGAGACACTCAACAAATGGAGAAGATAGTAATGGAGCTCTTGATATGCAGGAACTTGGTAGGGCTTTGTTGGAAGCTGGCTACATGGCTGCTCATCCTACTGAAGGTCAAAACGAGGGCAGTCATCCTGTTGTTGGAGAATCAAGTCAGGATGAAGCTGACATTCTGGATATCAGCTTGCCTGGTAACATATTCTTCTAGGTTCATGGATACTGCTCATTTGTCTTACGGGCTATGGTCTAAGTAATATGCTGGATCTCTTCTCTATATTGATCTAAATCGCCAACGGTAGTCTTGGAAAGATTATACACCATAGCTTTTGATCTTGCAGTTAAAATTTGTGCTATAATCCCTATCAAATTACACGTGCAATGATGGATACACATTAACTTTGTACTTGCCAAGGACTTACACTGCTATTTCTTATGCATGGATGAAGAATCAACATCAGCTGCAGAATACAAAGCATAGTTTTAATATTTAAGAGGGATCATTTTCCTCCAAAGACAATTAAGTGAGATAGAGGGATTTCCTATATATTTAGTAAATTCATCTATATATACATATAGTAAATTCATTTCTAAAAAAATTGAGACTAAGGGATCTCCTACACAGAAACGCATAATTCCCCTTCTGTGAAAGATGGATATTAGGTCCCAGACCTTTAAATCAAACGCTTTTGTGTCATGCTATCTTACCTGGATTTATTAATGGCACCAACAGATAAATCCATGTTTTATTGCTTTGTCATTTTCACCTTTTTGCAGCCATAATAATAATGTTTAAAGAGAATGTTCTATTTCATTCTGCAACAGCCCTCCTTTATCTACCTCACCCAGAATATCCTACCTTATCATAGTTAAAACATTGGTCAGGTCCTTTAGAACAATACCAGACATGAAACGATACTTTGTCCGGTCTGTAATGTTAATTCTGAACTACTTTGTTTAGAACTAATATGAAATGTCAATGCAACAATTATTCGGACTCCGTTCAAGAGAAGAATCTTCGTAGCAGCACATGAACCTTTGTGCTGAACTTTCTATATTACAAACACTTAGCGCATTAAATTATTTGAGATCACACCCATAATAAAATGGTCGATTGACCCTTTTGCCATTTAATTCCACTCTTATCTTTCCGTTGCTATAGTTCCCTCATTTATATCCTGCATTATCTCAAACACATGAAAGTGTGCCATAAAGGTGGCGCCATAAAGTTAGCGGGAACAACACATCTCATGCAAGGAAGAACTGTCATCTCCACCACCCCCATGAAGTTTGGGAAGCTATAGGAGTTCGATTTTGTGTTTCACCATCATTGACTGGAACAGATATATTTTTCTTTGACTTTCTTACATTGTGAAGGAACTTTTCTGTGTCATAGTTATACCTGCCCACACTATAACCACTTCTACCTGACAAATATGTCTCGATTTTGGAATAACTACCTCACCAAACAAGACCACAAAGACTGTCATTGCATCCTGTTTTTGATACCCCTTCTTTTTTACAATAAAATGGGTGCAATACTCCCATATTGTCTTTTATGGTCTTTTCTGGGAGTTGTTATGGTCTACTACCCACTTCTACACAAGAAGTGTACTCTGACTCCGATAAGACCACAAAAATTAAAGTTGTCTTTTATACCCCTTTTTCTTAACAATAAGAACAATGCGGTGCTCTTATAATTTGGTTTTTCGTCGGAGTATTATGGTATTAGAAATGCATTCCTCATACCCAAGTTATGCTGTTTTCAGAAAAAAACCTTCCCGACAAGCTGCCCATAAAGCAAAATCACCTCCCACAAGTTGCCTAGTAGTTGAATAAGAAGAGATTCATGAATGGAAGTTACAAACCACAGCAAATGTAGAGATTTAGATATACCCCATTCATATGTCTGACTGCTTAAAACCCAGGAATCTGTCGAGGTGCTGCAAATATGAACAAAAATGATGCAAAACCTCTCTTCATTGGCTGTTGTTTCCAATGGTTGGGAACTGATTTCAGGAATCCACTCGCTATTGATTTGACTGATATATAACTAAATAATTATTTTTAACATACTGAATATAATGGATGTTGTCATCGTACCCCCATGCCTAGAGAAAGTTGTAAAGAAAGCACGAACAGCTGTAATTTTCCAACTGCTTGCGCATGTAATAAAGTTATTGTTGAAGGTGCTACATGGTATTCTGTATGCCGAAATATCCACCATAGGAAAATGAGTGAGCCTCCTTTAACAAAAGTTGGTGAGAAGGGCTTGTGGGAGCCAAAACACAGCATACTTTAACAATCCATCCCACAAACTGTAGTCGAGGAAAAGTGTCTGGTTCACCACTGTGGGTTGCTGCAAAGCTTCGGCAGTTGGACGAAACTGAGTATTCTTGGTGTAGAGGTCTTTCCACTCATGATAGGCTGCACATCGAGTTTCTAAAATGCAATTAACTAAACTTATAGTTGCAAAAGACCTATATGGTTATGATCGTCTCTCCAAGATGATTCCAATGATTGTTATGTCTGCGAAACCTGAAAAATTTGCTCCCAGACAATTGTTTTTAAACAGTTTCTACTGCTTAAGGTGAAAACCCTAATTTTTTTTCTGGATTGGGAGATTGTCATTTTTGCCAATATCCTATTCAAATTCATTCAGAACAGACATTCGACTAATACAGGAAAAATTATTCGGGCATTTTTTTTCCATAAATGGATTCATAATAGTTTTTTTTAATCTCTCCCTTGTGCTGCTGAATTTTCGCCACTCTCACTCCTTAGACAACACTTGTTATGAAAATAGAGAACATCAATAATTTGGTGTAGTGGTGCATATGATTCATAATACCAACAGAAATATAATCCAATAGTTCCGATCCAAGATGTGAAAAGAAGTATAGAGTAGAGCAGATTTGATTTACAAGTTTTGGCACGAGGTCAAAATACCAAATAAAAAAGGTATGGAAGAAACCTCCATAATGCAGAAATGTGAACAAAGAGACACATCATTGATGCCCTATGATGACCTACATAGCTACTATTGTTATAGCTATCATTAGGGTGGGGCATTTTCAACGTCCTGGTAAGGCCAACTACATAGAAATTAACACTCAAAACTACAATTTACTAGTGAAAGGTTATGTGCCCTACGTGTCGTCTAACCATTCATAACTATACATGATATATGATAATGACGTAATAACTAAAGCCGTAACAAATGGTCACTACTTCAAATCGTTTTCCTCAAATGTTCGTCATGCAAATGTTCTCTACACATTCAGGAAATTTCAGTGGCTCATTGAGCATTCATCCTCATCTTGTTCAAAATGCTCAGTTCGACTAGTCTTAGGTCAAGGTTTTCACTTTTCATCATCACCTAACCACTTTGCCAAGACTATTCGGAGTCTTGGAGTTGGAACCATGAAATTCCATCAGGATTGTTTGTACATTAGTTGGAAAGTTGGAAAGGGGTATTTTGTAACTTGTCATATATACCTATAATATTGCTGGAAGTCGCTCTTCCCAGTCATTGCCCTCTATACCCCAAGACTTCTGTATCACCTGGACCAAAACTTTCTTTGTAGCCTCTGCTTGGCCATTGGCGTTTTGGTACTACAAACTTGATAGAAAATGACATATCTTGAATTCCTTTATCAGAGATGGGATTATCTGATTCACGCAATGTCCTTCGTGGTCATTTGTCAGGTGAAGAACTATGAAAACCTTTTGATTATAGATGTATAGATTTATCTGTGCTTTTTGTGGAAATTTCTGACAACGCTCTCTCTCCTGGCCACTTCATCAAGTACTCCTTGGCTATGGCGATGTACTTACATCTTTGTCTATTCGTTTTCTTATAAGGCATAATGAAGTCCATGACCCATATCTGAAAACAACTCTTGCGATTGCATAGGGTATAGAAGCACGAAGTCCCTTGCCATAGGCTTACTTGTTCTCGAGTGAGTATTGAATGAAATTACCCACTACATTGCATCTCTGAATAGGTAGTTCATTGCAGTCCTGTGAGGAGAACATTCCTCGCAGTTGTGTTTGGTCCCATGTGTCCTCTAGCCAACCCTTCATATGCCTCCCTCAGCCTTCCTTGGATTTCTTCTTGTAGCACATATATATGGAGTACATGGTCGGGACCCATTTTATATGAGAGTCATTGTAGAAAATGTAATGACATTGACTTACTCAGGATCATCTTCCAATCTATCTTGTGTTCTCGAGGAAGCTACCCGTCAAGAAAAAGTTCCCTTTGTGCTAATACCATGAGAGAAATCCTACAATGTGGACAATTATGTCTATAAAATCATCGGGTACTTAGGTGGCTGTCCAGACTTTATTCTTGACAGCTGCTTTGCAATGACATGGTGCTTCTCTTGTCTCTCAATTATTTTGAATGTAAATTCTTGGAGTGGGAGGCATCTACTCACATTTCCTTGAACTATTGACTTGTTCATCAAGTATGCTCGGGAATCCACCTACAAAGTCAAATTGTGGTTGACATAAACCATCTCCAATACTTCTTTTTGGTTGTAATATAATTAATCTGTGTTAAATGTTAATTCCGATTGCAAAGTACACCGGTTGTCAATCTTTGTAATCACCCTCTTGTGCCAATGTACACCCAATTGTGAACTTTGACCTGTTTGTAATTTCTTATTCCACATTAGTTATATGCTAGGATGAGTGTACTTATCAGTTGTAATTTAAATTCTTCTAAAGCCTTTTTTTTCTCCTCTCTCTGAATGATTGGACATCTTTTTTTTTTATCAGGACATCCAGTGTGCATAAGCTTTGCACAAAGCTCTTAATAAATCTCAGATGATAACGACATGTCCTAAGAACTTGAACAAAACCTCGAAAGAACTTTTCTCCAAGCTCAGCTCAAGTTTGGTGCGTCTTCATATTTTCATACATTCCTTGAAGGCTCAGATGTGTCTTCTCTACTCCATTAATTGATTAGTTCTCCGAGAAAACGTTATTACAGAACATCTATCTGCGGTACACTGATTTTGTGCAGATTTGTCAACCTGCTTCGACATACAATATGTACCAACAATAACTCGAACAAAACCATGAAAGAACTTTTCTGTAAGCTCAGCTAAAGTTTGTTGTGGCAACATACTTTCATACATTCCTCCAAGCTGTGTCACAGGGTTCGCCGAATTTCTTCCCTGAAATTCGAAATCCGCCGAACTTCATAAAAACCAGTAAAATTTGTCTAAATTCGCTAGGAAATTTGTACAGTATGATTTTAGACAAGTTTATTTTAACGAAAAATACAGAATCGCTTAGAAATGATTTCAGAGAAATTTATTTAAAAGAAAAACCTAAAATCGTGTAGAAATTAAGGGCAAACCTGCATTAAGGCTTTCGCAATCATTTCTTTCCTGTTCGAAGTCACTGTCAGCTTCATTTGTGATTCTTCCGCTGACATCGAACAAAACCATGAAAGAACTTTTCTGTAAGCTCAGCTAAAGTTTGTTGTGGCAACATACTTTCATACATTCCTCCAAGCTGTGTCACAGGGTTCGCCGAATTTCTTCCTTGAAATTCGAAATCCGCTGAACTTCATAAAAATAGTTACAGTAAAATTTGTCTAAATTCGCTAGGAAATTTGTACAGTATGATTTTAGACAAGTTTATTTTAACGAAAAATACAGAATCGCTTAGAAATGATTTCAGAGAAATTTATTTAAAAGAACAACCTAAAATCGTGTAGAAATTAAGGGCAAACCTGCATTAAGGCTTTCGCAATCATTTCTTTCCTGTTCGAAGTCACTGTCAGCTTCATTTGTGATTCTTCCGCTGACAGCGGCCATGTAGAAATAGGTTAAATTTTTTAAAGTTTCTATTCGCTTATCGTTGCTCCATAATCTGTATTCATGCTGCTCAATATCCAGCTCTATAATCTGTATTCATCACGATAGGAACAAAAATAAAAATGAAATAGGTTAAAGTTTTTAATTAATATTATTATCTCGACTTGGCTTTAGTACAGGTTTTAGGTTTGTTAGAATAGTTTTTGTTTTTTGTTTTTAACTGTTAAGCTTTACTATTAAATCGTAGCTTTTTAAAAGTAGTTACTTTTTTATTAGTTTTTCCTTTCTAATTTTAATTTTAAAATATGAACTTCATTTATTAATTTTTAAAAATTAATTGTTATTTTGTTGTTAATTTTAATTTAACACAGATATATATATATATAATGATTTTGGCAAAAATTACATCATTTAAAATTTTAACATTAATGTTTATAAATATTATGTATTATATTTTAATTTTCGCATATTTGATTTACGTACTCTTTTTTTATTAATATTTCTAAGTTCGATTAGTATTAAGTTTAACTTTTAGAATGTAGATATTACCATAAGTTAATAAATATTTTGGGTTTTTAAATTAGTATTATAAATGGAATTTAATTAGATTCGTTTTTTAATTGAAAAGCTTAAATATATAAATTTTATTTTAATATTAAATTATATTCTTCGAACTTATTCACGAATTTTTTGCCAAATTTCATTGGCTGGCGAATTTCTTTTGAATTTTATCCTTGCCAAACACCAACACGAACATAAACCTTGTGACATAGCCTCCAAGGCTTAGAGGTGTCTTCTCTACTCCATTAATTGATTAGTTCTCCAAGAAAATGTTAGAGTTCCTCGTCATCTTCTTGAAATGTGAGTTATAATTGTTTGGAGTGTTGCTCGGGCATTACAAAGGTTGAATGACATCTAGTTGTACACGTAGAAACCATTCTTGGCCACGAAAGCCATCTCGAATTTGGCTTCCTCTACAATACTTATTTTATCGTACCCATTAAACCTGTCAAAGAATGAGTAGATTTCGTGACCTGTTCCTTTCTCAAGGATTGAATGTGGAATGGGAAGGGGTCTTTTGACATTACAACTCTCAATTTTCAAAAGTTTAGACAAATCCGAATCTGTCCCTTCTTCAAATTGATAGCTGTCTGATCACCACTCACTCATTTTTTCATATGTAGGTTTCTTTCAATAGGGTAGTCCCTTGACAAGGTGAGCTCCTAGTGTTAGTGTCATCTTTTGTTCAAAGAGTTGTAGCATAATACTTTGAATGTGGAATGGGGGAGGGGTCTTTTGACACATTACAACGCTCAATTTTCAAAAGTTTAGACAATTCCGAATCTTTCCCTTCTTCAAATTGAAAGCTATGTCTGATCACCACTCACTCATGAAGATAATCCTTCCCACATCTCGTTTATTTCCACTTCCTTTTTCATACGTAGGTTTCTTTCAATAGGGTAGTCCTTTGACAAGGTGAGATCCTAGTGTTAGTGTCATCTTTTGTTCAAAGAGTTGTGGCACAATACCTTTCAAATCCCTATACGCGCACTCAAACACATCCTTCTTTCAAATCCCTATATGTGCACTCAAACACACCCTTGTACTTGAGAAAGATTAAAAAAATGTTAGCTTTGAACACTAGGTCCAAGTCATCTCCCACATGGATAACTGGCGGGTACTTCTCCATCTCAATGATCTGGAGCCTAGGAGGAGATTCGATGGCCAACCGCACTTAACAAATTAAATGGATTATTGGGAAAGCATATATTGCATGACAAAAGCCGAAAGATATATTGGAGTGCAGTAAGACAAGGGAAAGAGTCAAGAAGACAATGGATTCTAGATTAGAAGTTTAATTGCAAAGTTTCATTATGTGAAGTCCTCTACAAGATTGAAGAGGTCGGTTGTGTGATGTCCATGTACTCCTAGTCTATCTCTATATCTCTTTCTTTACTTTCCTACTACAAAGAATAGAGGAATGTATTAATATATAACAGAGGAAGATGAAGTGTTGGTTGAGTTGTGGCTAGTGTTGGTGACAAATGTTTCATAACCAATCATTATTTTGTCAGCTTTTGCTGACATTACAGAGTTATGCGGTGCAATATTGACACTGTAGGAGCTGTGGGGTATTGCAAAAGAGGAATTAGGATTTTGCAGTATGCACACACGTTTTTGGGATCATGATGCTGCAGAGCAACAGCTGGTGACATAAATCAACTGGAGGTTTAGATCCTCGTGGAGTGTGTAATATTCCTGATAGATAATTTCTAACAAATCTGGATATTTTGTCAAACCCTAGGGCAGCAGTATATAAAAAATTGAACTTTTATGACAGGTGCAACAATATGATTTTTATAAAAAACAGCAAACCCAAATATGCCAAAAAACAGATTTTTATTTATTTATTTCAAATCGGCTTCAATAAAAAATACTAGAATGTCTGAATACAATTATTTACTCACAACTAATGATCTAAATGGAAAGATGGATGAAAGATAAGAGCATGCAAACTGTTTTGACTGAAATCTGCCTCCAAATACTTGAGCACTAGCTGTACTTGCTATTCTGGATGTAGAATCAAGCCTAAAAAGTGTTCCCAAGTTGAACTGGATGAATACTTGTACCCTGAATGATCCTTGCATCCCTTGAATGGAATTGCCAACTTAGATATGAGGGTTTCCATCCTTAGATTTGTGTGCAAGTGAGGATTTTTATCCTCTATTGCAGATGCAAAAGCAGAAGCTACTTGCAGACAATGAAGTTGATAAATTTCCAAGATGATTGTAATAATAAACCCCAAATCTGCCTTTATAACTTCCAAGGCCTTCTCCAAAGTTGGTGCCCCCTTCTACAAATAGGAATAAACAATATAAAATTGCTTTATCCTCTCTTCCATGTTGGCGCTCCATCCTAGAAATAGGAATAAACAATATAAAATTGCTTTATCCTGTCTCCATCCTAAATTGATGCTCATGCAGCCCATTCTATCTTTGGTGCCCTATTATAGAATGTTTTATTTAATTTTGATTCTATCTTTAGTGCCCCATAATAGACGTTCATCTTTCTATTATTATTTTATTCTATTTTTGCTTTTTTGGATTAATAATATAATTTATGTGTCCTTTTTCCAATTAAAATATAAAAGTACCCTTGGACCACTTAAATTAATTTATTTCCCTCTTTAATTTCCTCTTAGCCTACTGAAAATAATAAGAATAGGCTTCGGGTATCCAAAATTAATTAATTTTGAAAAGGGGACATTACAAAGTAGTTGCCCTTCCTTGAAGAGAAATCCCCATTTTGTGTAGTTGTGGAAAGTTGTCTTAGCCAACCCTGTATAGTTTTGACACCCTCCTTGCTCTCTTGTATCACAATCACGTATTTATGGAATTTCTTGGCATTCATATTCCTCAAGCATTGGCTTCCCTCTTTACTTCAATGAAGAATCAAGATGGATCTAGTCGTAAGATCTAAAATGTTAGACTTCAAAAATGTTATGTAGTTGAATCCAAGAAACACTACCAATTATTACAGTGCGAAGAAACCAAAGTCAAAACAAAAATGTCGAAAGTTGTTGACATCTTGCACTTCTTTAAACCATTTTCCCTAAGAAGGTACTTGACATGGTTTGACGATTTGAAAGAAAGGATTTCATGAAAACTTGTCAGTTTGACTCATGTAAATTATTTGATCCGCATTTGTTGGTGCACCACAATTAGGATTGATTTCTGTTCATTAAAGTGAGTCTGCAACATTTGGAGTGTCCAACAAAGGTGAAAAATATGGTGCAACAGTTACATGTTGAAGACTGGACATGTGGAAAGCTATTTGAAACTTACAATTCTGCAACCCATTTTCCTTGTGAAGGTGCTTGACCCACTTTGAAAATCTAAATAAGAGGGATTTCTTGTTGATTTGTTTGTTTGATTCCGGATTTTGCTGGTGTGTTGTAACTAGGACTGATTGTTGTTTGTTGAGGTGTTTCTGCAACATCTGAAATGCCCAATAAAGGTGGAAAATTATGGTGCAAGAGCCTTGCGTTGAGGATTGAATGCAACTTAAGGCTGGAAGTAAGATCAAGTGCAAAAGTGTTCTTTCACTTGCTTTGACAATCTAAAAGAGAGGTATCTCTTGTTGATTTGTTAGTGACTCCTGAGTCAATTATTTGGTCCGCATTTTGTGGTGTGCTATAATTAGGATTGATTTCTATTTGTTGAAGTTTTTTGCAACATTCAAAGTGTCCAATAAAGGTGGAACATAGTGGTGCAAGAGTTCTGCGTTGAAGACTGGATACAACCTGAGGTTGGAAGCAAGATCAAGTTTGAAAGTGTTCTCTCACTTGCTTGGTGATGGTGTACGACCTGGACCAAAGTGGACGCAACTTGTGGTAAGGTTTTGTTTTTCTTTTCTTTTGCAAACTAAGCTACATAATCACCAACTTGAAGGTGTGTGATGCTGATCATGATGCTGCTTGTACTTAGCATTTACCTTTTGCATAATCGTTTGCACTTGTTGTTGAATGTGCTTAATGAACTTAACTGCTTTGACAACTTCCTTTTGAGTTGAAGGAGTTGTTATTATTGATGTTGGTGTAGGATATACTATGTCAATGGGTGCAAGGGGTCGGAAAACCAAAAGACTTGAAAAGGGTTGTGCGCGGTAGAGTTGTGCAGAGCTCTGTTGGAGTTGTGCTAAATGAAAGGAAGCCTTTCTTCGCATGTGTGTTGCTTCTTGGAATTGTACATTCTTAAAAGACACTATCATCTTGTTTACCACTTTTGTCTATCTGTCTGTCTACGGATGGAATGTGGTAGGCTTGTTCAACTTTTTATCTAACATAGATCAAAGTGCTTTCAGAAATTGCTCAAGAATCTTGTATCCCTATCACCAAGGATAGTTTCTGGTATCCCAAAGTGAACCTAGACATGTTGAACATACAATTCAATTATTTCTAGAGTTGAGATCGCGTTCCAATTACCAACAAAAAATGGAACTGCAAAACATGGAGTAAAAATGTTGATGAATAGATATGAACATCTGCTTCCCCAAGGGTGAATTGCACCTACAAATGTTACAAAAGAGTTGTCGCACAATGGAGGCTATCTATTGCATTAAGTTTGATATTGTAAAAAAGATTAAACCCTTCGTTAGGGTTTCTCTCCCTTTTGTATTTAACCTCTAGAAACCCTGCCTTGGCTGAAGATTGTGCCTCGACTGAAGAGTGTTTCTCGGCTGAAGAGTGTGTCTCAATTGAAGATTGTGTCTCAGCTTTAGATTTCGCATTCTCTATTTCGTTAAGGAACACCTTGAAAATCTCCTGTTTAGGGTTTGGAACTCCCAAAGTACCTTGATCAATCTGGTCTAGGCGAGGGAGCAGAGGGATCTCGGGGGGTTTAGATAAGGAAGTTCCTGCAGGTTCTCGTTCCTTCACTGGCTTCTCAAGCTCAGTGGAACCTCTTTGTACCTTTTCTTTTTCACCTTTCCCCTCGTTCCAAATCTTGGATTAACATATAGTTGAGGGGAGGAGTATTGGGCCCCTATCTTCTCTATAGATGGGGCACTCACCCGACCAAGGAAGCGGAGGCACTCCCACTCTCTATGGGATGGGATAGTTCAGGATGGGGGCGGCTAGGCCCATCTTCACCTCGAGGGATTGGGTCTGGGCCCATCCCTGCCCTAGCAATATGCTATTTATCGGGCCCTCTGTCTTGGTGGGTCTCCTCAAAGATTGGTAGGGGGCTCTTCCTTTTGGGCCCGGGCCGACGGCCTACTCTCTCTAACTAGGGGCCCTATCTCTATGGGGATGGGGCTTCCCTATATAATGATATAATACCCATGTCAGGGCGAGTTTCAGACCCAGACACCCCTTGGATATGTGGTATAGGTCACATATGGAATATACAGTTTTCGTCTTCGCCCCAAGGGTCTCCAGATATGGATATAGGGAAGAGACCTTAGCAACCGAGGAGCCCAATGGTCAGTAGTCAGGCCATTGCCCCTCCTGAAACAACCGGGACAGATTCTTGTCTAGTCATAGGGACGGCTAGTAAAAGATGCCCACCCTTTCACCTTACCTACGCCTACTATATTCCAGAGGTGGGCAGTCCCCTCTCATTCAGATAGGGGCCCTGCCCCTTGCCTCCCCTCCTCTCGGTCGAGTTCCTCTCCTTTGCTCTCTCGTTGCCATATCTATACCCCTATCGAAGCTATAACTGTATATAGTACCCCAACTAGAAGCTATAACTATATAGTGGATTGCCTGGGTGCTGACGAGACTATATGCTATGCCCGGCTTGACCATCGGCCCGTGGGAGAATTGGGCTCCTCCCCCCCGAGAGAAACCATTTTGAAGTGTCCCCGATTTGCGAAAGAAACTAGTTCGAAGTCAATCGACATCGACTTGCTCCTACCAAGCCGAAGCAAGTAGTGGATGGGGGAGGCGGGTGCCCATAGATTTTGAACCCTAATTATGGCTAAATTATGGCTTAATCCTTCACTAACCCTAGACACCCAAAATATAACATAATAAAAATAATTGCTAACTTAGCCCACACATGCATGTGCACGCGCACACACACATACAATGTTTTTTAGTTACGTAACATACCCTCCCCCTTAAAGAGCTTTGACATCAAATCTAGTCAAACATTAAAAGTGCAAAATTTTACATTATGAGAATGGAACTCAAGACCTCCACCTACTACAATAAATCTTTGACTATCATACCACACACCACCATGAAACATAACACATGAATGTGAATGAGGTATGTTTTTTAATTACTTCAAAGCCTTTCCTGTATTTTGGGTGTGTTTTCCTTAGTGCCCTTCCATCCTTAATTTTAGATTTGCCATTTTCGCTTTTGTAATTTTTTTTTGTTTTTTAATTTCCTCCTTTCTAGCTCATGTTCTATATCTGTAGAGATTCAAATTTTCTTTTTTACTTGCACATGTTTTTCGAAATATTTGTTCCACTTTCATTGTCTCATGACCGAATGCTTGTATACAAACTCTTTTGTATCCATTTCTACTTCACCTTGAACATGCACAAGATTTTATTGAGTATCATGTTCAGTAATGCCTAGAAAGTGTCTGCAACATTCCTCGGTCGTGATGCATTTTTAATGCATTCGTATCCTAGTTTGGAAGACTAGCTTATATTTGTATGACAACTATAAAATTCTTGGGATAAACGATTCTACATCCATATTGTGTAGGCTAACCATAAAGCCAAAATGCCCCGTCAAAATTGTGTTCATCTCTTACTAGATCACTATTTTTGATTTCCCTTGGGGCTAAGGAATTGTAGGTTTCCAAACTGCCTAACCCAATTATTGTGAAAAATGACACCGATGCTTCCCATGTTTCGATTGTGGTAGGAGATGAATTTATAGACTCGCACCCACATCATGCATCTTAGGGGTAACCTCATTATTCGACTTAGAGTCTAGCTCGAAAGAACCCATATCCTTTGCCATACAAACCTTTTTTGGGTTAGGTACATGACCCCTACTCCATTGGTGAGAACACCTACGACATGGGTGTACAACAATGGACATACGAGGTAGACTCACGACTAGGGTTTTAAAGCAACAAAGACTCAAATTTTCCGTCATATTTGGTGTAGTTATCCCAAGTACAATATCTTGGGCAATGATAAATCTTTTTGCTCATCTAGCTACTACAATGGTTGCCCTTTCAAAAGAGTTCTGTTCAAACATCCTTTACCTTTGTTCAAATCTCAGCCTGCAGGTTGGAAATATAGATCTTCCACACAAGACTCAGAGAGAGCTTGGCGTGGACTCCAAAACTTGAAGTTTTTTGTATACATCTCCACAAACATATTTTTTTGAAACAAGTGCCTTAACTGAGTATCGAGTGGATTTGGTCAACTAAACCCCAAATGTTTCTATCCTCTTAATTAGTTGGCCCTTTCGGCTACCTTCATAATGAACTACTCTCCTTTTGAATTTCCTTAAAAAATTCATCAAATAATCCCTTTATCTCCTCTTTAGTCACGAACTTTGAGTTGTTTCTGGAAAAACTCCTTGCTGCATATTTGAATGGCTGCAATAATCGACTGAAGAACTGATACCACTTCCTGTGTTCCAAACACCAACAAAAGTGAAATTGCAAAATATAGAGTAAAAATGTTGATAATGCAAAGATGGGAGCACTTGCTCTCACGGAATGGTAGTTTGAGAGAATTCATGGAAATGTGTTCCCATGGTGTTGTTGGAATTGACATAGGTGTGTACAAACCATGATTCTTGTTGATTGGTTTGGCAGTTGCACACGCGGTTCGAGGCTTGATGTATTTGACATGTAACTTGAGATGTGCCCAACAAAAATATGTTTGTAACACCGCAAGGGTCTTTTCAATGCCAAAGTATCTTGCGACCTTGCTAAAGTGAGCTTCCCATATTAGTTTCTTCCTCTCATCCTTGAGCACCACATACAAATGACCGAATTGATATAGGAGCCGATTTATCACTATGCAATCTCAAATAATTTCTATGAAGTCTGCACAAAACGAATACAATTCTGATCAAGTATTTATTTCATGTCCACATGCGACAAGCATAGGGAGGAGAGTTTGAACCGGAGGTCGACTCAAACTATCTTCTACCGTATTGACACTTCTCTTCTTATGCATGATATTTAGATGGAATTGCTGAAGCTAAAAAGACTATTTTTAATGCCACCCTTGTTTTTACTTGTTCCGAGTTTGCAAGAGCTGAAGTGGCTTGTGATTAGTGTGGTTCAAACTGCCTTTCCCAATATACAATGCTTCCAATGCTTACATGCTTGAACAATTGTATAAATCTTCGATCATATATCGAGTAGTTCCATATTGGCATGTTGAACGTTTCATTGTTGTAAGCAAATGGGCGACCATGTTAAGTAAGGATTGCTCCAAGTGCATGATTAGGTGCATCACTTTTTAGACACTTAGTTGTGGAGTGATTACTAGTGTTAAGAATTGTACTTCACTTGCCAATCTTGCTATTGCTTATTGTGATCATTTGACGGTGTTGTCTTCTTCTGAGGATGGCGTAAAGGACCATTCCATAGTTTAGGATCAAGCTTTATCGGAGACTTGGAATGTTTAGACTGCATCTTGTCAAGAGACTTGGATTCTTTTTTTTTAGTCTTTTGCTTCAAATTTGTAGGCTTCTCCTGAATAGAAAATCTAGAGAAAATTCATGTTAGATAGGATGCACAGTCTCATACTTGACAAATACTTCTAGATAAGATTCTATTTTGATTCTTGACTGTTAAATTTGCAACCAAATTATGAATAGTGTGTGCATTCTTGGACAAATTGATCACGTCTTTGGCACAATTGTGCAAACTTGATGTACTAGTCATCATAGTTTCCGACCAGGTAATACGTGTTTTTGAGTGCTACGAAACCATTCTAGGTGCCCTACAGTGGTGTCTAAGTCATTATTGTCACGTGCATTGCAGTAGTTATGACACTATATCTTTACAATTTTTTTTCTAGAAGAACAAATGTAATCTTTTCTCTACCAGAGAATTGATTCACCGCATAGTATGAACATACCAAGTTAATCCAATTATTTAGGGCATTTGCATCTATTTTCCCTTCAAACACATAGAGATATGGAGATTGACTTCTACCTTGTATGGTGTGTGACCACCAAAAGGTCGATGTGAAGGAGACGTGTTGAAAGGAGTGCAAACGTGCTTGAGAAGTTGAGTGAAGTGATCAACAATACCTACTTGTTCACATGCATGACATTCTTCCAATTCTTTTCATTGTTGTTGCAAAGAATTCTCTCATTTACTAGTATATGTTTGAAGTTGGAGTCTTTGTCAATGATTTGTTTGCCATATGAGGACGTGAAGAAATTTACAATGAAGGTTCTCGAGTTTCAAGCCCTAACATCTTGCAATTAAATCTTGTATGAGTGTCACACAAACAAAGGACAATTTCAGATACAACTTTAATACTTGATAGATGGTAGGAAGTGTGTGTATTTTGATACCATTTATCTAGGGCCTAGGAGGTGACTAGTAAAAAGAACACTTAATATATTAAACGGGTTATTGTAAAAGCGTATATTGCATGACAAAGGCTGCGGTATATATTAGAGTGTAACAAGACGAGAGAAATATTCAAGAAGACAATGAATGCTAGATTAGATCAATAATTGCAAAGTTATATTAGACAAACTCTTGTACAAGATTTGTGAGGTGGGATGTGTGATGTCTACATACATTTAGTCTATCTCTAAATCTCCTTTACTTTCCTACTACAAAGGATAAAAGAATGCACTAATATACAATGGAGGAGGATGAAGTGTTAGTTGAACTGCGACAAGTGTCAATAACTACTACTTCATAACCAATCACTATTTTGTCATCTTCTGCTAACTTTATTGTAGAGATGCGTGGCACAATACCGACATTGTAGGATTTGTGCATTATCGTAGAAGAGGAGTTAGGACTTCGTGGTATGTAGGATGATGTTGAAGTTAGTGAAGACAAATCATGTTGTGGATCAACATTGTGGTGCCACGCTTTGTCTGAAGGTTCATATCCTCTTGGATCGCTTCCACTATCTTAGGGTTTAGATATTGTAAGCTCTCTTTTGTTGGAAAGGAATGAGATGGTGTTCTATTCATTTTAAATTCTTGGACATTGAACTTTGTGAAGTTGGGAATTTTTGGTTTGTTACCATTAACTTGTTTCGTTTCTCTATTGTGCTTCCATTATCTTAGAATCCACATATTATATGTTCTTTGATGGAAAAGATGTACTGGATTTTTTTACATTTTAAACTCTCTGATGTTGAACTTTGTGAAACATGGTTGACTTGTGTCTATCACTTTAACTATAGCTTGTTCCATCTCTCTACTCTCTTGTTCTTTTATGAACTTCTCTTTGGATGGCTCTGCCTGTTGCGAGGGTTTATCTCTAGACAACAACATGAGAAATTTTTTCATTATCTTCCATTTGCGAATGTAACAACCCATTGTTCGAGCGTTCTTCATCCTCATAATATTGCTTTAAATGTACTGTTAGACTAACATTTTTCCTTCAAATTGGATGGCATGATGTTTTAGATTTCTATTTGAGACTCATTGATATATTAAATATCACACCCTTTGTTTTCATTGCATTACTATATTCCTCATGCCAAGTCCTAAATTTAGGCTTGTACACCCATAAAAGATGTCTGATTAAGCTAAATATGGAAATATATGCCTAATTTGATTGTCATTGTAGCAATAAATAAATGAATAATTAAGTACAAAAATTAACCCAAGCAAACTAAGCAACAAAATGCGAAACCCTAGTTGCAAAGAGGGTAAGGAGAGCCTTAGTTGATTCACAGTGATCCCTGAATTGTGCCGAAGCATTGACCGAATGAACAAAGATGGAGAAGTGTCGCACAGAGCCTCAGAAAAGTGTGCGAGCTGACAATCTGCCTGGACTGGGGCGCCTGGAGAGGGATAGGGGCGCTTGCGGGGTCCTTTGACCTGTTTCTGGGCGCCTATGTTTGCGGAAATGCTCAGGAAACCTCCTCTGAGCGGTTGCGAGGTATTCATTGTTGTTCGCCTTTGGTCGCAATGAGGTCGCACAATGATCGCCGAAGCCGTTGGAAACCTGCAATAAAGTAATGACCTGCAAAACCCTCAAAGAGACATGAAATCCTAAAAAAGAAAGATGCAGAATGAGGGGTCGGATTGTCCTCAGCTGTCACAATGGTGATCTTACGATTGAGCGCTGCACTACATCTCAGCCCCAATGTAGTTCTATGTGCGTGTGCAAAATCGTGCCCTGGGTGGCTCTTGTGCGTGTCGCACTTGATAGCGAATAAGTAAGCTAAATGTAAAGATACGTAATAGATGTATGCATGGAATAGAATGAGTTAATCTCCTATGAAGTGTGTGCACCTTGTGTCCCTTGGATGGTGCTAGATGGATGCAATGGATGCAACCTTAGGTGGTGATAGCCAATGCTTAGTGCTTGGGTCCCTTGTTATGATTACATAACTTTATATTTATATGACTCCCTTGCTTGAATTTCGTAATTAACCCCGAAAGGCCGACTACCATAAAGATAAGATGCTCAAACGACTAGAAAGGACCCGAAAAGTGTGAACAAAGTATACTGAGGTCAGGAGCGCCCAGAGGGGACAAGGGCACTTGGCGCTGGCGTCCTGGCTGGGCGTAGGTGTCGAGGATGATAAATGTCAAGGTATAAAAAGGCAGACTGAGCAAGTAAGAGTGCAAGGCAACATAAAGTAAAGAAAAGTGGCCGGAGACATGGGTTCATTAGTACTTTTCTTACTTAGGAATCATATGAATAGCAGTATGTAATCAGGACTAAATAGATAACCAAAGTGCGTGATTTTGTGCCTACAATGTCTTTACTAGATAAGATAAAATAATTATAATAATGTCCAACAAATGACCACCAAAATGGGTCAAAGGGACTGTAGAGTACAAATGTGTCCATACAAAGCGGGAGACCAAAAGGTTTCCGAAAGAAGTACAAAGCAAGAGAAGAGGTCAAAGACCAAAAGCGAAGCGAAGAGGGAAACCAAAAGTTTTCTAGAGAAGTACAAAGCATGAGAAGGAAAGAAGAAGAGAAGGAAGAAGACCCATGTGAAGCAATGGGGAACGCCTATCTGGGTATGTCAAACCCATCTCTCCTAACATCAGAGGCCGACCTAAAGAAACTTAGAATAGTGTGATGATTCGAAGAAGAGGAAGAGGAGGTGAGATGAGAAGACTTTCCCCTGTGTTGCTGTCTGTCGAAAGTAGTATGTATCAAGGACCTGATGGATCTAGTCGGTCCTCTGGTACTGGAACTCATATAATAGTGCTTGGGAGATATTGGGGGGTTATATTTGGATCCCGTGAACCGCACTTATCTCGAGTGTGACATTGTACTGGTATGAATTTGACCCTTGGTGCCTCTCTCTGAGGGTGGAGCCAGAAAGAAGTGATCCTCTAGGGAGAGTCCGCTTTATTAAGTGTCCTAATAGTGTGATCGACATATTTGAAAATTTCAATAAGTGCACGGGTCCCTCTGAAAAGATAATGGAACCTCCCCTAATCTCGTAGCATACAGGACAACAGAAGAAGTGTACTTTCGTCTCGACCTCCTGAAAACTGCAGAACTGACAAGTCTTGTTTGACTGATCGATCTGATGGTTTGTCTTACTCTGAAGCCTATGAGAATCCACTGTGAACTGACCCAGGGGGATGCGAAGAGCGTGCATCTAATGGTGAAGGGTATACTGAGGACGGATAATAAGTCTGTCACTCAACGCCAAGAACTGCTCCACATAAAAAGCCATTTTTAGGTGTAACCAGACATGAGGGTTCACCCAAGTGGTGTAGATGAATTGTTTGTAAATATCTTCTCTGATGATCTTGTTCAGCTCCTCCCTGAAAGGTAGAAGATGAGCCAGTGCATCCAAGGAGTATTGAAGAGGAGGAAGAGGATCCATCCTAATACCCATTGACTCCAAGAGAGCAAAAACCCCAATGTACCAACAGGGAGCACGATCTTGGAGAAGTAGAAAGGGTAATGCTCTTCGAGGAACAATATGCCAAAAACGGGTACCTGTCTCTCTACTCCATCGAGTCAACAAAGCTCTAGATACGGTGCAAAAAGGAAACCAGATCAAAAATGGTTTCCAACCTGAAAGGACGGGCCACAAACTCCACGAGAATGATGTGATGGAGAATGGACTGCTTGCACCCGATGAAGTGATGAAGGAGAAGTGTTTGGACTCTCTCGGATGAAGCCCAATCTGACTTGGGCAAAGAGGGCCCCCACACCACACAGCCGTAAAGAACAATGGGTCTTATAAGGGAATACATGAGGGACATCTTGGAGGAGATGTCCTGAAAATGGTGGCGAAAGCACTGTCGCTCGAGGAGAGATGTGACCAGGAAGACAACTACAAATTGACATCTTCTTATTTGCACTTGTGCTGCTTGGAGTCATAAAGGTTCAATATTGAATTGATTTATTCAATCTTCTTGATGTGCATTCTTGAAGCAGGTCAACACTCAAGCTAGAATCTATGACCACATTTGTGAGTGTTTATCCTAGAACATTCACAGGCTTTAAATACGGTCAATATTCTTTATCATTAGTGTCATGAGATTCAAGACTCTGATTTTCTCTATTACAATCTCCATCTCTGTCCTCTTGGATGGTGTTCCTAACATAGTAAGGACATGACTATCTATAATAACTCTTTGATCTTGATGGGTTGTCGTCATTGTCCATTTTGCAATGGTTGATGTGGATGGATGACTTACTCCTTTACTTTGACTTGGTTTTTTCTGTTGCGTCAGACTCCTTGGCCATAATTTGTTGAACATGGTCCTTCATGTCTGCTAATCTTTCCTTTTTGATTATTGGGTTCATTTTCTTAAAAGCGCACCTTTCTTGTTATGACGTTACACTTTGGTCCCACCATGTTCACTTTGGTTGTAGCACTTTGATTAGGACAATTACCATAGTTACCTGTGTCCTAGGGACAATGGGACGTAGAGATGTGCTTTCCTGGATGACAAAAAGTTTTCCAAATTTTGGGGATGACTATTAAAATAATATATAAAAATTAATATTTAAATATTTTAACTTATTCAAGAAAATTAGGCGTTTAAATTGTATTTAATATTTTTAAGGTACGTTTGCGATTGAAGATCAATGTTTTGGATAAGAATAACCATTTAAAAGCAAAAACATCATAAAATTTAAAATAAAAATAAAAATTGGGGATGTCTACTCTTAAGTCCCTGAATCCTCAAAATGTTTGAAACGTCCAAGACATCACCAAGATCTAGGGGACGCATACCCACCTAACACTGCTAATTACCATCATCGTGGTCTTGCCATTTGGACTTTTTTGGAGAATCTCACTTAAAGTTGTTTCCATCCTTTACATGTGTACACTAGATTACAGGATTGGCATTTGCGTCTCTTTATATGTCCTCTTTGGTTTTGATTTCTTTGACCACGTCTTTGTCTCGGGTTTAAGTACCATAGCTTGTAGGTTGATGGTTTTGCGGCCAACACTTGTTCTTTCTTATTTCCTTGGATGTTGATGGTTTTATGGCCAACATTTGTTCTTTCTTATTTTTCAGGTTGTAGGAGCTGTCCTTGACTGCATGTTCAATCACCCTACATATCTCTCAAAATTGGCTGCTTGGACACTTCACACTTGTATGATCCTCAATACTTCAGGTTGTGCACCACACTTCTTTCACTTCACCATTTAACTCCTTGAACATACTTATAATATCAATCCTCAAGATGGTTACATTGTGGTGCTTGAAGTTATCCTCTTTCAAGTTGTATGTTACCTTCATCCTCGTCATGTCCATCGATAAGGTGATTACATTGTGGTGCCTCGAGTTATCCTCCTCCTTTGATTTGCTTGTTTCCTTCAGCCCCACGTTGGCTTTGTCTTCACTCTCTAAACTCATGGCTTGGTTGTATGCTTCAATATACAACATAGGTGGTATAATTTTTAAGTTTGGTCTTAAATCGTCAACACACCATCTCTTCTTGAGACCATTGGTAGGGGATTCCCCATGCTATAGATCAATTCCTTTAACATCTTACTATAGGGGTTTATTTTATTTTCTCCTTGCTTAGTGATATAGATTTTCTACGACAATCTCATTATCATCCTAGAGTAAACTTGAAATCCTTTTCGAAAGCTTTTCTTAGCTTATCCCACATATTCATAGCAGTTTTATCTTGCCCTGTGTACCAATCATTTGTGATCCCTCTTAGTGTTGCAAAAAATGAGAGATATGTATACCAGTAACCATTGTCACCTGATTTGTTTTCTGTCCAAATGGTAAAGTGCATGCTACAATGCCTCTTGGGGTCTTGATTGCCTTCAACTGTGAACTTAGGTAATTTCTGCTTATCTCCCAATAGTTTTGGACTCACAATGTTTCTTGGATCTTGCGATGATAGTAGTTGTCTTGGTGGAATCCCACTTCTTTTGTATGACTGGCCCTACCCAGTTGCTCTATCTTTTGACCTACCAACTTTCTCTCCTCTCGTAATACCATACTGTTCGTACTCGTGCTATTGTCAAGTCATTTCCAAAACCTGATCATCCTATTCTCAAGAATAATGGTATAGCGTTGACTTGAGTTGTCGCTTCATGTGTTGTTTTAATCTATCCAAGTCCCACCTTCTACTTCTCTCTCCTCTTCATTCCTTAAACAATTCTCCCACTATCTAGATAATTATTGTCTTCCTCGATGGTCCTCCCACCATCAGTTTGGTCCTCTTAACATTGTTTATATAAGAATATATAAGGCTTATAATTTATTATTGAGTCATTATTAGTAATGTATTAACTAATGAACAGTTGTAACCACTTCAACCGTTTTGCAACTATCTCTTGCATATTAAAACGACGAAGACACAACTTACAATGTGTGCATTCTGGTGGTACTTCTTTCCTTCTCTTTTCACATCTTCTAATATTTGTATCAGAGCCATTGGTTCTCGATAGGGATCGCAGTTCGAGGAAGCTCTTAGCATAGATAACAGACAGCGAGAAGAAGACTATAGAGAAGTTTGTGGAAGCCCATAGTCATGGTTGCTGTGGGAGAAAATCCCTTTTATGTTTCCAAAGAATTTTCAAAGAAAAATCGACTTTATACCAGGTTACCATGTGAGTCATGTGAGGGCACAAATCTGAGTAGTATTTGTCCAAGCTTCTTCAAGATCTGAAAATCACGAGCTTATTTTGAGATTAAAAATAATCTAGTCGTTTAGGGCACACAATGGGCCAAAATCATGTAAAAATATAGTCGCAATATCAGTCGCAAAAATTACAGCGGTAAAATGCAGTCATTTCAAGCTTAAAAGAGACCATTAGGGCACAGGAAAATATAAAGTCGAAGGGCACTCGATTGTTCTACAAAAAGGTCCAAAACAAAATTGCCACCATACACTAGAAAAACATTGTGATTAGGGCATAGGAAGACTATATCAGTAACAAAGGCAACGCGATCTGGGCAATAGTCGCCACTTTTGCACATGAAAGAGGGCACAAAACAATGGGCACGAATTTTTCTAGTATTTTATTTCACAAAATATTTTCTTGTAGATGACTGTGGCATTCCTTTATTGTAAATATTCAGACATTAAATATTCCTTGCATTAATTTCCAATTCAAAATCAGAATACAGATTTGTATTTCTCTATTGAATTTATTTCCATCAGAATATAGACTATCACTTTCATTTTGCTGCATTAATTTGTGGTTTGGAAATTAAAATTGGTGTGTAAAATAGATGACGAAGTCGCAATATCCAACCACAAACAACATTGCAATTTGGGCAGTATATTTTGCGCATGCCAATCACTGAAAAAGGCACAATTTTCTTTTGGTATTCTATATTTCAAAATATTTTCTTGTAGATGACTGTGACATTAAATATTCCTTGCATTAATTTCCAGTACAAAATTAGAATACATAATTATATTTCTCTATTGAATTTATTTCCGTCAGAATATAGGCTATCACTTTCATTTTGCTGCATTAATTTGTGGTTTGGAAATTAAAAGTGGTGTGTAAAATTGATGACGAAGTCATAATATCCAACCACATAAACAATCTGATATCTTTCATTAGACAACTACCACAAGTTAATGTTACGGTAGATGATGAAGATGCCAAAGCTATTTTGTTAAATAGTTTGCCTTCTAAAGGCAACAAGGGAAAGATGAAAGACAAACCAAATGGGTGAAAAATTCGTTGACGGACAATACATATTGAAAAAAAGCCCTACACTTTGAAGATAGAAGAGATCGAGTGTAGATGAAGCTCACCATGGATGGCTGCCTAGTTAGTTCGAGAGTTTGTGATCTTGGGAATTATACACTTATGAGGGCCATGAGACAACTGGATGGAGCATTGTGGATGTCGCTCAATATGGATCGTTGTATAATAATTCAAGAGGTTCATAATTCGGGAGTTTGGAGAGGGAAAATCCAGGAACTTAGGAATTCAACTCGTGAATTACACCTTTACGAGGGTTATGAGGCAACGTGATGGAGTTCTAGCTGGTCAAAGAACTGTTTTCAAAAAGAAAGCTTTTGATGAATATGTGACTTTGTTGAGCTCTATTATTTTTAATATTTTGTTTGTAAGTTTTGTTTTTGCTTTCTGTAGGGTAAGCCTTAGGAGGGTGTATAAGTATATAAGGCTTATAATTTTTTTTATAAGTGATTTGTAGATATTTATTGACTAATGAAGGGTTGCAACCACTTCAACCAATTTGTAACAATTTCTTGCATAATAAAATGACAGGCACACTACTTACAATGTCTGCATTCTGGTTTCTCTTCATTCCTTCTCTGTTCACATCTTCTAAGAGTTCAAATTTTCTCAATGACTGTCCTCCCATCATCCTTGCCTAGAGTTTCTATAGCTCACCTCTAGCAATTGCACTTAATCCTGCATCACATTCGTAATTTGCTCCGTTTGTTCTTTCTGTCATGTCATATGTACATCACCCCTTCTTTTGAGCTCAAATGCCATAAGGATTGTTGGTTCATGTGGTGACTCTGTCCTTGATAATCTACGTCTATGTTTACTTTTTGTAATCCTTGGAAGCCTGTAGAGAATTATCAGTCAAGGAGGAATCCTCTTCATAATAGGTAGCATCTGATTTTACACATAGAATTCAAATGCAATTTGCTCAACAACGATGCTCGCTTTCCACTTCTTGTTCTCTCTCTTTTCATTTTTTCCTCAACATTCAAGATTGCACTCCCTTGGCCTTTCTTTTTTGCTCATTGCAGCTCATCTTTAGTTCTAGATAGCAGCAAGTAATGAATGTTGGAAGGTGAATGAACATTAGGTTGTCAACCATGTGCAAAAGGGTAGTTTGTCAACCATAAACCCAGTTGGAAGAGAACGCTCACGGAAAATATGTGCCGCAGAGATAATTCATACTAAAAAAATACGATTTGCTTAAAGAAAAGAACTACCAATTGCAATGCTAAAACAACTCTATTTTTTGTATTTTCAAGTAAAAGCAGATTTACAGAGAAAGGAGCAAGAGTTTGTACCAAAATAATGCCTCAAAATTCTGTATTTAATTACCAGAAGTCTGCAGATTTATACTGAGTTACAGCTGTGAGTAAAGGGCCTGGAATCCCACAAAAAATTGCCAAAAAGATACTGGAATAGATAGCTGGGAATGAACATCTAAAAGCAGATCTGAAACTGATTTTTTTAACCCTCTGAACACTGCAAAACCAGTCCCAATCTGAGTCGTTCCAGCCAAATAGTGCCTGTTTAGATAAACTGATTTTTCCTTCTGAATCTTCACACACCAATTGTCAACAACAAGGGAAAGTTTACGTTCTCCCTTCACCAATGCCTGAAGGTTTTCGTCCCCAGGTACTGCAGCGGCAGTTCTCAGCTAAAAGACCAATTTAGAAAATATGAAATGCTAGTATGGGAGCCCAAGGCAAGTCGACCTCTCCCTTAAGGACAAGAAGGGACCCAAAAGATACCAATCAAAGCAACCAATCAGCTAACAGCAATATTTAATGCCTTCTTCCCTCCATTTCCTTTCTCACGCAAGTCGTATTTTTGCCTAGGAAGAATACAAAAATTATGTTGGTTCTTTTATTTCTTCTAAAACCACATTGTCCACTCCAAATCAAGTTGCCTAAGCCCCTATAATGAATACAAAACTTCCTTGGACTTTATTCAATCCTACATTAGAAATAATATTAAGTCACCATATTATATCAAGTGCTAAATATATATATTTTTGTTGTTTTTATGGCACTTAATAATAATTTATAGATGACTTAGTCACCCTTAAGTTCCCCTTTGGCCGTCGGGTGGACAAAATAGGCCAAGGGTCTTCGCCATGGTTATTTCAGGAGGGACATTTACATTAAAGTATCTAAATTACATTAAACACATTGTAAATCCTTAGATTTCATTGAATACAATTGAACTATCCAAATATTAATTTTTATATATTATTTTAATTGCTGTCTCCCTGCCATCCCCCAAAATTGGATTTTTTTTTTGCTGTCCTGGAAACCCTGTACCCCGGTCCCCTTGTCCCCCTATCTCCCTGTCCCCCCATCCCCGAGACCAAGGTAACTATTTATAATATCCAAAAGAGATGCAATGTTAGTGGGATTCTAGGAGGAAAGGGGGCTATGGTTTGAATTGCCTGAACAAAAAAATTAAAAGAACGCTCCTAATACAATTCTCGTACAAACAAAACATAATACTGCTTTTAGGTATATAATATCAACCTTTATTAAAATGTTGTCCACAGTCCTAGACGATAAAACCTAGAAAACAATAGACGGGTAGTGTAGACATTGTGGAGGCATGGTAACCTGTAGGACAGGTGCAACGGTTGTGGTGCCCCAGCTCAGAAAATCAAAAGAACTCTTCTACTCCTAATTCAATTCTTGTAAAACTCCTTTTAGGTATTTATTATCACTCTTTATTACAATGTTGTTACAGTCCTGAACTGTAAAACCTAGAGAACAATAGACGGGTAGTGTAGACATTGTGGAGGCATGGTAACCTGTAGGATGGGTGCAACGGTTGGGGTGCCCTAGCTTACTGGAACCACCCAAATAAGAACATTAAAAGAACTCTTCTACTCCTAATCTAATTTTTGTACAAACATAACATCATGCTCCTTCAATTAATTTTTTTACAAGCATACTACAATGTTGTCTACAGTCCTGAACACTAAACCATGGAGAACAATGCACAAGGGTAACCTGGAGGAGACGTCTGCTCATTACAAGAGATGTCTCTAGTGGGTAGGGGAAGTCCCCCCCTAATGGCTCCTACACTTCATTGCATCTTAGCTACTGTGAAAACAAAAGCTACGCGAAGAAGCAACAAGTAATTGAAATATGCCAGGGCTGTAAAAGGTCAGAAGACCTCATAAGCCATTTCTCACTCATTCAAACATGTAAAACAAGTCTGCAGTATTTTGAGGAAAAAGGAATGGGAGATTGAGAAGGAATTGCAGATTTGTAAGCGTATATTTACAAATAAGTTTATCAAACAGCAAAGGACTGCTCAGAGGAACATCGCGATTTTCATTTTGTGACCATTTTTTGAAACATGTATGTTTGTGTGTGTATTTGCTACATTTCTATTTACCCATGTTGCCAAGAAATGGAAACGGATACGAAACAACGAAATGACAATTTTCGAAAAACCTTGGATACAAAACGTTACCGGAAACGTCTGTACAATATATATATATATATATATATATATTCATAGTACTCATTTTATAATTGTAGACCATAAGAGATAATTGATAAAGCACTCAAAATATTTTGTATTCATTGAAATTTGAACTTCTAAAGAGTCATGACTCATCATCCAACCTGGTTACAATTTCAATGATTCACATATACATGATAATAATCTAGATTCTAGAATATATCATGTAGATTTTCCTCATAATCATCTCCATGAAAACTGAATTTAGCAAGAGAAAAATGAGAGTGTGATCTAGAGTGGACCCAAGATGTCATTATATAGCTTTTAGGAAGTTTCTTTAGCAAGTCTAGGTAGGTAGATTAAGTTTAGGTTCATTAAATGCAGTTATTTTTTATTTTTTAAAAAGTTTTGATGCTTTAAAATTAAAAAAAACGTTGGAAATGTGGCAGACGTTTCTGGAAACGTCTGCAATGTTTCCCCACCGTTTCCCCCCACGTTTCCGTTTCCGTTTCCGAAACGTTTCTGGGGTGAAACGCCACCCTCCTAGGCCTTCCCTGGCATCACAGCTATTTACGAATGATTATTTGTATAAGAGAAGTCTATGTTTATAAAATTATATGGATAAGAATCTTATCATCAATGTGTTAGGCTTCTTACTGTCCACCTATAATATAACTAACCCACCCATATATGGATTTGACATATTTATAACTAAAAAAATCTGTACTTAACAATTCAAATGGATGTCCTCATCATTTCCTCCCTACCTAGAGAAAATTGTCCCCAATTTCCACACGAGATTTAGGAAGTCATTTTGAAAGTCTGTCTCGGAGAACCACTTGGTTTACATTTAAAGATTGCCTTTGCAGCTGACAAGATATGTCGTGGTTTCCCTTTTGTGTTAGGTATGAGTGTGGACATTGAGTAGAGCATCCTCAAGCAATGGTTGCTGAAAAATTTATAATTGTAGCCTCTGGAAGAGTGATATAAACTACTTTATCCAAGTGAGATGACTTGTACAACTTGAGCTTGTTTACATTGACAATATCCGTGATGCTAATCTAATCTGAAACGGTTAGGTGAAATGCATTAGGCTGGATTACTTGGAGAATAGCATGAGGCTTGTATCTGACGGGCTGCATCTTGTGATGTTGTTAGTTGTAAAACCTTTGTTTATCCAGGTGAAACCAAACCCAATCACCAACCTGCATAGAAAGAAGTGCTTAGTGTTGGTTATGAAGTAGTGTGAATTTGGATAAACTAACCAATCTAATATTTGATAGAATAGTTAGAAATTGATCCATAAGGATCTATGTGATTAATTAAGAACTCCAAAAGAATCTAAGGACATGTTAGGGTTCATGAAACAGGGTCCATTGAGCGGCAAGGCTTTTTATTGCAGCCCTTGACAATGGCACTGCCTACTTCGTCGAAGTGAAAGGGATAGGATTCCTGTTACACAGTCTTACACTCAACCTATATTATGTATAGAGATATGTGTGGGCTGACTTATGGCTTACATAACATTTATCTTTACATTCATTAGTTAGTTGTTACTTAAGGCCAACCTAATTAGGATGAAGAGGTGTGACCCTACGTAATTATACTTAAATATATGGATGAATAAATATTTCCCATAGGATCATATTGTGAATTATAGTCTTAGTGTAAGGTTGTGGATTTTTCCCCCTCAAAGTGGCTTAGTTGTTTATTCACTTTCCTGCTATTTTTCCACTTATATTTAAGTAGTTCTGTTAAAAGTGGTATCAAAGCTTTGATTTGGGTAATAATGTGGGTGAAATCCCATTTTGGAAGAATTGCCTATATCTTGAATACCATTGCGAAATTATCTTCAATTTTTTTGTTGGAAGTTGAGCAAATTTATTCAAGGAAGTTATAGTAAAAATTTCAAGGTTGTGTGATCAATTTTAAGGAAATTATTACAAATTTGTTGTTTTAAATAAATTCACTCTACAGGTCTTAATTTGCGGATTTTTTGCCAATTTCTTTTATATAAAGCTCACAAAAAGTTATTAGGGGTCTGTTTTTTACACACTGATTTTAGGCCAGCTTTAGTCTAATCTCATTTGGTCAAAAGATGAAAATCAATTGTTCTCTATCAACCCTCAACATGACATGTACACAAATAAGAGGTAGGGGATAAAATTCATATACACCATGGAAAACTATCTACAAAGATAAATTAGAGTTAGGATTGGGTGGGACTTCAAACATGATGTTTCTTTTGTTGGATCACAAAGTGCACTAGCTTGAGTATAGTGTACACAAGATACATGTTGATATCAATCTCGAGTAGAGACTCAATCAATTGTTGAGTTTTCAAATGAATATGAAACCTAAGCCACATGTTCAAGGTCACCACCTTGTTGTTACTGAAGAACTGTGTATTTTGGACCTGAAAAGTCGAGGATTAAATGCGAAAGACGAAGTGGAAGATGCCACACAGGATGATGTAGAGGCACAAGAGAACTCTCATGATGGGACTCACTTAGAAGCAAACATAGAAATGTATCCGCAAGGAATAGATGAGTTATGGGGGGCGATGTGTAGGCTTGTAGAGACACAACCATGATTAAGGAGGACGAAGATATGAGAAGGCTTAAAAAGTTGAAGGGAAGGGAAAACATGTTCCTTGAGATGGTTGGGAGCCATGAAGAGGAAGATAATGCGTTTGAAGTTTTGAATATAAGTTGGGTGAGCGTAGTGGAAAAAGATGTTGAGAGTGACACCACAAATGATTGAGGTCAAGGATCTCGAATTTGCAATCAATGTAAGTTTACCTACAGACAATATTAATCGATGATGTTAAGGATGGCAACAAAGTTTTTGGTCAGATATAAATTAAGGGATGGAAAGTTTGATCACATATATTATGAGTTACAAAACATGTGGGACAATTTTTATAAGGGTCAATGCATAAATCAAGACTATGGAAAATAGGGTTGTAAGGCTCAACATGCAGATCGGAGAGGGGAGACTTGTTAAGGATGGCAACAAAGTTTTTGGTCAGATATAAATTAAGGGATGGAAAGTTTGATCATATATATTATGAGTTACAAAACACGTGGGACAATTTTATAAGGGTCAATGCATAAATCAAGACTTTGGAAAATAGGTTTGTAAGGCTCAACATGCAGATTGGAGAGGGGAGACTTGGGATTTGGGATGATAGAATTTCAAAAAGACTGCAACCGATCGACGAGGAAGTGCAAGTGAAGTGGGAAGAAGGAAAGAAGGAATTTGCGTCGGAACTTGATTGTCTATACAAAGAATTGAAGAATGTAGGGCTGGTAGTGGCAAGATTAGAACACATGGATGAATTCATAGATGTCACATTGAGAAATGAGTAGGATATGTTGCGAGAAATACATGCACACACATTTACTAATGAATTTCTATAGAAGTATCTTGCTATGGTCAACATTGAGGATAACAATGGTTTGAAGGGGAGAAGCATGTTACACTCTTAATCAATATCATCTATAGAGACATGCGTATGCTGACTTATGGTTTACATAGCATTTATATTTACTTTCATTAGTTAGCTGTTTCTTAAGGCCCACCTAATTAGGACGAAGTAGTGTGAGCCATCGTAATTATACCTATATAAATGGATAGTGAATCTTTCCCATAGGATCATATTGTGAATTATAGTCGTATTGTAAGGTTTTGGAGGTTGCCCCCTCAAAGTGGCTCAATTATATATTTACTATTCTGCTATTTTTTATTTATTTTGAAGTAATTCCATTACAATTCCTCATCAAAATATAAATGTGATTACATATTTGGATTCCTCTTGAAAAGTTACACACTTTGAAAAACCACCTAATTCCTAGTTTGTATGCAAGAGATATGAGCTATAGAAGTTGAGAAACCATACATTGTTGCAACATCGCTGAGGTGGTGTTTCAAGCCTTGAGTGGTGGTTTCACAACCACTGCAGCAGTTCTGTAAGTGCCATCGTTGCTTACAACGATGGTTCTGCAACCGTCGAGGTGCTCACACAATCGATGGTCTGTGTAAAGCGGTGGTTTCACCTTCGCCAATTGAAGGGGCACTTCAAGGATATGAATCGATGGATTTTTTTCACTAAGGTTGGGTCTTTCGAAGTGACATCTCTAGAACTGCATAAGAAGGGCCATGGACGAGGGTATCAGAGGGAAGAGATCCTTGGAGCAAGATCTACTGGACTAAGGAGTGAATTGGTGAATGTATGAGAAAGTAGCAGGGTTGTGCAGCTGTCTTGACTGTACCATTCTATGCTACTTGTACATCTTCTGTCACAACATTAGGTAGATAGGAGAAACAAGGACTGTGAATGTATGCTCTTAGAGCTCTTTGTATTGACTCATTTCACTGAAGGAAGATCATGAAGATGTGCAGTCACTACTTCCAACTGGTTTTTTCCTATCTTGGGGTTTTCAAGGTTGAAATTTGTTTCATGTGTTTGTCTTGATTCCTTTCTTATTATTTATAGGTTGCAAGTAATATGTTCTTGCTAATTACAAATTCTACCACTCTAAACGATTTTTTTTTTTTCATTTTGAAGCAAATTCAAAGTACAACAGCAGCATGTGATTTTGTGAATTTTATGCAACTTTGAGAGTTTACAGATCATTTTGGTATCCGAGCAGCAAATTCGTTGTGGCTTGTAGAGGATTTTTGTTAATACATATAAATAGTGTGTGTATAACAATAGTATATGCAAGGTTTTGTTAACATGTAGGAGTTTATGTGTATAACAAGATTGTATGCAGAGCTCTTTGACAAAGTGTTGCAGGGGCATTTGGTTGCAAAGAATAACCACGAGTAAATCCTTGACAAGAAGGCTTGAGGAACTCCAAGAGTGCCATGTCTTGGTACAAGAGGATCATGGAACCCTGAGAATGCTAGTGCAACACTTGGAAACATAGATTGAACATTTGCAAGTAACATGGTCCAGCCATGGGGATTTTTTCATGGGAATCATAGAAGAGTTGCAGCAAAGATTGTTGATAAAGGAAAAATTGTTGGCAAAGCTCCAACACGATGGTGAAGGAGAAGACTGGAGGGAAGGTTATACTAGGAAAAATGAACCAGACTCTACCCAAAATGCTTAAACCATGATAGAGGAATTCATGCTAAGTTCTCCGTCACATGTTTCTTCCAATGTTAGATTGAATGAATCCATTGGCAATTTTGAGAAGCATATTAAGGGTATAGGCTTCAAGTTGTTAATAAAGATGGGCTATGATTGTAAAAGGTTTGGTAAGAATGGCCAGGGAATCCTTAATCCCATTGTGGTTGAGCAAAAACCTCAATATGCAGGTCTTGGGTATAGTATAACAGAGATTGGAGAATGCTCTAGCATGCCTAAAGCAAAGGTAGCTTCTTGATCGAATCTTTGGCAAATTCGTGTCGTTTGTGCCTGCAAGGATCAATGCAAGTGGTTTTGGGGATCAATTTACAGATTTGAGGTGTTTTTGAAATAATTTTTGCCCCGGCCCGTCCAAAACGTGAAATATCAAATTAAGAAGTTGCGGAATCAAATTTTGGAGGGATAAGGATGAAATAATGAAATGAAAGGGGAAGACCACATTCCATCTACACACCAAGGATGATAAAAAGAAGGTGAAAATGTTTCTAATATCATTTTTGTTGAGCCTCAAGATGATTGTAGGATGTCTCTAAAGAGTGGGCAGCCAACAAACAAGCAAGAAGAGGGAAACACGAATTTCCCTCAAGAGGACAAAGAAGCAATTCCAAAGAGAGGGCATTTCAAGTCATGGAGGAGGAGATGGTGATTCAGATTTTGCAAGATGCAAAGAGAAAATGTGGATACTACACTCCACCATTTTCACCACTTGGAAGCACAAGAAGGGAAGGAAATAAGCAAGGGGGCAACCCAAGAAGATATGCTAAAGAGAAGTCTTCCATCTTTTGTTCTAATTGTAAGAAGGAAGGTCACGTGGAACAAGACTGAATCCATCTTGTATGATCTCTTTTCCTCGTATTGCAAGGAGAGTAAACATTCTATTCCTATGTGCGAAGAATCCATCACCAAAGAGGCGAAGCTCTTTAGAAGAGATAAAAAGAGAAACCACTCTTCAAGCAAAAAAGAAGAGAACGATCAAGAAAAACTCCAAGGAGGTAAGAAGCCACTTAATATGAGGATGTACAAATCTAATATTTTGGTACTCATTGCAAGTTTAGATGGCACTGGAATGGAAAGTATTGGAAACTCCATTTGCATCATCACCTAAAGAATGGCAAGAATAAGAATGTGCAGCCATAGACAAGAGGGGAAGAAGAGCCTACTAAAGCACAATAATCAATAAGGAGAGAATAACTCTTAAATGTTTTTTCACTACCATTGCAAGCATATTATGGTCAAGGGATTTCATTTGATTCTTGGCTTGAACAATTACATGATTTACGAAGAAAATGATTTTGAGTTGCTTTCAATGTATGGGTGTTAGGTAGCACTTTAGATGTATCTTCAAAGCAATATTACATGTTTCCATTTGTTGGTAGAGAAAATAAGGGAACTAGTTCCACTTGTATGTATTAAAGTATATTAGTTAATGTATATGAACTAGTGGTCATCAACTAATTAATGTTCGGTTATGAACTTCCCCAACTATGTTGTAATATTTTTCAATATAATAAATACGAGAACCACATACCTCTCAATGTGTGTTGTGTGCCTTACAATTTTTCTTCATTCTCCCTCTCATTTGCTAACATTGGTATTAGAGCCATTAGTGCTTGAAGTTTTCACTGTTTGAGAACCTTACTACAAAAAGTGAGGTTCGACGTTTGAGGAAGCCTTGAAATAGGTAGGAACTGTGGAGAAGGTATGAACTATGGAGAATGTTTGAAGAGGTTGTTTACATGATTTTTGCCAATCAAGGGCAATAAGGATAAAAAAGCATGAACTTTAGACTTGCAAAACGTGAACTGTAGACATTGATTTGTGCATTATTGAAAGAAAGACATTTTTTCCTTTTGGAAATGTTGTGAAAAGTTGTGGCTGACTTGTTATTTTTGAGGACACTTACAAAATGTTAAGAATGTGCAGATGTGAGGGCAAAACAAAACGACAACAAAGTTGTGAAGATGCTTAGTCATAATTTTTGAAGGAGACAAATCATGGGAGGAACAAATGAGCCTTTTGAGGATTTCAAGGGGCAAAATGCGAAGTGCAAATCATGAGTTATAGTAAGGGAAAAGTTTTTCTTTTTGAGGGCATAAAAGATCACGGGTTCATTTAGTTGAGGGAAGAACGCCATTAATTTCTGATTTCAAGGGCATTATTTTAGTATTCAAACACGTGCAATTGGATATACAGTTTGCATATGAAGAAGCAAGTTACAAGGCACAAACGAGAGGGTCTTGATTCGAAGATGCATTTTCTGACATTTGCAAGAGCACGGATGGTAAAAAATCAAAATAATAATAGACCATGACTTATCAGGGCATGGGATTCCATCTTTTTGGTAGTCATTAATACACGAGATTTTGCATGTGTTCCCTCTGTTGTATGTCCTTTGTTGGTAAAGGGCAGGGTAATTATGCTATGTAGATATCATTTGAATTTTGAAGCTGGTATAGTTTACTTTATATTCCTTTTTATATTTTACGCTTGCATTAATTTGTGGTTCAACTCAAAATATAGATTGTACCTTCATTTATTGCATAAATTTGCTTGTCAAAACTCAAATATTCAGTATTTACATTGAATTTGTTTCTTGTTGAATTGATTTCCGGGTCAGACAATCAAGTAGTGTGAAAAACGGACAATATTCAGAATCTTGTTCTACATGAGGTGCAAAAATCAATTGAACAAAATTACAATGTTTGGAGTCACAAGATTCTAATGATTGCAGAATATCGGGACTGCGATAAAATTATTCTTGGCATTGAAAGAAAGCTTATTGTGGATTTTGCGGTTTATGACAAGCATCATATGGATGCCTTACTATTGTTGAAGTTATTGGTGTCAGATGATTTGATCCCTGAGGTCCAGAATGCCACTGAGACTAGTGTGCTATGGATTGGTTTGAAGAACAAGTATATGAATTCAAATAAGAGTCGGGTTTTACACCTGAAGAATTTGGTGTTTTCAACAAGTATGATGAAGGACGGGTCCTTGTCAAAGCACCTTCTTTGGATGAAAGATCTCTGAGACCAACTCAATTCCATTAGTGAAAAGGTGGATGATGATGCATGTGAGGCACTTGATTTGAATAGTTTGACGTTCTCCTATGAAACATTTGTGGAGGTCCCACATTTAATGGTGGAAAGCCATACCCTGACATTTGATCAAGTTAGTTCCTTTCTATTGCAAAAGGAACACAAGTAGACACAAGCAGTTGAGTCCAGTCTTGGACAATTAGAGAGTGCATTGCGCCATTGATAGTTTAGTCAAAGGGAAAGCATAGACATTACTTTGATGAATCTTCTTGATATCAGGTGAAATGCCATTATTATCATAAGTTTGGGCATCTTAAAAAAATTGCAAGAAGTTACAATATGATATTTCCTAACACAACAAAAAGCCACTGGATGAGGCAAATGTGGCAACAATTGAAGGATGGGACTTTGAAGAAAAGTATGCTCTCACTACATTATGTTCAACTAGTGGTGATAGTAGTTGATGTTTCATTGATTTCAGTACATCCAAACAGATTGGTATGTAGCATTTACTGCGATTTCTAATTTAATTTTAATAGTAGATGGACAATCACTTGTAGGAGAGGGGATAAAAGATATATGTATGGTGTTGAATAATGCCCAAAAACGCTTAGTAATGAATGTTCGATATATTCCTAGCATGCATAAAAATTTCTTATATGTTCATCAGTTAATAGAAAATCTCAATAGTGTTGTAAATTACATTGAGCAAAACTATGCTATGTCGGATGTAGATTAGGAATGGGTGATTGCCCTAGGCATTGGACAAGGTGGCCCATATAGGGATTTTTGATCTCGATTATAGTCAAATTAAAAGCACGTGTGGAGGGAGACCATCATTTAGGATGTGTAGGAAGATGAAATTCCTCATGGGCTTGTTGACCCTACTTCAATCAACTTACATGCACTTGTTGGAGGGAATATCCACTATATAGAATGTGGTGGAGGATGCAGTGCCTTGGGAGGATGAAATTTCTCACTCAATACAAGATGCATTTGAGTTTGAAATGCCTTGGAAGGATGGACTTGTCATCTAGATGCACAATTTATTGTGGATAGAGAATTCACTATCCAGGATGCGTTGGCAATGCATGGTGAGATGGTAGGGCATGCCACTCAATCATAGGCATTGGCTTGAAGGTCAACAAAGCATGAACATGCTCATCTTGTTGTGAAAGGATTTTCGCCATATGAGGGAATAGATGAGAAATAAGAGGAGATGGTTAACTCTTACTACTAAGGAGATGGTTACTCATCCTACTATTGCGGAGTTGGTTTTTATTAGTGTTACACGGGGACGCTTCTCCTAGATTTTGGTGGCGGCCTGAATGTTTTGAGGGCTTGGGAACTTAGAGGGGATGCCGCCCCCTATTTAAATTTTTTTGGATGTTTTTTACTTTAAAAATGCCATTATTTTTTACGAAAAACATTGAATATTAATCTCAAAAGAACCTAAAACACATTAAATACAGTTTAAATCCCTAAATTTCATTAAATAAAGTTAAACTATTTAAATATTAATTTGTATGTACAATTTTAATAGCCATGCCCCTGATGTCCCCAATATTTTGAAAAAAAATTGTCGTCTTGAAAACCTCGTCGTCCCGCCCCCTGTCCCCGAGACTTAGGTAACTATGTTTTTTACTCCTACATATACTACAAAAATGGGCACATTTCAGTTTCAGTTGCTTATCTTTGGAAAATTTGGAAGTGGAAATCTACATAGTACTGCCTGGAAATTTTCAGGTACCTGAATGTGCTCATCTGTGTTACAAATTGATTTGAGTCCTTGTGTGGACTTGAGCAGGCTTGACGAGGCTGGTACACTCTCCTTGGTCAGCGTTTCCAAGATTATGATTTAAGAATTATGGAGATCTGGCTGAAAGCCTGAAAGTATAGCCATTGAACAATTGGTGGACCATCTGTCATATTTTATGTCCACATGACTGGATCATGATTTTGTTGTTAGCTGTTGTTTTAGTTGCTATCTACGTCGATACATTGGACAATAGAAAAACATTAGATGGTTGATGCATATTTCAGAGTAATATCTAAGGAGCAACTTTTAATTTTAATGACTAAACTCCTTGCTTTTATTATATTTGTAAATTTTTCAGACACATGTTGTCTCCAGTTTAGTCATTGAGTGGGTATTAAAGTATATTAGCTAATATATAATGTAATATTAATCATCAACTAACTAATGCTCGGTTATGAACTTCCCCAACTGTGTTGTATCTTTCAACATGATAAATATGAGCACAACACCTCCCAATGGGTGTCGCGTGCCTTCTAATTTTTCTTCATTCCCTCTCTCACATCTTCTAATAGGATAGGCAAGCATGGGCAACATTGTACTCATCATACGTGAGTATACATCAACAAATCCACTTGAGAGTAACAAGTAGGAGCAACCTTCTAGAATTTTATTCAAAGCAATGTTGTATGCTTCCATTTGTTAAAGCATACAAGAAACTAGTCCCCTTGTAAGCGCAAGTGTTTGAATTATTGTACTCATCACAGGTGAATTATTGTACTCATTGATGAGGAAGCCACATGAGTTTGCCTTCTGTCCTTTTGCATGAGAAGTGTAGACAATTTCTCAAAATCAATCTCTCATATCTCCGCGATCATATGCAATGACTCAACAAATGAGTCGAATGATGTTGACAGGTTCTGCAGTACCAAAGAAATCAACTCTTGCTCATCTACAGGGTTTTCCACTGCTTTCAGCTGATCACAAATGTTCTTCAACTGGAACACGAATTCAGAGATCAAACCACCCTCTTACATTTTAGTGGAAAATAATTTTTTTTTGCAAGTACAGTACCCCCCTGACTTTTGAAGCTGGGTACTTGGGTGTTAAACTTTTCCACAAATCCAAAGCACTATTTGCATTTCTAACTTTTGGCATCAAATTATTAGCGACTGAAATTTTTAGCAACATCAATGCTTCTTAGTGATGTTTATCGTAGTCTTCAGGCTCATTTTTTGGTCTTGTTTTTTTGCTAATTACAATTTGATCTAGATCCCGATGCTCACAAATGGCAAGTATCTTCCGACTCCACAAAATAAAGTTTTTGCCTGCCAATGTTTGTGAATTTGGCAACAAAAAGTGTTGTAGACCAGCTATTTGGACCTAGTTTTTCACAAAAACAATTAAATTGGAAAAACTATAAATGCTTTTATAAAAATTCCTTTTGCTCACTGATTCTATCCTAAAATTGGACAACATTGCCAATTTTCAGGAGAAAACTCTTTACCGTTTATGAGAAATTAATTTGACAATTTTCCGTAAAATTGCCCTGAAAATGACGGAAAAATTAAAATCTTAAGTTCTACCAAATTCTTTTTCAAAAATTCCTTTTGCGTGCAGACAAGAACATCAAAACGGCCAAATTGGCCAAGTTTCAACTGTTTTCTCCTTCTGGTGTTTCTGCTACGGAATTAACTGTGGATTTTTAGGCAAGTTTTAAGGCAAATTGACTAAAGTTTATCTTGAATAAAAAATTGCCCTAGATTTTTATAACCTTTTAAAAACTTTTGTTTATGAATTTGCACCAGCTAATAGAAAAGCCCTGTAGCTTTCACGCAGACTTCTTCCTCGAGCACCTCCAATGGCTTCCACGCTTTGAATTGTCTTCAATCCCCTCTAGTTTTGCACAATTTCGAATTGGCGAAGGAATATCAGATCAAAAAATTGCTGCAGCCTCATCTTCTGGTGTTTATAATCAGAAAATTATATATACGTATGCAGGAAATAATAAAATTTCAGTTACCAATGGCGCCTAGCTTTTGTATCATGCCTTTTTTCCACAGAACCTTGCTGGAATGTCCTTAATAGAAAAACAAAATAACAGATAATACCAACAAAAACAAAGGCTGCGCTATTGAGATATCCAAACACAGTTTTTGCTGATCTCCAAATATTATCAAAATGATATCAAATAACAGCTTTGTCATGTATTCAACTTCCAGTGCACTCATACATATTCAATTCATGTCAATACAAGTGACTGAAAAAATTATTATATAGATGTTGGAATAACGCTTTACAAGACATTGCACTGTCACACACTTTACCTCCAAATTTTCTATTGCTTTGTTGATGTTTTCTCCTCCTCTCACCCTCTAGGCTAACGAAGGAATCAACAGTTTTCTGCAAACTCTCTCTCACAGGGTTTTCTCCTGGTTCTCAACCTTGAGCTCTGATGCCGTAAAAGATTAAACACCAGCCGTAATCTACATTACAAAGAGAGCCTAATAAATAGGCAAAGAGATACAACAACGTAACAACGAGGAAGCTAAACAAGACTAAAGAAACTTCTATGTGAAACCTCCTAACTACAAGCCAAGGTTGGCTCAAACAAACTAACAAGATAACCCACGTAACATATTATTGTTACGCTATAACATTCATATTACAAAACTATTCTAACATCTGCACCTCTGACAAAATGAGGTTTCGAATGTTTGCCATTTTCCACACGCTATATGACTTTCTGACCCACAAATTAATGCAAAAAAATGGAAGTACTCTGATGTCTGACACAGAAATGAATGCAGAAAAAAGAAAAGGATAGCTGTATTTTTGATAACTTCCGTCATCGAAATAAATGTACAATACAACAATACACATTAAGGAATATTCTAATTTCTAAATGTGTATAAAATTGATCTTTTTAAGAATTACTTACAAAAAAACCCTAGGGCATTCTTGTGACTGTCAACATAACCAATTTTACCTCAAAAATCACATATTGCCCTGTCACTCTGAAATGCCCTCAAACAGACTCAAAATCTGAATTCTTTGGTGTTGACTCTTGCACATTCAACTGTATTTTGTACATATTTCTGCCTTTTCTCTCTTTAGAAAAATGAAAGCAAAAAAATAGAGTTTTTATCATTCAAAAACCTCTTTTATTTGCATGCCCTATACTCTGCATTTTTTTGCAAAAACGTCTGTTATTCACGTGCCCTCGAATCTGCAGATTTTTCGTGCTTCAATCTGGTCGCAATTTCAACTTCACTTTTTTTACCGAACCAGGGTTGATGATTGTTAAAAAAATGTGTCCTAGGCGTGCTTTTGGCATTTTTCTTCCGACTGAGACCCTCATGCCTGCCTTCCTTCTCTCTCCTCGATTTGCAGGCCTACACGACCTCTACCAGCTTTGCTTCAATCTTCACAGTCTCCTTCCTCATTGTCTATACTCGAGTCCAAGAGTTTCCTTTGATACCAATGTTAGAAGACTTTATCAGACAGAATGAAGAGCATTTGGACTGCACAGCAAATGAATGCATGTCCTTCTTTTTATTGTGTTGGGAGTAGTTACAATGCAATTGGAACTTTTATAGTTAAGAAAACTATTAACATGTACGAGTATAAATATATTTGTTATATTTAATAGAGACAATGATTTGCAACTGCTACTAATGTGTGTTGTTGCACTTGGATAGAATCGCTCATTTGCAAGATAGGATCGTTGGTGACATTTGTGCGACCACAATGACAATCCAATGGCTGCTGAAGACAATTCCACAGCCACAAGTATTGATCATACAACCATTTGATGGCGGGGTCATGCAAATGTGCAACAGGGAAATTGACAATTTCCAAGCATGACAACTATACCCCTGTGTCAAAAAAAATTCAAGTTTTACCCTTCCAAGACACCTTGGGTCTACCCAGTTAGTCCAGTGACCTCCCAATTTATGTTAACTCATCCCCCTAGATGATTTAGGTAAGTCAATTCAAAATCGCTAGGTGATTTTAGGAGTTCATTGAAAAATGCAAATTTCAGCAGTTATGGGAAGGGCTATCACTAGCCTTCCTAGGACTGGAGCAACCCCATGGAGTTAAAAAAAGAAGCCAAACTAGACATGGAGGTGAATCAAATGCCTAGGAACATCATGGAAGTGATTTAGGAAGATTCATGAAGGATTCACAAAAGTTGGGGCAGTTTCATCCAAAATTAGGGTTCACAGGCCTAGGCAGTGCACAATCAAAGAGATGATGAGCTTTGAGAGGTGATTCTGGAGAGCTCCGGATGGAGTTAGGATAAAAATAAACATCTTCAAAAAGGAAATTCCAAGCCCTACAAGATGTTGAAATCATATTTTTCACAACACCTTGGCGCAATAGGTTTATAACTAGTTTTTCTCATGCACAGGTGTGAGGGACCAGATCAAAAATCTGCTTTTTCAGGGATCAAATGGAGGAATCAATACCTGAGACCCCCACCATTGGATTCAAAAGGCCATTTTCAGTCAATATCATATAAAATTTCATCAAAAAAGTCCATCGGGAGCTCAAGTTATCACCGTTTCAAGTTACCCTCTAGGAGCGAGTTTGGGAGTTAGCCAATTTTTTTACAGGACACGTGTTAGCTCCAGGAGCCTGGCATAATTTCATGTCCCTTACGTCCCTCAAGAAAAGGGACATGAGGGACATAAAAATTCTCCCAGCCCCTAAAATCCCTCTGGATCCTCATACGACCTCTCGGACCGCCAGTTCATCTCCCAGGTGCTTGCCAAGCTCATTCCCTCACTCGCTCAGATCGTGACAAGTGGCGGCTTCTGGCGCGCCATGCAAATTGATGACCCTCATGTCCTTTTGTGTTGGGGACATCAGGGATAAGAAAATGTGCCCAACCCCCAAGGGAGACTTTTGGTCGCCCATATGACCCCTTCAAGAGCAGTTTTTCTCAGCCCCCAGGAGCTAGTGGAGCTTGAACCCTCAACCGTCAGATCGCTGCCACATGTCATCACCAGGTGCACTGTGAAATTTGATGTCCCTCATGTCCCTTTGTGCTGAGGGACATCAGGGACAAAAAAATGCACCCAACCCTCAGGAAGCCTCAAGGTTCCTCATATGACCAGTTTCCAGCCCCTCAGTGCTTTAAAGCTTGTTTTTTTGGCTTAAATTCCAGCCGTTAGATCTCCACCATGTGTCAACCAGGTCGCCGTGTGAAAATTGATGTCCCTCTCATCCCTTAATGCTTAAGGGGGACATGAAAATGTTCACTCATACCTTCTTTGTATTTATTTTTACTTTTTTAAAAATTCTTCTTGATTCCCACTTCTAACTTCTAACTTCTTACTCTCATGTGGAAAACTTCATTCCACCATAGTTCTATAGCTTCTCACCACCACTCCACCATTGCTGAACCTCAAACCAGCTCCATCACAAAACTTTATCCTCCACTCAATGATAGCATACAAATCTCAAAATAAGAGTTGATCAAACAAGAGAAGAAGAAGCGAAGAACGAAGAGAAGAAACCGTAAAAATCTCCATTGCTGTGAAACAGAGATTCGAAAAATTCTTGCAAACCAGTGCACGAAACAACAAACCGTTTTTGTTGCTCTTTCCTCTCTCAAAATCCATCAAGACCTCACCTTCCAAAACCATCCTTCCAGCAATACAGAACATTCACAATGAAGAAATCCTCTTTTTGGCCCAACAAAGAAAAAAACTTAGTTTCCCGTCAAACCGACAACTGGATTGAAGAGAAATTTCACCGGTAGAATCAGAAGGAAAAACCCATTACAAAAACGTAATTTTTGTTGCAAACGAAAGAAAAAATTGGACTTGTAATTTTCGAGGTCCATTAATGGCTGTCGTGTTCAGAAGCGTTGCCAGGTCAAAATTTTAAAAGTTTAAAATCTCCCAAACCGTTGAACGGGTAAGTTCCAAATTTTTAGAGGGCGATATTGGGCAAAAACCCATATCGGAAAACTTCGGTCCGTAACAATCCGACCACCAGAAGTTCACTTTCTAAAAATAGCAGGTCTTCTACATAGGGGACTGCTATTTCGGGAAAGTCACCAACTGAAGAAGCTGCTAAGGAGACGGATGAGCAATGAGAGGTGCATTACAGTGGAGAAATTCATCAAAAATGTTCATCTTGGTCCAAAATTGACACTTACTAAAAATAGTAAGTGGTCTCACGAGCACCTACCAAAAATAGAAAATTGATCCAGAAGGCAAGAGAAATGCAGGGAGAAAGGGAAATCCAAGTGCAACATCAAGTTGAGGTTCAAGGCAGCTGATTTTTCATACTTACTAAAAATAGTAAGTTGCTTTTTCTAGAGAAATCATGAAGCATAAGTGGATGGGATAGAAGTCGGCACAACCTTTTTCTTGTGAGTATGAGATAGAAGACAATGATGTCTCATACATGGACTTGAATGACTTAAGAGCTCACATGACAACCAAGGAACGAGGGAAGATTGAAGATTAGGTATTCACGAGTGGCTTGTTTGCGGCTATAGGACACCCCATGTCTGTGCAAAGCATTGAGTTGGTCCTGGCTTGCTCTCACCACTATGAGCCCGAAACACGAACGATCCAAGCCAACAATGGTACAATGATGGCATTCATTAGTCCTAGAACCATCTCACTCGCTCTGCAAATCCCGACATCACCGAGCATGGTTGTCATCTCAAAGGACAAGGCCTTGCACGACTGGGAAACGATGGATGCATATGTGCAAGGGGTTGCACTTGGTTCGTTGTTGAAGACAGGGAGAAAGCCCTCAAGGATGCCCAAGAACCTTCCAAGGTGTGAGTTTTGCGAAGGATATTCAGATGCCATCACTCTCCTCAACAGAGTTATGGGCGAGGCAAACACAAGAGACTTCCAAGATTGGATGGGCCTTTTCATCTTGACGGTGACAAAAGGAAAGCAGAGAATTGACTGGGGGCAGATCATCAGTGACAATCTCCATCTGCAACTGCTCTAGGTACCCATGACGAAGAAGTTTCACATGACTTCTTACTTGGTCTATCTACTCGCTAGCTCAAGATCTTTCAAAGGATTGTCTCTCACGCAAAACATTGCTGCCAAGGTTCCCGCACACGAGAAACTTCCGCAATTGGTAATGGAGGAAAGCCATAGGCATTTTGCTCGCATGAACGATGTGTTCACAATGTATGTGGTCCAAAGTTTGGAAGGTGATTTGGAGGCCAGGATGTCGCCACAAGCGGCGTCCCTGATCAAGAAGTATGGCTCTTACTTCATCCAATTCTCGACCTTATCCTACCTACAAGTTGTTGGCTTTGACCAAGCTCCGCTAAGGTTTCCCAAGTACCTTAGTGACCAAATCGTACTATTCAAGCTCTGTAGGTAGATCATTCAGGTGAACAATAGGCTCAGGAGCAGGAAGAAGAAGTTGATCTCATTTCCTATCTCTCTCGGAGTATTCACATGTAAGAGCTCAAATGATGCATCTCATCTGGAGGCCACCTTCACTCATTTGACTTTGCATTCCTACATTGCCAGGCCTAATTTCGACATTTGAGATGATCTCAACTCTTTCCATGTCCCAGACTTGCAACATGAGCCACAAGTTGAGGATTACTGGGCCAATTGTGCTGATGAATTTGAAGTGCGTGAAAAGGACCATATGAGGATGACAGTCAATGAGATGAAGAAATTCAATCTCTCTTGGTACGAAGATATTTTGCATGATGATGGGATAGAGATGTATGATCCTGAATACGCGGCAGTCAAAATGTCTCCATTGCCTCAAGTCAACTGGTACGTTCGTGAATCAGGGGATATAAAGGAGCGAACTGAGAAGGTGGTGAGGAGAACGAGGAATTGGTTTCAGAAGAAGAGAACCATGATCATCCAGTCACGAGGTATTCCTCCAAGCCAGAAGCAAGCCTCTCATCAGTCATCTTCAAAAGTTGTAGAGGTGTCTTCCAACTCTAAACACTCTGGAGCAAGTTCAAAAAGAAGTCCACAAAAACGGAGACTTCTCACAAAAAGTCACCAAAGAAAGCCAGGGCAGAAGAAGACTCATTTGCATCACTACAAGAGGAAGACTTGATCGTAGAAATGCAGGAAGAAAATCCATTGGTAGAAGCACAAATGGAAGGAGAACACATGGTTCAAGACCCTTTCTTCAAACCACCACAAGGGGTCTCACCTCTTGTTGACACTCATACCTCCCTCATCCAGGATTTGCCTCCTCCAGAACAGGGAACTGATGATGCACCTGTCGTAGAACCTGAGTCTGATGAGATGTTCCCTTGGATGCAGGAAACAATTGCCCCTGACACCCGCACTGTTCAACAAGTGGAAGCCCCTGACCTATCAGCAATTGTCTCACTGGATAAAGGAAAGAAAAGGGAAGTTTGCACACATGGCCTCACGGTTCTACAGTGGGGAAAAAAGGTAATCAATACATTGAAGTAGCTCGACCGAAGGTGATCAAGCCAGTGGATGAGATGACACCGGCTGACTATGAGATGAGCACGATCCAACTGGGACCGGCAACTCATGAAGGGGATTTGCACATGTATCAACAATCTTCTACTCGCATGGTGGCAAGGAATAAGGAATATAAGAAGAAGATTGATGAACTAAAGGAATAGGTGTGAACTCTGTCATCCTACGTGCAACATCTAGTTGAGCCAAATGCCATGACCATTCCCATTAAAGAAGTTGCATGCATTAGGAGCTTCAATCCAAAATCTATCAAGAGGACACACAAGTTCACAATGCAGGGGTGAGCGAATAATGAATGGATCAATTCAATTTCTGAAAAAGGAAGTCAGTGCTCCAAGAAGCAGTCAAACTCTTCGCTTACATGTGTGCGACAACAAACAGGACGTAGGCACTCAAAGAAGACTTGGAGAAAGAAAGGGACTACTGGGATCCTCTGGGTCCAGTAGTGAATGAAATGAGCAACACTCATCATCAGGAGTTGATCAACAGGAAGATTTTTGAAACTCTTTCAGAAGACTTGTCACGTGTATGGGTGAGGTCTTTGGAAATCAGATTTGAAGCAGTCAATCGGGCCATCACTGAACTAGAGGAAAAAGAGGGACAAGTGTACAAGTTGCAGGATAGTATAAATCGTCAAATTCAAAAACTTGGAGTACCTACAATGGGAGAAGACACAACTGTTGATGAGCTAATTGGTCCATTCGAGGAACATGTCAAGAAAATAAAAAACAACCCATTGTCCTTCACTAAGGACACCCTGGAGTTCCTCTCAGAGATTCGGGCTGCCATTGCACTTATCGCAGAGAAACATCCATCATGGTTCGGGAAGTGCAAAGATATCAACAGTGTGTCTGATGGATGGACAAAGACCCTGAGCAGTATTCGTATTCCTCATGCTGACAAAGTGGAACCTGCTACAACTCGTTTTAGTAAGGAATTTGGAGGAATGGAGATCTTCTCAGGAGCGTAAGATGGAAACCAGTCAGGGAGCAAGATCAAATCCACCGCAATGGCTCATTCTTCTGCATAATGCTTCTTCCTCCTCCTTCTTCTTCCTCCTCTTTCTCTCTCTTCTCTTCTCACCCAACACTCTCTCTCTTCAATGTTATAATTTTACGTTGGGGTTTGCACTTTTTGATATATCTTTAAGTGACTTTAGAAACATAATGTAACATTTAAGTCACCTTGTTTTTATAAAAGGGACTTAAATATTGAATTGGAATATGAACAGTCTAAAGTCAAGATATGGTATTTGAAAAGACACCAGGAAGATGAAGAGTTGCCTTCTCTTCTATAAATTGTAGCAAGCTCCTCATTTGAGGGTCTTCTTAGATCTTCATATACTTTTGAGCTGTTTTTTTTGTGAATTCATGAGAGAGATATCCTTGTGAAGAGAACAAAGAGATAAAAAATTTCTTCCATTTCCCTTATTCTAAAATGTCTTCCATTTCTATGCTATGTACAATTTCTGCTTGAGCATCAATACAAGAAGAAGGAATTTTAGCCTTTTTTGACTAAGGAGTTTAGTGATACTTTGTGCTCATTAAATGCTATTTGGTCTTGTTGCTGTTATGTAGATTTGTTTCTTCTTAATTTCAATGCTTGTGATGTAATTTCTAACTAGTGTATGCAAGTCTCTGATTTCCTACTTGTAGCATTAGTTTCTCTTTTCTAACTTTCTCACTCCCTTTCCCACTCTCCTAACAAATTCTTCCCTTACAAAAATTTGTAAGCTTTTGCCGCAAGGTCAGTGGAGTGCCCTTGTTGGATCCCTGGTGGAAAGGCCAATCCAAAAATCCACCTTTTTACTCATGCATGCATATACGACAGTTGCACCGGTTAAGTAGAGGGACTTAGATTCCCAGAGCGTTGGCAAGATATCCACCAATTTGCATAAGGATTTTGTAGATCCTTATGAAAGAATGTAAATTGATCTTGAAACCCTCTTTTGTACTAGTATGATGCTAAAGTTGACAGCTTCCTCCAAGGAAAGAGTGGCGACCTATCCACTTCCTCATTGCGAGTGAATTTGACTATCCTCTTCAGGGTTCGCCGTTTCAACTTGGTGTTCTTGCAAATCAGATTTGTTTTGGAATCCTATCATATTCTTGAAGTAATATTCCTCAATTGATGTTTATTCATGGCTGTCCCATGATGATTGGTGTCCTCCTTGTTGGAATGTGTTGTATATTTTGCATGATTTGTCTCCTTTATTGACTGTATAGCCAGGCATGATGTACAGTCTGGCATGTTTAGTGGGGCTCGAGGTATTATCCTAGCAGGGTTTTTTTTTATTTGCATACTTTATAGACTATATAGCGAAGCACGATGTACAGTCTGACATGTTTAGTGGGGCTCGAGGTATTATCTTCACTGGGGGGGGGCAGTGAGTTGTCCCCAAGAATATTTTTCTAGAATGGGTGCATTTTGATTTTCCAATGCTTTTTATACCTCTAGTATTATTATATGGGTGGTTTTATGGGAACCGTCATGGGTGGTTTTTGGTACCCATTGTATTGTAATATTGCTTAGGTGGTTACCTATTGATTTCCTATATATACTTGCATATGTATTAGGGTAAACTTAGAGCAAATTTTGAAGCATGCTATTGTGGTGTAAACGATTGAGTTAATGCAATAAGGAAGAAGGTTTTTGTGCTGGGTTTTGTTTCCTGAAAGGTCCGAAAGCGTTTTCCTAGGTGAAATTTTGTGTGTATGCCATTTGCCCTATTCAATTTTAGCTTAAAAATCCTGTTAATATTGCTTTTGCTATTTAAGTTTGTCAGTTCATTTCTCTTCACTCTTGCTGTTTGCTACAGGCTGCTCTTATCAATATTAGTTTTGACGATGCTCCATGATGCTGGAGCTATGCTTGAACCTTCCTCTTTTTCAATCAGAAGAGTGGTGAGCTGCTCTTTTCCCTATTGCTTCTCTTCTTTCCCATGGAGAGTAAGACAAGAATGAGCTGTCACTATACATTTGTTATCGCTGAAATCAATACAAACCCCTTGTGATGTCAATTCAATGGCTGTCATGTGCAAATTAGATTCATTTTGCCTACTACCATTCATTGCTATAGTGGAGCATATATGATACCATTCATTGTCATGTAAATATATGTATACTAAAATTGTCTATCTTAATGGGCATGCTACATTCATTGTCATCTATATATATGTACTAAAACTGTCTATCTACATGGGCATGCTACATTTATGTTGGAAGCAATTTTCTACGACACTATGATACCCAAATTCATGTTACAATTACAGTAAGACCCCGAGATCAGAATTATACTATACATTTATGTTACAATCATTGGAATGCCTCAAATACCTGCTGCAACAACTGCGTACGCTGAAAACAAACTCATATATGCTACAACCATTTGCGTGCCCATGCTACAAAACTGTGATGAGAGGATAAACATGCTACAACTCTCTCTCATGAAGAATGTGCATGTTATCACAATGGAGAAATGCAAAGCAACTTGCTGCCCACTATTATCTTGCTTACATTTAGTTACTTGTATAGTTCCCATTTTGCTAGAAGTGTTTTCCCAACTTTTTGCTTGGGTGCTTCTTTACAACCTTCCTTGGTATGCACATATGCCACAACGTTTGGACAGAATAATTATGCATACTTGCATATCAACATGGAACAAGTAGACTCGCTTCTCTATATTCATTCTTGATGAGTGGAATGCCTTCATACTTGCTCAGTTAGTTAGTTCCCTACTCATATTTGAAGGTGCTTCTGAAGTGCTACTCAATATGAGCGCCTCTCATGCATATGGATCAAGATTAGCATCTTACAAGCTTCCCTATGCAAGTGCTCAATCTAAGAATCAAGACATTCCCTCTCCACTACTTAGTGATTGCAATGGTGATAAGAGGTACATGTGAGGGCTGTTCAACCCTTATTGATTCTTGTGCCTTTGTATGCCTTTCTTCCACTTTTTCTTCTGGCTGCCTACGTGTGCTTTTGCCATTCTTTGGTTGAAGATGTGGATGAAGTTTCCAATGCTTTGCATCTCAATACCCACTAACCTTGCGATGACTATTAAAAGTATTAAACTTTCAGATGGGATTCATACCTCCTCTTCCTCTTCTTGTTTGCTTGAAGAGTGGTTATTTCCTTTCCTACCCTTCCTAAGGAGCTTGGGCTTATTATTGACAGATTGTTTCTTCTTGCATACAGCCATCCAAGTTACTCTTCTCACAAAAGTTGCAAAGAATGACGTACCAACTTTCTTGGTCTATATGACCTTCCTTTCTATGATGGGATTTTTTTAATAAATTATGGAGGACTCATCTTGTAAATTTCTTCTTGAGCTGCCTTGATTCTTGATCCTTCCTTTCTTGGACTTCTAAGTGGCGGAGTTAGTGGAGTGGTCTCCTTATTTCCTCTTTCACATGCATCAGGTGGATGGAGTAGTAATGCATTATCTTCTCCTCCTTCTGGGCTTGAAGGGCTTGAAGGCTACCTTCTGTTTGGACATACTTCGTTGGCCTTTTGAGGTGGTGGCAACTTGCCTCCCTCTTCCTCTTTCAATTTCTGCCCACATTTTGGTGACTCGCTACATCCATCTTGAGGCTTTACAAAAATTATGTCCAAAATTATGTCAGGAGTGCAATTACCTTCTTTGAGCTGATCATGATGTAGAGGTGGCTTGACAACCTTCCCCAATGAAGACGCTTTATTTTGGGCTGCACTAGAGCACTCCCCAATCTCAATTATGCTACTGTCGAGCCCTAAGCCTGCATATTGTAGTCTTCCTCAACTACAATGGGATTGAGAATTTCTTGGCCATTCTTGCAAAATTCTTTGCCATTATATCCCATTTTCCGAAATATTCTATGCTTCTCAAAAATACTATAGGACTCATTTGCCCCTCCATTAGAAAGAAGAACATGTGGTGGAGTATATGCCATGTGTACTCCATCATGGTTTGTGCTTCTTTGGTAGAGACTGGTCTCCTTTGTTTGATAGGACCATCTCTTCTCTTCACTCTCATCACCATTTTCTTGGAGTTTCGCCAACAACTCCTCCTTCACCAACAACTCTTTTGTTACTTCTCCATGATACGAATGAGGAAACCTCCATAAGTGGAAAATATTTTTTGCAACTTTTGGTTTTCCATTTCCACGTGCTACACCATCTTTCTCAATTCTTTGTACTCCTCTTGGACTTGCATATTGTGAGCTTGTAGCTCCCCAATACTTCTCAAAGACTTAGTCATGGCTGATCTACGCAGCAGCAAAAATTTGCAACATGTTGTCAAATAATCTATATATGACCTTTTCTATTATACACAAATCCAATGTGTTGTCAAAACCTTCTACAAGTCACAATGAAGTTGCTGCTTTGATACCACATGTTCTGTAATTTCCTGTACAAATTTGGTTGTTGGAAACTAAATGCAGATATTGAATAAATGCTTGTTGGTAGTATTTGAATTAAATTTAAGTGGCAATGATGGGCTAGAGCGTAATTATAATAGAAGAATATGAATTGTTGTCAGAGTAATAACATAATCGCAAACAGCTGAAAAGAAATAAGAGAACTGCACATAACACAAAGGATTTTACCCGTGAAAATTCTAATATGGGAAAAACCGGCCAGATAGTGTGAATTGATCAACACCTCCTTCCTTTTGCAACAGGGACTTTAGAAAGAGCTCAAATGGAGCATGAAATCAACACTACACTGCCAATTATTCTCTCGTCTCTTTGTTATCTCTTCTTCTACCTTTTAGTGCTTCTTGGTTGCCTCTCCTGCATTGCCGTTGGCCTATATAGTTATAGGGCCATCCACATCCATTATACATATACATAATGGATGGGTGACACAACCGGTGAGATGAATCACTTGATTCATATCACATATCGTATATGATAGATAGATAGCCAGATATGGTATTATATTATAAACAGATCAATGGAGTAGAGGAACCAGCGTCATATTGTTGATTATTTTCCTTGATTCTTTACTGCTTCAGTGGTGTGTTTATTACTTATACATCCCACTCATTACTGCTTCAGCGGCGTGTTTATTATTATACATGCCACTCATTCCCTTAACACATATCCCTTGCCTCTACTTAATACAAGTGCATCAAGAGTCCCCTTGTAAACCAAAGGATCTCCAGTAGTCAAGAATTTGAAGAGAATGTTCTGCACAGATTTGTGTTGCTGTATTTTAGGCAAGACCACTGATTTTTAGGGCAGGATTTACGGTCACAATTGTGCCATTCCCGGTTTGTAGGGCAGAACCACTGGTGACAATTAGGCAACTGACGCTTTGTGTAGGACTATCACTGTCAATTATGCAGTTGCCAGTGTCGATTATGTGATTGCCAGTTTGCAGGGCATGACCACCCCTAGCAATTGGACACTTGGTATTCGCCTTTATCTAGTTTGCTTCTTCATATGATACAAATCTGTGGTATTTGACTCCATCAGCGAAGTGTTTACGCCTTAGTTCAAATTCTTATGTTATGGTGACTTGATCCTCACGCGTTAAGAACCACAAGAACATTAGATTTCGGTATTTTCTCTTCCCTTTTGATTACGCTGAGAGACATCCTACAATAACCAATAACCAATAAACTGTTTATTTAATTAAGTGGTATATATTTGTGATAGGATTATGCCGTACATCCTGTGCTATTTTTATATATAGATATATAGAAATAACACAGGATGTACGGCATAATGCCATCACAAAGATATACTACTTAATTAAATAAACAGTTTATTGGTTAATTGACATGCGTAGAGAACTTATATATATATATAAAATGAAGTGCAACTACACACACATACATAATATTATATAAACTTCAAAATGCATATAGATATTAAACCAGTATGTATGTCTATAAATATGTAAAGGCCATACACATAAATAGACTGTCATAAATATTGGTTTAAACTATATATTTAATATTTATACATAAATGTATGTGTGTGTGTATAGATATACATAACAGTAAATAAACATCAAAATGCATATAAAAATTAAACCATTATGTATGCGTATATAGTATATATATGTAAATGCCATATACATATACCCATATATACATAAATACACTATCATAAATATCAGTTTAAACTTTATATTTATGGTAAATTTAATATGCACTTTAAAGTTATTTAACACTATGATTTGGAAGATACATTAGGGGAGTTGTATTATTTAGAAGAGCTACTAAGCTTCAATACTAATGCCGTGATATTTATCTGAAAATGACAAAAATATGTCAAAATCCCATTCAGAATTGCCATTCTGCAGCAATTTAATTTAGACAAACATGTTGATCTGGGGTTGAAAGGCTACGATAAAGGCCTAGGCCTCAAAATTCTCTACAGTAATATGGGCAGTGCATCTTCCTTACCCCACTTTGTTTTATTAAATCAATAGACAAAACCTCATCTCCATCTCTCAGAGAATGCACAGAGTCCTTGAGGTTTTTGCCCCTTTTCAGGGTTGTTGGCTGACTTGTTCTCGCTGGCCAAAACATGCCCATGATATGGCCCTTAGAAACAAGCCATTCCTTGAGAAACAGTTTCTCAGGCCACAAAATGGGAGAGACGGCTAGAAATGGTTGTTTCTGTTGCTGTCTTGGTTCTTAAGTCATTTCTTTTCTGCACTTTTGTTCCTGATAAGATAAAATCTAACGGGAAAAAAATTCAACCAGAAGGACTAGATTACTTGGTAAATCCTTCTTGGTTTGACCGTGGGCTACAAAACCCATAATGCCAACAATGTGAATATTGTTTCGATGTGCTTTTTACTTGGTAAGACTTCTTTAATCTTTTTGGTGCCTATTGTGTTTTTAGTGGTTGTTTGAGGTCCAAAAGCCTTATATTTACGCTCTGTTAAGACTCAGTTGTAAATTGACGTGTAAATCTGCTTTAATTTGGATGATTTCCTGCTTAACAAGAAGCTTGGTTGGATGTGTTTTGTTAAGGGCACTTGAAAATCCTGCACCCTTAGAATTTTCTATTATTATTCGATGATGAAATGCTTTCCTAGGGGGTGATTCTTTTCTAGCTGTTGTATTTCCTCGTGAGATTTCAGTTTTCCAAGTTTAATAATGCCCATAGTTGTATCCTTTTCTTTGTGATTCTTGCAGTGGTATTTATGGTAGGGGTTGTCACTGCAGATGTCTCTAGGCTAAGAAATATCAGAAGCAAAATAACAATTGCAATGCATTTGTAGTTCATGAAACATTGCTTATATGCTTGCGTAGATCCCCTTGAGAAATCTCTTCCATTTTAATGTTTCTATGGTTTTTAACGCCCTGGATGCCTTTCTTATTTGCATCCAGAGTACTCTTGTGGGAAGACTTTGCAAGTTTTACAAATTTATTCAATATATATGACTTGAATATTTCTTGTGGCTGGGTGCAGTGCTTCCTTGTTTTTATATCTATGCACAAATTGAATCGCAACCATCTCATGACAGCAGGGTGGTATCGACTTGGCATACATCTATGGATTATCAAGGAAGACAAAGTTATGATGCTGAAGATGCACCGGAAGAAACTTGGGAAGGAGAGGAGTATGAACATGCCATGGTGTTGAATGTGGATAGAACTTATCTTAAGTTCAAGAAAAGGCTAGATTGGTACCCAGAGCAATGTATAAGGTATTTATTTATGATAGACTGGTTAGTCAATGTGAAAATCAAATATATTACTGAAAAACTGGTAGAGGAGAAGAGTTTTCTACTTCTTGGAGACGTTTGCTTTCCTAAAAATGAACGGAAATCTGTAAAGACCACTTGGATTGTGTTATATTTTAGAAGTGGGTGTTATTTTCAGATACGGCTTTGGAGGTCAACCACTGTTGGCAAATAAAGATCGAGGAGATCCTGGTGTTTGTGCACTGTGTGGAGGGCCTCGAGTTTATGAAATGCAGTTAATGCCACCTCTTCTATATTACTTACAGCAGGCTTGCAAGGATTCAGAGTCTTTGTACGCAGTTAATAATTGGGAATGGCTGACACTTTTTGTATATACATGTGCACAGGTATGTGAAACCGTTTGTTTGTCTGCATCCTTTTCTAGTAAATATCTTAGCAGCCATTTAATGTAATTTTCTATTGCAGAGCTGTTCAAGGGCCACAGGAGATGGCAGCAGGGAAAAAGAATGGCTTGTAGTAGAGGAAGCCACCATTATTCAATATGAGACATGATTTTATATTTCCAATCACAAATTTGTTTTAATTAGTTGTGGAAATAATCAGCAGAAGCAATTTTCTGAGGATGGGGGTTTGATCTTCCCCAAATAATCATTTTTCAACCGGGAAATAATCTTCAACATCTTCTACACATTATGGGAATCTTCAAGACTCTGCCTGGGGATATGCTGATTTGAAGATGCATTCTTATCCGCAATGGAACATTATTCCATCTCTTCATTAGATCTCAATTCAGCAAGATGACGCTAATTAATAAAGTTCAGTATTTATTTTTCTGTATTTAGCAGTGTATTTTGATCAGAACATTTGCAGCCAGAATCAGTTTGTGTTTTTTCAGGTACATGCTGATATTCTCGTGGTTTACCTAGAAGGCATTCAATGTTAAACTTCTTCTGAAGAATTATGGTCTTAATTTGGTTTGTAAGATTAATGGTTCATCTTTAGTAAAAAAAGCAAGTGTAATGAGATGAGAGCAGGACATGTCATAAAGACTCCAAAACAATGGCGAATTGTATATGTTGTGGCTATTGAGGTTTAAATATCTTGTTGGACTAATTTTTTTGTTTTAATGTGATTGCTATATAGTATATACTACGAATTAATTGCAAATGCCAACAGTTTTATCAAGTGGAGCTGATGTTTTACGGTTCTGGATCTTTATTTAGTGTGAATGTGTAATGAGTATTTGAATCTGAACAGATTACTGTAGGAAACATTTGTGATATGTATATTGTGTATCTGTGTTTTAGTGTCCCAAGTTTAGGTCTTAGCATTTTTAATTGATAGGAAAATTGTGATTTATCGGCCCTTTCAAAGAGGGGGTATCTGGATGAACAAAGTATCTACGCAGAATTACATTAGTAGGGTACAAGTAGAACTACATGCAACCTAGCAGCAAACACTGTTTAAACTTTATAGTAAGGTGTGCGCTTCATTGCTTTCAGGAACCTTGTGTGTGATTTTTCTACTCCACTTTCCATGTAAATTTGGTTTCTTTGTTACCCAATATATGGTCTTTAATTCTTACCCCTCAAACAATTGACTCCCTTCACAACGGCTCTGTGACTACTCTAAAATGTAGGGACCATAATTGAACATCTGGATTAACCAACAGCTAGGAACGATAACAAACACTATATAATATATATCGGGTAACCTGAGAGTTAATTGGTAGTGAAACTGAACATATTGGTGATGTACAAGTAGAACCACAAGCAGGCCTCTCTATGGCAGTCTACTTATTATCATCAAAGGGAAATCTCGAGAATCCATGAACATTTTTGAACCTCAATCAAGATTGATCGAACTGCATCTGTTGTATGGCTTGCTCTTCAATTCTTTAAGGAACCTTGTGTATGTTTTAACTCCGCACTTTCCTAGATTATGTAGGATTTAGATCTTTCCAACTTATTATCACTCCACATTATCTTTTTCCATTGGCCTGTTTCAAACTTTGTAAGTCGTTCTATGATATAGGAACTGTAATTGAACATCTGAATGTAAGCATCTGCCAAGAATTATATATCCTGAGTAATGTCGTGATATATACCCTGTTGATGGTAAACTGAACATATTAGTGGAGTATATGCAGAACCACAAGCAACTTTCCTATAGAAGTGAATACGTGGGTGGTAAATGAGGTTAGAAAAAGAATCTTGCGAGGAAAACTTTTGATTACCAGTTCATTGTATTTTGTCTTGAACAAAGAGGATCTCCAAAACGTTAGCAGTTCTGCCCGTCTTTTGATTTGCTTTGAATATTTCTAAGCTACCAATACATTCTTGTAATTTGTTTATTGGCCTTTCAATTATTTTAAACTATTAAGCCCGGGCATTGATAATATCGATGTGAATGGAGTAACCATTGGCAAGTTTTATATTGTGGGCTACTGATGTTATCAATATCAAATGCTGTTACAAATTTAGTCTGTTATAATGCAGAATCATTGTGTTGGATTGAATGATGATGTCAGGGCCTCGCACAAGCTGATAATGTGGTCACAACTGTTGGAAGACATTTTAACTGCGTTTAGGGGGCTGAATTTTTTTATGCAGAAAAATATTCTAAGAACATAAAGGGAAACGTTGGAAAGTTTTATTTTGAGTTACAAACCAGAGTGTGCTGTATAGAGTGAGTTTTTTGGATGTTTTTATGTGATTAATTGTTGATTTCAGTGATTTTCAAAGAATCAACGGGGAACAACTTGGGATCGACTGCCTTGCATTTAATTTTTGATTTTTAAACGTGGAAGGCTTTCTCATGGTGGACGTTGAATCTAATAAGGGACTTTCTTTTCCTATATGGTAAAAGACCAAGAGGCTTAGGTGCTAGATTCACTTGCAAATTGTCTGGCATAGTGATAATTGAACAACTTTTCTTCTGGATGTTAGTTGGTCCAGTGTTTCTTGTTTTGTCTTTTTGGATGTCTTGAAATATGGAATAACTTTTATATATGGAAGAATAGTAATGGATTATACAAGGTAAAATGTGAAAGGGTTTCTATACGAGTTGTAGGTAGGATGATTGGAATGAAAGAAAGATTTTGATAACGTCCATTAGACCAAATGGTCTATGGGGCCAATAGTTGAAACAAAGGGGCCCTACTCTAGCACAGTAATTGGATACAAGGGCGGCCCTATCAATCTTCACGATTGATCAAGTGTTAAAAGTACGTGACCAACAATTATCACGATTGATTAAAGTGTTAAAAGTGCGTGACCAAAAATATTATAGTGAGCAGTACTTGTTAGTGCAGAATCATAGCGCCCCCGAATGTCCTAGTTGTGAGATGGAACATTCGGTGTGATTGCACAACATTGGACCAGCGCTCAATCTGTGGGACTTGCAAAACTTGAGATGGACCTCCAGAGAAGGTTGGTTCTTGCTTCCTAATTTACTTGCCACAAGCAACCCCTGTGCAGGCAGAAACTAATCTATCATAATCTATCCGTTCTAAGGAGAGAGAGAGAGAGAGAGAGAGAGAGATGCACCACAAACTAAAGATGAATGTCACATGGAACACCGCTTCAAGACCCATTAAGCACAACTCCCAAAACCTGCAATAAACATCAGAAAATGCACAATATACCCTGTAACGATGAGAGGGAAGAAGAGACAATAAAATGAGCTAAAAATGGACAGTTGTATCACGAAATATATTTATTGCTCCAAAAGTTGCACGGTACATCATCAGTGGCAAGGAGAAAGAAAATGCTACTACAGAGCCACGAGAAGAGGCTTAGACTCTGCATTCTACTCTAAGAAAGAAAGAGAGAGGGGGGCCAGAGAGAAGAACAACCCTTTAGAAAATGCTCCTCCTTTACAATATATAGGAAGAATAAGAGAGAGGAGGGAAGAATTCGAACTCTGATCCTTTGGATGTGCCCATTGTATGCATATGATGGTGACAGCTACATCGAAGATGCTGATCTGCTGGAGAAGATTCTAAAGATGGAGGCACACATGGTACAATCAAGGGCCACAACTCAGATGAAAGCATTCAGAATTGGTTATAGGGCACCTTGTCCATGGGCCAACCCTATGCCAAGACATTAGAACCCTCAGGAGAAGATCAACTTCATAGGTGAAATGCTGCCTCACCTTGCGCAGTAGATTGAGGAAATTGAAGCACATGAGTTGGACAGTGCGAGACAACCTTGTCAATGGGTAAGTCAGCCACTAGCTCATTGTCCTTCATTTTCTCTTTCTCAAACTCTATCATCGCAGCAGTGCTCATGAGTCTAGCTTGCTCACTCTGCTTCCCCTAGTTTTGAATTCCCTTCTCCATCACCTAGTCTTCCATCTCACCTCAATTCTTCTTCCCTTTTCCCTTCCCAAGCATTCGATTCCCTCCAAACAAATTAGAAGTTCCACTCCCCTCTTCACCACAAACAATAACAAAACTGGTTGAACCCTAACCTACCACTCCTATTACTTTCCCAAGTCCATGTTGGGAAGAGACTTAAGAATCAAGTCAAGAAAAACAACAAGAAGGGGAGCCCAATAGAGAAGAAATGACAGAAAATTTGAAGAGATGGGTTGCCAGATTTAAGTTTACAAAGATCCCCTTGATGGTTAAACCAATAGAGGAGGTCAAGGTTGAAGAGCCAATGGTGGCTGACGCTGAGTTTGCAGCAGAAGAAGAACAAGAACAAGAAGAAGAAGATCAACAGTCTATTTGCTTTGAATACAATGTCCATAATAACACTTTGTCTAAAGAGGATGCTGATCTAATCCAAGCTGCACAACCAGTTAAGGAGGAGGAACAACAAATTCCAAGTCCCATTGAAGAGGAGCAACTCCGAGAGATCAAATCGGAGTTGAGGCCACTTAATGAAGAAAACATCATTGAAGATTTTTTGCTTTCGTTCCAAGGGCCTGATTTGATTGATGAACCCATGATGGAGAAGGACCATACAGTTTCACAGGCTCCAAGTGCAGAGTAGGCCACAAAAGAACCTTTAGTTCTGCCTCCCACTTCATCCCCTTTGAGCTCTAATGTCGAAGAAGAGTTTGAGCTTTCAAAATTTATGTTTGAAGATGAGGGGAACCATAGTGAGTAAGTTTTAGATCATGAGGACACTGTAGAGGAGGTCGAGCACATGTAGAAGGACACGAAGGAGGCAGAATGTTTGTCAAACTTAGAAGATTGCTCTGATGGAAAGGAGCCTGAGGAGATAACATCATTTGCTCCTCCATCATCCGCCTTCCAAGCACATGAGTCCTGTTGCCATGGAGGAGAACATTCAAGTACAACAACCTGCATCTCACAACAACCCTCTAGGACCAAGGTTGGAAGGTATGAATCTTCCATGTTCAGCACAAGAGAAGGAAGGGAAAGAGACAAGAGGATGTCATCATCTCTCTCACACCATCCACCTAGGAAGGTCAGCAGGAAGACTCCATTCTTGGAGTTGAAATTCAGAGCAATGGGCACATCCATCAGATCAGACCATGCCCAATCAGGTACTTAGCTTCATTGGAGCCAAGGGAGAAGCCAAAACCAGTCATGCCCACTTCAGGGCATGAGGATGAGTATCAAAGCACCAAGGGTCACCATCAATGCACCTCCAGGGGTCCAAATGGCAATCAAATTGAGGAGGTATTTTTGGTTGATGTTGATACCTTGATGATTTGGGTGGAGGATTGACTTATAGTCAGTTTTTCACTCATACAAGCAGCCATATTCAGTGTCAAATCATTTGCATGGCTGCCCCTTTTGAGAAAGGGAAGCTACTTCTCCTTGCCAGTTGCAGGATTTGTTTGAGTCCCCTTTCTCTCTGGTTAGCGTAGAGTAGGAGTATAGTTGTTTTCATCAGAAGAAGTGCTTGTGCACACTCTGCATGTTCCACTTGGAGCATGTATGATTTTCCAGTTTTTTACATAGTGTGTTGTGGTGTTTTGTTGCTCATGCACATGACATTGGAGGTAGCATTTGGTGAATTTAGGTCAACTCTAGTTCCAGCAGTATGTTCCAAGTGGCTCAGGGATCATATTTTCAAAGTTCATATCAGATTTGTGTTTACCAGGAAGACTCCATGCCCAATTGATGCTTCAAGGCCACTAATCATTTCACCTAGCAGGCAGGTGATCCCGATGAGTCACCAAAATTGTTGACCAAATAAGCTCACACTTATTTTTTAGGTCAACTAACACCAATTTCCCCTTTTTGTGTTTCAATATGAATTCTTACATATTTTAATCACTTAAGGCAGCCTTGAAAGCATTTCCATCAGATAGGAAATTTCTTCCCCTTTCCAGAGATATAAAGAAGTCCTTCTAACTCTTCATATTTTTTGAATGTTACGGGCCGACGGGTCTGGGAAGGATTTTTTGCCAAAAGCGGGCCGATGGGCCTAGGGAAGATTTTTTGCCAATGGAAATCGTGGACCGATGGGGCGGCGAGAGACATTTTGACATTTTTCCACTTTTCGCAAATGGGCACAAGTATAATTGCGGGCCCGCGATCCTGGGAAGGATTTCTTATGAAAAGTGGAAAATGCAGGCCGGTGGGCCCGAGAGATTTCTTTTTGCCAAACATGGAGAATGCGGGCCGGTGGGCCCAGGGAATTACTTTTAATGTAACACCGGGTTTTGTGGGGTAGTGGAGAATTTTTTTCCCAAGTATAAATATGCGGGCCGACGGGTCTGTGGGGGACTTTGGAACTTTCACACTTTTTACAAAATGGTGAAGTTTTCATGTGCAGGCCCGCAAGCCTGCGAGGTCTTATCAGCCGTTGAAAAGGCATAGACCCGTGGAGGGTGCTACATGCCTCATCAGCGTAACTCCAAGGATAGAATCCAACGCTAGAGACCCCAAACAAGAGCATACTCACCACGTGGTCCAGGGTCTGAAAATGGGACAGAGTTAGCTGTTAATTGACTAAGGAAAGGGCCAGAGACCAGCAGAAGGATATCCACATGTCTCTTCCGACGCAAGCTTCAAAGGTCCCAACTCCAAAAGGGGAACTCCTAGACAAGTGCAGGCTCTGCCACATGTGGGTCCAAAGAAGTCCGAAAAGGGGGACAAGCCCGTTTAAAATGACTAAGTATAAGATTGCATCGGCGGAGGCTTCCACGTGTCTCATTGGCGTACAACACCAAGGTGGGTCCCAAAGAACGAGATTCCCAAATTAGCGCATACTCTCCACGTGTCTAGGGTCCAACATGAAGTCAAAAAAAGGGAGGCAGAGCTTGAATCAAATACGTACTAAGTATAGAGATCCAGCAAACGGTGCCACGTGTTGTATCAACGTAAATTCAAAGGCACGACCCAAAGCAGAGACTCAAACAAGAATTGGCCCTCCACGTGTCCAGAGCCTGAAAAGGTAGAGGTGGTCATTGAAAAGTCTAAGCAGAGGTAGGCTAGCGGAAGGAGCCAAGTGTCAGCATGACGCAACTTCAAAAGTAAAATTCGGAGCGGGTTCCCAAATGTGCACTGAGCCTCCACATGTCCAGGGTCAGACTTATGGCCTCGCCAAGCAAAATGGTCTTAACCAAAACACAAAGAAATAGAACATAGTCGCGGAAGGTGCCACATGTCTCATCAACGCAATTTCAAAGGCGCGGCGCAAAAGGCAGTCCCCAAACGAGCGCCAACTCGCCACGTGTTCAGAGTCTGAAAAGGTAAGGTCGGCCGTTGAAAAATCCAAAAGCCTATGGAGGCCTCCACGTGTCTCATCCGTGTAACTTCAAAAGAAAAACATGGGGGTAGTTTCCAAACAAGTGTCAAGCCTCCATGTGTTTTAGGTCAAGCACAGTGTCTTCGCCAACAGGAGAGACTCAGGCAGAATACAAAGAAAACAGAAGAGCATGCGGAAGCTGCCACTTGTCAGTCCGACGCAATTTCAAGAGCAAAAGGAAGGGGCTGAATCTTCAAGATGCGCGAGGTTGCCACGTGGACCCTGTATGGATAGACTCTTTTAAATATTGCGCGCATGCGACCCTGATCTTCAGATAAGCCATATCTTTCAACTGGAAACTCATATTTGGGCAAGAGAGGACTTTTTGGAAAGATCTCGGCGTCGGCTTCTCACCTGCCTCCATTAATGTTTCAGCCCGCTAATTTTGGGGGTCTGTCAAGTCTCCCACCTCCCGCCATGATGAAGAATGGGCCTCTTTCTTGCCCAGTAAGGGACAACGACAAAGGCATGGGTCGTTGCAGTAAAGCCCATTGCTGTTACAGGTGGATTTCAATGCTTTCTGGAGTGGTTGGAGTAGGCGGAATTCAATGCATATCTCAAGGTGGTTGAAGCAGGATTCAAATTCTTCCCTCCTCTCTCTCTCTTATTCTTCTATATATTGTAAAGGAGGGGCATATCCAAAGGTTTGGTCATTGTTTCTCTTCGGCCCCCCTCTCTCTTTCTTCCTTAGGGTAGAATGCGGAGTCTAAACTTCCTTGTCATGGCTCTGTAATGACATTTTCTTGCCCCTTGCCCAGTGATGATGTATCGTGTAACTTTTGGAGCAATAGAAACTGTTTCGTGATGCTTCTGTCCATCCTTGCTTATTTTGTTGTCTCTTCTTACCTCTCATCATTGTAGGGTATATTGTGCATACTCTGATGTTTATTACAGGTTTTGGGAGCTGTGCTTAATGGGTCTTGAAGTGGTGTTTCGTGTCGCATTCATCTTTGGTTTGTGGTGCATCTTGTCCACCCCTCCTCTGCTCACCTCTCTTCACTTCAGGTAGTCGGATTTGCGACCAACCACTTTCTTTTCTGGTGTATCACCGCTTAGTGTAGGCTCTCTTTCACCCTCTCTCTTCATGTCTCCTTGGAACAATTTGATTAGGATAGATTAGTTTCGGCCTACACAGGAGTAGCTTGTGGCTGGTAGATTAGGAAGCAAAAATCAACCTTTTCTAGAGGTCCATCTCAAGTTTTGCAAGTCCCAGAGCTTGAGAGATGGTCTAATGTTGTGCAATCACACCGAATGCCCCATTTCAAACTCAGGCCATTCGGGGGTGCTGTGAGTCTCCACTAACAATACTCATTCATACAACATTGGTAGAGAATCCTTAAAACCTATAGGTAGCCTAACCGCGTAGGGCCATATCTAACATAAAAATTTAGCGGATGAATAACAGAGGGGTCACAGTTGAGAATTGTTGGTAACAACGCACTTCCAGGCAAGTTGTTGGCAAAAACAAATGGTCAGAAAATTTTTCAGTTTTTTGTCATATATTTCATTTTATAGCTCCATTGACTCTCAAAATATCCTAGAACACTTGAAATTCCATTCTGCACGTTTCTTTCCTTAAGGGTCAATATCCAAATTCCACTTTTAATCTCAAATCTCAATTTTTGATTTTTTTGTTTTTTTCCATAACTTCTTTAGTTTCCATTTTTTACTCCTTCCCTTGTGGACAATTTTCTTGTTTTTCCATTCCAGTTCCAAAATTGCACCTACATTTGTCAATCCTAATCAGGAGGTTAAAAACCTAGTAAAAGTCCATTTACCCCTTTCGCTTGAGCTCACGTTAAAATTTCTTATTACTAACCATGTCTAAAACCACATTTGTCTATGCATTGCGAAATAAAATTGGTTATGGTTGTCACCCGTGCTGACACAAAAAAATATGGAGGAAAAAATCACTTCCTTGAATGCTCACACAATTGATGCAATGAATGAATTAGCAAAATGCCATCCTCGCTAAGAACTTCACACTGAGTCCACTTCAGACCATAGTTTCTTTGCACCAAATATGCCATGCAGCCCCAAGTTGGTTTTTCCTCGCTTTAATGGGATGAACCCAATTAGATGGATATATAGGGCAGAACAATTCTTCAATCTCCATAATACCTATGGTGTGAACAAGGTCCCTATTGCCCTTTTTCAATTGGAACAAGAGGCCGTACAATGGTATTGTTGGTATTTAAAAGCTCATGATGAACTAGACTCACCGTGGTTCGTATCTCTCTTTCCAAAGTGATTTGGCTCGAGTGCTTATGATGACTTACAGACACACTCACTAAAATCCGACAAACACGCTTAGTCCATGACTACTAAATGGAATTTGAGAGATTGACTAATCACACAAAAGACTTGTTAGATGATTTTTTCAAAGGTTATTTCATCAGTGGCCTCAAGGAGTAAATACATTTAGAAGTCAAAATCTTTAAACCAAATTCCATGATGGAAGCATTGGGCTTGGCCAAATTGGCAGAGGACAAAATCACAATACAACTCCGACATTCTGGTTTCCCTTCATTCAAAAATCCAGTCACTTAGCATGCTCCCATGGTGCCTCCCCCAAAGACAACCCCAATCATGCATCGTACTTGAGCAAAAATGAAGGAGCAAAAAGAGAAAGGCCTATGCTACAATTGTGATGATAAATTCACTTGAGGGCATCGATGTGTGGAACAAACAATGTACCTAGAGGACGTTGAATCATACCTCGAATCAGACAATTATGAAGATACCAAGGAAATCCAAGATGAAGATTGCCATCAGATGAAATCCCTCCTCAATCTTATCAACTAGAGATCTCACTTCATGCCCTATCAAGAGTCACCACCCCTCAAACCATGCGGGTAATTCAAAAATATTCCTCTAACCATCTTAATTGATTCATGTAGCACACATAAATTTATTGATTTGAGGCTATCCAAACAAGTAGAATACTTTGTTTACCCTTGTTCTAGCTTTGAAGTTATGATTGCTAATGGTGGTACATTGTCTTGGAGGGAAAGTATCGTAATGTTCATATTGCGATGGGAGATTGTAATCTTCATTCTGACATGTTTGTCCTCCCCTTGGATGGATGTGATGTCATTTTGGGAGCTCAATGGTTGTGAACACTTGGACCCATCCTATGGGTTTCTCTAAACTATGGATGCAATTCTCTGACAATGGGAGAAAACACACCTTCAAAGGTCTTTCTCTAGGCTCCACTAGTATTATTAGTTACCATTGCATGGAATTTTTTTTGAAGAAAGGATCACATGGGGTCAATGCTCATTTGTTTTCTATCTAGCTGAATCCACCTTCTTCTTCCAGCACCCCTATAGATTTACAAGCTATTTTGGACAAACATGCTCCTATCTTTGCCGATTCCAATGGATTGCCGCCTTTATGCCCATAAAATCATCATATTCAGCTCCTCCCAAGAAGCTCTCCTCCCGACATTCATCCCTACAGGTATCCTTTTTTACAAAAGACAGAAATTGAAAAACTCGTTCAAGAACTTCTTAAGGAGTCATTCACCCTAGCACCAACCTGTATTCCTCCCCAGTTTTACTTGTTCGCGCTCCTATCTTTTCCGATTTCAATGGATTGTCGCCTTTATGCCCATAAAATCATCGTATTCAGCTCCTCCCAAGAAGCTCTCCTCCCGACATTCATCCCTACAGGTATCCTTTTTTACAAAAGATAGAAATTGAAAAACTTGTTCAAGAACTTCTTAAGGAGTCATTCACCCTAGCACCAACCCGTATTCCTCCCCAGTTTTACTTGTTCGCAAAAAGGATGGCTCGTGGCATCTTTGCATTGATTTTAGAGAACTCAATAAGATAAATACCAAGGACAAGTTCCCTATTCCAGTGATTTATGATCTTCTTGATGAACTTCATGGCACTCAATTTTTCTCCAAATTAGATCTCCGCTAGATATACCACCAGATTTGCCTTCATGAGGGAGATATTCCGAAGACAACCTTCCGTACTCATGATGATCACTATGAGTTTTTAGTCATGCCCTTTGGGTTTACCAATGCCCCATCTACATTCCAAGGCTCGATGAATAATATTTTTTAGCCCTTCCTTTGTTGTTTTATCCTGGTAGTCTTTGATGACATCCTGATTTATTGTCAAACTTGGGCCAAATTGTGTGCCAAACATTCCAAGTGCTCCTTTGGCCAAACTAAAGTTGAATATATGGGACATATTGTCTCTATGGAGGGTGTCCATATGGACCCAGATAAAATTAGTGCCATGCAAAATTGACCACTCCCCAAAACACTCTGAAGCCTTTGTGGATTCTTGGGACTCACAGGTACTATAATTTGTTTTGTTTGGGATTATGGTAAAATTTCTGCCCCATTGCCATCCATGTTGAAAAAGGATTCTTTTTCATGGAATGACACCATCAAAGAGGCATTTGAGGCCTTAAAACAAGCTATGTGCAATACACTTGTCTCAACCATGTCAGATTTCACCAAGTTTTTTGTCATCGGAAGTGATACTTGTGGCAACAGCCTTGGTGCTGTTCTCCTCTAGGAAGCTCATTTGTTTTCCTTCACTAGGAAATCTCTCTCAGGAAGGAATTTTGTGTTGTCTACCTATGAGAAGGATATGATGGCACTTTTGGATGAAGTACATAAGTGGTAACCATACTTGTTAGGAATACATTTTGCATCAAGACAAATCATCATAGTTTGAAGTACTTCCTTGAACAACGAGTCTCATATCCTACTCAACAAAAGTGGGTCTCCAAGCTTATGGGGTATGAATATGAGATAACCTATAAGAAAGGGAAAGATAATGTGGTTTTCGATGCTCTCTCTCGCACTTTCGATGATCAAGTCTCCCTATGCGCAATATTTTTGTTCATACCCGAATGGATTCCACAACTTCAACAAGAACATAATAAAGATCCAACCTTGCAATGCCTCATCCAACAATTTTCATATGATCCTAACTCATTCCCATAATACTCTTGAGACAACACCTATTTACGGTATAAAGGGTGCTTGGTGTTACCATATAAAGCTGAGCTTCGCCATGCAATTCTTCTCAAACTCCATGCTTCTCCAAATATCGGTCACTTAGGTTTTCTAAAAACCCATGAGCGGGTTCACAAGAAATTATTTTGGCAGGTAATGAAGGTATACATCAAACAATTTGTGGTAGAATGTAATGCATGTTAACACAACAAGGTTGAAACAGTGGAAACCCTATGTTTGTTACAACCATTACCCCTTCCAACCTGGATCTAGACTGATATTTCCATGGACTTCATTGAAGGGATTCCTAAATCTAAGGGAAAGTTAGTAATCTTGGTCATAATGGACTTCCTCTCCAAGTACATCCATTTTTTTCCTTTTCCTACCCATATATGGCCTCAACGATTGCCCAACTATTCATTGACCAAATCTTTCTCCTCCACAATATTCCAGCCTCCATTGTCTCAAACTGTGATGCCAGTTTCACCAGCCATTTATAAATATATTTATTCCGTAAGACAAATACCCAATTGAAGACGAGTTTAAGATATCACCCAAAAATAAATGGTTAAACTATTAAAATTGTTAACAAATATTTGGAAACTTTCCTTCCATGTTTTATCTCTGAGTACCAACAACAATGGTTCAAGTGGCCACTTCTTGCTGAATGGTGGTATAACAAATCATATCACACCTCCACCAAAATGAATATGTTGAAATAGTCTATGGACAACTGCCACCACCTCTCCTCCTTTACACTCTTAGAATTTATCCAGTTTAGGCCGTCGGCACCGCCCTCACCTACTGGGAATAAATTCTTTGCACTCTTCGGGACAATCTGCAGATGGTGCAAAACCATATGAAACAACAAGAAGATCAACACCACTCAAAGTGTAACTTTCATCCTAGGGATATGTTTTTTCTACACTTAAAAATGTAAAAATAGACTTCCTTGAAACTTGAAGGGTGTTAAAGGCTTTCCCCTATGTTTATGGACACTACAAAGTTATCCAAAAGATTGATGCCGTTGCATATAATCTTGAGCTTCCACCCAACTCGCGAGTTCATCCTATCTTTCATGTCTCTTGTTTGAAGAAAGTTTTGGGACAACACATTACCAAACAATACTACCAAAGCTCGATAGTGAAGGATCCATAATTCTTGATCCTGCCATAATTCTCGATAAGCTCTCCCGCTAACTTCACAACCGCTCTATCACCGAGGTCTTAATATAGTGGCATGACATGCAAGCTAAATATGCAAACTTGAGAGCCCTTTCTACAAATTCAACAACAATTCACACAATTATAGCTTTGAAGACGAAGCTTTTTTAAGGGGGAGGGGATGTTAAGACCCTTTGTATTACGTTTCTCCTTGCATTAGTAATGTAATAAATGAGATGGACGTATATGTTTTGTAAGTCGTCACGTAAGCTACTAAGTATTATCACACATGCATTGGTAGTATAAATTTCTAGAATAGAACTAATATATTAAGGAGTGCTTAGGCCATGAAATGTATTCACAAATATTATTATATTGAGCTTGCTCAAAGGAGGTTTCCCCCTCAAAGTGGCCTATGATCTAAAATCTATTTGAGTTATTTTCCAAAGTTCATCATTGTTCATTTATTTTCTGAGTTTGTAAATCTATACAAAAGGATCCCCTCAAAAGAATGATACTAGTAACTTATGGATCTAGGAGCTGATTTTAATATTTTTGTTATCAACATTATGGATTTTTAAGTCTATGGTTGCAAAAAGTTGTAATTTTAACTCTCAAATTAAAATGGATGCTACCGATAGCACCACTTTTCAATTTGGGGGTTGATTTTGTTGTTTTTGATGTAAAAATATAGATTTTTGTTGTTTGATTTCTCGTTTTGAGGCCATAGTTCTCATTAAATTGGTAACTATGTTTAGAAAGAGAAAAGTAAGAAAATGAGACTTGGGAAGGAGTTTCAAGTTAGAGCGACTTTCTAAGTTTCCATTTATTGAACATCTTGAAAATAAAAATAAATACGAACCTCCCAAAGAATGCAAATGTACAATCTATAGCTATAAATTGGGCAGGGACAAGACAATGCAACTTAAAATGAAAAAAACTATAGATAGACTTGTGAAGAGTGTTTCCAGATGAAAAATTATAGATTATTATTTTCATATTAGGTATGAAAAATAGTTTGAGGAGCACAAGAGAACTGAAAGAATAATTGCACAAAATAGAGATAAATTACATCTCAATTTAACAAGGTCATTCAAAACAACCTTTTAGGCAAATATGTTTATCTAGCTACTATTTTTCATATTCTAAAAAGAGGTCATCCTATAATTTTTTTTCATGAACATAAGAAGATGTTGTCTTCTCTTTGTGTCCCACACTTTCCTCACTCTCCCTAGTCTTAAAGTATTGGTTGGGATGGGGAAAAATGTGTAGCCATGGTTGAAAAAAAAGACTTGAAAGAGAAAATTAAATCTGCATGATACATGTCTTTATCTATTGACGAGGTTACAATGGTAGATAATACTATTTGGGTTTATATGTAGGTTTATACTATTCAAAGTTATGTCAGATATCATCACTTGTTATTCACAAGATGAGAGAGAACTCCAAAGTTGAAAACATTTGTGAACTAGCAATAAGAGATTTGAAGGAAATCAGTGGCATGGATGATTCTATAATTGCAACAAAGCTGCTATGTGTTGGGGCGGATGGAGAATTTGTAACACAAGGTCATTGTAATGGTCTGTGTGTAAGAATCCAAACATCTCATTTCTAGTATATCATATTCATTCATTGTATGGCTCATAGAATGAATATAACATATACAATAGTTAAAAAATTTAAACATGTAGGAAAAGTTAAATAACTTGTTCGAGCGGTGCATGCTTATTTCTTTCGTAGTCCTAAGAGATTCATGAAATTACCAAGCTTTGCAGAAGGACTGAAAATGGGCATAAACTATTAAAATATGTCGACACTAGGTGGATCTCATTGTATCAACCAACTTGTAGGGTGTATGATGAGTATCAATCCTTATTGGGAGTAGTGTGGCAAAATCAAATGGAAGTGGACACGTCTCAGGATTTGATACATCATTTGACTAATACAAAGATATTTCTAATGTTGCGTGGTCTCATTCCCATGTTGGATGAAATGCATCATTTAATTAAACAAGCCCCAAAAATAACTATATATATTACTGATTTTTCTAGTATGAGGAAACATGTTTATTTGGAAATAAAATATGTGCTTCTCACTAAGACTAATTTTTCAAGACCAAAGTTTGAGATTTGGAATAATTTGATAAATATTGGAAATCCAAGTAGATTTATAAGGTTCAATTTTTTTGGAGAAGTTTTTGTTTCTGTACATGGATATGATATACCAATGCACTTCTTTCAAATAGTAACCAACAAGGTTGAGAAAGTAAATATCACAAGGACGCTCTTTGACAACATTGTATCATCAACACAGGTAAGGTAAGAGAAATTGCATCTTCCCTACTAGAAGAAATAAGGGAACATTTTAGTAGTGATGATTTAGTTGAAGCAATGGATTTAGTAAATCCCACCACTTGGAATAGTATCTAAAATGAAAGATTTTGCAAGAAGACCACCAAAAGAGAATGACTACATTGATTCAACTTTTTTGTAAGCCTAATGATATCAATGGAATTAATATTCCAAGTATTATAAACAATGATCATTTTACTAATCGATTCTGAATTAACATTTATAATTCTTGAGCAATTTAAATGTAACCTGATAATCCCTTCGAGTGTGGAGCAATAATTTGGCTATGGAAAAATTATATTAAGTATTATAAGACGAGCACGTTATAACACGCCTACATTTCCATTAGTAATGTTCATATGTGGTTTTGGGAGCTATATATGTAGAAAAATAAATGTTTAATTTTATTTTAGTAAATATAAGAAATTAGGGTCACTCTGCACCTTATGGAACTAGTCTCACAACTACATAAGTCATAGTTTGGAAGATAGCTTTTCATATTCTAATTTAGTCAGTACATAGGTATTTTTAGGATTTCAATATTCAACCTTAAGATTTTAGGGTTTAAATTCTACAATCAATATTTGTTTTGGGAAAGAATATAGTTATTTTTTAGGTTTTGGGGCCTTCTTGATTGGTTATTGACATTTGTATGAGTTTTAGATGTGTCAAAACTATATCTTATAAACCTCATAACTCCCAAATGTAACAACAGTTGCTCGAATATATGAACTCATGAAATGCCTTATAACACATAAATAATAAAAACACATACAAGTTGGAATAATTGTCATTGATGTCAAAGGAAGCTACGAACAATAGAACAATTTGATGGTAGAATTGATTATCATTGATGTAAAATGTTCATCATCTATCGTTTGGAGGCGAGCTAGTTATAAATCTCATCATCTAGATCTTGTTGTAGAGTTGGTATGGAGCTCAGTCACAATGCTTTTCATTTGGAGCTTATAGTTTAGCTCGTTCGGAGCTCGGTCACAATACATGTTGTTTGGAGATAGGAGTATAAATGGCCCGAAGCTTAGAGTAGTGTTGGTCATTTAGAACTAGGCATTTCTTGTTTGACCCAATGTCTGTAGTCCGGACCTCATAGTAGAGTTTGTCTTGAGCTTTCTTAAGAACATTTCTCGTTCAAAGTTAGAAGTATGATTAGTCAATTCATCTAGATTAATAATAAGACAAGACTATGAGTAATAAACTACAAATCGATATTTGATTATGGGCCACATTGATACATCCTGAATGACATGTTATCATGTTTGAGAAAATATATGACTTGGTTAAGTGAAGATTCATGATCATGAGGACTTCGACTAACATATGTAATTTAGCTATTGGTTGACTGGCGAGTGAAAGGAAAAAGGCCACTAATCAATGAAGATTCATTGGATCATGCAAGATGACTATTCTAAGGAGTTGAAAATAGGTTTATGATCTTAAAGATGCAGGTCAACTGTCTCTAGCCACTTAAATGGTGAACATGACTCACTTTATGTTTTCTTAGCTTCTATAACCATACTCCTTTGATTATAAACCTAATGCTTGAGGTAAAACATGCTCCCTTGATTAGATCCTCTACTCATGCGGCACCTATTGTGACATATCTAGCTTCTCCCACCTTCTATTTCTCCACATGTTTCTAAAACTATTCCATCCGTGAGATCACCTCCAACTCTTCTCTCCGTTATTTACCCTACCCTCCTATATACGAGCCATGTTGCACATGAATTGAATTTCTTGGACATGATATTTAAGATTATAGCACCCATCAAAAACATATGAAGAAAATCAAAGTGGAGGCCAGGAGATATCATCAAAAGAACCCACTCAACCTTATCTACACCAATATATTTCTCTCATTACGTATTTTTCTCACATGTAAATGATACTTTTCAGGTTATCTATCATAAGCACCAAATCTAAGAAATGTCTCATCTTGCACAAAAGTGAGGGGCATGTTGTCATACAAAATGTATAACATGAAAAATTGAAAATTTGAGCATGACAATTAAGCCCACGATTGAAAATCATGTTTCCCACGATTGAGGTGGAATTTGGAGTGTTTCAGTGTAGTGTGGTGGTCAAGCACATGGAATTAATTCTAAAAACTTCCTCCAAGTTTCATTCAGGGATTAATCCTTCTATCCGAAGGAGGAAACCTTTCTCCATGAGGAGTATGTGAGAAAGAGGGTGTCCAAACATCATAAGCATGCTATTAATCAGGCGACATCTTGGTCAGGGAGGTGAATTGTGAGATTAAGAAGGGATCATCATATTCAAAGGTGAAATGTGAGGCTCAAGGAATGAGTTGATGATCATCATATCTTGACTCTGCAATTGTGTCTAAATATCTTATAGGAACAAATCAAAATAATATTTTCACGCTACTGAGGCATCCAAGACCATCATGTGTGAAGGATCAAGAGGTCACCTATTCTCATAAAAGGGATATGAGCAAGAAGTGTATGAGCCTCCTAAATCTATTCTCCATTCAAGGAGGATTTTGAAGCCAAAAAGGGTAAGAGGATGGTATTCATATGGAGATGTTGTCATGTGAACTAACTAACCTAAAAACGCAAAACTTAAACCATGACAACCAAGCTACAATATGAAATATTTCTCCCAAATCTTCCTGAATCCCTCTTCGGATAAACATGCTTCCTATGTCATGATCAATTTTTCCTTGAAGGGATTCCTAATGCATTGGGTGAACATGTATAAGTTTTTAGAAAGGTGTAACATGGTCCATTATTCCGTTATGTGAAGTGTAGCAAAAGACTAATTCACCGGAAAACCTAGAAATGAAAATTTTGGCCATTTCTGAGCCCATGTGCATCCTTCGAGAGGATTCTAAAAATGTATTAAGTATCTAGAGGTGGTATTTGAGAGCCTTGAATGTGTTTGAAGTAGTTTAGGAATATTTAGGAAATGTTTGATCATTCAGGGATAGTCTGTTCAAAAGTGGGTTTTCAGGTGCAAGGAGTGAGCAGTCAAATTGTGAACCTTAACTTCTCTAGATGATTCTAAAAGCTCCGTAATGAGTTAGGAGGAAAAAAATTAGGCACCAAAAATATTGAATAATCCTCTACATTTTGGGAGCATCCATTTTGATCCAAGGCCACCAAAGGTGATGCTATAACTAACCTCATTCTATCAAGCAATGCATACCTCCCAAGAGTGTTTATAAACACTTAATTAGTGTTTGGTAATGAACTCAGTACATTGTGGATTTTAGGAACATGTGATTCACCTTAAATTTCTACTTCTATGAGAAGAAAATTGATCAAAGGGTGTTCAGATGTTGTATGCATGTTTCCACTCAAGTAGTATCTTGATTAAGGAGGTGAGTCGTGAAGTAAAATAGGATTTCATCAGGTTCAAGAGTGAAATACGAAGCTCGTGCAGTAATTTGAAGGTCATCGTGTATTAAATAATCATAAAACACCTTGTAGCGTGGTCACACCTCAAAGGAGGAAGCATATGCAGTCACATAATTTTAGTTGAACAAGTGGTTATAGGACAAGAAATTCATTTAGGGAGCAATACTCTATGTACAAATTAAGGACCTATTTCAAAAAGTGAAAGACAAGAATACAAAGGTTTGAGCATACTAGAATTGAATCTTTGTCACAAAAGTGTATTGTGAAAGCCTAAAGATGTAAGAAAGTGATCCTCATATCCTAAATCCTGCTTTGTTATCAAAAGAGAACATCATGTTCCCATCACAATGTAGATTTCATAACTACATTTCTGAACACTTATTTGATACTCTAGAATATTTCATATCTCACGAAAGAAGGATATTGTGATCGTCTTCATCCTCACACTACCAAAAGATTGAGTTTTGACTATTTTGGGCTCACCTTGTTCAAAACTGGCCTCATGCCCTCTAATGAACAACTAATCCTAATTTGTCATGTTCTCTGTGACAATTGCTTCTATGAGATGGATCTTGGTAGGTATTTTAAAATATTCAACATCATCATAGGCATCATTTTGATTCATGTTTGAAAACTGCCCACATTATTTTCTTTCATACTCACCAACTCATGTTTGACCCATTACATGCTATGATGTGGCTTACATAGAATTTCCCTCTCTTGAACAAAGAATGGACAAAAATTTGGGGACAAAATGGAATTATCATCATTCTCATCGTGGGGTGTAACAATAATCTCTGTGATGGAGGTACACATGGGAGATTGAGATTCAAGCACCTTCATTTCATCACGTTCATTATTGATACAATCTTCTCCACCAAAAGGGAGAAAGACAGATTCACACTCATTTGGAAAGTATTCACATTGGGTATCGAGGAAATGGTCAAACATTCAGAACTCACATTCCCAAATCTCATTGAATATCACCCTTTTTTCTTCATGAGTGGTATCATCCTTGAAAGACTTGAGTACTTTCATGCTCATACATTCACCATTGAGAAGGTATTCTTCCTCAAATGGAAAAGAAAAAGATTGATTTTCACAATTATGTTCATTATTTAATCCTTCAATTTTTTTTTCTCCAAACTCATTCCAAAACTTCCAGAATCATCTAAAGGTTTTAGCTTTCACCATTAAGTAATTTATTCCTTGCACCAAAAAGACCCGATCTTGCACATGTTATCCCTGAATCATATTTTCTTTCCTAAAATTTCCTAAAATTCCTCATAAATCTTCAATACTCTCAGAAAACACCCTTATATTCTTTGTATTTTATCGGAACGGTCTCGAAGGATGTTTACTGACTGCATAATGGCCAAAAATGGTCTTTTTATGCCTCCAGAGGAAGTAGTCTTTCATTGAGTCACAAATATTTCACCAATCATCTTGGGTGATCATCCCTGCACATTGAAACAACCTTGAAAACATTTTTAAAACTTTCCTCTAAGTTGGGATGATGGTTTAACGAAGGGAAACCTTTCTAGAGGAAGGATTGACACTGATAGGGAAACATGATTTTCAATCATAGGCTTAGTTGTCATGCTCAAAGTTTCAATTTTGCATGCTATAGATTTTACATGACAACATGTTAATAACCAATCAAGAAGGCCCCAAAACCTAAACAATGACTATATTATTTCCAAAAATAGATATCGATTATAGAATTTAAACCATAAAAGCTTTAGGCTGAATGCTGAAACCCTAAAAAAAACCTATGTACTGACCATATTAGAATGTGAAAAAATATCTTCTAAATCGTAACTTATGGAGCTGTGAGACTAGTTCCATAACGTGCAAAGTGACCCTAATTTATTATATTTACTAAAATAAATTTAAACTATAAGAAATATTATAATTAAACATTTATTTTCATACATATATAGCTCCCCATTGTGTGTGTGTGTGTGTGTGTGTAACATTACTAACATGAATGTGAGCGCATTATAACACACACATGTTATAATGTGATTACGTTATAACATTAGCGCATTATAATGTGCTTATATTTTAGGATTAGTAATTACCAATCCTAGTAATTTAAAACACGATTGCGTTTTCCCAAAATGCGCTTGCATTTTGCTTCAAATACAAAATTTGGACTTTTTTTGGCCCCCCATCTTCGTGCACTTGCTCTATGACCAAATTTTTCTCATTGGATGATCTATGTCAAATAATGATTTTGGGTTCAGTTGAAGATGAAAATTTTCAATGCCTTGTCATGTATAAATTCAAAATTACGAAACAAACGTGGTTTTTTTTGCAAAACTGTTTGAAAATTTACACATCACAGTACAGAGTGAATAACTTTCCCTATGAGAAGGATTTTACAATATGGAAGTTCATTAATGAAAGGAGAAGGGATGATAATAGTGCCACAAATACAATAGATGACCTTGTTGGAAATGAGGTTAGATCTATTGCACCACTTGAATGTCACCAAAAATCAGATGACTAGTCAAACAAATGATATAGACGATCCATCATCAATACAATATAAGATTCCATTTGTGGATATGTGATATAGATGTTCACATAATATATTCAAATAATTATTACTTTATTCATATGATAAACTTGAAAATACTTGAGCAACTATAGATATGCAAATTTCCTAATCTTTGAAAATAACAATAATCTATTCTTTGTAATTGCTTCAAATTTGGAATCTAAAAGATTAAATATAATAAATCGAATATCAATTGCTTGAGTATGATTTTTTTTCAACTTATTTGTATTTTGTATTCCCTTAGATTTTTCTATTCTTTTCACCTTTAAGTCTCATTAATTCCATATGGTGAGCTTTAATAGCTTCACATATTATTTTCCTTTATAAGAACCTTTTTAGAGTGCAAAAGGAGAGACAATGAGAAGGATCCATGTATGTATGGTAATTAGGGACCCTTTTTATCATATGAAATTTATGTTAGGTATGTTTCACTTTGAAGCGTGAACTAATAAGAAAACACCACGTATGTAGAGTTTTCACTTTATTAGGTCCTCTAGATAATATTTATCTCTCACTATGAAGTTGAACCAATAAGAAATATTCATGCTTATACTATTTTCACAACATCAGTTGCTTGGTAGGTCATGTGAGTCATTTCTCAGTGTGAGACAATAAGAAATTTTTAAGTTACTTCGCAATTCGTAGTGTCAATCCTTCGATAACCTTGTCAGTTTTCAACCAATAATAATACTCCATACTATGTTTTTCATAACCAATATCTGCTCAATAGGTAATATCATTAATTGTTAAGTGTGAGCCAATAAGAAATCTCTAAGTTACTTCACAATTTTCAATGTTAGTCCTTTGATAACCTTTTTAGTTGTCAACCAATAAGAATACTCCTTGCCATTTTGCATAACAATTATTTTCTGAGACTTTTTCAGAAATAGTAAGAAGCAAACAAATAAGATAGCTCCATGTTGTTTCACATACTGTAATGTAATTCCTTAGTAATCCTTTTCAAGATGCAACATGATGTGAAGAGGTAAAGAATGAATATATTTTGCATAGTGTTGTTTCGTTGGAAAAATTGGGGTGTGTAAGATTTGCGAGTTACTTGTCCTATCAATTTGTGAATAATGAGTGAATTAGCAAGCTCCATGGAGTTTTGTAATTGTCAAAACTTGTTATGCCCAAAGAGTATAAAGAACCAATAAGAAAGATCCACTTAGTTTTGGATCTGTCAAAGCTTGTAATTCTCAAAAATTATTTACTAAGGAATATAAATAATGAACAAAAGGTCACCACGTCGCTTTGCAAACTAGAAAACCTATCAGAACTTGTGAGATAAGCTAAAAAATCATTAATGGGTTAGCTAACACTATGATGTTGTTCTACAAACTGTCATGGACCAAAAATTCTTGTTTCTTTTACAAACAAATATTTCAATGCATGATAATCATTATACATTAGAGTTGGAGGTAGAATAATTTATAATTGAGAGGAAATTACATCATTTTTGGCTTCTATTAAAGCTCCTAATACCATCATTAGTGATATCTCTCCATGGATATATCTCCCTGACTAACTTATCTAAGGAGAGGAAAAACAATTCTATTGTTAGATGAGTTGATCTTGTCACATTAGGAGAAGGAGGAAAAACTTTTAGAATACTCCTATTTAGATCTTTGCTTATAGCATCTGGTGAACCGAGGGAAATTTGAGTTGGTGGATTAATTGTAAGTAATCCTACTACTTTAAGCTTCGCTATGACCTCATATAAAAATTTATGGTTCATATAATACTTGTATGTATCCATCCATAGATGCTCATAGTGCAAATGACACTTTTTGATCATATTTATGATATGATATTTTACATAGCCATGAAGGCCCCACATTTTATAGATATTAGGTTGAAGATTGGCATATGAAAAATGTTGTCTTGTAAAAATATGAAGATATGGGTAAGTACTATATTTTTACTTGCTAATAGAAAAAGGGATATATGACTTTGTATTTTGATTACATCCCCTTCACCAACCACCTATTTCACACTCAAATTGATGTACCACATCTATGACTTCAAATATTTTACTCACATGTTTGGGTAGTTGATAGGGAGGTGTTAAAGCAACTTCAAGTTTGATCACATTATGACCTTGATAGTGACAAAAATTCTCTATAAATCAAATTTAAGATTATGTAAAGAGCTTCTGCACATCTACAAATTTCATGACAAAAAAATTATACAATGATTAATCAATCAAAATAAATTTAAGCAACTTTGTAACACAATTGAGAAAATAATATATAGAAAAAAAATCAACAATCATTGGCCTATCAATAGATTTATTTATAAACATCTTCCTCCTTAGAGGGTAAACAACTAGTATACTTATAAAATGTTTTCACCACCACGTGGCTTAAAAATAGCTAGTTAAAAATATCTCAAATAATAAAATTATTTATGAGTGGATGATTAAATAATATAAACTATAGCTTATATGCAAGAAAGTTGACACTTCTTATTTTCAAGATTACAAATTTAAAATTATTTTATCTACTGCTTATTCAAGCTCTACTTAGGGCTTCTGCTTGAAGTTTCCCATGTAGACTTCATTTAAATACATTAAAGTTCAATCACACATGATTTGAACTCATTCTCAATATAACCTAGGTCTAGAATAGGCAACCCCATCATATCAGGAACTTCTCGTATCACTACTAAAAATATGTTATATATAGATTTAGAATTTTCACTTAGAAGTGAAGCTTTCTCCACTTTTCCATTTGTAGAAGTCACCAACGCCATAATATATAATGTTTTCCTAGTCATATCTTCCCGTGTAAAACTAGTAGTGATAGTACCAATGAATATTTGTGATTGTTTCTCAAAGGACTTCCGAATTAACCATCATTATGGCTGATGTGTAGAGGTAATCTAATATTAGCTAATAGTTTAAATGCCTTCATTACTATACCCCATAGATCTTTCACTAATCCTTCCATCGTGGCCATCTAATCACCTAATTCTTTCAAGATGTTTCCCATGTATATCTTTCATGTATTCAAGTCTTGTCTTTTGATTTGTAATACATTGAGAAATAGACACATGTTTATGATAGCTAGTAGCTTTTCCATCATGGAACATATCCTAGTCATATGTTTGTGTTGTCCTTGTACTTACTGTAATCATTTCTCCACTACATTTTGATGACGTTGTACAACAAATAATAAACCATAAAAAGTTCTCAATACCATTTACACATGTGTAAAGTGTTCTTTGTCATAATGAATTACTTCTAAGCATGAAGAGCATCAAGCTAATCCTGTATTATCTTAAAAAAATCAATTATCATTCGATGAGTGACATCAATAATTTATTGGGGGTCTGCATCCATGATTTCTTCCCTTGAGTGTTCTTTAAATCCTCAGAATGTCCTCCTCTGTTTCCATGTAGATAGAAATAGCTCCTTAGGTAAAATTCCTCTTCATGACCCTCTTGAGGGTTCCAGTGAGAGTTTCATACTTTAGTGCCACCTTTGGGTCTTCAATCTATTCTATTATAGAAGCCATTGATTTTTACCTTACACGAGGAGTCCATGTTCCTTTTGGAGTAGTAAATACAATTGTGGTTATGGAGGGAAAGGTAGAAGAAGATATTACAACTTTTGTTAAGGCTGGTTGTGTCCAAGGAAAATTTTATTAAACTTGAACAGGTCCCAGAAGCACCAAGAGGTGGCTGATGAAAGAGGGAATTGGAAGGAGTGGCACATGCATGCATGGTAAAAAAGTGTAGGAAACATATGGTGTGATAAGAGGAAGAAATGGTGGATGAAGAGAAAGACCAGATTAGAGAGAAATTGAAGGGAAGAAATGAAGGAGAAGGTTATATTGGTGCCTTCAACCTAGCCTTAGAAGGTCTTCTAACAAGAGTGGCATATGATGTTGTAGCTGAAGAAGATACAACAATCAGAGGAGTGGAAGAAGTTAAAAAGTAGAAGAAATGGTTGTAGGATCTACACTAATTGATTTTCATTCTATTGTAGTAACTACAATAGGAGGAGAAGAAGTGACTACAATGACTTGGGGAGATAATGGTACAGTCATTGGTCATGAAAAATGAGAAGATACAACTAAAGAAATTGGTAAAAAAGAAGAAGGGATACAAATAAAATATTGTTCCAAAATAAAAGCAAGGAGAGAAGGAGAAGTAATGAGAGTATTAGAAATAGGGGAAGAGAAAGGAGGGATTTTAATAATAGTAGGATCCACTATCCCATGATCTCCTCTTGTATCATCTTCAAAAGAAGAACTAGTATAAATGAGATTACTACTAGTGAAAGATCCTATGGAAGATGGAATTGAAGAAGAAGAAACCATCCCTATAGAAATAAGAAATGAAGAAGTAGAAGGAAAAGGAAGAGACATAGGAGGTATAATTGTAACAGTAATCACTAGAGGAATACTAAAATAAGACTAGTTTCTTGTGGACTTTATGGATTTGTGGCATTCCCAATAGAACTTACAGAGCTTGTCATTTGTATACGTGGAGAATGAGTGGAATTAGAAGGACCACCTTTTCCTTTTGATGGAGGAGGCACACCAACAAGATGATTCTTGAGATGAATTGGATCAATATGTTGGTCATCTAAATCTTCTTCCTCTTCTTCTCTCTCAAGTTCTTATCGTGACCTAACTTTAAATCCACCAACTCTAGCCTATTACCCAATAGGTGCATAGGTAACTCTGAATTTTCTCATATAAACAGCCAGCACTTGATCGTTGACCTCATCCTTATAAACCAAGTCATTCTTGTGGGGATTATGTTTGTAGTTGTAACTGACCATGTTTGGAGTGTGCTTGCAGAATTGTATCACTCTTCCTTCTTGGTCAAAAAATCTTAGAGTATGATAGTATAAGTGGAATGATGTCATGTGGGCTTCTACCTTCTTGGCCTTTTTCGAATCATTAAAAACTATGGAACCAACTAGGACATGTAGATGAGCACAAGCAAACTTTTGCTTCTTTTTCTCCTTTTCCACATGAGTGATGTCATAGAAAAACTAGTAGGCTATCTCTTTGTTCAACTAATTTGTTTGGAAAAAACCTAGGTAGTTCTTGTATTTGGATCATATTAAACACACAAAATGATACTATTCTCTTGATTCATTTTTGATGTTATAACTATATAGGATCACTAAAATCCTTATTTAATGGAGTTAACTACAACAAATTTATCTCTACAAAATCACTCTCAACAAATTCATACTCCTACCTATGCGAGCGGTTTCAACCACTTCTATATTTAAGATTATAACCATGGAGCACTGATAAAAATATTTTCCGAACATTCCCTCCCTTAGTATGGACATTGTTGGAAAACATTCACACTCTCAAATGTAGTATGTTCACCTCTATGTGGCATGCCCATCTTCGTGGCTCATGACCTTGTTATAAATGAAGGGAGATCTACTCAACCTTCCATGGTTCGTAGCACATTTACCATGAACCTAAACGTGAATAGGTTCCATAAAATGTTCACCTCATGTGGTTTTCTGGATTTCCATGAACCTTTTCAAGATCCATTATCTACATACACTGATGCTTATGCTCTCTACAACATTTTTACATTAGGAGGTAACATAAGGAAAATCTAACACATGGATAGATTTCACATTACATCACATAAGAACACAATGTTCTCAAATGTAGCCACGGTTATTGATCATTGCCACTTGATCTTGAACAAAATAGAAAACTGCCACTACCACTGAAAGTTACCCTTGAATTTAGCTGATTAGTTGTAAAATGGAAATGGAATATTGGTGTTATATTCCCCCACAATGTGAAATGTCCATTTAGTCATCAAGCCACAAAAAGAAACATGAATACTGCACAATGAAAAAGAAGCACACAAAACTGAAAGAAAACTCACAACTAACAAACACACCACCAAAACTTTGTGTGGCCATGTCGTTGGTGGACTGATGAGAGGAAGCTATTTGTCCTCCAACTTGTATTTCCTCCTTCTTGTTGGTGTGCTTCCTAGTTACTCAACAAATTTGAATTTTTAGCTTGTATTGATTACAAATCAGACATCAATTACCCCAAAAATACTTCTACAAGACAATGTTTTTAGTTTTTGGATTTTTCAGACTTTTACAATGACTCAATTTTGACACTTTGATGACACTTTTACTATAATATTGACTTAAAATGACTCAAATATACTATTTGGACAACTTAATATTGAATTATAATACTTTTAACATGATGAACATGATTTATGTTAAATTAACCCAAATACTAATACAAAGAAATGGTAAGAACACTTATACCAAACTCTAATGGTGTGAAGAGTTGTCAGCTACTTCTTGGCAATGAAAGAATTAGTTGTATGCAACAATGGTTACTTTTTGAGAGCACAGTGAGGCCCCTTGGAAGGATAATGGAATAAAATATAGTGATGGATATCTCTTGACCATATGGCCTTTGAAATCAAAGCATGCATGCATCCAAAGACTTCAACGCATAGTGCATAATATAGTAAATACACTGATTACCAATGAAGTTGATGGGCATATATGTATATATACCAGGAGTGAATCATTGAAAGAAGGAACATATGTATAATATTTCCACCTCTGCAAATGTTCACATGGTTGGGGAAAGTAGATTATACATAGATCTTGGCATTAAAGAAAATGACACGTGCACGAATGATTATAAGTGCATACGAATGACTGACTGTATGTGTAGGACTGTCAGAAAGTATAGGAGCCTAAGTAAATGAGTTTAATGCATGGGAATGCCTCCATTTATAGGAATGTAGTGCAATGCATGAATATACCATGATTTCTATTGAAAATACCTTTCTTCATTTCCCTGGCTGTTTCTATAAGTGATGCTCTTAAAAATGAAGCACCTGAATTTTTTTCCCTCTACAACTTTGTTGTGTGATTCAAACTAAGTTTTGATTGGATTGCAAGTCTGCACACAATCTACACGCTTAGTAACCCTTTCTTGGATTGCTTTAGGATGAGTGCTTCAATACAAAGATGCTCTAATTAGAAATATTGATCTGATACTAACTATGAAGATTTACAAGTTTTTCCCTCTTTCTCTCTCCGCTAATATACATACCTCTTGCTATTGTGTAAACAATGTGACCCAAGCTCCCAACTCTGTATATAGAATTAGTTGATCTCCAAATAATGACATTCTTACATTCGATCTTTTTCATTATGCCCCAATCTTAATTATGCATCCACTTTTATTGCATCGAGCATTACTTGCAGTTATGTATTAGTCCATCCTTTAAACTATCTTGCATGTATATAAAATTTTGATTGCGTTGTGATAATATTATGTCATGCATATTTTAGTGATGGTTTGAAACTCATTTTATGATTTTTGAAGTCGAATATGGTATCATGCTAATACCACACTTACACTAATTTATTCAGCAGAGGGAGAAAGAGGGCAGAACTTGTAAATCTTCATAGTTAGTATCATATATATATAAAACTCCGAGACAACAATCAATATAGAATAGAAGAATATTACACAATAAGATTATTTACATACAAATTCCAGCTATGGACAACATAAAAATATGTAATTAAAACAGTAACTACAAACTCATTCATATGAAAAATGAATCTCATACACGAGCAATAATGCAAACAATGTACTTGCCCCTCTGCATTTTAATTCTCCAATATAGGTACAAAATAGTGTGTACTCTGATATTAAATCTTGTATTTGAATCAAAGTAAACACACAAAATTATATTGTTCTCTTTGATTTATTCGAGATATTACAAATATATAGGATCGCTAAACTCTTTTAGTGGAGTTAGCTATAACAAATTTATCTCTACAAAATCACTCTCAACAAACACATATTCCTATCTATGTGAGTGGTTTTAACCACATTATGTATTTCAAATTATAACCATGGAGCATTAATAATAATATTTTCCTTGTAGTAGTCTATATGTAATAGAGAGAATCCCTTCCACTCTGATTATTGTACTGTCTGCGTAACACCAAAATGCTCCCCAACGTCTTAATGTATTCATAATCCTTTGAATCACCCTTGGCATAAAGGTGTCATGTATAGATTTAATAAAAACAAGGTAACAATTATTACAGATTACCTGAATGCTCCTTCAGTAGTTTTACATGTGCATACTGTTGAAAACTCTAGGGACTGTGTGTTGGTACTGTGGTGACCAACTAGGACCTCCCTGAAATTGTTGGAGTACATACACTGCATCCAATCAATAGGGTATTATATAGAAATTGAAACTCTTACTCGTAGCATCCACTAAATGTTGTATATATTGTAAGATAGGACTCCAGCCAGAGTAGGAAACCTTTCATCATTAATGATCATGGCTAACAGGGACACCTATGTTTGATTAAAATGTACAATATCAGGGAATCCATACAATATATTCATCAAGGCCATAATTACTCTCACCTCTCTTTTAAAGGATCTGATGGACATCTTATCTATGGAGCCTTTGGATTTAAATCTAGTTGGGTCCTTTGCCCAATCGTTAACCACAATTCAAATATTATTGTTCCTTCCCCACTCTTCAACTGTCTCTTTATCAAATTTTATATTATGTGAGGGAAGATTGTGAGGAAATTAGAGTAGCGGAACAACTTCCTACGCCAATCTTGAGGAGAGATATTATACAGAACTTGTAGAAATTAATTAAACATTTACAGAAATTCCAACAGCACATTCATAACAAGAAAATAAACAATTAACACAAACACCAGATGTACACAGGGAAAATCCTTTCAGATGAAAAACCACACACTCCAAAAGCCCACTCAATGTATTTCAAATCTAATAACAAGATTACATACACTTGTAGAGAAAGTTTCTTACAAGAGTATCACTAGAAACAATTCTAGAAGGATTTAGGTTGCATTCCAACATAACAGTACTTGCAAAACTCACCACACAAACTGCTTCTTCAAGCCTTCAATTTATAGACCTTCGGTTATACAATAAACCATCTATGGTTTACAAAACCATGTGCAAAACCTCTCATGAGGTGGATTGCATTAAAGAGCAAGATTTCAGTCTAAAATTAGGCTCCCACATCCACAATATTCTTCCCTATTTTTTACTCTCAAAGATGTCATAATATCTCTAAAAATAGCCCTTCCATGATATACTATCATAAGGGAATCTTTTGACAACCTATTTTAAAACACAGCTGTAAGAAAAACCTACATAAATCCAACAAGATTGAGACACCTCATTTCCAACAAAGATGATATAATTTATGGCTATAATATCCTCAATAATATTACTAATTAAGTTTACTCCTTTGGATGTTAAAACTCCTTGTATACACATTATATTATCTCTTAATATGCAACAAAACAAGTCAATGCAAGGCATTACCTATGGTTTTCTAGTTAGGACATGTAACCCAATCTTTTGAATGGCCACCAAGTTAGCCATACATTGTGCTTTGTCCTGATATGTATCATCATAACCATCAATTAACTTAGCTTATCCAACCTCCTTTTTAAAATTTATATAATGCTCTGTATCAATTTTTTTTTTCATAAGCAGTATCACCAATCAGTTGGTTTGTTAAGAAAGTGTGCAAGTGAGCCTGCATTGATGATGCAATTTGAAATATTTGAGTAACTGTAGATATGTAAAGATGTTAATATATGAAAATAATAATGTTCTACTTTTCTCCATCTCCAAATGATTTGTAATAGATTGAATATTAGGTGCTTGAGTATGAAATCCTTTCATCCTATTTGAACCTTGTTAATTCATGTTAAAATGGTGGCATATCATTTCAACAAAAACATTGATGTTTAGTCAACTATTTATACATTTTGCATTGATTTCCAACTACTAGTACTCATGGATTTTGCAATTGATGTGGATATAATACACCGCTTTTCCTTATTCCCCATGTATTAACATAGATTTTCCCTCTCTTTTCACCTCTAAGTCTCATTAATTCCACGTGGAGAGTTTTGATATCTTGACATATTTTTTCCCTTTGTAAGAAGCGTGTCAGAGTGTGAAAGGAGAACCAACAAGAAGATTCCACATATGCACGATTCTTCAACCCCTTAGTATTATATGATCTATTTGTTAGGTATGTTTCACTGCAAAGTGCCAACCAATAAGAAAACACCACGTCTGTACAATTTTTGTAGTGTAAGAATCTAGATAAACTTTATCGGTCACCTCAAAATGTAAACCAATAAGAAATATCCACACTTATACTATTTAGCCAATGATCCTTCAAAGTTTTTTAACCAATGACATGTTGCTTTAGAACTATCAAATATTATCAGGCCTGAAGAGTAATTTCCAAATAACATAAAGAATGTAAAAAGGACACTATGTCATTTTGCAAACCATAAAACCTGTCAAAACTTGTAAAATAAAATACAAATAAAGATTTATGGGATTTATAATAACATGGTGATGGTTTTCAAACCATTATAGAACAAAAAATGCATGTTTCCTTTACAAATAAATTACATGCAAATTCAGACTTAAAACCATAACTTTATTAGAGCATTGTTAGTCCCAAACATCACAATTTATGCTGAACAATCTTACAAAACTATAACTGAAACACATAGTTTTTTTTATCATAGGAAAAATAGTTTCATTCTTTTGCTAAATACATTAGAGGGTCCCCTTTTCTTCAGTTTAAAGTATGGGGAGGTGTTGTCCGCAATAAAAGCCACATATTTTTTAAAGCATCATTAGTCCAAAAATAATAAGTTAAGCAAGACAATGCATCATAATGAAATTCATATGGATAGATACAACTACATCGTAGATTAAATTAGGTCATATAAATAAAGTATTTACTCTAAAGCAAATGATTTTTTTAATCTTTTTTGATTTGTGAATTTTAGATTTGGGAATTATTCATAGTAGAAAAGGATTCAATGTGTTAGTTACAAAATCAAATAAATCAAGGTCTTGCAGGCTACAACATTACAGTTTACATCCTACAAGTACTTAGTGTATGTAAGTCTATTTAGTATTGATCTAATTTAAACCATGTTTTTATCATTTCACATTGCTTTATCTGGTTTTGTAAGTTAGGGTGTTATCAGTGCTATAATATATTAAAATATGTCATTTTTTATTTTATAGTATCGACAGTATATGTAAGCAACTTTACAAAACAATTTAGAAAGAAATACATAAGAAAAACACTCACTAAACAATCTTGGGAATATCAAAGTGTTTCCTTTATAAAATTATTCCTCCTTAGAGGGTAAACAATTAATTTATTTATAAAAAATTTCCACTGCCATGGGAATAAAAAACAACCATGTAAAAAATATCAAATTATTGTGTGAATGAATAATTAAAATACCAAACATAAACCTCTCATGCAAGAAAGCTTAAACTTTCTATTCTTAGGACTACAAATTTTGACTCTACTAAATCCTAAAAAATACTAAATCTACTTCTCATTTAAGCTATACTTGGAGCTTCTAATTTTAGTTTCTTGTGTGAATTTCATTTGGTTGCAGTGAAGCTTAGTCACGCATGCTATGAATTACTCCTCAATATAGCCAAAGTTCAAAACAGGTATCCTCATCAGATTAGGTACTCCCTGAATTACAACTGGGACTTTGCTGTAAATAGACTTAGAATTTTTACTTAGAAGTGAATCTTTCTCCACTTTCCCATTTGCAGAAGTTACTAATGACATAATAATGGATGTTTTCCTAGCCTTATCTATTTACGCAAAAATAGCAACGAGAGTGGAGATGAATGCTTATAACCGCTTCTAAAAGAAAGGTTTTATTGATCAACCTCACATGTGGCTGATATAATGAAGTAATTTGAGATTTAGATACAATCTTAGTAGATTTCTTCTAGGTCCCTTGTATCTCTCTCAACATACCTTCCATCATTCCCATCCACTTACTCAACTATTTCAAGATGTAACCCATGTAATTATTCCCTGTATTCAAATGTTGAATCTTGATACACAACACATTAAGATAGAGCCCCTTTTTAATGACAACCAATAACTTGTCCATAATGGAACTCTTCTTGTTCATGTGTTTGTGTTGGATTTGTACCTTTTGTAACCCTTGCTCTACTATATCTTTACGAGTTTTTATGGATATTAATAACTCATATAATGTTCTCATAACAATCTTCACATTGGGAAAAATATTCATTGACATTGTCATCCATTGTTGGCAATGAAGAGCATCTATCCATGCCTACATTATTTTGACCAAATCACTTGTCATTTTCTAAGTGGCATCAATAACTGAATGAGTATCTACATCCATGACGTCCTCACCTGTATGTGCCTTCTTAGAGATTCTTAAGATGTACTCCTCTGTTTCCATATATAGGAGCTTCCCCTTGAGAAAAAATCCTATTTTTCACCCTCTTCAGGGTGCATGTAGCAGAATTATACTTGAGTGCTGCCTCTAGATCTTCAAGTTATGCTATAACATAATCAATTTCCTTTTATCCACTAGGAGTACATGCTCCTTTTGGGTAGTAGATACAACTCTATAGATCAAAGTTTAACAAAGGTACAATTGGTTGATGTTGAACGAGTTCAAGAGGAGACAATAGATGAATCATAAAACCCTGAGTGGCCATGGATGTTTGGAAAGAAGAAATGGTAATGAAAGAAGGAATTGGAAGAATTGGCATACACATGCCTAGTAGAAACGTTTGAGGGACATAAGGTGTGATGGGAGGAAGCAATGGTGGATTTAGATACAAACTAGATTGAGGAGGAATCATAGTAAGGGTCTCAAAATAGGAAGAGGGTTGTAGTAGTGCCTTCAACTTGGATTTAGAAGGTCTTTTGACAAGATTGTTAGATATTTTGGAGATAAAGATAATACAACCAATGGTTGTAGAAGCTACATTCATTAATTATAATGTTATTGTAGTAACTACATCATGTTGAGAAAAAGTGATTATAATGAATATGGGAGACAAAGAAACAATCACTACAAATGAAATATGAGTGAAGAAGAAGAAGAAATGATAATTGAAACTTGTGCCAAGATAGAGGAAATCAAATAAGGGGATACAATAGGACTACTGAAACTAGAGGAAGAGGGAGGAGGAATTTGAAAACCATGGGATTTGTAAAATGGGGGAATATGGAGGTGTAACTCGAAAACGGGGAAGAAGGAGCAGTTTGGAAACGAGAGGGAGATACTATCTCATTATCACCCCTGGCTCATCTTCTGAAGAAGAGCTATTAGAAATGAGAGTACACTAGAGAAAGGTCCCAAAGAAAGTATAGAAAGGAACTAGGAATTGATGGAGGAGTAAATGTAGTGCCTAGCTCTTAAAATAAAATAAATATAAAAAAATGCGTTTGTGAAGTGGCGGGTGGTTACAAGAAGTGGTAGATTATGGAAGATGGAGGGATAAAAAGGCGAGTGGGTGAAGGAGGATATGTGGAGTGAGGCTGGGGCTGTCAGGGGTGGCAGGGCATGGGTGGCCCTCATGAAGCCGTAGTCCGCCCCCCAATATGATCTTTCCACCTTTTCCAACAATCCTCCCAACCTTTGTCAGAATTTGTTGTTGCAAGTGCCCTGGCAAACATGTTTGGCACGATGTGTGAATGAAAGTCCGCCTCACGTTTTTAGGCAATAGGCTTGGAGATATTAGATATGTCTGTGGAAAACATGGGCAGTTTATAGATGAACAATGGAGGGGTTCTGTGTCTATGTCCATTATAGATAGCTGCGTGGTGCATTCTTATGAATTGCATCTGTTTATTCAAATACAACAATAGGTTTCCAAATGAGGTTCCCCAGAAAAACCTTTTTAAAATGGGGGTTTTGTTAGGGGGACATAACCTATCCAAAATGTGGATGAAGTTTTTGAGTGACCCCTTTGCCCTCATATATTGGCCTATGTAGAATCTAATGTGTCCAACACTTATATTTTTGAGTGTTTTGGGGATTTAGTTATGCAGAATTCTGAAAACAAGAGGAATAATTCCTTCATTCCTCCTATTCCCCGCATTTTACCCGTAGTGTAATCGGAATGTTGTGTGGCTTTTTGTTTCCCCGTGGAACTAGTATCAGGCTATGGATCTCCAAAATTGGTTCCCCGCAACCCACCATTCCCCGCATTTCTTTGTTTCCCGCAATTCGTCCAAACCCTTCGTTGCGGATTTCTTAGAGCATCTTACAGAACACAAGGAACCCGTTCTCAATTCGCCCCTAAGTTCCCCGCAATCCCCATTGCACTGTCTCTCCTTTGGTATGTAGATATTTTGGTAAATTTTGGAACTCAAACTTGTTTTCCCCGAGCCTCAGTGCATTGCTTTGTTCCCCGCGCAACACTGCCTGCCCGCATCCCAATTTCCCCTTCTTCACGACCTTTGCGGAGGGGAACTTGTTCCTATCGACTACTGTTCCATGCATACCTCTTTTTTTACGTATTAATAACTCCCTTTGTTGCGGGTATTGCACTCACGGAAGTGTTCTTCTTATGCCTTTGTTCCCCGCACCTCGTCATTCTCCGCAATGCCTTCTTATCCATAACCTTGCTTCCAGTGCTTCGACCGCCATGGATGCTTCGGGTTTTACTTTTATTGCCATGGGGTTGGCATGCAAGGAGATCAATGTGCACAGCAGAAGCCAAGATGATAACTTTGGAACCTTTTCCTTATCATTTTGTCTGGAACACAGTTATTCTACATAATGCTAATCCATGCTGGATTCTTCCGTGGAAATTATTGTTATTACAACGGTACCACTAACTCCTCTTTTAAATGCACTGAAATTTATAATACAATGCATTCCTTTTCCTTCAATATTGCCTTGCATCCAAGAATTTTTTCTCGGTCTTCCAGTACCCGAATTGATATGCTGTAACCAATACTATTTTCTTTTGATGTTTTTCTAGTTGTGGGTTGAATTCTGAGAAATGGCTGATACAAGAATTACCCTGGCTGATAATATGGTACCTCCTCATAACAATAGATGGATACCATTTTCATAAGATGATTTGATAGAGGACATGGGTTAGTCAGTTAATTCATTCTTTTCGCCATGAATGTGCATCAAGATTACAGCGGATTTACGTTTGTTACATCTATAATTTCTTTTCAAAACAACCTATCTAAATGTATGCCAAATGAGGAAGTTTAGTGAATGCTTGCATAGTGTTTGGAAAAATGACTGAAGAGACATCTTATAATGGAATATAATTATCATAGTTTTTAAAGAAGTTGGTTTACTCGAGAGGCATTGATACCGTTTCATCAAATGCAATGGTCGGGCTTGCAGTCATATCAATTCACCTTTACCAATATTCTCCTAGCTTGTGCACATTGGGAACTTTAGAGCACGGGAAATACACGTATCAAAGTATATTGAAATGGGATGGTTGCTTGATGTTTTCGTTGGGAGTTTCTTTGTAGTCATGTATGCAAAATGTAGATGCAGAGACAAGGCAAGTGAACCGTTTGACAAAATTCCTCAAAACAAAAAAAAAGTGTTCTCGAGGGGATCAATAATTGTAGGATTTGCACAAAATGGTTTGTTGTTGAAAAGTATTAGAAACTCTCAATCAAATACAATTGGCAGTGTTAAAGCCAAATTCCCTAACCCTCGTGAGCATTCTACCTATTTGTGCTAAATGGGGGCTTTGAGATTGAGCATGGGAATCCATCGAGGGAAGGAGGAAAAAAATTTGTTGATCATTTGATTTGTCACTGCTGTGTTAGATGTGTATGCAAGATGAGGAAACACACATAATGTATGGGGACTGGTTATCAAATACACATAAGTTGAACTCACAATATTTAATTTAATTTAATTTAAAAATTTATGTCCAGAAGTAACCAAAAAGGTTAAAGGGACTACAAGAGGAGCAAAGAGAACAAGACAATGCATGAAGGAAAAAAAAACAAATACAAAACAAAATACGAGAAGCAACAGGAAAGACACGGGAAGCAACAGGTCTATGTGCCAAGCTTAGGAGGTTCTACGCCTGGTAGATCGTGACTGTTGTGTGAAGTCATGTGCCCGTTTATGCCTTTGGTGTTGTGTAGAAGGCTGAAGGAATGCACCAATATTTTGGAACCCAAGGCTGCCATGATGATGTTTGAGGAGGCCATATCTATGTTGGGTCATCTCCCTGATAAATAAAGCAACACACCTCTAGTCTTCATAATGAATAAGGGCACGTAATGAGCCTTGAGTTTCTCGAAAGAGATAATAGTACCTGCCACGGATCTCATAGTACACATGACAACGAAATATAAAGTGCTCCTCTGATTTAGGTTCATTGTTGCAAAGTGTGCAAGTGCGTTGGTCCCTAGGAATGTAGTGCTCTGTCTCCATGCGAAGCTGATGAGAGCAAACTCGTAGTTGACCCAAGGGGAATCTCAAACCTAGTGGGAACTTGATGTATTTGGGGGGAATGACATGTCCATCTTCAATTTGGAGATAATGCTCCAAATAGTGGTGCATTTTTGTTCGCAATGGTTCTAATGGTTCAATCCACGTTGATCTACTGTGAGCTTTGTAGATCTCCTCTCTAATTCCTCTGAATTTCCCTTCTAGGCATGTGGGGAGAATTAATAGAGAATGTGAGAGGAGGAAGGCGATTAATATCCAATCCAATGCTTTGGAGGAAGGTTGTACAATGTGCACATTCAACTAGATTGAAGCCTCTCTTATCACTTTGATTTTCTCATAGGCATGATTTTTCTTACCTTGTATTTCATAACTTTCACTTTTTAGTTCTTCCTTTGTAACAAAATAGAAATATAAACCCATAGATTATTATAAAACTGTTTATTTTCTCTTAAAAAAACTTTTAGTGCAAAACAATAAAACTTCACCTCGTGCTTTATGTAACCAATTTATATTGTGACTAGCAACCTTGCTTTCAACCACAACCTTATACATTGTTAAAATAAGGTATCATAACTAGGCGTTCATGCCCACCTGTATGGGCGAGAGTTAGATGATTCTTCAACTAAAACGAACCTTTTGTTTATATTACAAAATTAGAAAAAAATGTGATTTTCAGAGACTCACAAAACGTTCTCCCGAACCTCGGTAATGAGAAGTCAAGTTTTGTTTGTGTACCTTGTCATCATGAGATGCCATAAAAATTTTTAATATTCCCTAAGTTGACCATGTGATCATTTGATAAAGCGCGTTAGGAGATTTGTTGACCTTGTTAGCAGCATCAGGTAGCTGTTAAAAGGTAAAAGTTGGGTTTCATTTTGACTTACCGTTTGGACCCTAAGTGAAGAAATGGCTACCCGCCTTCGTAAAACTCTAGTATTTCTAATGAAAATTTCTTGCAAACCTTAGTTTAGAGAAAATCACCTCGTTAGTAAGTTTTGCAAGGTGGGTTTGTAGGCATCCGGTCACTATTTGACAAGGTCAAACTAGTCTAATTATGATTGGTGGCTCCAAATAACTAGTCGCCATTTGTAAACAGTTCGTTAGTTCTAAGTTTTGTTAACTCATGTGAATTCTTGGTATATAAGAGAGCATATAGGAACTTCCCCATCGTGTATTCTCTCATCAGAAGCTAGTTTTTGATTGTGGTTTCATAGCCCTTGAGCTATAATTGAATGTTTTTGCAAACTAGTAGGAAAATGTGAAAGACGGTTTTAGGACCCTCATCAAGTGAATTTAACCGATGAGAAACATGTAAAAAATTATGACTATATGGAACTCTATTGTGTGGTACGTTTTGAGATTTTTTTATTTTCTGGAAAATAGTATTTTCTCTCTCCTCTCTCTATTTCTCTCTTCTCTCTTAGTTAAGAAATGAAACAAATGTCTCTAACCCTCTCTTATTGTGTGTGAAATATTCTAATTATGTAGATAGAAAAATAAAAACGTAAATTATGCTAGATTTAGGTAGATGCCATGCCAACAGTTGTGATGACCATGCTGTGGTTGTAGGCACCGAGACATGGAGAAAGCAAAGTGTAGTAGTGATTTCATAGTAACCTTTTATTTGGAAAAATTTAATTTTATAGGTTATGTCAAAAATGTTGTTATATATTGAAATGTTTATTATTAAATTCTGTAATGAGTATGAGTTGTTAGTGTTTTGGGGTGCTTGGGAAATGTGCATTTAATCATGGGTGTTAATTTGATTCAAAATTATGTTTTGTAAAATTTTTGGGTATTTATGTTAACTGAAAGTGAATTTGACCTTTTATAGTGTGTTTCAGTGTGAAATTAATTATTTAATCTCTTGTGTATTGATCTACTTACTTGGAATTGTAGGAAATGAGACTAAATAAATGGTCAAATTCAAAGTAAAATTCTTGTGTTGATTTATCTTTCTTGTATGATCACTTGCATAACGTAGAATACTAAAATTTTAGGATGATCCTTGCTCCTTATACTTGACAAAATCTCATAGATTAAGGGAATGAAGAGCCCAAATACAAGTTATCATCATAACATGTACACTTAGCGACATTTTTGCGAACCCGATCATTAGGAACAATAATGGTTGTATGTGACTTCCTCCTAGAAATGTTAATCATGTGTGTAGCAAGGAAAATGTGTTCCCTTAAGATAGTAATCCATGGGAAACTGACTTTAAATATAATGAAAACTGTCTTGGGCTGGTATATGAGTAGAACGAAGGGGTTTAGGTGGAAAATATCGAAACCGCCCTTTGAAAGTCATCTTGAGGGGTTCAGGTTATGAATGAATTCCATACCCAATTTCAATTATCATTTTGGTTATTATAATACAATAGTAAGAGTTAATAGGTTCCATTCGAGTCATTTACATTCAACTTAAAACGGTCTCACTTAATTTGGTTCAAATACCTTATTGCAATTACATGTGTAACTCATTTGTTAATAGGGACATTTGTATGCTCATGAGAATGTTGAGTGTGAACCCCTTAAACCATTCTTAAACTAAAGTGTTAGCTTGGTAAGACGCATCGAATTTACCTTGAGTTTCACAAAGATTGTGGCAGATAAGGGTGTTCGATTACTCCAATTGCGACTCTAGTAGGGTGTAGAGTATGGAGAGAAAATGAATTAATTAATCGTAGTACCTCCTTGAGGTTATCGGTGAATGAAATCTTGAAATATGTTACCCAATATTTGTTTTAGTGTCTCAGAAAGCCTTGGAAGTGTAAGGTGAGTGAGAGTCCTCATTTATATTATGTGCATAATGTTTGAGTGGTTAATGATAGTGAGATGAAATATTTGGCGTGAAATCACTCCCCTTGGATTCTTGAGACCCTAAATGTTAAGAAAGTATTGTGTAACTTGTCATTGTTTAAAAGAACGCTAATAAGAGACCAAAGTAATAATGTCAGTGTAATAAGATCAAGAGTAAGTGAGGTATCGGTTAGGGGAAAAGGGATACTCAGATTTCTCCTCATAAATTAATTAGACTTTGTTTTATGTTGTTAACAAGAGGGATAAATTGCTCGTAGTGAGATTAAAATTTCGTGAGAGCATGAATTCATCTGGAAAACAGACTTATGACATGTAAATATTAACAAAGAGACAAACCAAGCATTTAATGATAACAAATTCAAAAAGGGAATAGAAATGCCCTAACGGATCTGGAAGATTATATAGAAAGGGAACTTGGACTGTAATTTCCTTTAAATCTAAAGATTACTTCCTTAACTTCATGGCATTTTCGCTTATGTAATGAAGGTAAGACTAAAATTCAAGTGAACTTATTTCGGGAATAAACCCTTAACATAAGATCTAGCATTAGGATACTTGTTCATGTTTAAAATGCATATAAATAACAACTGAGTTATGGAAAATATTGTAATGGAGAAATAAAAAAACAAATTTAAGTGTACTTATTAAAAGTTAAATTTTAAAAGGAACTGTTATCACCGAATCACAACACCCTCTAGATTACACAAGTGTGTGTGCTTGAGCTCACTATGTGACTAGTTAACATGGGTAATATCTCCAAGTTGTGGGACTTGCTACTTGAGATAGACCTCCAGAGAAAACTGGTTCTTGTTCCTAAACTACCTGCCACAATATACTCTAATGCAAGAAAAACTATCTTATCCTAATCTAACTTTCCAAGGGACCAGGGAGAGAGTGCATGAAAATAAAACCTATACTAAAGTGGTGATACACCAGAAAAGGAGGGTATGAGAATAGCTTTCCAATGTGTGAAAAATGGAAGCAAAGTACATACTAGAGAGGGTGATAACAGTTCTCCACAATCTAGCAACTGCATTTACAAAAATATTTCATACACACATAATGATAATGAATCCCTTTAAGGGAATAAAATAGACTCAATATATTTTCAATGAGGTTGAAGAGGCAAGAAGAATGCAAATAAACACAACAAGGGAAGATACATCCAAAAACTTGCATCTATTACTCCATTGATATGCATAGTTCAATCTATTACAAAATAAAGGCTTGGATCACCATGCAAGGAGTCCAATACAAGGGCGTGCAACACATTGGCTTCACAAAACAAAAATGACAGAGTTTTTCTACTAAAAAACTACCCCCCCTACAATGAGCCCAACATTCCAATATATAGAGTTTTGGAAGAGAGAGAAAGAGAAGGGATGTAAATCCCGAAATATTTTTTTTCAACCAATTGAAAATCATAATAAATGAGTGTGGTTGGTGACTTTCGACCTGCAAAAGTAATCTCAAGGTGTCCCATAACTTGCAATAGTGAAGAATGATTGCCCATGCTTCATTAAATGCATCTCCAACCACTAATAAAATCACTGTTACAAAATTGACATGTCTTCCTTTAAAATCATCATCAAAACTTCATCAATTTATGCATTTCTTGATTGCTTTGCATTGTTCTCAGAATCATGATTCCTATGAGACCAATTTTATGAAAATTTGTTGAGAATTGCAAAAGTTATGGCCTTCTGAGTGTGAGCAATTGTTTTGAGTTTGCTAGGGATTTCTCGCATTTTATAGGACTGAGCATTTAATTTTCTGGAGCTGGAGATATTTCTTTATTTTCATACACCTACCCTCATTAAAATTAAGAAATACGGTTTTGGTGGTGTAGAGGATGTCGAGCCTGTCGACACTAAAGTTTTCCTTCGTAATTTCTATTTCATTAATGTATGTATTAGGAATAGGATGTTGTTAAGTATAATTAGTAGTAGCGTCCGATAGAAGATAACGGCGCTGCCAGTACGACGCCGCCAATAATGTGGAGTACGGTAACAGTCAAAGTATAATAGGAATGTTGTAAAAAGTAAATATTTGTCGTAAGTGGTCCGGTAATGTTAAAATGTCAAAGTTTGGGTAATTAGAGAAGTAGGGTCTACATGATTAGGAATTAGAAATATTATATTGGTAATAAGGACAAGGAGTGAGGTCATGAATATTTTGTGTATTTTATTTGTAAAAAAGTCTAAAAATGTGGAACCCATGTAAAATGATAAGGTTTATCTTATCTTAAAAGATAAGCTTACATGTACAGATAAGAGTTAAGGTATGGAATATGATTCGTCAGAGTGGATTTCTTATCCTATCTTAGAGATAAGATGGATAAGCCTGGAAGTTCTATAAATAGAGAGGCCACCCCCCTCATTTAGCATAGAAGGAAGTAGTGAGAAATATTGTAGGAAGTGTGCGAAGGAAGCCATCAGTTTAAAGGTGTGTTGAAGAAGCCATTAAGAGGTGTAATTGTAAATTTTCTCCCATAGTCTTGGTGAAAGGCAAGTGAAGTCAATAACACTTGAAGTACCTCATGGGTGAGATTGTAACAGTTTCATGTTAATATTATAATTTACTTTGATATTTCAGATTTGTCATCATTCCGTCTTGTCATAGTCGATGGTATTCTTGTGTTATGTTGTTGTTTTGTTTTCAGATTACATCCACCAAACTAAAGGCTGTGCATTAGTAAATAATCATAGCACGAGGAGTTCCCGGTGAAGAATTATCATAGTGTCGGATTGGTGATGACAAGCCCTTTCCAAAAAGTCCATTTTTTTGAAAATCAGAGTTCTAAGTCAAAAGCTATGACTGTTTGAAATTTAGGGGTTGGGTGTTCCACTTTCCCTTTGCATTGTGGGTATTTTGCCTATTTTGTGAATGCGAGGCCCATGGGATATTTGGGCCAATTATCTTTGACATACCCACATCGATTTTACTGCGGACGTTTTGGCCCTTTCGCGTACTTGCATCCCAACTCGCCTGGGACATTTGGGGCACCTAACTCTGCCTTATCCGCTATTGACTGGGCTGCCAGGGCCATCGTAGAACTCTCGTGGGCATTTCGATGATTTCAGGTTCAGGCTATACAAGTTTCCTGCTGGCCATCCGGGCCTCCTTCTACATCACCCACAACTCAGACTCCCGACCCCTGTTGCGTCTGCATAGCCTTCTTTGCACTGTGTTGACTGGACCGTGAGGGCCATTGACCCTCGCCTTTGCCGCATTCAACTAACCATCCTATTATGTCAGCAATTTTGGGTCTCGCATACACAAATGTCCTAGACCAATTTGGGCCGGTTGGGCCATTTTCTTCCGCACTTGCCGCAAGGGTCTATAACTCGCTCAATGGCTTAACTTCTGGCTCGCTGAGTTGGCTTGACAAGCCAACTCATTCCCTATTTCTTGCTAAGTGTTGCGAGCTTGGCCCTGATGCATTACTACGATGAGGTCTACACCGAGCTTTGTCCATTTCAAAAGAATAATCTGTTTGCCATGCTTGTGTGTTATTTTCTCGAGATCGATGATCCTCCTGCGGCCTGAGCCAATGCTCCTAAAACCAGGCACATTTCAAGCCTTTTTTTCCAGCTCCGAGTTCAATGGGAAACTCTGATAGCTCAGTCTATTTAAAACGTTTCTCAAATTGAACCTTAGAGCTCGATCTCCCTCTGATAACTTGGGTTCCCAATGTAACTCGCCAATGAACTCAATATGATGGCCTTGGAGCTCGGTGCACTATATTGAAGCCTACACCTTATTTTGAGCATTTATACAATTCCTGGATCCATGCAACTATAAATAGGTGTTCAGGATATGGTTTAGATGACTTATCAGATTTTTCCACCTTTACTTGTTGCTAGATCACTATCACTGTGATGATGCAAGATTTCTAATTATACCATTTCACAAGGGGAGTGAAATGGGATAACAAGAACCATTATAGGTAAAACGTTAAATCAAATAAAGAAAAATGAAACCTAGTTTCAAGTGGAAGGAATATTTACATGCTAAGTGCCATATAAATAATTAAGGTCCATTAAAGAAAATAAGGTTTTAATAAATTTATAATTGTGAAAATGTTGTGTCGTGGATGGTTCCTATCCATAAGCTTATATTGTAGCTGGATCCTTGTGTTATACTTTGTCATTGAGAAAATGTGTCTTAATGTCTATCATGTATTTTTCATGTTATATATGTGGGTTCATGTTGTTTAAATTGATCTATATGATGTTGAGTTATCCAAAGTGATCCCGTGTGGTGTAGTGTATCAAGTAATGAAAGTTAAAAAAAGCTATTCTGATTTTTGTTGTACTATTTATGTTTCAAAATTATGGGCATGACATAAATTAAGGATAAATAACCATAGTTTTAATAGTACTTAATAGGGGGAAATTATAGTAGGACTAGTCACTTGTGAACTTATAACTAACCATATGGTTCTTGTAGGAATTGACACTTGTGTGCTTAGAGAAGGAGAAGGGTGAAAAAGACCAATTCTCCCTTTAGATGAAGGAGGCACTCCAAAAAGAAGCTTCTTGAGTTACTTTAGAACTATAACCTAGTCATTTGAATCTTCATATTTCTTTTCTTCAAGTTGTTACCTAGGCCTAATCTCTATTCCTCTAACTTTTGTAGGGTACCTAATAGGTAAATATGTGACTCTAAAACTCTTTGTGTTAATGGCCACTACTTGATTCTTGGTTCTATTCATGTAAACTAGACCATCTTTGTGCCTTTGATGCTAATAGTTATAAAAGTGCATAAAAAGAGTGTGTTTGCAAAATCATGCTACCCTTCATGCTGGGTAGAAATACCTTAAAGTATGGTACTCCAAGTAGAATGATGTCCTATGTGCTGCCACCCTTTTGAAATTTTACCAACCAATTTGTTGGTATCCAAATTGATTCTCCTACGAGGGGTGAGCATCATCATAAAACTGACAGGGTGCTTAGAGACAGATGGATCATGATATGAGTTGTTTTGTAGCCGGGGAGGGGATTCAACTGACTCTTTTTCACTCAGGTGTTGGAGAAATGGATAGCACCTCACTGAGGGTTTGATCTACTCTCACTACTTTAGGCTGTGTCTTCAACCAAGGTGAGAGGACCTGTTCTGTAACCTGTGTTGGTGAAGGATATCAAGAGATCCCTCTTTGCAGAATTTTCATGAGAACCTTGAGAAAATATGATCAATACAACACAATCTAACTCTAATGAGTTGTCACACTAGAGAGTGGATATGTTTCCTAGAAAAGTTTCAGGTTACTAAAGACACTAATTGAATCCTAATTGTCCCTGCATACTTTAGCAATGGAATTTGTTCATTTGTGGATACACAGTACAAACATGGGTGGTTCATGTAGGATTCATCGTTTGGGAAATTTATGGTGGGAAGTTAAGAAAGATGAAGTTGATTTTACTAGATCTTTGAGAGCCTTTACAAATATTGGAAAACTCACAGAACAAAATGCTTCAGAACAACCAAAATATTCCTTCAACCAGAAGGTGTGTATCAATGGAGGCCCAGAGGTTCATGGATTCACACACTCTTTAAGAATTCAACAAAAAGGCTTGTGTTAAAGACTCAATTAAACATTAGAAATCCCTGGTTCGTCATGCCTAAGATACACTCATAGGCTTACAAACAATCTTTATCAATATAGTGAGAGTAATGTGATTTCAAATTGTTTATTTCATTACCAGATGAAAGCTCTTCTCATAATGAAATTGCAAATGCCACAATACTAACACATGGATGAGATCTTGTGTGACTCAGAGATATTTTAACATAAGATTGCAACAGGAACAAGAAAAACTATTTGAAAACATTCTGAAATAAAAGCAAACACAATTATGCTCTTGATTAACATTGAGTCATTCAAGGTTCATTAGATTCATCAGGAGGGGAAAGTTTCCTCAACAATCTCAGAGCTTGTTAATGGCTATACACTTGCAACCAACTTGATGTGATTGAATCCAAAAACATAGGAAAATAAACTGGTCTCTCAAACGGTCTCTTGGGAAAATGATTTTTTCTCAAACTTTCTCAGAAAAGTTAGCCCCCTTATGCAAGAGTATTCTCATTGCATTTATACAATTTTACTCGCTCAGTCATCCCAAATTTTCCCCCAAAAAGAAGAATATTTGAGGAATCCTTTATTTTTTACAAGTTTGTTCCAGAAAGTGATGTTTAAAAAATCTACACCCAAAAGCTGCCAGGTGGATAAATCATGAATTGATCACGTTTCTCAGTCCCTCAACTATGACTAGGATGCCATATCATAACTTTTAACAGTATTCTTAATCATTCCTTTATTCTATCGTGCAAGAAATCATCTTTTTAATAATTCTTAGATGGCTCCATATGGCTTGATCTGACAAGCAATCCTTTTTACCTCTGAGAATACACCTTGAGAAATGAGTGCCCTCGCATGGATACCTACATTCGTGCCTCTTAGAAATGAGTGTCATCATATGGATTTTACCACATACCTATGCTGCGAGTCCGAGTCAGTCAAGTGCAAAGAGGAGGCAATAGAAACCTCCACGTGTCTCTTTGGCGCAACTGCAAAGGTGAAGTCCAGAGGCAGGTTCCTAAACAAGCGCGGCCCCTCCACATGTTCAGAACCCTAGAGAGTTGCACTGGTTGCTGAAAAGTCAAAGTATGGGAAGGTCCAACAGAAGATTCCACGTGTTTGTTCAGTGTAACTTCAAAGATGAAGTCTAGAGGCGAGACCTCAAACAAGCACATGCTCTCCAAGTGCCTCGGGCCCAAGAAAATTTCCTCAGCCATTGAAAAAGTATCAGTATAAAGAGGATCCAGTGGAAGCCTCCACGTGTCTCATCAGCGCACTTTTGATATGGTGCCCAAAAGCGGAGACCCCAAACAAGTGCAGGCTCTCCACGTGTCTTGGCCTAGAAAAGTTGTTAAATTTTTTTAAGAACCAGCGGAAGGTGCCATGTGCCTAGGGTCTGAGAAAGTTGCATTAGATGCTTGAAAAGTCTAAGTATGGGAAGATCCAGCGGAAGCCTCCACGTGTCTCCCTGGCGTAACTCCAAAGGTAATACCTCGAGGCGGATCCTCAAATGAGTGCAGGCCCTCCATGTGTCCTTTGGTCTAACAAAGCTACACTGGCCGTTGAAAAGTTTGAATATGGGCAGAGCTAGCGGAAACCTCCATGTGTCTCTTCGGTGCTCCTTCAAAATTAAAATTCAAGGGCAGGTCCCCAAACAGGCGCGGGCCCTCCATGTGGAAAAGTTTTGAGTTGAAGCGGGCCTGAGAAACTCAAAATGCCCCGGTGACCCGAATTTCCGCTTTTAACTTTTGATGTGGGCCCCAGCAGAGTCGTGGCTCACTTTTATACTTTTACTTCATTTCAAAACAGAGCTTAAAAACTCCAAAGTACTCCGGTGACCCACCTCCCTGCTTTGAATTTTCAATGCTGACTCAAACATGTGACATTAATTTGTCCCCCACGGAGTTTTAGATCATTTTATAACTTTACTCCTTTTCACAAAAATGAAAAAATCTTCAAAATGCTCCGACGATCCGCCTTTCCACCCTTGACTTTTCAAACCGCCACGTGTCAATCTTCAGGGTCAAAGTAAGAAATTTGCTTTGCCACTTCACATTGTTGAATAGCCAATTAGAAACTATCGGGGCTGCGGGACCAATTTGGCATTTTTTACAATTATAACAAAAGTGACAAGTTCACCAAATAGACCCACTGTGTCACGTTAAATTAAAGATGACCACTTATCTGCAGACGTTGAGATAAAATTTGACAGGGAAAACACAACCATGGAAAAATAAAATGCAGGGGAAACTTCACCATTTGTGCCCAAAATTCAAAATTTTCCTCATGGAAAGAAAAACTGCAAATAATACCAAGACTCAATGTGATCCACGACCCAAGGAAAGGACTGACAATGGAAACCAAATGAAGGAGAAAGCTTGCATGCATCCATACAAGGAGACATAGAATACTTCAAACCATCGGACTGTGAAATTTTGAACAAACATGGCGAGATTAAATTAAGCACCAACATAGTCAAGACCTATGAACCTCCTGAGATGGGAAGAGGAGGATAAGTAGAATTTTTATTCATTTGTTTCTTTGCCACATGATTGATTCTATAGACAAACAAATATACAATCTCCTACTCAGCTAGTTTTTTTGAAACATATATGGGGTAGTCTAAATGGGATAGAGAGAATCCCCTCAACTATTATCAACGTAGAGTCTAGGTAACACTAGAAAGCTCTGCAAATTCTCAATGGATTGATGATTCTTTGACTTACCATAGGCATAAGGGTGTCATGTATGGCATTGAAGATCACATGGTAGTAATTATTACATATCTTTCGATAATTATGCATGTGCATCTTACTAAAGACCATAAGGACTATATTTTGGTGTTGTGGAGACCAACTAGGGACTTCCTGATTTTTTTTGTAAAACACTTACAACATCAAGTAAGTAAGACATCATATAGAAATTGTGCTTCTTCTCTATGACACTCACAAGAATATTATAGAGCTTATAAGATAGAACTCCATCTAAATTAGGCATCCTTTAATTATTTATGATTATGCCTTGGAGGGGTAGTAGGTTTGATTGAAATCCACAATATCTGGTGCTCTAAATATTCTATTCATTAAAGCCATTCCTACTCTCAATCCATGTCTGAAAGATCTTATATTCATCTTGTTTGTGGAGACTTTATACTTAAAACTAGTCGGGTCCTATGCCTAATCTTTAAGAACAGTCCTAACATTAATACTCTTTCCCCATTATTCCACTATTTCTTGATTGAACTAATATTAGATGGAGGGATATGGTAGTAAATAACACTACCATATTCAATTTTATTACCAATTAAATTTCCTCCTTTGAATTTTAGAATTCCTCCTATACAATTTAAACTATCACCTAATATCCCCCAAAGCAAGTTGATGCAAGGCATTACCTCTAGTTTTCCAACTAAAATATGCATCCCTATTTATATAATGGCCACTATATCAGTCATGCAATGTACTTTTCTTGGTTTTAATAATCACAATTTTCTATAAATATAGCTTCTTACACCTCCATTTTCAAGGCTTTATAATTGTCTATACCGATGACTTGTTTTAAAAAAATGATATCTCCAAAGAGATGGTTCAAGTAGAAAGTGTCTGGGTAATCCTTCATTGATGATAAGCTTCAAAATACTTGAGAAACTATAGGTATGCAAAAATTTCAGTATCATAAAATTGTGATACTCTGTTTTACTTTGTGATCACTTGAATTTATACTTTAAACACTCATTTATAGCTCGAATACCAGGTTTTTGAGCAGGAAATCCTTTCAAGAGTCTTGTAAATATTGCTAATTCATGCTAAAATGGTGGTATACCATTGCATCGTTGAAGTATAGTCAATAATTTATATGTTTTGCATTGATTTTTAGGCTTGGAGATATTCTTGGATTTTTACATTTGATGTGGCTTCAATTCACTGATTTTTCTGATTCTCCACATATTCTCATGGAGTTTTCCTATCTTTTCACCTCTAAATCCCATGAATGCCACATGGCAAGATTTGATATCTTCACATATTGTTTCCCTTTATAATAAGTTAGAATCATGTTAGAGTTTGAAAGGCTAGCCAATAAGAAGACCCCACGTATGTATGATTCTTTAGGACCAGTAATATTATATGATCTTTTCATCAAACATGCTTCATTACAAAGTGTGAACCAATAAGAAAATGCCACATATGTATGGTTTTTACAATTTCAGACTCTAGATAACCTTTATTATTCACCATGAATCATAAACCAATACGAAAGCTCCACGTTTATAATATTTTCGCAATGTCAGTTGCTTGGTAGGTATTTTCAGTCATTGCAGTATGTAATCCAATAATAAATCTCCAAGTTACTTCATAGTTCGTAATGTTATTCCTTTGATAACCTTGTTAGTTTTCAACCAATAATAATACTCCATGCTACTTCACATTTCGTATAACCAATCCCCGTTACTTGGATTTGTGAAAATAAGTCTTAAGTGAGCCAAAATATAGATCCACATTGTTTCAAAAATTGTAATGTCAATCCTTAGTAAGCCTTTTAAAGATGTAATGATGTAAAAATTACACTAATGACTAGAGTATGCACAGTGTCCTTTCTTTGGAGAAGTCAGGGGCTCTAATATTTGTGAGATATTTGTTTTATCAATTAATGAATAACGAATGAATCAACAAGCTCCACATTCTTTTAGAATTGTCAAGACTTTTTAGGACCAAAGAGTATATGTTATAGAGTGTAGCAAACGAACAAGGGCTGCCATGTTGCTTTGCAAAGCATAAAACATGTTATATCTTGTAAGTCAAACCATGAATAAAGATTGATGGGTTAGCTTACAATGTGACGATGATTTGTAAACTGTCATAGACAGAAAAAAAAAAGTTTCTTTGTAAATAAAATTCTTGCAATGTCATACTTAAAGTAACAGTTCTGTTAAATCATTTTTAGTCCAAATATCATAAATTAAATAGATAAATGTGAAAAAATTACAACCAAAACACATAGTTGTTTCTTATAAGCAAAAATAGTTTCAGTCTTTTTCTCAACATAAAGGGTCCCCGTTTTTAAGTTTTAAAGCATGGGGAGTTGTTCACAACACATCCTAAAAATTTTCCTGGCTAACAAAATTCCATATTGGGGAGAAGGGACAATAGTGGGGCACCATAAACTAAGGGGTACATAACATTAATTATATATCATATAAGATCGCAAATTATACACCAACATATAGCTCAAGTTTTCTTAGCTTATATTTTTTTAAAAATTTATAAGGTAGAACTAGTTATTGGCATGTAACCGTATATTGAAAATTGAATCTGTAATGTGAACCCTTATTTCACAGTGCATAGAGTAACCAAAACCCCATATTGATAATTTTATATGGTTATTAAAACTTATTTAATATAATATAATTTCTTGATATACCAATAAAAAGACTTCATGTATGTACGATTCTTTGGGCCCTTATTATTATATGATATTTTCATCAGGTACATGTTTCATTTTGAAGTGTGAACAAATAAAAAACCATGTATGTACTATTTTTTGTAGTGTCATACTCTATACTTGCCATGTGTCTCAATCTTTAGTTATTACTCACTCATTTATGATGCACGTGGGAAATCAAAGGTTTAATTTTATTTCATTAAAACTCAATTATCAGAGATACTTGTTATAAATATTTCCTATGTTTAACCAATGATACTTCAAAGTATATTTTCAGCAACATTTATTTTTCAAAAACTAAGATAATCCCTAAGTAATAAGTTCACATGAGTAATCATTAAGTTCACATGAGTACCCTCTACTAATAGCTCATACGAGTTATCATTATGCTCACCAGCTACTTCGATTATAGAGTCATGGAAAATTGTATATAGGCCCTAGGGATAGTTGGTTGAAGGTAAATGTTGTAACTGTATACAAATTTGATTTCTCACTGTCTTGTCTAAATTTTTGGTATTCCAATTTTTGTCTTGTTAAAGTCTATTGTTTCTGATCACTCACTATGGCCAATATCCCAGGAATTGTATTGTGTAATATTTTCTATGCCAATGAATCTAGATTGTAATTAGTCCATTATGTTCTATCTTTTTTCAATCCTATGGAGTTGGTTGAGCACTTCTTAGAAATTGATAGTATCCAATTTGGTTTTCTGGTTAGGTTAGCTAGTATTTATCCCATTTTTGATGTGTATCAATTTTTTTCTCAGAAAATTATTTTTAAATGATATGAAACCTTTGTCATTGGATTGAAACCTATTTGCGATAATTATCACCCTAAAATTTGAAGTGAGGGAAGAAAATTTTTTCATCAATATTCACTAACAAATTTTGTTCGTTATTTGAAAAATAAGGTTGAAAGAACAAAAATTGGATAAGTACTTCAAATGTAAGACTGTTACTATGGCCCTAGTCAACAATAAGTTGTAATTACATGTGGTGGGGGGGAAAAGGAAAATGAGCCTTATTTCATGTGGAAGATTGATGAGATATTGACTAGACATTGACGAAAGAAAGGCTCAAATTTTAAAGGTTTAAGTGAACCTCATCCCTCTCGTAGGAGTTTGGTCAAAATGGGAATGTCTTCATATTGTGTTTGTCAAATCTTGTATGTTTTGGGGGCTTGATGGTGCAAATTAGCTTGTAGCAATTAGTATGTTTTTTATTAATCCAAAGTCATTTAATTATCAGACCTAGGGACGTAACCTATCAATATTGCCAGTGCTGTATGCACAGTTACAGATATTGGAAATACAATACTGGAAAATTTCTATCACTACAATTAAGAAATACAATACTGGAAATGAATTAGTTTATGACTGGAAATGAATATTATGGCTATCATCAAAGCATGTAAAATTCATATCATGAATAAAGAATAAAATGTTTCAAATCTAATCTAATCATGCAAGGAACTAAAACAACAAACAAAAGGAGAGGGTTAGCAGACCAAAAGTGGGCCCTACCATGGGTGCTAATTCCTCCTAAGGCTTGTGTCTAAAAAAATGTATCAGAACTCAAACTTTATTTAATAACATGAAAAATTAAAAATGGAACGTACAATAAAATCTCTTCTTATGGATTGATCCCTTTCCTACTGCCTTAGCATTATTTTTATATTCTTCCCTTTAGAAGAGACGTGAAGAGACTGTCTCATTACTAACAGTTATAAATTGACTAAGTAAAAGATCATAACCTGTAATCCAGAGATTCTCATACATGCAAAAAAACTATTGAAAGGTGTCCTTATATAATGATATAAATGAACTAATTGATCAATTCAAACAAGAAACTATTAAATTAAATTAACTAGTTCCTTATTAGAGTTGTAGAGCATAATTTGGATTTGAATATTCTGTGTTCTCATCACTACTCCTTCAGCAACATGTGTACACTTAGGTGAAGTGTCCACATAGCCCAAGCTTTTTAGAATTATGGTATAGTATATGTGTGTGGTCTCCCTTGGCTGCAGGTGCTTTGCTGCGGACGATTCTCAATTGCTACATGTTAGTTGTTGTGGACGAGTCCCTTTACATTGAGAATACAAGGAACTAAAAAACAAACAAAAGGAGAAGGTTAGAAGACCACAAGTGGGCCCTGACTTAGGTACTAATCCCTCCTAAGGCCTGTGTCTAAAAAAATTTAACAGAACTAAGAATTTATTCAATAGCATGAAGATTACAAATGGAACGTACAACAAAATCTCTACTCATGGATCAATCTCTTTCATATGGCCTTAGTATTCTTTTTATATTCTTCCCTTTAGAAGAGACGTGAAGAGACTACCTCATTACTAACAGTTACAAATTGAATAAGTACAACATCATAACCTGTAATCCAGAGATTCTCATGCATACAACAAAACTATTGAGAGATGTCCTTATAAAATGATATAAATGAACTAACTGATTAGTTTAAACAACCAATTATTAAATTAAATCAACTAGTTCCTTATTGGAGTTGTAGAGCATAATCTGACGTTGAATCGTCTTCATGTTCTCATAACTTATCCTTTAGTAACACGTGCAAACTTAGGTAAAGTGTCGACATTGCCCAAGCTTTCTAGAATTACGATATTGTATATGTGTGTGGCCTCCCTTGGCTGTAGGTGCTTTACTGTGGATGAGTCCCAGTTGCTGCATATTATTTGCTGCGGACAAGTACCTTTACATTGTGAATGAGTTTCTTTAGCTACAAGTTAGTGGATACACATAACAACTCTTTGGAAATCAAGTATGAAATTCATTCAAAGCACTATTTAATCATCATATTGAATTCAAAAGAATAAATGCATCCATAATCCACAAAATAAAATAAACTTAGTAATAATTATATTAATTAATATAAGTGCCATAAGTTCAAGATTTAGCAGACATGTTCAACAATATGTGGAAAACACAAGTTCAAAGGGTACATATGGATAAAAAATACAACAGATGAGACATTTTAAACAGTAAATAAAAGGGCTCATCACACCCCTAGACTGAGCTTCTTGAATGTCCTCATTCAAGAATTCTTGTGTTCTTCCTCACTTTTCTTAGGGTTAGCCTGAATAATGATGCACAACCTTCTGAAGTTCATAAGTGTTGAGGTAATTTCTAGTTCACTGAAGAAATAACCTGCATTCTTCATGTACCTTTCAATTACCCTTTCCTACAGGTTGTCATACAACTCTATGTTTCCAGATTAGTGGGGGATAAGATAGTGGAAAATTTGTGGATAATAAGCAATGGGAAATCAAGATTTTCCACATCCCTTAGAGACTTCAATATATACATTTATCCTTCTGAAAGTTTGGATGATATTGGGATATGAATGCATTTCCTTCCCTTGCATCTCTGGTGACATTTCTTCCCATCTTTCCTTACAGGCTTGTATTATTTCCATGTTATTAAACTTAATGTAATTTCTTGCTTCATTATGGGTTTTTTTCTCATCCGATGAACCCACTACTTAATTTTTTGAATTACCATAAACTTTCCATATTCCTCAATCATGGCCTTGGTGTTTCCAGATTCTACCCTTATCATCAAAGGTTACACTTTACATAAATATTTGTAATAAACCATTTGTTTTTCTCTATACAACTCATTATTAAAATATGAACACAGTGCCCTAATTTTCACATCCCCAATGTAGAGTATAGGGATCCAGTCTATGTCATACTCTAAAGCATAATTATACATATAAAACTCACAGATAAGTAGGTGGATCTCACGGGGAATTTTCATATATATCTTGAAGAAAGGCCCGACTCCACTAATATCAAATGGAATATAATTTTTGATACACTGATATTTCAACTACAATATTTGTTCTTTCAAGAAGACAAAATAAATGTTAGATGATGGTCTACATTTGAATATTTTATTTGTCACTTGAACTGTATCTTCTTGTTTCTTCTTCAACCTTGTAATCTCATTGTCCTTGGCACTGAGCTGTCTATCTTTTTCCTCCAAATCCTACCGATGTTGGAAGAGTAACTCTTCCTTATCCTTGTTCCATCTACCCTGTAACTTAGTAACATAATCTTCAAATTGCTGCACCCAGTAATCCAAAAAAGTGGTTTGAGTGCCTATGCTCGTGCAAGCTAGTTTTGGGGGTTCCTTGAAGACGTATTTGATCACAACTCATGGCTGCAGGCTGACTGATGGCAATAGTGGATGCACAGGATCAAATACTTCATGAACTTCATCTTGGGAAGGTGTAGGATTGTCTAGTTGTATTATCTCAATAGGTTTATGAACAAGTTTTGGCTCAAGGTTTTGGACAATAATCTCAATTATTTCCTCAATATCTTATGGAAAATCATCCAATGTACCCATTACATCAGTCTGTGGTTCATATATTGAGTGTTCAAGTGCTTCCTCGGTCTGTTCTGCAATGTCAGTGGTCACATTTGCTACATTTTTAATTTCCTCTCTCGACATTTCTCCTTCATGCTACATGTGGGTTTCCCCAGCATGAATGACCTTTATTTAAAATCCAATTGGTTCATTAGGGAACTCATGAGTAGGTCACTCACCTAACTCTTCCTCAATTTTCTCTTCCACTTCCTTAGTTGCATCTTCCATGACTACATATTCACATGCATTTACATGATCTCCCTACTCAACATCCATTGGAATATGTTCCTCATTCTTTTCTAACCCTTCTTCATCACTGTTCAAAAATATTTGAATGTTTCTACTAGGCCTTGAGGTTTTGGTATTTTTAGTACTGATCCTATGGGACCCCCTAGATGATTCAAAGATTTTTCTTAAGGCTTTTCATTTTCCTTTAGAGGAAGAGGACTCTGGTGTTGATATATTTAACAAATTTTTAACCAGAACCTTTTTAAGAGAGATGGGCCTAGGGCCTTGTTGTGGAGATTTAGGATTTTCATGAACAGGTTTTTCTACAGGTATGGAATTTCATGAAGGAATAGGGGTTTCTGCAGGAGTAGGGGTTTCTATAGGAATGGAGGTTGAAGCTAAGGTTTCAAGTGGATGCGTAGAAGAACTAGTTGAGCTTCTCCTCATTTTCTTCACCTTCCCCAAAAAATCATTAATGTGTTTTGCTATAGAAAAATCTCCCCAATTTACTATAGGATGCTCCATTGCCAATGCATGTTTAACTAATAAGGTTAAAAGACAATGGTGAGATAATGCAAACCTATCCCTTTGAGATTCTTTACTAAATTTATTTTTCAGGATTTCATGTAGGAAGTTAAGGAAACTCACATGTCTTCAAATTTTCAAATGATTGAACAATTTAAAATGCACAATGTTTAACCTTAAGTACCTACCCTCACAGGTGAAGTAATTTATAACATGGTTTGTAACATCAACCCAAAAAGGTTTTAAATAAGTGCATAAGCTACCTTGTCTGTCATTGCTGAAGTTGTCATATGGGTCTCCAAATTATCTACGAGCTTCTTCTTGATTTTCCTTTGTAGGATACAGTTCTACTTCTGTTAGGAGTCCAGTTACTTTAGCCAGAATTCCATCTTCCACCTTAATTGTTAAACCTTTAACTGTGGACTTTATGTCTTTGAAGACATCAAAAAATTCTGTTACCATCAAATCATTAAATCCTTGAAATTTGTTAATATAATCCATCCAACCACTGTCATGGAAATACTATAGAATCTGTGGTTAAGTGTGGAGCCATGAATGATATGTAGGCTCGTTTCTAATTAGGTCGTCACCCATTTTGAATTCCACAAATTACTTTAGCTCTAAGAGGTAGGAAATTGTTACAGTTTAGATTGCCTTTGCAAAAATTCAAATGAGTCTATAATTTTCAAGTACTTGGTGTTTTTGAAATTTACAATTGACTTAAATGTAGCTTGAAAGGGCATGCATTAATTAGATTTGAAGGATGTAACCATGTGAGGTGATGAGGTGGGATGATGTGGGAGACACCTCACATTATGGAAGACAATGGTAAATTATGGAAAATAAAGTTATTGATGACATGGCATGAATATTAATCACTTATAATTATTCTATTGCTACTTTAATAAAGTAGATTAAGTGCACTTATCTCAAGAAGTACGTTTGATTATTATGACATGCGCCTCATCGGAATTTGTGCTTTTGGCTACATGCAGATTAATGATGACACTACAAGTTGTGATGCTTCATTGCTACAAGTGCTGTGGCATCTCAACTACAAGTGTATGTTATAGGTTCCTTAGTAGAATTAGTTAGTTCCCGAAGAGGGAAGACTAAATTTTTATGGTGACAATATTCTTCATAAGTGATTGCATGTGTAATTTGATCCTTATTTCTTCATGTAATCACATGTTCTGCCAACAAGAAAGCAAAAAAAAATATTTTTTGTATGCTGCTGCAAGTGGATGTTTTAGTCTTTGCATCATCTCCTTTTGTCAGGGATTATGCACTCCCTGGAACAGATACACCAAAACCTACAGAAACAAAATTCTAAAAAAAAAAACATGTTAGTTGAGTGGTGGTGATCGCTAAGAGGGATGATCACACCAATTTTATTCTTCCTTGGAGTATTTTGCATGCTGAATATACCAAGGCCACTAAAAATATCATTCCTCAGGAATTTTAGAGTATGAACCAACAAGTTCAACCTCTGAATTTAACTTTGTTGTTCTCATCTCCATCCTAATTTGACCTCCACTAAATTGTTACATGAAAGTGCTCTTATCAGTTGTCTTCTTGTACAACTTCAATCTGTGACCATTCACCAGTAGTTTGAATCTCACATGATTTATGGTGGTGAGTTTCATAACCCTATTGGGAAATATTTTCTCAATCTCATATGGCCCTAACCACTTCATTATGATTTTCCCATGTAGTCCTTATACTTGGAATGAAACAAGAGAGCCCAATCACCTTCTTGGAGTCACCTTGTTTTGATGAACCTATCATGCCATTTGGTCCTTTACTTTTGTACCACCTCTATATCATGAAAAAATATCTTTCTTATTTCATCCAACTCATTAAGTTGGAAAATCCTTTGTCTCTGAGCTTCAGACAAATATATGCCCAATTCAAGTGCAGTCATAGTGTCTTATGCTCAAATTCAATAGGTAGAACAACAATCTTACCGTAGAAAAGCTTAAATGATGTAAAACATGTTTTTATCTTCTAAATTGTGTTGAAAACCCAAAATGCTTATGGAAGTCTTTCTGAATAGTCCCTTCTGTGGAGTGTAATGGTTTAGGTCAAGATAGCTTTTATTTCCCTATTTGTTACCTCAAATTGGCCATTAGATTGGGGTTGGTAAGGTGTAGATTTCTTGTGCCTGATTTCACATTCCTTAGCTAAATCAGAGATGACTTTAGCAGTGAAGTGTGTACCTTGACCTGTAACAATTTATCTTGGAACACCATATCTTGTGAAGATGTGGTCATATAAAAATTAACAACTTTCCCACTCTTTTGATTTGGAAATGCTTTCACCTCTTTCCATTTAGTGAGGTAATATGTATGCACCAAAATGTACTCTTTCTTATGAGATTTAGGATCTATTGGACCAATGAAGTCCAATCCCCAATTGTCAAATGGATACAATCATTGTTGAGGCTATAGTGGAATCTCATCTGTCTTGGTAGGCTGACCCATTCTTTGGCATTTATCACACCTTCTGGCATACAATGTTGCATCCTTGTGTAATATAAGATAGTAATATCCTATTGTCAACACTTTTTGTGCTTTTAGTTTTACAGCAAAATGTTCTCTATATGGCTCACTATGAAATGATTTGAGGACATCATATATTTCCTCATCATCTATGCATCTCCACATAACATTATCTTACCTTATGTGAAATAGGAAACCAACTATCCAAGAAAAATTCACACTTTTCTCAACAATATATTTCTTTTCAAAGTACAGATAGTGTGTGGGTGTCTTACCTAAGGCCAAATAATTAGTTATATCAACATACCAAGGTGTCTTAGTGGTGATGGAAAATAAATGTTCATTCGGAAAATAGTCATCCACTACTTGTTATTCAATATTATTTTACATTCTTGAGAGAAAGTCAACAACAACAATATCTTTATTAGGATTATCCACAATTGTAACATCAAACTTTTATAGGAGAAACAATCATCTGATTAAAACTGGTTTGTTGATCAAGTATTTGATTGCTGCATGATCAATATGAATAAATACAAGATAACTGGTGATATAGTGCATGAACTTATTGATGGCATATACAACTGCCAAAAAATATTTCTCAATGATTGTATAGTTGAGCTCAACATGCTACATGTTCTTATTGACACAGTAGATTTCATAGTTAAGAATCCCATCCTTCTGTCCTAGAACAACTCTAATGGCGTGGTCTGATGCATCAATGTAATTATGTGAAATGGAAAACTCCAATCTGGTCCTCTTAACATAGGTGCAAAAGTTAACATTTTCTTCAGAGTTTGGAATGCAGCTTCACATTTCTCAGTCCACACAAAAACAACATCTTTTTCAAGTAGAAAAAACAATGGTGCTGTAATTTTACTGAAATCTTGGATGAATCTTTGGTAATACCCAACATAAGCTAAGAATCTCCTCACATCCTTTTTCTTCTTGGGTGTTGGAAAATTTAGAATCACATATATCTTTGATGGATCTAATTGAATTCTAACACCTGACAGATAGTGTCCCACCACTATCCCCTCAGACATCATCATATAATATTTTTCATTGCTCAAAGACAGGTTATGCTTCTTGCATCTCTTGAGAAATTTTTATAAGTTCTTCATTGCTTCATCAAAAGTACCACCATAGACTGTAAAATCATCCATTTATACCTCCATGCAATCATTGGTTAGATCTGAGAAGATGCTAAGAATCGCTCTCTGAAATGTGTCAGGTGCATTACACAAACCAAAGGGAAGAAATGAGTATGCAAACGTTCCCCACGAGCATATGAATGTGGTCTTGTCCTGATCCTTTGGTGCAATTTGAATTTGGTTGTAGCCACTATAGCCATCTAGAAAATAAAAATACTTCTTACTAGAAACAATGTCAAGTACTTGATCAATGAAAGGAAGTGGAAAATGATCCTTCTTAGTTACTCCATTTAGCTCTCTATAGTCAACACATATTATCCATTTGCCATTATTTTTAGGTACAATGGAGAGGGGTGACACCCATTGACTATCTGAAATTGGATATATGAATCGAGCATCCAATAATTTATTTAATTCTTCCTTCACTGTATCCCTCATCGGTGGGTTCATTTTCATTTGTGACTTTTTTATTGGCTTATAGTTGTCTTGGATATATATCTTATGAGTACATAGTTTAGGATGGATCCCATGTGTGTCTCCATAGTCCCATGCAAATGATGTACTGTGTTTCTTAAGAAGAGAAATTAACAGCTACTTTTGTTGCATGCTCAATATTTTGTTCAGATTGAGTGGCTTGCCTAGTGCAATCTCCACTTGCTTAGTAAGATCAGTCATAGAGCATACGTTGGTATTTATAGAATTCAATATATAATATGTGAAGAAGCTAGTGTAGGATACAATTCTTACCTAAAACATTAATATTACTCTACTGTTGTAAGATTTAATTCTTTATATATCTTATGCATTACAATTTTCCATCTTCTTCTTCATTCTTACCATAATTATTCTGCAGGACGTTAAAACGAACAACATCCTCTTCTTGTCCCTTAATTATGCATGAATTCTCTTGCATCATGAGCTGCTGAACTGAGCTCTGATCTTCTTCTAGTTCTTCCACCCAAATAGTTTGGTCTTCTTCATTGAATGGTTGTGCAGGGGGTAAAACATAAGATTTTTGGTGCCACTTCCATTAGAGATGATCATATTACCAGATCTACATCTTATGAATGCATCAACAATTACTAACCATGGTCTTCCTAGGATGATATGATATCCTCCCAAACTTGCTTTTGGTTGAAGAAAAATAAAATCAGTAGGGTATTCCGAAGATTCTACCATTACTACTATGCCATCCAAAACTCCTTCAGTCTTAACTATTGACCTGTCTATAAGCTATAATAATGTGGATGTTGGTCTTAGTCCCTCTAATTTCAAATCATCCATGATTTGTTTTGTCATTACATTTATTGTTACCCCTAATTCAATCATTGTTTTTTAATCACTGTGTCATTGATTGTTACATTTACCAAAGGGCTTCTTAGATCTATGTATTTAGGAAGAATTGAGTTCCCAAGCATAATATAAGCTAATTTTCCAATGACTTGCACAATAGATGGATCTCTCCTCTTCCTTCCTGGTTTCTTTATGCATAGGTCCTTTACCATTTTATTGCAAATATACACATCCTTAATAACTTGAATCAATGGAATATTGGCAGATATATATTTTAATTGTTTGATAAAATCATAATCATATTCTGATTTTAGGTTAGTATTATTTTTGTGTAATCTTTCAGGAAATGGTGGCTCATTACCCTAGATTTTACCCTTACTAGAAATTTGCACAGGTTGCTACAGATCAGCCTACAATGTCTTCTAGCCTTGCTATGAGTCATTATATAGTAATTGTGGTTCCTCTATAATTTCAGTAATGGTGGGTCCAACTAGTGGAGGAAGTGATCTTCCTGAGTGGAGATTGATATTGTTGATATCAACATAATAGGTAGGGAATTGAGCTGGTTCAGTGGAATATGCTGGTTGATCAACTTTATTGTTAGGATTAAGAATTGGTTGAGTAGGTCGTTGTGTAGATTTTGGTTAGGATCCTACTTGGGGGTTTGGAATCAGAGCTTGCTACTGCTATTGATAAGGAGACTACATATAAGCTTGTTGGTAATTAGGAGGTGGGTTATTCCATGGTTGTCCTCCTCTCTAAGGTTACTGCCATGATTGAGGAGGTTATTGCCATTATTTTTGTGGTTGGCCTTGGAATTGAGGTTGCCACTGTTGTTGATATTGTTTGGGATAGGGGGCCCAACCTTGAGGGTTAGTCTAAGGTGGGGGATGTATATATGAATTGTTAGACCAATTTTGAAATGAATGCATAATTTCTTGTGTCATACCTCCTTGCCTTGGTGGCCATATTTTTTTGAGAAACATAGAAAACTTGTCCATCCTCTGTTTCTAACATATTTAAATTAGGCGAAGCCTCCCTTTCTTGAGAAATGATGGCTAACTCTCTACATCTGTAGTTAGATTTACTTCTTCTATATCCATGGAAGTACTATGTGAGTGTTTCCTCTGCATCTTCCTTTTTATTTTTGGCATGTAGAGCATATAATTGATTGGCCATGTCATTAACAATCTCCTACTTCATATTCTTCAACATGTTGACAATCTCTGACTTGTATATATGCCTAATTGTTTTGGTAGCTGATCCACCTCTTGATCTTGTATTTCTTATTCTCTTCACAGTAGCTCTTGAATAATTTTACAGGCATCACATATGTCTATAACAGTATCTTTTGAAATATCTCCCGATCCTATCAGATCCAAAGCATCCATGTCCTTATCACTAAGTCCCTTCAAAAATAGTAATTAGAGAGATTTAGGTGGTATGTTGGTGGTGCGTCTTGACTTCATAAACATAGAAAAAGAACCTTTCCAAATAGTCTTCTAATGGTTCATTCTCTTTTTGTGTCATTCTATAGATTTTATCACCTCCTTTGCTTCTTGGTCTGTAATAATCTTGGTATTTCTCAAGGAATTTATCCTTCATTTTTTCCCACATGGTTACAACATTTCTTCCCAATTCCATGAACCATCTCAAGGCTGAATCCTTGAGTGTAGCAGGGAATAGATTCAATTTGTGTGCATCAGTAGTATAATCATAGCTTCTACATAGAACATAAAACTCAAATAGAAAGGTGTCTAGGTCTTCTGCCATGGATCCATGAAAGTTGGGCAAGGTTGAGGGAGAAATATTATTCATACCAGCAGTTGCATTTTTGTCAGTGATGGGGAACTCAAAGGTGGTTGCCCCATTTCAAGCATTCTAATTTACTTCTTCTGCCATATCTAGCTACTCTAGGGAAGCTACATAACTTTCACTTGGAGGATTGTCTTCGAACAAAAAACCGAGTACAAAGGTTTCTTCTTTAGAATCCATAATATTCAGAGGTAAATGAAGAGATTTGTGCTACTTGTGGATTAGGTAAAAATCTACCATGGGCATCCCTTGGATAGTGCATGCATCAACTACTCAACTCATTCAACAGAAATTAGTAGGGGGTTTAGTTTGAGGTGAATTCTTAAAACCTAGACTACTTCTAAGAAATGAAAACCCCTCTTCAATAAAATCATAACTTGGAAGTATCCCTGACAACGATGCAAAAAATGATGGTGAAAATTAACTTGCAACAATTAATATGTTGTTTATTAATCCAAAGTCATTTAATTATCAGACTTAGGGACATAAAATTTCAATATTTATAGTTATGTATGCACAGTTACAGATGTTGGGAGGTATAAGGGAAAATTGCTGTCACTACAATTAAGAAATACAATGTTGGAAATGAACTAGTTTATGACTAGAAATGAATACTATGGCTATCATCAAAGCATGTAAAATACATATCATGAATAAAGAATAAGATACTACAAATCTAATCTAATCAGATAAGGAACTAAAACAACAAACAAAAGGAGAGGGTTAGTAGAACACAAGTGGGACCTGCCTTGGGTGCTATTCCCTCCTAAGGCCTGTGTCTAAAACAATGTAACAAAACTAAAATTTAATTCAATAGCATGAATATTACAAATAGAACGTACACCAAAATATCTACTCATGGATCGGTCACTTTCCTACAGGCTTAACATTATGTTTTATATTCTTCCCTTCAGAAGAGACGTGAAGAGACTGCCTCATTACTAACAGTTACAAATTGACTAAGTGCAATATCATAACCTGTAATCTAGAGATTCTCATGCATGAGAAAAAACTACTGAAATGTGTCCTTATACAATGATATAACATAACTAACTGATCAATTTAAACAACTAGTTATTAAATTAAACTAACTAGTTATTTATTGGAGTTGCAGAGCATAATATGGCATTGAATCTTCTTTGTGTTCTCATAAATGCTCCTTTAGCAACACGTGTAAACTTAGGTGAAGTGTCCAAATTGACCAAATTTTCCATAATTACGACATTGTATATGTGTGTGGCCTCACTTGGTTGCTGGTGCTTTGCTTTAGATGAGTCCTAGTTATTGCATGCTAGTTGTTGCAGACAAGTCCCTTTACATTGTGAATGAGTTTCTTTGGTTGCATGTTAGTGGATACACATAAAAAATATTTGGCAATCAAGTCTGACATTCATTCAAAGCACTATTTAATCATCATATTGCATTCAACAAAATAAATGCATCCATAATCCAAAACATAATGTAAACTTAGTGATAATTATATTAACTAATATAAATTCCATAATTTCAAGATTTAGCAGATATGTTCAGTAGTATGTGGAAAAAAAAAAGTTTAGGGGGCACATATGGATAAAAAAAATACAATAGATGAGGCATTTTAAATAGTAAATAAAAGGTATCATCAGGGCTATGGACGATTATCAAGAATTCCATGAGAGAAGGAATACATTCTTTACACCTTCGGTTCTCCAACTGTGTCCTCTATTTCATAGGATGAAATTGGTGTAAATGAGGAGGTGAATCCAAGCAGTGAAATTTTCTGTGGTTCTCTCAATCATATTTGAAGATCCATATGTCCTAATGAGTTTATATTTTGGTGTCATATGTCATTGTGTCAATACTACTGTCCTTATCTTTTGCAATTTTTAGTCAGTAATGTAATCCTCCCTTTATTTTTTAAAAAGATATACATAAGTTATTATGTTCTAAGGGAAAGGACTCCAATATATCCCTCATTTTATTACACAATAATGCTTTTGAATCATGATTCATGAAACTATTTATTTAAAATTAAAAACTATCTTACTCCTCAACAAATAATGTTAATTTGAAGATGACAGATGAGTTTGGAAAATTTGAATGAAAGATGGAGGATGTTAGTTCATGAATAATTTTTTTTTTTTGTTGAATATTTGAAAAATAACTGAGTATTCATGTATAAACCATGTATCAATTTTTTAATCATCATAACAATTATTCCAAGCTAATTAGATTCTAAATTATCCAATCATTTTCAATCTTCCTAACTATTAGTCCAAGCTAATTAGGTCCGATTACAATATTATTTATTCCACAGTCTTTAATAGATCTAAGGTCATTAAAACACCAATTTGAATTAAATGACATATAATAACTTCAATCTAATAAATAGTCACTTATCTGAAACTGATAGGTACTGAAATCATGATTCATAAGATGAAAAAGAAAATTTCTGTTCTCCATATTTTTTCAAAATTCATTATAAATTATCCTACATTCTCCATTTCAATAAAAAATTATATTATTTTTTCACCAATATGACGACAAATGATTTTAGAGAATTCACCAACCCTGTGAATATGGGTCTGGCTATATTCGCCACCATTTCTATAAGTTTTTCTCCCATGGGTTCCTTAAATTTTTCCCTATTCTCCCATCGTCACCATTTAATTAACGACTTTTGTTAATTAAATAATATATTCTTCTTGGATAGAAATTAACAACACTTTTAAAATTAAAATCATGTTTTAATTAATATTTTACCCCTTATTAATTAATTACACAAATCCCCTTCTTTTATTTAATTAGAAAACCCTTTATTAATTAAATCCTACTCGTATGCCACTCTAAACCCACCAAATTTCCTCCACATTTCCTCTAAATAGATTCTACAAGTTAATATTGGCCTATTAATAATCTTGGAAGTGATTAATTAAGCCTCCTCTTATTCCCATGTGTCATTAATCTTATTTAATTATCTCTATTCATGTTTATGTGCTCCTAGTTCTACATCTCAATTATCCCACATTCACTAACAATTTCACTTTTACTAAAGAGGAAAGATATAAAAGTAACCTTGTAACCCAATCCAAAAAACACACCATATCCTTGCAACACGTACATCCATTCTCTTATATCAGTATTATATCACTATAAATCTTGCAACAGTGAGAAAAATCTTGTTTTGTTGAAGTAGTAAAAGGAGAATCAAACATGGCCATTTTGAGGAGATCTCTTCCTTCAACAAACTTCCTTCTTGAATTAAAATTGTTCGTCGATTACATTGGCTCACAAGGATACACACATTCTAAGGAAAATCCACACATTGAAGGGGTGTTTGCATTTATGATGTTTATGTTTATTCATTTTTTATTATTTTCTTATCTTTATCATGATAAATTTGCAATACAAGTAGATTAGGATTTATTTGGTGTTAGATACAAGCTTAGTTTTTCTACTTTCATTTGCATGTATATATATGGCACAGCTGGTGGGACACCCCTTTGTCTCAGATGAATTGTTTTGCAAGTTCTTGGAATTTGTTTCTAAATTCCTTATTTTTGTTCATATTTCCTTATGTTTAGTAGTGTTGAGTTTTGTTGGTAGGTATTAAGGAGGTCAGGTGCTTCCAAAATTTGGTCTTCATAAGAAAAATACATTATTTTGGGTCTTTTTGTCTTACTTTCTATCCCGCCTATATTTCAATAAACTTACATTGGTAAATAACAATCTCATTTCATTTGCTGGAAGATTTACTTTGTGTTTTAGGATCTTTACAGTCACCTTTTAGTCACTTAGACATACATTAGGACCAATTTACAACTTTTTGTAGCCTTTTGGTGTCATAAAACATCCATGTAGTTACAAAGAGACTCATCAATTTGTATGGATGATTTGAATCTTTAGTGGTTTTGCAATATAGGGAAGTAGACTAGTCAAACAATATCATCATCAGTTTAACTTGTGGTGGCATTGCTCTATAAAAAATGGGAAACTTTATTTTGGAGCTTATTTTACTATTTTTGCTCTCTTTTATACTACTCCTTAGCTGACTGTATTATTGGTTTGTAATTATTGGGTTTATATTCATTACTTATATGCACATTTTAGTTGTCATGGACACATATTATGTGGTTTTTACTTGTATCTACCATTGATCACACTTTGTGATGTGGCGATATTCTATAGCTGGATGGAGGCAACACATTTACATTGATTTTAGTTTGTGACTAGGAAACAAACTATATTTGGGTGGAGGAATAAAATTTTCTATAGAAATTGGACTTCAGGAGGTGGAAAAGAGGCAAGTTCTTTTACAAATAAATCCATTGTTCTATTAAGTGGATCAAATTTTAGTTTCTGCAGACTTGCTACTTTTTACAGTAGTCTAGAGTTGGTATCCTCACAATAAATGGTGGTAGAATTTATTTTATTTTAGAAACCTCATGATAAGTAGTAGTGACCTCATTTTCAATGTAGTCACTTTGGAAAAAATGGAATTGATCTGTGTATCAACAACCTAGTGATAGAGAACTTAGGTTTTCCTTTGTCTCACTTTTAGTCTCTTCATTATTTTTGTGTTATTTTAATCTCAAAACTACTAATATTAGCATGCAAGTTCTCATAATCACTTTTAAAATATTATCATTACCAAACAAACAAACAATTAAACAAAAAAATAAGATTGGGCACTCATACTTTGATTTATGTTTCTTTACAATTTGGTTGTTTTGATTAGGAAATCACATTTTTATTCCAAGTTTTTACATAACATATTAGGTTAACCATTTCCTTAATCACCCAGGTTTCGTGAAAAAAAATTAATATATTGGGTTAACCTTCATCTTAACCATTTTATTGGCATATTTATTTCTTTTCCACATATTTGGATACTTGTTTGTAATTCATCTCAAATTCTTATGTTCCTTCCTCACACATCAAGATGATATTGGAAATAATAAATAGTTAAGAAAATTTTCTTTAGTAAGGTTCAGTGGATATGACATTATTACCTAGTCATTTGGGCAAAACATTAGCTCTAGCAGGCTATATAAATCCATGTAAATATCAATAGTTTTTGGGTAAGTAATATTTCATTTTTACATGCATCCTATGAAGTGAGTGGTGCATTTTCATCTCATACCAAGGCCTCAAACTAGACCCCATAGGAAATAATTTTCATTTTTGTAAACACTCCATTAAATTGGTTAGAGTAAAAGGAACATGTAATTTGACCCGTTGAGACACGTTGCTAGACAAGCTTCCCTAATTTCATGGAACTGTGTTTTGTGTAGAGGAAAGTATATTCAGGATGACCCAAACAACCTTTTTTTTATCCCAGATAGGTGGCCACAATTATTCTAACTTATGTTGGATTGAATATCCTCGAGACATATGTGAAAACAAACAAAAATGTGTTGCTCTATACGAGTCAAAACTTGATTTTCAAAACTCATGAGGTAACACTTTGTTCAAGAGTTAAAACTTGTTTTAACAATAAAACAAGATGAAACTTAGTCTGAGTTTGAAAAAGTATATCTTACATCAAGACCTTACAGTTTTCCAAATTTTACCCTCATTTTCTAAATGTAATAACTTAAAAATCTATTAAAATTTGACTAGCCATTTGATATCCAAAGTTAAACATTCATAAAACTGGTTAATTGAAATATCTACATCATTGGGATGCCAAATTTTAATTAGAATACTTAGTCATTTTCCCCAAAAACATCAAAAGGTATGTAAAATATCCATTTACTATTGTTATGTTGCCCAATTTTATCTCAACTTAGAAAAATTTAACATCTAAAACTAGGTAAAATGTCCATTTACAATAGTTATGCTACCTAATTTTACCTAGATTTCCTTAGGAAAATTACACATCCAAAACAAGGTAAAATATCCATTTACAGTTGTTATGATTCCCAATTTTAACTAGTCTTTCTTAGGAAAATTACACATCGAAAACTAGGTAAAATGTCCATTTACAGTCTTTATGTTGTTCATTTACCTAGACTTTCCCAATTACCTATATTTTTTTAGGAAAATTACACATCTAAACCTAATTAAAATCTCCATTTACATTTGTTATGCTGCCCAATTTTACCCCGACTTCATTAGGAAATTAAACATTTGAAATGGCATAAAACGCCCATTTTACAGACATTATGTTGTTTGATTTCACTTAGATTTTTGTTAAAACATTCATCATGCATCCAAAACTTGAAAAAATTTCCAGATTAGAAACATTATATTGCCAATTTTTTATAAAATCCCCTTCAATTCTAAACATGTTCAAAACCTAGATTCAATCATATATTTTGTAGCCATCATGTTACCCAAATCGTCTTATAACTACCTTCAATCCAAAGTAAATGCAATCAAACAAACTCATTAAGGTTTTAAACACAAATGTGGCATATATCAAATGTTTAGGTCATTAAATATGTAAACATAATCCATTCCTCTACTATCCTTTGGGACATATATCTGAAGATGAGCTTAGCCTTGATCATAATGTGAGAGAAGACAAAGTACCACACGATGTATTTGGACACAACCCAACACAAGTAGACAAGTTCTTATACTAAAATAAAGATAATCCATATTCACTTGGTAGAATTAGGCACAAATATCCCCTCCAACTTTGATATATCCTTCCTTACTAGCATGCTTTGAGGGGAGGATAAGGTAGAGCATGTGCCATTTAAAAATGTTGAGGACATCTAGAACACATGACACATCTCTACTTCTGTAAACCCTGAAGGTCATAAAGAATAATTAGACACAAAAATATGTACTAAAATTTCTAAATCCTAGAATCATATACCTTTCATTAAACTAAATCGTGACATGTGAAAGGAGAGTGAGGATCAACCACACACTGTGTAATGAAGAAGTGATAGTTTAAGATAAAATACATGCACCAAGTCACTTACTGGAAATATTAGCTTCATATATCCATATAGAGAAACCTAAGGTAAGTCAAACTGAAAAACCTAATTTGAATCATGACATATAACACACAACTAACCCTAGAGATGAAATCTCTAAATCGAGCCACATATAAATACCATTCATACCCTTGCTAAAGAAATTCATTTGATTAATAATGGAAATATATGAATCATGTGCTTAGTGGTTTACAAGAAAGTAGTAGTGGACATCAGAAGAAATATAATTTTGAAGAAGTATGTCCCTACCCCTTTAATAGGGAAATGCTACATGTACCTGTTACTGGAAAATCACAACACCCTCAATTGAGTAGTCAAATCTGATTTTCTAAGGAAAATTCATTTGGTGTGATTCGCATAACATTGAGTTGTTCCCCAAATTGTGGTACTTTGCAAATGGGAAAAACTCTCCAGATTAAACACTGGTTCCTATTCTTCTATCTAGGTGCATACATGGAAACTTGCAGAGGACCTATTCCTAAACCTAATCTAAGTTTTACCAAGGAGACATGGATAAAAGGAATACAAGATATAAAACTAAGCTATGAGGTGATGCACCAAAGGAATGATGAACATTAGTTTTGATGATAGACACAAACCAACAAAATACATACAATAATCAAGCATAGATAACCAGATTTATAATGAAAGACCAGATGAGAGCAAAGGAGACAAGAAAGGATCTAAAATTGATCACAAACATGTTTTATTGCTCTACAGATTGATACAATGCATTACAAATGGCTAGAAGGAAAGAACATATTAAAAATTAAATGGAAGGCTTGAAACTCCATGAATTCCTTTTCCAGGAAGAAAAGGGGAGCCTTCAAAACAGAAGAATGTCCAACCCTTTACAATGAGTCTTGACCCTAATTTTATAGATTCAATCGGAGAGAAGAAAGAGAGAGAAGTGGGAAAAGGTTCCAAGCTCAACCACCACTATTAATGCCTCCTATAAAATCTACCCCCAAATTTGTCTTGACTGTATCAATTTCTTATTCAGGCACCTCAAAGAAGGAGGAAACGACGGAGTAGATCGAAATCTGATCTGGTTTTTGAGGCAAAAATAGATCCTGCATTGATGGTCCCTGAAGATGTTTCTCCATTTTTTTCCCACCTAACCTCCCCAAACTTAAAGTTTCAGATCTTCATGGTGTGGAAGAGGCCGAGATCTTTCCAATGGTGTCATATTTACAATATTTTGAGCCATGAGTTGAAAGATATGCCCCTTCAAAGTTTGTATTGGGTCCGTACAAAAGGGCAGGAAAACCAATTTGAAAAACATGCCCCCTTTTTAATATGGGACACGTGGAGGGAAAATTGGTGCTTCAAATTCGAGGGCCCATGGCTTCTATATTTTCCCCTTTCTCTACAAAAAATCTCAAAATCCAGAAAGCTCCCGTGGCCCTACAGCTTCGCTTAGACACGTTGCATCCTTTGGTTGGTTGGGGAGATGCACTTCAATTTTGGTCTTTGTGCCCTTTTAACAGAAGGAAATTTTTCACCTTTTCCTTTGATTCCCCAATTCCCCTCTTTGACATTGACTTGGGCTCACATGTTGACTTTTTCCCTTTGGGCGGAGCTGCGGCCCATTTTGCAACTTTTAAATATTTGGAACAAAAAAGGGAAAAAATCCAACTTTTCCCTTGATGGCCCACCTTAGCGCTGTTGGTTCAGGCTTGCCACATGGCACTTATTCCATCGGCCTACCCAATTTCTATGTTTTTGGCTAAGTCCTTGCTCGACGGGGTCATATTTCTTGACCCGGGACATGCGGTGGTCTGGCGCTCATTTGGAAACCCTTGCTCTATTCGACACTTGAGTTAGCACCGTTTGGAAACTTGTCACTCTCTGTCGGCCTACCCCAGGCTACTATGTCGAACCTGGCACTCTATTTGAGCCTTTTTGAGACTGAACACATGGAGGCCCCCCACTCGCTTGAAATCTCGATAAAGATTTACCTTTGAAGGAGTGTCGGGTTGACACTTGGAAGCCTCTGCAAGTCTTTGGACTTTTCATTGACTCCTCCCTTACCTTTTCAGACCCTAGGCTATGTGGCAAATTGGCACTTGTTTGAGCCTCCGCCTTTGGATCCAACTTTGGAGATATGCCGCTTGGACATGTGGTAGTCCCCCCTAGTACTTCTATACTTAGCCCTTTTTTGAGGCCCACCCTGTCCACCTTTGACCTCTATTGACCATTTACTACGTGGAGGGCTGGTGTTTCTTGAGTCCTATCTTCTTGTGACTTCCCATTTCCCCAGATTTGTATTGAGCCGACACCCACCTTCTTGCCTAGTTGAAATATTTTAACGACACAATTTTTTGGGGCCTAGACTGTGAAGCCTGATGTCTCTTCAAACTTCCTTTCTTGGATTCAACTTTGGTCTCGTTCACACGGGGCTCTCTCCGCTACCTCCTCCATACTTACCAATGATTTTTGGACTCGTTCTAAACTTGTTTTGAGCCCGAAGACTTAAGAATCTGTTATTTCTTCTTTTTCTTGCTCCTAGCTTCTCTATGACATTGCTCCTCCTCCTCTGACCCTGTTGTCCTATTTCTGAGCCCACCTATAACCCATAAATGATTTAAGGCTATAGGATTACACTATGAAAGAAGCCATATACTTATATTTATCTCATACACTAGGGTTGTTTGATCTTCGCAGGCATTAGCCACTAAACCATTATAGAGCAGTCCCATAATCTGCATACATTTAGGATCCACACGTGATTTCTCAAGTTTACCATTTTAAAAGAAGGGTTGTGGCTGATCCAATATTTTATCCAAGGGAAAAATATGGATAATTATTTGGCACTCAATAGGGGTATCTTCCAAAATGAAAAGACCAATTCTCCTTGTTATATCCGTTGGTATGGAGTTGAGAATACGGTCTGATACTATTGTCTATTATGATTCACGAGCCTAACTGTTTGCACTCTCTCATTTTCATAAGAGATCCCTTACTACTGATTTCTTTTTGAGAGTAGAAAGTTGTTTTGACAACATACTAACAAGCATCTATGCCTTATTTATCACTATTTATGCATAGTTTAGCTAAACCAATCCACATTAATATAAGTAATAACATAACATGCTTCACCAACATTTGGTAGCTCCTTTCCCAGATCATCACTTTATCAATCAACCAAGTCAATTTTTCAGTTAATAGAAGCTAAACTAGTATTCTTACCTAAAGATATTTTGTTGGAGAGAGAATTAGCATCCTGAAGCCTACCTAAGACACTTACATCCAATACATTTTAAAATCCTGACTTTTTGGATAATGCCCAAATATGCAAAGGATCCATCGATTTAATTCACCAAAATCTCTGTGCACTTGCTTTTGACAACCATAATTCATTGAACTTATGGTGAGAAATGATTTCCTGTAAGAAAATGTAAAAATACTATAATTTAATGTAATACTATTAGTGAAATAATTTTTCGTATTGCAAATAATTGATTTTTCATCAACAGTGGGAAGATACATCCACTCCTTGTATATTATTGCTCCCATTATTGAATGCAAACTAATATCAGTCTATTAGATGGGTGATAATAGGTCAGAGATCACATTTTGGAACACTCCACTACAACCTGTTTGAAAAGTTCTTATACAAAGTAATTTTGAGAAAATTGCCTTGTGGCCCCGAAAGGCCGAATTCCGAGTTGGGGAAATAAGAAAAGACTGGGGGGTTACTCTTATGATTAGGCTTACATAATTCAATAAAATGGAACCTGAAAGTCCACAACCAATTGAAGAGTAAAAAAAATGAGGGTGGGCCACTGGGATAAGACATTGACAAATCATAAACGGAATTCCATTCTATTCCATGTTAGAAAAGGCATGATGACCCTGCCTTTCTTGGTTTTACTAAGATACCATATCATGAAAACTAGTTCAGTGAAAGAGAGAGTAGAGGAACAAAAACAAGAAATGGAAAATTGTAGAATTTTATTGCTTGCTGTAGAATCAAGGTAATCTCAACAACATACATTCAATCAAAAATTTCCAATATTTGAAGCGATCCATTCGAATTTGAGCAATACAAAACCATACTTTCAACTGCCCCCACATTTGACCTTTCACCTTTTTCTCACCACTGTTGACGGGAATTCATTGATTCCTAAGAAGCCGATACTTTTTCTTATTATTGGAAAAATAATCTTCACGTATAAGTTTGAAAGGGCCAGTTAAGTGAATAGGCAGAAATGACAAAAAAGTATATTCCAAATGAGTCAAATTAGAACAAGAAGAGAAGATCGGATAAAAGAAGGGATTGAAGATCCCCTGATGAACAGAATTTTCTTCTGCCACATGGACAGCCTTTCAGAGCTGATATGAGGCATGGTAATCACAATTTCCCATTCTTTTAAAATGCATGAAACTCCAGAATGTTGGCCGTGTTCAGAAAAAAATTGTGAGACATTCCATGCAAGCTTTTGAGATGACTATGAGAATTACTTAGGATGGTTCCTTTTTGATCTCAACGGTGAGAGTGAGGATAAATTCTATTGCTTCCTTAGCGATTTCAAAAATGGCTCTAATGATAATGATTTAAAACTGCCATGATTCTCATTTCCCCTTTCGGTTTATTTTTCTCTTACTGAAATGAGTATTCATCATGCGAGTGAGCCAATAATTTCCCTTGAGTGAAGTCTTTCAGATTTGGGCACCAGATGGAATGGAGAGATGGATTTTGGAATGAGATGACCTTATGCTCACCAATTGCTTTAGGTGATTGTCTATGTAACACTCCAAGTTTTTTTTCCGAACCGAAACAAATATGATTGAATCCCATTTCTTGTACACATGTTCTAAATGAGGATCATTAGCCATTCTTCTCGCACCTTTTTCTGCCTCAAGCTCTATTCTACACTTCTTGTTCACATGCTTCTCATGGGAAGGTTTCTCCATCTCTAAAGATAAACTTGGATCTATTTTGAAGAGAAGTCGAGACTATGATGGATCCCTTGATTGAATCAAGAGGCTTTTTAGAATCAATTATGAGCCTTACCTTCTTTTGAATCCACTTAGAATATGGACCTATGTGCGTTCACTTTTCATAGATGTTCTTTTTTGATAGCTTCATGTTCTGAATGGATCTGTGTTAGAGCAACTTGAAACAATTTATCCCTGGGGGACATGCCACAATAAACATGCAGGTGTAAAAGCACTTAGGATTTTAAGAAACCTAAACTACAACAAGACAATGTGCACAAGCATTTAGAGGAATGAGAAACTAAACTAATATGCCACAAGGTGAGAACTTTCCTTCTAGTAGTAGTGTTTAAGATAAATTCCATTCATTGGAATTCTTGCATACTCTTCATGCATCAATGTAGACAATTGGAAAGCATTGATACTTTTACATTTTCATGACCATGTAAGGGCCACTCCAAATGACATCAAACTTGGAATCTCTTCCTGACTTTTTCCCGATGATGCATCCCATTTCAAAACTAGGTCTCCTTCTTGGAAGGATTTGTTCTTGCCTTCTTGTCAAAGCATCTCTTGATTGAGGAATGATCCTTCTCCATTGTTTGAACTGTTGTTCTCTGGTTTCTTCCAACTACATCAATGTCTTTGCATACTTGGCCTCCATTGGTTCAAACTCAGACATCTCCATTGCTTCATGAGTTCCAATGCTGGAAAATCAAGTGATATAGGCAACACTGCCTCTTTCCCATAGACAAGTTTGAATGGAGAGCTTCCTGTAGACCCCTTGGGTGTTGTCCTATCATCCCATAAGGATGATTTGAGTTTCATATGCCAAGTTCTCTAATTTTCATCCAGAGTTCTTCTGACAATCCTTAGCAAGTTCTTGTTTGTGGACTTTACTTGGCCATTACCCCGAGGGTAATAGTTTGATGAAGTGCTCATGTAAATTCCGTTCCTAACGGACCATCTTGTGATTTTGGAACCTATGAATGCCAATGCATTGTCTGATATAATGGTGGCTGGCACTCCAAATTTGGTCACTATCCCTTCATAGAAATCTAGTATGCTAGACTCATTAGCTTCTTTGAGTGCCACTGCCTCAGTCCACTTGGTGAAATAGTCTGTTGCCATCAGAATCCATTTGTGGCCTTGGCTTGAATTTGGATTGATGACCCTAATGAAATCCAATCCCCATTGCATGAATGGTTGGTCAACTAAAATTGGGTGCAATGGAAGTGCTGCTAGCCTTTCTTTGCCTTTGAAGAATGCACAATTCTTTGCACTTTTTGATCCATGCATAACAATCACTAAACACCCTGGGCCAATAATAACCTACCTTCATGATCTTGAGTGTTGTCACCCATGGAGAAAAATGGCCTCCAGCTGCTTCATCATGGAACTCTTGTAACACTCTCTCAATCTGATTTGTCCCAATGCATCTTAACAAAATGCCATTGATGTCCCTTTTGAACAAGATGTCATTAATAAGCACATATGGGACAACTTTTAGTCTGAAGTGTCTCCTTTTTGTTTTACTCATTTCTGGACGACACAGGCCTCTTTGCAGGAAGTGCATAATACTCTGAGTCCAACAAGGAGTGGGAACATCCTCATTTTCTTCCTCTTGACTATTTGCAGAACAAAAACAACTTCCTTTTCACTGTTTGCTTCATCTTGTTGACTTGAGGCTAGTTGTTCACACAATCCCTTCCCATGGACCAGCTTAGTGACCTTGATCTCAATGTCATACTCCATGACACGAGTGATCCATCCTACACGTTTTTCATTCAGATCCTTTCTGAGAAGGAAGTCTTTAACTCCTGCATGGGAGACTAACAGTTGGATTTTATTGTTTGAAACCAGATGCTTAAAGATTCTTTAACCTCTGATCACTGCCAGGAATTTTTTTCAATGAAGGAGTATCTCACTTCATAATCTTCCAGACCTTGGCTGAAGAAAGCAATTGGCTGCTCTGTATCCTCTTTGTTCTGCTGTACTAGGATTGCAGAAATTGTGTCACTACCACCAAAGGCATATAGTATGAAATCCTTAGAAAAATATGGATTCACGAGAGTTGGGGCTTGTGATATAGCTTCTTTGATGGCCTCAAAACTTTCTTTTCCTTTAGCTGTCCACCTAAATTCCAAACTCTTCTTCAACATCAACGTTATTAGCTTGACAAGGGCAACAAAGTTTGGTACAAACCTGTGGACAAAATTGATTTTTCCTAAGAAGCTTTGAAGAGCCTTCTTATGGCTTGGAAATGGCAATGCTCTTATTACTTCAACTCTCTCTAGGTCAATTTCCAAACATTCCTTTGACACAATATGGCCTAGAAGCCTGCCCTCATGGGCCAAGAATATGCATTTTTTAGGGTTCAATGATACCCCAAATCTCCTACACCTTTGAAACACTTGCCTTAGGTGAAAAAGGTGGTTTGCTACATTTTTGGAGAACACAGTAATGTCATCTAGATAGATCAGTACTATTTTATTGATCATCCCTTTGAATTCCATATCCATTACCCTTTGGAAAGTGGCTCCGACATTAGACAATATAAATGGATTTTTTCTGTAGGCATAGGTGCCCCATTTGGTGGTGAAAGCCACTTTGAACTGATCATCTTCTTTCACCATGATCTGGTTGTACCCTGAGTAGCCATCTAGGAGTGAAAATCTCTCTGATCTAGACACCACCTGCAAGATTTTCTCCATTGAGGGGAGTGGGTAGTGGTATTTGAGAAATGCTCTGTTTAAGTCACAAAAGTCAACACGTAACCTAATCTCTCCATTCTTCTTCCCGACTGAGACCAAATTTGCAAGCTAGCTTGAGTGTTTGATTGGAAATATGATACTTGCCTCTATTAGCTTATTTAGCTCTTTCTTCATCAGAGGTTTAATGTGTGGATTGACTGGTCTCTAATTTTTTCTGATGGGCTTAGCAGTTGGATCTAGCTCAATTGTGTGTTGTGCTAACTTCAGATTGAACCCTCTTAGGTATTCATAGCTCCAAGCAAATACATCTAGAAATTCTTGGCAAAGTTACATGAATTCATACCTTTCTTACTCAGTGGCCACTTTGCCAGTTTGAAGCATTTTTCCTTCTCCAATTAGAATTGATTCTGAATCTTCTCCTTTGATCTGTATGTTATCCTTCTCTTTTCAAAACTGATCATTAGGATTGAAGATAGAATCCAATGTCACTAAGCCTTTGGGAAGCTTGTTTGTATGTAGCTGCACCACTTGATCTCCATATTGCTTCTCTAATCTGTTTTGATTCCTAGCTGAGAAATCAGATTCCTCTTGCAAAAAATTGATGATCTGCTGATCATTCTCAAACACCTACCAGCATGTGTTGTTATCTGGCACTGCTGGCCTCATAATCACATGGATATGTGGCTATTCTTTGTCCCTTTTGATGCTGTCAACCACATCAAATGTTGATCTAACTGCTGCAAGCCTATTAGTAACTTCATTCTCCTTTCTGGGTATGGACACAATGTTGAAGGATTCAAAATCCTCAATGAGGTCCCATACCTTATTCTTGTAGGTTTTTAGCAGGTCATTCTTGACAACATTTTTTCCTTTGACTTGATTGGAAACTAGTTCACTGTCACTAAACACATGTAGTTTCTTGATTCCTCATCTTCTAGCCCAATGCAATCCCTGAACCAAAGCCTCATATTCTGCAGTGTTATTTGAGCAGGAAAACTGGAAACAGAAAGCTGAGTAATACTTCATACCTTGGGGGACATAATCATAGCCCGTCCTCCGGCTCCTTGTCTACTCCTCAAACCATCAAAGAACAATTTCCATACTTCATTTCCATCTTTGTGCTCTGGATTAATGATGCCAGGAAGAGGATGATTCTCCTCATGCAGGCAGTAGAATCCTAACTCATATTCTTCCATCTCCTTATAGGGATCAAAAGCATGTCTTTTGACCACCCATTCGTCGAGAGTCAAGTTTGGGATATACCCACCTTGGTATCTGCTTCACAAGTGTTTAGGAGGTCCTCTTGATCAAAAGATGAAAAATTTTCATTGATTGGGCTTGGCACATAAGAATCAATGTGATAATCCGCTATGGGCTCGGATCTGATTGTGGCCTTCACTCCATACCTTGTTTTAAAGAGCATATGTGACCAGTTAGTAGAAAAATATCCTCCAATTTTGGTAGTGAAGTCCTTAGACAAACACAATGCAAAATGTGGTGGCAAGTCTATGGCTGATATGTTCTGCAATACAGTAACATTAGGGTAGGCATGCAGAGTGAGGCTCAGATCCTTGATGAATCCAACAGTGGTCACTACTGTCCCATCCAATTGTACTACTCCTCTAGAGATGAATTCATAATGGAGGGATAGTTGATCTACTATTTGTTTGGGCATTACATAACTACTTTCCCCCAAATCAATCATGCACCAATTTTTCTCCAATGATTAATGAAACATAAAATTGAGGAGGCTTCAGATTCTTGCCTCATTGTTCTCTATGGTTTCTCTCAGGTTGAGTTGTATTGGTAAGAAATTTCTCTTGCTGGCTAGGGGGTTGATCTGAGCTTGACCAATTTTCTATGGTAGTTTGCAATAGATCCCTTTGCCCTGGAATGACCAGTGACTTCCATAGTGAAATGTTCACACTTGTCCTCTTCATTTTCTCAATGATATTAAATGAACTGTCCTTCTGCTGCCCCTTCCTTGGCACATTTTTCTCTTGTACATGGGCTGTTACAACGATTGCCTGAGTAGATTTGGAAGGTAGCTTAGATTGGCTCTGCATATTGGGAGTTGTATTTTGAATGCAAATACTTTGTGGAGAAATGGAGGATTAAGGGTCACCTAAGTTTGGTGAATGTCCTTCTCTTATATTTCTCTTCTTGGACCGTGTATTGGTAGCTATACTTTGAGAAGGAGCCTGGTTCATTCCATAGAAGTCTTCAACTTTCGAATTGACAAGCATAGTTTCACTTAGAGGTCCCTCTTGTTGAGCTCCTTGCTGCTGATTTTCTTCTTGGCTAGGTTCTTGTGACACACCAACGGTTTGCACCATCAGAGCCTAATTTAATGAACCATTGAAACACATCAATTGATTATGTGGATGACTGCATGGGAAACACCAATCGTATTATTGTGCCATGTTATTCTGTGCTGGAACCAATGTTATTGATGTTGAATCCATGTTTGGATCATATGACTTGAAAGGTCTAGCAGCTTGAGGTTGCCCTTGGTGTTGAATTTGATTTACAACCTGGGCTGGTGGTCTATTTTGTTGATATGGGCATCTAGCTTGATACTGAGCTTGAGGCTGATATGGCCTAGAACTCTGAGCCTACTGTATTTTTATGGTCACTAACTCATTCCCTAGGTTTTGAAGCTATTTCATAATTTCTTGAACCTATTTTGAGGTGGTAGATGATGAGGTGGAGGCTTAAGCTGAACTTTGGCTCCTGGAAGTAGGTATAGGAGCTATTGTGGGTGTTTGGCTGGTACTTGGGTTTCCTAATTTGGGATATAGAGGCTTGGATGGTGTAGGGGCAAGTTTTCCAGCCTGAATCAAATAATTCTCAGCTCCTATGGCAAGGTTATAAGTTGCAGGTAAGGTTGTGCCCCCCATTAACTGAATCATTAAAGAAATATTGGAATTTAAATCTCTAAGAAAGTATAGGAAGGCACCTTCATTAGTGGGCTTTACTACTACTGGAATCTTGTCCCATGTTCGTTAAAATCCATCAAATGATCATTCAAAGATCTCTTGATTATTGTTAGTTGCTCCAACAAGGATAAGCTATCTCCTTTTTCTCCAAACTAGTTGTGAAGAGCTGTGCATAGATGGTCCCAAGATTGAATAGAGCCTACTTCTAGGCTCCTGAACCATTGTGAAGCTTTGAAATTGAGTGAAGAGGCTTGTAACTTGACTATAATATCCATCTCAGTGATCTCATAGATTGTACAAACATTTGCAATATATTGAACGTGGTCACCAGGAGAAGTCTGGTTTTCTCCAGTGAAATATGGGATGCTCTTTAATGCTTCTACTGGGACTAGGTTTTGTGCATTCAGAGTGAGTTGGATGATACTAGTGAAATTAACATAAGGATTTGGTTGTTGGTGTGCCATCCTGATAATCCTGAGCACCCTTCTTGATTGAAAGAATGACATACTAGGAGGAGGTGTTGATAAGGCTCTATTTGGTGGAGATAGAGACCTCTGGGCTCTTCTTCGCCTTCTCCTTCTGTCTGGAGACAAGTGTATGTGTACAAACTATTCTTCTTCTCTTGTTCTTGACCTTGTTCGTATCCTTCTCATGAACTTGGGAAACTTGGACTATGAAAACCAGTGGATTACGTCCCTTTTGGAGTCGCTAGATGTGTAGTTCTTAAAATCTTCTTAAAATCTAGAATCACAGCAAGTGCACATCGATCTTATTGTAATAAAGATGGAGACTTCTTGGTCCCACCGGGCATGGCAAAACTGTTAGTGTAAAATCATAGCACCTCGAATTGATTTGTCAGATTTGATTTTCTAAGGCAGGTTCATTTGGTGTGATTCACATAACATTGAGTTGTTTCCCAAAGTGTGGGACTTTACAAATGGGAAAAAATCTCCATATTAAAGGCTGGTTCCTATTCCTCTATTTAGGTGTATACTTGGAAACTTGCAGAGGACCTATTCTTAAACCTAATCTAAGTTTTACCAAGGAGACATGGATAAAAGGAATACAAGATATCAAACTAAGCTATGAGGTGATGCACTAAAGGAATGATGAACATTAGTTTTGCTGATAGACACAAACCAAAAAAATACATACGATAATCAAACATCGATAACCAGATTTATAATGAAATACTAGATGAGAGAAAATGAGACAAGAAAGGATCTAAAATCGATCACAAACGTATTTTATTTCTTTGTAGATCAGAGAAGAAAGGAGCAGATGAGAGAAAATGAGACAAGAAAGGATCTAAAATCGATCACAAATGTATTTTATTTCTTTGCAGATTGATACAATGCATTACAAGCGTCCAGAAGGCAAGAAACATATTACAATTCTGAGGGGAGGTCTGAAACTCCATGAGTTCCTTTGCTAGGAAAAGGGGAGCCTACAAAACAGAAGAATGTATAACCCTTTACAATGAGTCTTGACCCTACTTTTATAGATTCAATCAGAGAGAAGAAAGAGAGAGAAGCGGGAAAAGGTTCCAAGCTCAACCACCACTATTAATGCCTCCTATAAAATATTCCCCCAAATCTGTCTTGACTGTATCAATTTATGGTTCGTCACCTTGAAGGAGGAGGAAACGACGGAGTAGATTGAATCCGATCTAGTTGTTGAGGAAGATAGATCCCGCATTAATGGCCTTGAAGAAATTTTCTCCATTTTTCTTTACTTAACCTCCCCAAACTTAAAGTTTCAGATCTCCATGGTGTGGGCAAGGATGAGATCTTTCCAACGGTGTCAGATTTGTAATATTTTGAGCCTTGAGTCGAAATATATTCCCCTTCGAAGTTTGTATCGGGTCTGTATAAAAGAGCGGGAAAACCAGTTTAAAGAATGGGCCCCCTTTTTAATATGGGACACATAGAGGGAAAATTAGAGAAAAAATTGGATTCATGGCCCCGGATTTATCCTTTTCCCTTTTTTCACAAAAAATTTCACAATCCAGAAAGCTCTTGCCACCTTGTAGCTCCGCTTGGACATGTAGCATCCTCTGGTTGGCTGGGGAGATGCACTTCAATTTTGGTCTTTGTGCCCTTTAGACAGAAGGAAATTTTTCACCTTTTCCTCTGATTCCCCACTTCCCCACTTTGAAATTGACTCGGGCTCACATGCTGACTTTTTCCCTTTGGGCGGAGCTGCAGCCCATTTTGTAACTTTTACATCTTTGGAACAAAAAAGGGAAAAAATCCAACTTTTCCCTTCATGGACCGCCTTAGCGCTGCTGGTTTAGGCTTGCCACGTGGCACTTCTTCCATCCGCCTACCCAATTTCTATGTTTTTGGCAAATTCATTTTCTCGGTGGGGTCATATTTCTTGACCGGGGACACGTGGAGGTCTGACATTTGTCTGGAAACCATCTCTCTATTCGACCCTTGAGTTAGCACCATTTGGAAATTTGGCACTCCCTGTCGTCCTGCCCTCATGCATTGACTATTACACCCAACTCTATTTCCTTTTTAAGACTAGACACGTGGAGGCCCCGCGCTCACTTGAAAGCCCGATCAAGATTTTCCTTTGAAGGAGCTTTGGGTTGACACTTGGAAGCCTTTGTAGGTCTTTGAACTTTTCAATGACTCCTCCCTTACCTTTTCGGACCCTAGGCTACGTGGCAAATTGACACTTGTTTGAGCCTCCGCCTTTGGATCCAACTTTGGAGATGCGCCGCTTGGACACATGGTAGTCCTCGCCAATATTTCAATCCTTAGCCCTTTTTTGAGGCCCTCTCTGTCCACCTTTGACCTCTATTGACCATTTACTACGTGGAGGGTTGACACAAGTTTGAGTCCCCGCCTTGGACTCCCATTTCAGATTTATGCTGAGCCGACACCTGACACCTTCTTGCCTAGTTGAAGAATTTTCAACAGGCGTGTAATTTTTTGGGGCTCTAGATGCATGGAAGCCTGACGCTCATTCAAAATTCCTTTCTTGGATTCAACTTTGGAGAAGCGCCATTCCGACACGTGGCTCTCTCCACTTCCTCCTCCATACTTAGCCGATTTTTGGACTTGTTCTGAACTGGTTTGAGCCCGAAGACTTTGGATCTTTGTCGTTTCTTCTTTTTCTTGCTCCTAGCTTCTCTATGACATTGCTCCTCCTCCTCTGACCCTGCTATTCTATTTCTGAGCCCACCTGTAACATGTAGAATGGATTTAAGTCCCGGATTCACTCAACAGAGCTGTTTTATGAATTTGTCCTACACAGGGTTGTTTGATCTTCGTAGGCACTTCTACTTCCATTATAGAGTTCCCCTGTAATTTTTTTACAGGATCCGAATGTGATTTATCATGTTTTTTTCAGCGTGGGATTGTGGCTGATCCAATATTTTTCCTGGGGGTAAAATATGGATAATAGTACCATTTCCACTTATATTTTATTTTCCTAAATTTGAAAAATATCGTGAAAATGGTGACCTTGAGAATCACATTAAATTATTCTTTGTGGCTTGTTAAGAAGTCACTTATAGTGACAATTATCTCCTTTGAATATACTCACATAGCTTAGGAGGCCAAGCTCTTAAATGGTTCCTCCACCTTTTAAATGGTTCAATTTCCACATTCACAAAATTATATGAGAGATTTTTCTGACACTTATCATTTATCATGTAGTGTGACATCACCATAACTAACTTATGCAACGCCAAACAACATAATAGTTAAAAATTTGACGCTTTCTTATAATTATGGAGAAGATTAGCTAGTCTCTTCCCTTACTCTATCCTAGAAAAATAACTCATCAACATATTTGTACCTCACTTGCACCCTAAGATCACTTTCCACTTATAAGTGCACTATGTAAGAACATTTGAAGAAGTTATAAAAAAGGGTAGTCAAATTGAAAAGGACCTCTTATCCAATGGAGTCTTAAAGCCTTTCCAAAGGGATTATGATACTAAACCTATCGATAAAGCTAATTTCTTTAACAAAAACAAAAATGTCATGGGTGACATAATTATAGATTTTAAGCATATTTAGGAGGGCCAAAATACCCCACAATTTAAACTTGTTGTGGGGGTGCCTTTTCCAGATAAATAGTGTCACAATTACACCCCACTTGGTGAATCCCCATCATCAATCCTTCATTGAATTGAATAAAAAAAATGGTCACATTTAATAAAAATAAACCATTCAAAAACAATGCACTGAAATCCTCATGATATAAATATAATGAATATTGCAAGTTTCAAATCAAGGGCCACACTATTGATCGATGTATGAAAATCGAGAACTACATCCAAGATTTACTATATCATAGGGATATACAACTTTAATCCAAAGATACTACCAATTAACAAAAGAATTAACTTGGGATATGGAGCACCCTTTCCTAAACACAAGTAATAAGTGGAACAAAATCCAAATTGAGGTCAAACCTCACAAGGTAATAACACAAATCATGTTATCACCAAGACATCATATCCTTTTTATTCTTTAATAAGATATTTTAATCCAATTACTAACCAAATTGTAACCATCAACATCAAATCTCAGGAATATGTAGTTACAATCTGATGCTCTAAAATTACTATTCGAAGATCCCCTCTATCTACTACTTTGGATGGTCATTATGATCTCTCAGAGAAGCCTGAGAAAATATATACCAAGATTTATAAATTTAGCCTTCTCAAAATATCCATTGTTTATAAAAATATACTCTATAATACCCTTAAGGATTCAAGAGGTATGACATACATTGACCTTTCATATTTCCAAGTTACGATCATTCAAATCACACCATTATAGAAAATCATTACCTATATACATAAAAGTCATCATAACCCACAAGAAAGTAAAATGAGTGTTTGTGGACAGTGGATTTTGTCTAAATATATACACTCCAAGGATGGTTAAATATTTAGTACATACTAATGCTAATATTGAGTTTATTGTCATTACCATCATGGCCTATGATAAAGGTGAGTGAAAATTAGTAAGGACAATTATTCTACCTTTGGAAGTTGGGCCTATAACATAAGAAACCCACTTCCATGTTATTTATTTGGATATTCCCTATAATATCCTCCTTATTTTCACATGTATCCATGCCATGTAGGCCATTCCCACACTTTCCACCAATGCATCAAGACACACTAATAAGGATAACATGTTATGATTCCTGATGACCCAAAACCCTTTTTCCATTCCAAATAATTTACTAGTCACTATCATAAAGCATATGCTTTCCCTAAAATAGATATTACTTTTGAACCTGAATCAGAGGCTTCTAATTCTTACATCTATCCTAACATGCTCCAACAAAATTCAGCTATTACCTCTACTTCCACATACACATATCCCACACTAGAATCCAAAATAAAAATAATTAATAATAGATACATGGAGTATGATATCCAATATGCCCTCCTCACATGTAATATTATTTTGTCACCAAAAGCATGTGGTAGGCCCAAATTTTGACTAAGAAAACAACTGCAACATAAAAAATTCAAAAACTTTATACCTGAAGTCTATCACCAAACGAGTGTCTAGATATGACTTACACTTCCAAATCACCTAATGAAAAAATGGCTTTATGCTATCAATCACCAAAATATGTTATCCCTGTCAAGATGATGCATGTTATGGGATATTAATGTTATTGTCATGGTAAGCATGAGCAAGGTGTTTGGGAACCTCTCGCACCACAAAAAAAAATGGATCAATACAACATTAACATAAAACCATATGGTGTGCCACCCATAGAAGTTGATGCCACCTCTTCTGAGTATAAGTATAACTATTTTGATTATGGAATTGAATGAGGGTATCCTTATCGTATTTATGAGGAAATTTCCTGTACAAACCTCTTGTCATATTTCGTCATATGAACCGTATCGTCTTCCTACCCAAACTCGACCATGTGTACCCAACCTTATTGATTAGGACCATAAAGATGCATACCAATAAATTTCTTATAGAATTAGAAAGTGATAGAGAAATTCATTAAATGTTAGGATGGCATCCCCTTCAGGGATAATAAAAAGGTATTTTCAATCTATCTCAATATATTACCAATTTGGGGAGGAGGATGAGTTCTATGATCAACAAAAAGATAAAAAATATAAAATCTATTCAAAAAGGTAAAAATAAATCCAACTCTGAAAATGAACACCTTTTTGAGAAACTTAGGAAAAAAAATATTAAAAATTAGAAAAATAATATAAAAGTGACCATTCTATTAGTGAAAATATCATAGATATGACAATTAAGGAAGAAATTAACCTCTCTCGTGATCCTACGTGAATTAAAGATGTCTCTAAGATATTAGTTGAAGAAACTATTAACATCAAATTTAGCACAAAGGAGAATATTCAATTTGTAAAGTTTGGGGCATCACTTAGTCCTTAAGATCATAAAACTTGAGCAATTCTTCAAAGAGAATTCTTTGACATTTTCATTTGGTCCTTCATTGGTACATAATTTCATGGTTCACAAGTTAGAATAACCAATCAAATAAAAACTTCATAAGATGCATCTACAAGTGGATATTTTGGTAAAAAAGAGCTAAAAATCAGTTAGCAATTGGATTTATCATGCCTATCAACTATTCAGAATGAATATCCAATATAGTTCCTGTTCACAAAAATTCACTCAAGATTACTATTTGTAAAATTTTAAGGGATATTGTTTTTTGCTCCTATTCCAAGTTAATGAAATAATATGCTAGAAAACAAGAAACTCCAAATATGGGAGGGTTTAATGCTACCTCAAATGTTTGATGGTGATGGAAGAAGGGCACACAAATTCTTTCTGCATCGAGCTTGATGACCTACACAACACAAATGATAGCTACACAAGACAAGATTAGTAGATTTGTATGGTGGGCTGCTTGACCAAAGCCAGTCCCAAGAAGTGATGAACTTCCTAGGAAGGATTTCAACCTACTTGTTTAGAAAATTGATCGAAAACAAGGAATAAGTAACATACATAAGATAACCAGAACATAAATAGTTAGAGATATGCTAAAAAAAGATAAGATAATACATACAATGATAAATTGAGACAAAAAATGCAAGACAGAAAGAGGTCGATGATGACCATAATAGTTGACGACGATCCATAGTAATTGATGATGATTAGAGAATAGAGAAAATAAAAAGGCTGAAAATAGAAGATCTCAAACAGGCTTCTGAATTCTGAAGATGTTCTGACTAAGGCACAAGGACATAGGAAGAAGAGAAAACAAAAATTCCAGACAAATGTGATAAATAGATGAGAATTCAGTTGGGGCAGAGGAGGTTGACAGTGACCAAAGGTAATCGATGATGACTGTGACAAATTGAGGTCCTAGGATGTCTATCAGAAAGAACACAGAGATTGAAGTATCTAGGTGTTACATGGACAAAGAGACTAATAACAAAAGGGACATGATGTAAGAAAATAAGTAAGGAATATTGGGTCGACGAAATATAGGAAGAATCAATGGTGACTGAGGCTGAATTAGTCCTTGTTGAGGGTTGATGGGTGCTAAATGAGCTCTGTGAAGCAAAAAAATCTGACTGATGTGGTTGCTGACCTCTAAAATGACAAATGGACCTAAAAATGGTTGATGAAGAAGTGATGAAAATAAGAGAGGTCTTTTAATAATCTCCTAGCTCTGAATCCTCCAAAATGGTAGATAAAGCCTCAAAAGTGGTATAGAAAAAGGCTCCAAAGTGGCTTCAAGAGGTTGGTGACAACTCACAAGAAGGAAAGAAACCTACAAAAAAATACTAGAGGTCAGATCTCAAGATTTTCATCCATTTGGGAAGGGGGGTGATGGTGTATATATAGGGTCACCAACGCCTGATAGGTTTTTCATCGATTGTGGGGAGGCATCGATCTTGCTTATGTGGATGATGTAAAAATCAAGATATGAGGCCCAATTAGGTGGTGATTTAGGATAAAAGTTAAGTTGATGAGTTAGAAGAGATATTGAGTCACATAAGTATGGGAAATAGTGGCTGGATGGGGTGGAAGTACATTTAATAAAGGTAAGGGTGGTTTGAAATATCAAATGGGGGTAGGTGGTGAGTCTAGAAATGATAAATGGGACATTTTGGGATGTAATTAAGGTAATAAATATATTTAGGGATGACTAATATGATTATGGGTGATAAGTGTAATTAGGGTGCATAAGGGGAGATGAAATAATGTGATAATGGAAATTATTAATGATGGGATGGGCTCAAAGTGATGAGATAGAATAAATATAAGAAAATAGAAACTAAGGGAAATAAATTTGATTTAGTAGGAAAATGGGATTTTGAATAGGGACATGGGTATGAGTGTGCACAATGATGACGAAGGGGTGAGTGGACACGAAATGGGGGGCTAGTGAACCAAATTTTGGTGTCTACATTTTCCACCTTTTATCAAGTGGTTTGTGTTAAGCAAGCTGTGAGATAAAAACCATAAGTGATAGAAGATGGTTGAGGTGTTCCCGCTCAAACTAGGGATCAATGAAACAAACAAAATTTATTACTAGGTTGAAGGAGATAGATGGAGGAAGGGAGGAAAGGGTGAAAATATGAGAAAATATGCCCCAGGTGGAGAGTGATATGACTATTACAAGAAGGATGTGAGAAACTAAAATAAATATGGCACTATTCTTGCAAACACATATGTAGAGAACATAACATGGCCTCAATGGAGTTGACGTTAATCTCCCACAGACTTGTGAGTCAGAAAATATCATTGCAGTATAGAGGGAATCTAATGGGAATATACTTGTATGGATGTGCAAGCCTTGATACCAATGAGTCAAAGGAATACATCAAAAATATGCACAAAAATGTGAGTATGGTCTGATAGAATTCTAGGCAAAAAAGTAAGGAACAAGAGTATGTGATGTACTTTGTATATGAGGAATTGAGCAATTATACATCCTGCTGGAAAGGGAGAAAATGGCCACAAAGGTGGAATTAAGGTGAGATATGACACCCCAAGAGGGAACATAGAGATGGCCACAAAGTTGGCTTCTAGATATGAGGAAGGATGTGCTACAAGATAGGTTGATAGGAAAAATATGAAAATAAGGTATTTATGGCAAGGAATGGTGTCTTGGAAAAATAATTTTTTCATAGGAAAAATTAGTGGATTTCTACCATCACTCTAGGACTAGGTCCATCTTCTTGAACGGGAAAATCCATTATTGTATGTGAAATGAAAAATAAATCTGTTGTTGGCCTAGAGGCCGGGGATCCCACTTGCACACTCCACTGCACCTGTGCTAAATACTTACAATTTTGTACGAGGGAGGGATTTTCTAGAAAGGTGGGAAAGTGTGAGTGATAAATTAGGAGGGGGATTAATATTTCAAGTAGGAATAACTCAAATTCTTGTAAGGATTAACTAGAGATATCAAAACACACAATTAGGAAAGAATAACAACCTTGCTAGCTATATCAAGACAAGATGAAACCATGGACATAAAATTTCACTTATTACCTCACCTAGAAAAGTTAAAACTCCTTTCTTTATTGATATATTTGCAAAGATGTACAATAAGAGAGATGGAGGAAAACATATGAGAGGGAGAATGGAAGAATTTGATATCTTTTGAGTATTCTTGGTATTTATCTACTCATGAACATATAAAATTGATAACCCCACGGAATGAGGAAGCCATTACAATATATAGATTTCAAGAAGACTCTTCACCTACCCCCACATCACCTTTCATTTGTATTTTACATGTGAATCTTCATATTCCTAGGAATGAAATTAAGTCCCCTTTTTATTAATTGAGGGTAACTTATTACAATGTCAACTATATTCACATTTAAATGAATAAGACAAAATGAAAAGTGTAACCATCTAATGAAGAAATAAAACATAAAATAAGAGAGGAAAGGGGAAGGGAAGAGAGAGAAAAGAAGAGAAATACCAACTTTTATGAAGACACTTCCATTGCTGATTCTACTTCACTCTCTAATGGATCTTTATTGAGTTCCACTGGGAAGATCTCCACTCCTTTGAATTCTCTGCTATATTGAGTCACCATAGGTGAAAATTTCTCAGCTTCAGGAATACAGACGCAACTCAAGGACTTGCGCCAACCATCTGAGACGACATTGATGTTTTTACTTTTAGTGGACCAAGGCTGATGTTTCTTTGCGGTTCTTGATATTATAGCTCTTATCTTACCGAGAGACTCTAGTTTGTCCTCGTTGAAGAAAAAAGGATCCCCAATTTATTTCTTGACAAGATCCTTAAATGGCTTCAAAAAATAATCCACTGAGGTGTTATCATCAATTATGGGCACTCCAAACTTCTATATCTTAGTGTTGACATTGTACTACATATTGCAAGCATGCTCATCATTTTAATCTAACTCATCTAGATCACAGTTCAAAATCTCATACCAGGAGAGAAGATTTCTTTCCCATACTTGTGAAAAATTCTCAGATGGAGAATCAAATTCCTTCCTTTCCACCAAAATGTGAGAATGTGATCTCCCCATCTCCATCACCAATGAAAACACTTGATCCCAATGTTTATTTTATTTCTTTATTTCATCCCTTTTCATTCATACCTTGGTGGCTATTGCACACATGTAATTAAAAAATGAAATCATCTATCAAAGCAACACTTTCCATTTTTCCACAATCTTGTTCACCTATTTTTTTGTTTTCTCTCCCCTGCATGGTGAAACCTTGTATCTTCTAAATGGATTTTGGATCAAATCTACTGATGGGATTAACTTATTCAATTAGAAGAGATGAAGTGGAATTAAGATCCATGAAAGTGTTAATGTATGAGGTGAGTGTCTTCACATGAATTTCCAAGTGATCAATTATTTCCTTGTACTTCTGATTCCTCACAAGAAGGTGAGTGGAAGACTCTTTTAACAAATGTGCATATCCCTCATGACTTAATGGGTCTAGGGGAATGGTGCTCATCTCATAGTCAGTGGGGTTCATTTATTTAATGGGCTTAATCACATTTGGTTGGACTACTTATACATATTGGTTTCTCGAAGAAAATTCGAAGAAGCGTGAAGTTACTTGAGCTAACTTTCCCTTCTTTCATCTGACCATTGAGTCTATAACCACCTATTGAAATGTGTGAAATTCCTTCATGATCATTTCTTGTACCCATGGAAAAATATCGTTCGTATCGGGATTGACATTTGACATGATTACCTACTCTTGTTCAAAATGAGAAGGAACATCTTGTGTAGGAGGGGCTATTATAGTACTGGAGGATGATAATATTTAGGAATGTTGAGGGACTGAAGAATGAATTGGATCAATTTCCCCTTTCTCCAAATCTACCATGAGGTATTCCATTATTCTTACTATCTTATGAAACATTTTGCAGTGAAAAGATTCTTGTTCTACTACCTTTCACTTTGAATGATCTCCCGAGTGGGCCGAGATGGAAGATTTATCAGTGGAATTTGAGGATGAATGATGAGATGCTTGACTTTAGAGGGTTGGGAAGTTTCTTGATGCAATAAGGGAAGCTATCTTCTTTTTTAACCACTCTTTTGATCTTTTGATGAATTCTTCAGTCTACTCGTTCATATCCGCAATTCATGGATGCTCGAAGACACTTACGTAAGGGGCGATGCTTTCAGTTCCTTATATTTTGGGTCATACATATCCATACCATCATCTACCATGCCATATTAATACCAATCAAACTAGAATATCCTCATTTTATCGATTTTCATCCTCATGTGGTATTGTTCTTTGACTTTTGAATCATCTACACAATTTTCCTAGTAGTATTCAACTTGTGGAACATGATGCAAGTCGAGGAGGTGAAATGACTCCAAATCACTTCGAATATCAAACTATGATCTTGAGGTGTAAGAATATAGGTTCAAGGGAGAGAAGGAAGCTTCCATGTTGGTGGCCTCATGATTTATTTTGCAAGAGAAGATCCCCAGAGAGATGGGGAAAGAAATAGTTTTATTCCTTTGGTACCTTAGCTTACCATTGACATGAAAAAGTTGCCTACACAAATTGAACAATATTATCCTGTCACTGAGATATTGTGACAGCTTCCATGGAGCAAGATTGAAACCAGACACTCAGATGTAGGAAAATATTGAAAATTGGATGAGGTAGGACCCATAATTTTTGATTAAAGAAGAAGCTTGCGGAGACAACCTTGAGTGAGGCTTTCCTTCCCACAATTTGATGGTAAACATTATGAACACATTGTTCACTCTTGAAAAATGTTGGTTGCTTTCTTTCAAGATTAGATGGGGATACTTATGATATGTAGGAGCTTTATGATAAATGTTTTGGGCGAGTGTCAAACCTATGAATGGTCTTGTGCTTGCAAGGGCGTAGACCAAGTATGAAGTCATTGAACACTTCTTGGAGATGTGTAATTGAAGAAGTTGGTGATGCAAGTTGTCATTGATTATTTTCCCCCAATCTATCATCTGTCTGCCCTTAATGATGGTGAGTATGAACAAGGCCATCTAATCATGGAAATCCTTTTTCATTTCTTCTCTCATTAGCCAACTTATGAGGATGATTGCATTTGATAAGCCCTCATGAAATTCACTTCGGGAGAGGTATTTTGGCATACGGGATGAATTTAAAAATTGCTTTAACCACGAACCCAGGGCAATGCCTTGGAGGTAGGAATCTGTCTTAGACCATTCACCTAATGTAAACTGTTTTGTAATGATTACCATGTTGCTCTAGATGGGAATTTACATATAATAGGAGATTTCCTTGGGAGTGAGTACTGCCATAACTGAGTTATCATTAACTCTTATGGTTAAGGTATTTGGATCATAATGATGGGAACATATAAACAATTTTTTTTTTCTTTGAACGAACATGTGATGACCAACCACTGCATACAACCCACTTGTGTATACTTTCTCTTCTAGAGGCTCCCTGGGCACACCTAGCATTCTGTTATTGAGCTCCTCCAAATCCAAATGGGTAACATAGATGTCACCCACTCCTGAATATTTTGATGACAGAGCTGAAGAGGGATCAATACTGGTAAATTTGAACTTCATGTTTGTGAAAAGCCACAATATGAGCCAAAATGGAGATGACATGGTCCAGGAGTTGCTATTTTGGGAAATGTTGGCATGGTGTCCTAATAGGTGTTGTCATTGATGAAAAACCACGTTAATGAAAAAGTGAATGTTGTAGGTTGATTTCATGATGTTTTTTGTGGTGCTAACATACTGGTAAGATGTATATAAGTTCTTATAGTGGGATTCATTGATGTGTGCTTTCTCTGACAAGCCTATACAGGTGCTTAGGAGGTGTCTCTTAGTAGTATGAGATTATTAGATGATTAAGTAGAATGTTGGCATGATGGCTAGTATTATTTGAAGGTTCTCGAGCACTCACGAATGTGGCATAGTGCAGGTACAAGTGGATCACTTGGTTACAGGTGTTCATTGGGAGAAGGTATGATAACTTGAAGGTGTGACATATTTTTTTGGAGCTAGATGAGCTCATTAATGCATGAAATAAAGTATATCATGACATATGAGGTATTTTTGGTCATTTAAAGGGGTTTATTGTTCAATTATTGAATTATTTAAGTTGACCCTAGGTGCTACTATGAAGATCTAACATGTAAACATAGGTAAGTCTTAGTGACTAGAGAAATTGAGATATGGTATTGATATTATGATGATTGGAGATGTTATAAGGATGAGAAATATGCTATTATAAAAATTATAATTTCCCATGATTTGAAATTTGCAATATATGACTAATTTTGTGAGACATGGTCAAAATCTAGTGCATTTCCAACTCGAAGTGTAACTTTAGATGCTCGATGAGAATAGTGTGATTTGAATGGGACATTTTAGATTTCAGGGATGATTCTAAGATGATTTTATAAGGTTTAAAAAAAATAATGAGGTCATTTGATCATTACGTTTTTATGAACAAATGTTAAGAAGGTAAAGAGGTCAAAAACCCTAGTTAAACCCTAATAGGAGCAGTTGACATAAAGTGAAGTATTGTGACCTAGTTTTGATTGATTATTTATGATTAGATGTTGTAGAGGAGTCTTAAGGATTTCCATATTTGTATGGTTGAGGTCATGGTGATATGTGGTCCCCACCTAAAAATAATAGTTTTTGGAGAATAAGGTTTTAGGACAAGATGGTCCAAAGGCATAACATAAAAAATTGATGGTGCATGATGTTTGGGAATTTTTATTGATGTCCATGGAGGTTTAATAATATGTTAATGAAATTTCATGGTGTTTTGAGGTCCAATCAGATTGACTGGTCAAAGGACAGTTTTGGGGTCTCAAATAATAGGGTCCAGTAAAATGGTCATAAATTAAGCTACAGGTGGAGTTTTGAGGCGACTAAAGTTGTGTTGGAAAGTATATTTAGAGATATTTCTAGTGATATAAGGCTTGAATCATGATGATGTCATTTGGTAGTTTTTCCAGTGCATTCTTTGAGTAAGAGTATTTTTGACAGTTCAAGACAACATCTATTTTGGTGCAAGTTTGGTGCTATTTGAAGAATGAGAAGGATTGAGTGATGCTTTATATCACCTGGAATGATAAGTTGTATGAATTTGGTATCCAATGAATCCATTTTAATGTCTTGAATGTCTGCATAAGTTATTTTATGAGAAAACATTTGGAAATAAATTGTTTTGAAGGTTGATCTGGTCAAGGCAAATGTTGCTTTGGTTTGAAGTTAAGGATGTTTCATGAATTAGAACTTGATTATAAGTGTTATAAAGGTTCATAAATTTATTTTTATTGGTCACATGACATGTTTTTGTTGATTAGAAGAAATTTTGTGATCAGACAAAGTTTACACGGTGATGAAGGGTGCATGAAACAACTGTTTTGCGAAATACAAAGGATACTGGGCCCATTAAATGAAATTATTTGATTGGTTAAAAAAATTTGAGACCATTTTTAATGTTTAAATGATTTATTTCTCATGTTTTATGAATATGGGAGCTTTACTAAGTATATTTTTGGAATGAGAATAATTTTTGCATCCCAATGTGTGTGTTTTAGTGCTTTTTGGATCATGGAATGAAGGGATTTTGCTAGGCCGACCTACTTGGGTCAATTTTAGATATTTTGGAAAATTTATGAGATTTTTTTAATAATGCATGGGTTGAATCTATCATGAGGTACTGACCTCCTTTGATTTAGAAAGAAGAAATGCATATAAAAGTGATGTTTTGGCTCATTTGGTGAGCTAGTTTTGTATGGGGGTGTAAAGCAACCTAGAGGAGAGATATTTGCAGGTGTGAATGAATAATTTTAAGGAATATAACATTTGTTTCAGATTTAGGAAGACATGAAAACATGGGAGCAAGAAGTTAGAGGCAAGACAAGTGAATAAAGAACAAGTTTGATGCCCTAGGATATGAGCTACAGTTTGTGAGCTGAATTAGTAATCTCCATCAGTTGTGGAATTTTTTTTTTCAGAGATCAAACATCTTCAGGTGGATAAGTTGGTGATTTTTCATCCTTAGGTGGTTTTAGCCTCCTTGTGGAGTGGGTGCTTCACTAAATTAGGGGTTGGTGCTCCTTGTAGTGTTGGTGCTATACTAAACTGGGGGTTGGTGCTTCTTGTGAAGTTTATGATTCACTAAATTAATTTGTTTTATGTAATATAAGTAGAGTTTCAGTGGTTTTTCTTCCCCATGAGGGTTTTCTACTTAATATTGGTGTCTTGTGTACTCTCTTTCTCTTGATTTTTCTTATGATTGTTTGTATACTTAAGTTGACACACATATGATACATGGTTGAATGAATGGATACATGAATGGTAACACATGTTGAATTGTAATTGAATTAATTTTTTTGTAGGGTTGATTCACCCCCCTCTTTGTCCCTTGTGATTATAAAAATTGGTATCAGAGCAGGTCCTTTTTTCAGAAGTTTGATAACTTGAAGGAGATCCTCTGAAGCACAAAAAATGGATAAGTCTGCAGACCTTGTGGCTATATTGAGAAGAAGGAATGAGATAGATCAGTCATGTATTGAGGGTTATCAAATTCAAGTCAAGGATATGGAAGCCTAAAATAGTCAAACCATTCTTTCTTTGGAATATCAAGTTGAAAATTTGACAAAATCCCTAAAAGAGAAGGTAGACACTTGTTCTAGCTATGAAGAAAATTTGAAGGCTCTTGAATCAGATTTGAGGATGATTCCAAGAGATTGAGGGTGTATGAGAAGCTTGATAAGAGCTCCAAATATCTTGATGATGTTCTAGAAGTAAAAAAGGCCATAGATGACAAAACATGCCTATGGTTTGAAGGAAAGAATGATGATGAAGCTGGTATCGGTACTAACCAGCTAAGAAGATTACTAAAAGGGAATATCCAAGAAGGTCTAACATAGATAGACAACCTAATACTATGAAGTATGGCTCTTTATTCAATGGATATTTCTATATTTTTCAGGATTTCAGTCATAGAGCTAGAAATTGAAAAAGAAGGTCTTCTAAAGATGATGTAGATATTTTCAAAGGTGAGTATTTTTCATGTATTGAGTATGGGCATAGAGATAAACAGTGTGTATAGAATATAAGCGTGTTTGAACCTAGAATGAACAAGAACGTTGTTTTTTTTTAATTATCAATAATCAGGTCATATTGCAAGAGTTTGTCCAAGCAGTATAAGGTTCATCAAGATGTCTGATCTAAAAGGTAAAATCATGACAATCAAGGGACCTAATCATGAGGATCAAGTAAAGAGGATTGCTCCAAAATCAGAGGTGATCAAGCGTGATCAAGTAGGTGAAGCCAAGAAGAATTAATCTCAACCAATGAAGACCTTCAAGAAATATTCCAATGCTATGAAGTTTGAAAACAAGGTAAACAGGTCCAAGTCATCTCAAGGGAGTATGTTTGATCAAGTTAAATAAGATCTCTAGTGTCTCCATGCTTCATTTGATGACAAGATGAGAAATTTAGGAGTTATGGATACCTCCAAAGTCTTAAGGTATGTTAAGTGACTTTCTTCATGAAGTCTCTAAGTTCTTAGGTCTTGTAGGTTTCTTAAATGTGTTGTTGCTTTCAGTAATGTTGCTATGAGCTCTGTATATGTCCTTAAAGTTTTCTTGTCAAGGTCCCTATTCTCATTCGGTAAATAATTATGTGATGTTGTTTATTGCTCTATCATGATGCATTCATATGAAGAGAATCTCTCAAGGTTGTAGTCCTTTTGCTCTGAGTTGAAGGTGAAGATAATATGCAAAGGGTTAATGTTAGGAATTAAACTTAGCTTAATTCATCATTATTTGATATTTGAATAAATGTAATAAGTTAAAGTGTTTAATTTAAATACTTTAAACTTATGTTAATAGGTATTAGTTATCCTTAGTTGTTAGTTAACTAAGTGATAGTGTTCTCATCCCAATATTTGTGGGATCATGTTATATCTTTCATATTTTGTTCCTAGATGATTTCCATGAGGGGAAATAGGGGTAGTTAGGGGCAATATGTTATTTCTGCATATTTTCTTAGATTAGATGACTTGTTTCCATATATTGTGGATGAGATAGAAGCTGTCCAATATCTATAAATATTGCATCTCTCTCATTTTTCTATAATGCTTGATTTTGATATTAATAAAATACACAAGCACCATCTTTTTTCTGTGTAAATATTCTATGCCAAATATTGTTTTCAAGTATTCATTATCAAGATTTGGTATCAGAGCAATATTCTGATCCAAAGAGGAGTGCAGGAAGTTTAGGGAGATCTGGAGAAATTACAGAGCTAGGAGGAGCCATATATGCCCCCAACCATTTCATAGCCCCTACCTGAATCCACACCTCAATTTATGGTTGATTTGCAGTTGAAGAACACCTAGAGTGTAATCATAGGCCCTTGTAGACTTGGATGTAAATCTGTTGCTAAACGTGACATTGTTTGATTTTCTAGTATTTTTTTTAAAAATTACATGTACTTGCATTTTTTTAAAATTGAAAGCATTTTAAAATATATATAATATTTTTGTATTATGGGGGACCCAAGATTTTCAAGCTCCCCACATAACTTCTACTTCCTCTTCTCCGTGCTCCATATTTTCACATATCTAGTAAGAGAATTATACGTGCCTATGAGAAAATTTATGTCCAAAGCGTCATCCCGAAGCCTCTAATAAACCTAGTGATTGCATTCACAGATCAAGAGCATTGATGAGAAGAAAAATACATGCTTGTAAAAGATTCAGCATTGAAAACTGCGTTGAAAGGAGGAAGAAGAAGTTGCCTCGAAGGAAAAAAATACCTACGTACAAAGAGAAACAATAAAAAAAGCTACAACCGAGTGTTATTATAACACATATGTAAAGTAGTTGAACTACAGTTGTGCCCTAAAAAACACTATGCATGCATGCAAGTTGTTATCTGTGTTTGGTTTTAAAAAAAATTCCATTTTTGGGTGTGCATTATTTAAGGGGGGAAAAGTGTTCAATTTTTTTCTTCTAATGTTTATTACTTTTCACAATGGCTGCAATTACGGCACCAAAGTAATTTTTGCTAGACTCTCAAATTTTGTGTTCTGATAATTATCCAGCATGGAAAAGAAAAATTTACGCATAACTTGATTTTGAAAATGTATAGTCTGTTGTTTTTGGTACATTAACAAAATCTACAACAGATGTTACACAACAAGCTACATTTGATCATGCAAATCAAAAAGAAAAGTTAATAATCTTGTTTAGTGTTTTAGATGAGGTACAACCTCATATTTGTGAGACCACAACAACAAAAGAATCTTGGGACAAGTTGAAAACAATATATGAGTCAAAAAATAAGAACACAATACTTCATATCTAGAGTCAACTATTGAACTTGAAAATGCAACCAAATGAAAAATTTGAATTTTTTTTGAGAAGAGTAGTAAATTTGCGTGCATCACTTCAAGCTTTGGAAGAAGAAGCAACTGACACATCACTCGTGCCTATAGTATTGAGAGCTCTTCCTCCTTATAGGATTTTTGTGACCACGTTAAACATAAATGGTAAAACAACAACTTTTGAAGAGTTAGTGAATATGCTACAACAAGAGGAAGCTATTCACTCAACTAATGAAACTGAAGAGCATGTACTTGCTTCTAATAAAAAAGGCAAAAAATAGGCTAAGTCTAGTAAACAACCTCAGAAGCAATGTAATACTCAACAAGGCCAAAAGGACCAACAAAAATGTCTTATTTGTGGTCGAAAAGGACATGAGTTAAAAAATTATTGGTACAACACATTCCAACAAGGAACATAAAGTGGTAAAAATATTAATTACCAACAAACAAAATATGGTCAACAACAGAGTAAACGGGGACAAAATAATAACAAGTGGAAGAAGAAACCAACTCAACAAGGAAATGTATCTAAACAGGAACATAAATTTGATGATGATGACTTCTTATATTATGCATAGTCAAATGAAGTATCCAATTCTATAAATCAAATTTGGTATGTCAACTCGGGTGCAACTCGACACATGACAGGAAAGAAATATTGGTTCTTCACAATGAGTAAAACATCCACCAAAAATCATGTCTCTTTGGGTGATGATACATCATACAATGTTGAAGGAATTGGTTCCATTTCACTACAACTTGGGCATCATAATTGTAAAATTACAGATGTTCTTTATGTCCCTGGTTTACCAAAAAATATGTTATCCATGAGTCAATTATTAGATCACAATCTCAAAATTGACTTGATTGTAAAGGTGGTAAAAAGATGTGCCTAATTTGAGATAAGTCACAAAGCTCCAAAATTGTTGCAAAATCTTCGAATGTGGGAAGAATGTTTCAGTTGGATTTTGTTCAATGAAATGATCAAGCACTTGTAGCCAAGGATACATCATCAACTCAACTATGGCACCAAAGACTTGGACATGTGAGTTTTGGCTATCTTGACACACTTCATCTATATGACATAGTTAGGGGTTTACCACCTCTAAAAAAGGGTAAATATAAATGTCAAAATTTTTTGGCAGGAATAAATAAATAGAACACCATTCAAACATAGTAGATTTCAGGCTAAGGTAAAACTTGACTTGGTGCATACCGATTTGTGCAGACCAATGGGACCTAGCGACTCTGGGTTTCAATATTTCATGCTCTTTGTTGATGAGTTTTCAAGAAAAATGTGGATATATTGTATTTCTACAAAATACCAAGCTTTTGAAACTTTCAAGAAGTTCAAAGCCCTTGTTGAAACAGAGTCTAGTAGGAAAATAAAAATACTCCACTCAGATCGAGGGGGAGAATACACCAACAATGAGTTCAATGATTTTTTGAAAACACATGACATTCATCGTCAAATTGTTCCTCCTCACACACCGCAACAAAATGGTGTTTTTGAAATGTGAAATCATACTATCATGGATATGGTGTGATGTATGATTGATGATGTAAGTTTATCAAAAACATTTTGGGCCGAAGCAACTAAAACAATAGTCTATTTAATAAACAAGGTTCCCACTGCAACTCTTGATGGAGTAACACCACATGAAGCATGGTCAGGGAATAAGCCATCTATTTCACACCTTAGAGTTTTTGGATGTAAATCAAGTATTTAAATTCCTAAGAAATAAAGAACTAAGCTTGATATGAAATCAAAAAAACTTATCTTGTTGGGATACAGTGATGAAGCACTTGGCTATAGACTTATGAATCCAAGAACAAGAAGGGTCTACACTAGTCGAGATGTTGATTTATTTGAGAAGAAAGAAGAAGATGCTCCTTCCATACACTCAATGATGAAAAAATCATACCTACAGTGAAAATAGAGGATGGTAATCACTTTGATGATGACAGTGATGATGGGGAAGATGGTGAAATTCAACCTCCCCGAGGAACCAAAAAAGTATGCCTAAATGGTATACAAGTATGATTAGAGATCCAAAATTGAATAGTGTCCCTGACACATCTACCACTGGAATGAGGACTCATAGTATGGCTCAAAATGAGGTCAATTTGGCATTAATGGGTAAATTTGTTGAAACTATTGAGCCTTCCCCAGTTTCAGAAGCCCAACAGTCTAAACCTTGGAAAGATGATATGGATGTAGAATATAATTCACTTATGAAAAATAATACATGGAAACTTACATATCTTCCACAAGGGAAAAATATGATTGGATGCAAATGGATCTTTATAATGAAGTACAAAGTAGATGAAAAAATTGACAAACATAAGGATAGACTAGTTACTAAGGGATATGCTCAAAAAGAAGACATTGATTATGAGGATACTTTTGCTCCCACAACCAAGATAAAAAATTTCAGGTTAATATTTTCTCTAGCTACACAATTTGGTTGGAAAATACACCAAATGGATGTGAAAAATTCCTTTCTTAATGGTGATTTACAGGAAGAATTTTACATGACTCAACCATAAGGGTTTTTCATACCAGGTAAGGAGGAAAAGGTATGTAAAATCATAAAATCACTATATGGTCTAAAGCAATCTCCCAAAGCATGGTACATAAAAATTGACAAGCATCTCATTCAACATGGATTCAATAAGAGTCCATACAATCCTAATATCTATCTCAAAAAGAAAGGGGGGGAGATAGTGATCGTTGTAGTATATGTTGATGATCTAGTCATCACTAGAGGATCAATAAGGATGATTGAGTCAACAAAGAAAAATCTAACATGATCATTCGACATGACCGATCTTGGGCTTCTGCATTATTTTCTTGGACTTGAAGTTTGGAAAAGATAAAATCATATCTTTGTGTCACAATTGAAATATGCCAATACAACACTTGAGAAATTCAATATGATGGATCAAAGCCATTTTCCACACCTATGGAGGCAAGACTTCAACTATCTTGAATAGATCCATCACCACAAATAAATGTAAATCTCTATCGGTTGTTGATCAGGAGTCTCACCTACTTGACTTACACTAGGCCAAATATCATTTATGCAGTCAACTATCTTTCACGATTCAAGAAAGAACCAAGAGTTTATCATTGGAAAGTAGTAAAGTAGATACTGAGGTACATTAGAGGAACTATGGACTATGGCCTAGAATACAAGAAGAATAATAAATTATTCTTGATAGGATACTCAGATTTAGATCATGTAGGAAACATAAATGATAGGAAATCCACTTCAGGATTTGTATTCTTTTTAGGATCTGGACCGATATCATGAAGGAGTAAGAAGCAAACTTGTGTTTCAAGATCCTCCATAGAATCAGAATATCATGTAGTAGGTGGAGCTGTCTGTGAAGCAATATGACTCTGACGTATACACGAAGGATTAGGAATACCACAGAAAGATCCAACTATCCTACATGTTGATAACAAAGGAGTAGTAAAACTTTTTTGGAATATAGTTTTTCATGAGCACACCAAACACATTGAGGTGCAGGTACATTTCATTTGTGAACATGTTCTAAACAAAAACATCTAACTCCAATATTTCCCAACAGATATGTATCATGTAGATGTCTTCACAAAGTCACTTACTCTAGGTAAATTTGAGGGTTTTAGAGAATTTATCTCTTGTTCACTTGAGACCATGCTGAATTAAGGGGGGGAATGTTAAGAATAAAACTTAGCTTAATTCATCATTAGTTGATATTTTAATAAATGTAATAAGTTAAAGTATTTAATTTAAATACTTTAAACTTATGTCAATCGGTATTAGTTATCCTTAGTTGTTAGTTAACTAAGTGATAATGTTCTCATCCTAATGTTTTTGGGATCATTTCTATCTTTCATATTTTGTTCCCAGATGATTTTCATGAGGGGAAATAGGGGTAGTTAGGGGCAATATGCTATTTCTACATATTTTCTCAGATTAGATGATTTGTTTCCATATATTGTGGATGAGATAGAAGTTGTCCAATATCTATAAATATTGCATCTCTCTCATTTGTTTGTAATGCTTGATTTTGATATTAATAAAATACACAAGCACCATCTTGTTTCTTTGTAAAGCTTCTGTGTCAAATATTGTTTTCAAGTATTCATTATCAACATTTAATGTGAAAAATAGATTTTTGAAGCATTATCAAGGTTACTCTATCATAGTCTTTTATCATGGAAAATTAGTCCACTAAAAGTAAATGTTTTGCAAGTATTATGTGTCGGTATATGCATTCTTTGTCAAGTTTCCTGAGTTGAGGCAATTCAATTTTTTTTGTAGGTTTCCATGTGAAGTTGTCTTCCTCAATGTGCTTTAGTCTTAATACAAGTCTTTGCCAATGTCTTCATGTGTGTAATATGTGTAAGTGAGTAGGTCTGTGTCAAAGTTCAGTGGATTCTTTGTATTCTTAGGTGTGTGTGTATCATGTCTGTAACTTTCCTTGCCAAGTTGTCAAGAGGTGTTTGGTGTCATATTAGGTATTTACACTATTATCTAGGGCTCGTGTCAATCATTGAATCTAAAAATAATCAAAGTTGAGAACAACGTTTCAAGGTCTACAATATCTACACCCTATGCAAAAACATGTCAAGTTTAGAAGGTGTTAAAAGGAAGCCAAATGGCTTGTAAAATTTCATCCTATAGGTGGCAGAGGTAGAGGAGAATAAGATAAGCATGAATAAATTCTATATGTACATCATCATGAAGTATTTAAGTCTTATGGGGATAAATGAACCATCACATATATGTCTGTATGGTATTGTTATGCAAAAAATTCTAGGGAAAAGAGTAACTTAGACCCTTATATATGAATCTCTGTGTTTTGTTCTAAAAAATAAAAATATGGTCGAGTTCAATGGTATTGAAATTGAAATCTACATGTATAAATGATTATCTATTGATCTGTAAGAGGTTCTAAGGAAAAGTGGAAGAACTCATCGGATTTTAAGATAAATGTGTTAAATGAAAAATGGTACAGTAGTCCTTGATCTTGGAAGGGTAAAATTTAGGTGCTAAAGGTATAAAAAATAGTTGTTTATGATAAAAACACATTAAAGAGGTGCTAAATATGGTTACAAATGTTTTTTCTAGTTGTGTATGCTAGTATGAGATCATTAAATGCAAAGTTGTTTTACCATTGAGTGGTATTCAAAAGTCTGAGATATATATGTTTGAACCTGAATGTGTTTGCAAAGAAGCTTTTCTATCTCTCCAAGAATGCATCAGTTGAGAAGTGAAGTGTTCAAAGTGATTGCAATATAAATCAAGATAAGTGTAGGAAATTAATCATGTTCTTTACCTAAGGAGCATATGTATTCAAGGATTAGATAGATGTATGATCAAAACAAGGTGTCTACAGGGTAAAGTTGTACAAGTATGCCAAAAGTATGAGTAAAGGTGAAATTTGATTAGATGGTTGCAATATATGATTGTGGTGCTCCTGTGAAAGCAAGATAACAATGTCAAGGACTATGAAATGAAACTTGAAGGGTCTAAGTTCTCAAGGGTACTTAAGAAACAACATATCAATACTATTGAGCTCATAATCTAGGTAATGATGGTGAATACCTCAAGAAGGGTTGCAGTGGAATGTTGAAGTGTTCATCCTATAAGTCTATGCAAGTTTCCTTAAGAGTATGCAAGTGACTTCAATAAGGATCTCAGGAGGTAGAGAGTGTTATGAAACAAATTTCAAGGATATCAAGGGAGTCGTTACAATTTGAAGAAAAAAATCCAATTGATGTTACATGATAATGTATAACAAAGAATTGATCTACATAGTTTGCAATAGGTCTGTGAAGGAATGTAAAAGCGTATTGAAGAAATTTTAACCAATATAAAGATGACTATATGGAGATGTCATACTAATATTTCCTAAGAGATTCAAAAGTATGTGAAAACTAAAATGTGCATCTACTGACTCAGGGGAGGTTTGAACACATAAAGAAAAGTGAATAAATTTCCTAGTATGATCTACAGATGTTTCAAGGTCCTGTGATCATAATGCACCAATAAAAATGTTAACCTATAGGTATATATCCGTTATAGCTTGACTGTGAAAGCCTAGTCTCCATGAGAAAGTCAATGAAGTTGAAAATATTACAAGGTTTAAGAGGCAAAATAAAAATGAAAGGTTCAATACAGAGAAAGAACACTCTATGCATGCTACATGTGTCCTAGTGAAGAAGTCCTCTATCTGGTCTATGGAAGGAAAATTCATCCCCTAAAAGTCTGATATTGAGGAAAGGAGAGATATTTTAGCCTTGAGTCATGAACTTAAGCATCAAGAAGATTCAATCAAGTAGCCAAGGTACTGATATAATGCAAGAAGATTTGAAAAGTATTGAAGTAGTTCATGACAACATGGAAAGTATGTCAGAGTTTTGTAGTGAGGATCTAATGCATGTGGTTTGAGTTGGTTTCCTGAAGAAGGGACTACTATTGTAAAGACATGTTGAGATGTTTGGGGTTATAGTCAAACATTTGGAGTCTACTTTATGGTCTTTCTACAAGCATTACAAATGTACATGCATACTACAAGGTATGGAGAATGCTATGATAACTGAAGGAGTTTATTTAAGGAAGACCATACTAATCTTGTGTCTTAGAGACCATGATAAATTTTTTTGAATCTACTAAATAGTCTAAGAAAAATAAAGCTAAGTCTATGCTACGTTAGACAACCAAAAGAAAAGTAAGTTCTCAAAAGACCAGCTAATGGAAGGGGGAGTTGTATTTTCTCCTAATTTGGATTATCTTGAAGTATACATTTGACTGTGTTATGGAAAATGGTCACTTGATGAAGTTATTTATGTTAGCAGTAAAAATTGATCTTGAAGGTGTAACAAGGCATGATAAGACAGGGGGAGCTTGCTTGGAATTATAGGAGGTAAAGATAACCTTCTCAAGGCTATTAAGGTATGTATTTATGTGTACCTAGTGTGCTAAAAAAATCTTTGAACCTTGAATTCATGTTTCCATCTATATGTGATTGTTATGGATTGAAAATGAGTATTATGACTGAGTCTAAGTGTTTGAGGTGCTTCTTAACCAAGATAACCAGATAAGAAGTTCATTTTTGTGCTCATGGGTTAGAGATAGAGGTCGTAAGGCCATGGGGAGCCATAAGGAGTTGTGTCATGCCAAGATTGTGATGCTAGGGCTTTGTAAAGTTTGTTGAAAATAGACTGAAAGTATGACTTAGGGACATTAGTTCTTGTATGGTATGAAGAACAAGTAAATGCATTGAAAAATTCAATTATATGCCTAGTCATGATGATGGATGGTCAAGAAAAGTGATGTAATGCATTGATGTACTTGAAAACTAACATTGTTGGCATGATTCAAAGGTGCATGCTTCATATTTCTGCTACTACAATGTTCACGAGAAGGTTAGGACAAGGTACAAGATGAAAAATGGTGTTTTTCATGCTTAAGAGATGGATAATGATGCTTGTGCCCTTAACCAAGTGACATTTTTCTTTTTCATGATGTACTGATGGTTTTCAGATGTTGGTAGTGCTTATGCCAGGGGGAGCTTGTTCTTTGCATGTCTAAAATGAAGGAAAAATTAAGTTTTTGGGAAAAATAAAGAAAATGAAGCAAATTGAGACCTTTAGTTAATGTTTCCAACCAAAGCATGATGATATGAAGGTGAGAAGGTGAATAAGGTGAGTTACAGGTATGTGTTTGTCAATAATGTAAAAGGGGGAGAAGTTCAGGGTGTTTTCCATCAATGAAAAAGGGGGAGATTATTGGCATGGTGTCCTAATAGGTGTTGTCATTGATGAAAAACAACATTAATGAAAAATTTAATGTTGTAGGATGATGTCATGATGTTTTTTGTGGTGCTAACATAGTGTTAAAAATGTATATCAATTGCTATAGTGGGATTCAATGATGTGTGCTTATTTTAGAAATCCTATACATGTGCCTAGGAGGTTTTTCTTAGGAGTATGAGATTATTGGATGCTTGGGAAGAATGTTGGAATGATTTATAGCATGATTTGAAGGTTCCTAAGCACTCACAATAGTGGCATAGTGCAAGTATAGGTGGATCACTTGGTTACAGGTGCTCATTGGGAGCATGTATGACAAATTGGAGGTGTGAAAAAGTGTTTTGGAGCTAGAAGAGATCATGAATTCATGAAATTAGGTATATAATGATATGTTTGGTTCATTTTCAGCGGTTTCTTGTTTAGTTATTGCATTATTTTAGTTGGCATGCAAACATAGGTAAGTTGTAGTGACTGGAGATATTGGGCCATTGATATTGTTATGATTTTAGATGTTAGAGGGATGAGTAATAGTGCTCTCAGAAAAATTTTAGGTGCCATTGATGTGAAATTTGCAAGATATGACTGATTTTGTGAGACAAGGTCAAACTCTAGTGCATTTCTAACTCAAAGTGCAACTTCAGATGCTCGTTGAGAACAATGTGATTTACATGGTACCTAGTGGATTTAAGGGATGATTATAAGGTGAGTTTATAAGGTTTCAAAAAAAATAATGAGGTCAGTTGATCGTCACGTTTTTATAAATGAATGTTAAGATGTCTAAAATCCTAGTTAAACCCTAACTAGGACCAGTGATAGAAAGTGAAGTGTTGTGACCTAGTTTTGATTGATTATTAAAAATTGATGATTATATGTTGTATAGGAATCCTCAATATTTTCATAAATTTATGGTTGAGGTCATGGTGATATGTGGGCCCCACCTAAAAATAGTAGTTTTTGGAGAAGAAGGTTTTAGGACAAAATGACCCAAAGGAGTAACATAAAAAATTGACGGTGCATGATTTTTGGGAGTTTTTATTGATGTAAATTGAGGTTTCAGAACATGTTAATGCAATTTCATGGTGTTTTGAGGTCCAAATGGGTTGACTGGTCAAAGGGTATTGTTGAGGTCTCAAATAGTAGTGTCTAGTAAAATGGTCATAATTTGAGCTACAGGTGGAGTTTTGAGGTGATTCAAGTTGTGTTGAAAAGTATATTCAGCTATATGTACAGTAATATTAGGATTTAAACATGATGAGGTCATTTGATAGGGTTTACATGGCATTATTTGATCAATATTATTGTTGGCATTTCAAGACAACATCTTTTTTGGTGAAATTTTGTTGATATTTTAAGCATGAGAAGGATTGGGTGATGCTTCTTATCACCTGGAATATGAAGAGGTAGGAATTTAGAATCCAATTAATCCATTTGGAGGTCTTGAATATATGCATATATTATTTTATGAGCTAACCTTTGGAAACCTATTTTTTAGCAGGATGATTTGGTGAAGGAAAATGTTGCTGTGGTTTGAAGTGAAGGATGTTCCATGAATTATAAATTTCTTATAAGTGTTATAATGGTTATATTTTGAGTGGTCACAAGACATGTTTTTATTGAGTAGAAGATATTTGGTGATTAGACAAAGTTTCCAAGGTGATGAAGGGTGTAGGAAACAACTGTTTTGAGAAATGCAAAGGATACATGGCCCATTAAATGAATGTTTTTGATTGGTTAAAAAAAATTACGACCATGGTTAATGTTTAAATGATATATTTGTCATGTTTTATGAATATGGGAGCTTTAATAAGCATATTTTTTAAATGAGGATAATTTTGGCATTCCAATACATGTGTTTTAGTGTTTTTTAGATCATGAAATGAAGGGTTTTTGCCAGGCCTACCTACTTAGGTCACTTGTATCTATTTTGGAAAATTTATAGGATTATTTTAATGATGCATGGGTCAAATTTATCATGAGGGACCGACCTCCTTTGGTTTAGAAAGAATAAATGCATATAAAAGTGATGTTTTGACTCATTTGGTGAGCTAGTTTTGCATGGGGGTGTAAAGCGACCTATAGGAGAGATATTTATAGGTGTGATGGAATGATTTGAAGGAAAATCATATGTGTTTCAGATTTATAAAGACATGAAAACATGAGAGAAATAAGTTAGAGGCAAGACAAGTGAAGAAAGAGCAAGTTTGATGCCCTAGGATATGAGCTAGGGTTTATAAGCTTAATTAGTTATCTCCATCAGTTGTGGCAACAAAATTTTCAGAGATCAAACATATTTAGGTGGCTGAGTTGGTGCTTGGTTATCCTTAGGGTTTTGTAGCCTCCTTGTGGAGTGGGTGCTTCAGTAAATTACGGGTTGGTACTCCTTGTAGGGTTGGTGCTCTACTAAACTAGGGGTTAGTGCTCCTTATGAAGTTGGTGCTTCACTAAATTACTTTTATTTGTGTAATATAAGTAGAGTTTTAGGGGGTTTTATTCCCCATGAGGGTTTTCCACTTAATATTTGTGTCTTGTGTACTCTCTTTCTCTTGATTTTGCTTATGGTTGCTTGTATACTTAAGTTGACACAAATATGATACATGGTTGAATTAATGGATACATGAATGGTAACACATGATGAATGGTAAATGAATTAAAAGTGTTTTTAGGACTGATTCACCCCTCCTCTCAGTCCCTTGTGATTCTAAGTGGAAATACTAAGTTTTTGGCTCAGAATCAGTTTTTTGGAACCCCTAACATGCTAGGGACACTTTCAAAGATGTTTCTTTTCCATTTTTAGACACTTAATATTTTCAGAAAGTTGTTTTTTTGTGCTTTTTTTTCTCTTATTTAGCCCATATTTCCTAGTTTGTCATCTTTGTTGTTTTCTGAGTTCACTGCCTTGAAAGGGTTTGTTATTTTGGGAAAATTTCTATTTATATTAAGTGAAGGCTCTAGACACTTATTATTTTTAGAAACTACCCTTCCAAACCTTGGATTAAGATGAAAATAACTTCACTAGAATAGGTTTTCCTTCTGGACTCCGTGTTCAAAATTTTAGTTCGATCTGTTTGCTGAAATGATGAGAAATTGAAAAAAACGTAACTTAGGGCAGAAAATGAGGGTTTTATGCCATTAAAAATACATAATACCTCTTAATTTGGTTTCAATTTCTTCTTAAAGGTTCTCGAGAAAGAGGAATACTGTGAAAATTTTATTTGATTTTGATCACCGGATTGGGAGATATAAGTTTTTCGTCATGGAGTCATTTTGGAAATTTTTTGGAAATATGTTTGGATTATTGGTTATTTTTTAGCTAGGATCATTAATGCAAGGAGGAAAAATGGCGTGGAGATAAGTTGTAATGGTTTCTAGAAAAAAACCAGCAACACCTCTCACGCACGTAGATGGAAGGAAGAAGCACGATGTTTAGAAAAATTTACAAATTTTGGTTTTTAAATCTTCTTGGGAGTGAGCTTATTTTTTTTTTAAACTCTCCTAAATGGATGGGAAATATGGGAAAAAATGTGCCCTCACCTAAGCATGACAAGTGTCGTATGATGATTACATGGAAGAGGGGAGAGAAAAATAAAAAGAAACTGGGTCACATGACGAACCTAGGAAAGGGTTGAGCGTGGGCACATATTTGTGTCCCAACTATCCCGTCCCTTTGTGACAGTTTGGACAAAAAAGTAAACCATCACTTGGGAGTGAAAAGTGGTGGAAGGTTGTTGGCATGTGCTTCCAACGCTCCCCATAGTTTTCGTGACATGGACTAACCACCTCTTTTGGATCCTAACTCTAGCGATTGTCGAAAAGATTAACACCTGTGGGTTTTAGTCTAACGGAAATCATGGTCTAACAATTGGTATAAGAGCTAGCTCTCTTAGTACAAGTTTAACAACATAAGAGAAGGTCCTTAAAGCACACACATGGGTGGTAAGCATGATAGAATATTGAAGAAGAAATATGAGATTGCTCAAGCCTTGATTAAATAATTATAGAATGAAAATGAGCTTAATGATGCAAATCATCTTGAAGAACTCAAAGAGGTGGCAACAATTGCTAGTAAGCTGTCAAAAGACCTAAGTGTCGAGGAAAACTCTTATGTCAAACTTGAGTAAGAATGAAAGACCCTAAAGGGTGAGCTAGAATAAACAAGTAAATTGATGACGTAGAAAAGGATTGAGAAAGGTTCAAACAACCCTGATGATTTGCTAAACAAACAAAAAGATCCTAATGACAAATTTGGTATGATTCTAAAAAGTGAAGAAAATCAAAATGAATTAAAGCATGAATCTTGTCATGAGCCATGTAAAGAAGCTATCAAGTCAAGTAGTTATCAAAGCCAAAGATGAAGAATGTGATAGAATAAATGTAAAGTTGAAGACACTAAGAGAGGAACTAGAGCAAGCAAGGAAAAATGAGTTGAAGAGTGAGAGTAGACACAAAATCATGCACTTTAGACAATATTTAGTCTTGGTCTCATATTACTATTTAATGAGTTTTTGAGTGAAGAAAGTACTAATTATCCCCCATCTTTTAGACATCTTGTTTTATTTTACTTCATCATTCCTGACCTGTACCACACATATGCCTAGTCTATTTGATCACTTTCACGTTATTTCAGCCTTGACTGGGGCACCTAGGCTAGTACTGGGGAGCCCATGGACGCCATGGTCCCACCACGGGTGCCCTGATCCTTTTTTAATTTTCCCGCCACTTTTTGGGATCTTTCTATCCCTTTGAGGTCTCTATTGTTTTAGTGGTTGGTCATGTCAGGGTTAATTTTGAAATTAGATCAAGAGAAACATATATATAAAGTTACGAGACCATAATGAGGGACAAAGCACTAGTCACTACTATCATTTACATAGTGTTGCATCCATCTATTGCATTGGAGATCATTTTCATCCACATAGATCCATCACAACACACAAGGCTAGGACATCTATATCATACATAACATAGGGGAGGATTCTATTCTATTCCATGCACGATTCTATTACATTTTCTAAACATAGTTAGCTTGCTACATCACAAAGTATGACTGACACAAGAACAACCTAGGGCATGTTTCACACACACACATATAGAGAGCTACATTTGGGTCTAGAATGTAGTGTAATGATCAGTTAGTAAGAGCACCATTGTGGAAAATGAGGTCAGTCCAACCCTTTCACATGCATTTTTGTTTTTTAGGGATTGATGCTTGTTTAGGGTTTTTCCAGTCTTTCTATTCATCTTGGAGTATCAGGGACATTTGGAGTAGTACAATGAGATTGATGCGAAAAACAACGAGGGTTTCAAACCATCTACCAAACTTGTAACAACCAGTTCTAGAGCTTTTACACACACTAGGGAACCCATTCTCTGGACCAGAGAACCTGTGGGCATCCCTGGTCCTCTAGACACCCCAATATATAGAATCAGTCCAGATCCATCCTTTTCAAGGTTTCTACACAATTGTTCCTACTTCCATATTCTCCAATCACCTCTATGACATAGGCCCATGAGCATCTTCTATTCAGATGAGTTCTTTCCTCTTCTCTATTGTACATTAGGGTTTCTATTTACATTTGTTCATTTGCTTGGGTCATTTACATACTTCTTTATTGCAATTACTTACTTCATTTATAGCTGTTCATAGTTTAGATTAACTAATGCATATACAACATTTTTATTTAACCATTTTGGTGAACCCCGCATTTCAACACTTCATTCACAATTTTAGTTTCTTCATTCATTGCTTGTCATCATAGGGTTTGGTCATCATGAGTATCTCAATCAATGGTTATTTGTTTACAAATCCTAATTTATTACATAAAATCCAACACCTTTTTTGGTACTACTCGCATTCATACTGACATGCATCCAGACTCAATTTATCAAACATTTTTTGATACATTCTATTCACATATAGTATTAAAGTCTAATCTTCTCACTGATGTTCATACTTTTGATAATGGTACACTTCACCACATCATATGTCATATTCATAATGTAGGTGTTTAGCACACTTTGATTGATAATGGGTTTGATATTAATTTGTGTCCTATGTCATTCCCTAAAGCTTTAAGTCTCTCCACTCATGACGTTAGTCCATCCTCTATATCACTACATCCTTACGATGGTTCTGTATGCCCATGTCTCAGTCACGTTACATTACCCATTACTGTTGGTCTAAAAACTATTCACACTGTGTTTTTTGTCATTGATTTTCTAGTCTACTTGGTAGACATGGCTTCATGCCATGCAAGCTATTGCCTCTACTATGCATAGTTGTGTTAAATTATTATATGAAGGCATTGAATACACTATTTTTTGTGAACGTGACCCCTTTCAATAATGCGATAGGGATTTTAATACCGGGATTACTATTCCACACGATGATATTATAGATGAGCCCCAACCTATAGAATAACCATCTCACTTACGACCGATTGATGGTACCATTTATGTGATAGATGCAATTTCTTCTATGCTACTTGCTACTACTACGGCTATGATTCCATATCAAGGCCTGTCCAAGCCGTGGATGCTGCTTTATCACACACATCTTCATCTACACCATCTACATCAGCATGCTCACCATTTACTTGCACACTCTTCATGAATAATTCATGCTAGGAATATATTTCCTTTGATCATACATCCTATGACACCATATGTACATATGAGGGTTTGGCTCACATAGGCTTCGATTTTGAGGACCTCTATCCTACACCATATGCTCCTCATCTCTATTATGGGTATGTCACCATCACTACCACTTATGGTATTCATATTTTTCACCTCACAATATTTTTCACATGCACTCCTCAATATTCACCACTTACATTAGGGTAATCATATCTTGATTATATCAGAGGCACTCTCGATTATGATCATATAAACATTTCATTTCCTATGCCCTTTGGCTGTGTTTTCATTTACAATATCTATTTCCTAGGATACACTTAAAATATCACTCAGTATGCACACGGTTGTCCACTTCCTCCATTCATCGATGAGGAATATGCTATGGGCACATACAAATTACGCCTTAATGGCTCATTACATGACCAACCAGACAATATTTCTTATCAAGTCACCAATACATATCCATTCAACTATGATCTTGAGAGAGATGATCTCCTTGATATTACATGATCACCTCTTTCATCACACATATACTGGGGGGATAATATTCACATCCCCCTCTCTCATCATTATAGGAACACTTATTATATTTGCATTATCATTCATTCAAATCCTTACATAGTGTTACATCATACTCATAGAATTTTCACATACCTTCTCTTAGCATTGTTATTCATAGCTCTTATCATCATATGTTATCATCATCACATACATAGAATGAATGACATTGGTTATTCACTATCATTGGTTAGTTTAATCATTCATATATACTTGGGGGGCATTGCATCAAATCCCCCCCTCTCACCTTAACATCTATCATCTTTACATTTTCATATAGGCATTCTCATCACATGTTTTAGCATCACCATTACCCGATGACAAAATCTTGTGCTAAGGTTCACACTCGATTGTTGAGGGATTACCACACATGAACCCAACCCACAACACAATAGGTATTACACACTACACATATTCCCACATCACGGGACATTCAACCTACATTCTACATTTACTCTACAACATTTTGTCATTTGCGCATTTACACATCATACATTGTACTAGTCTCCATCATGCATATATCATACTTACATCATCCACACGTCTAGCATCCTATGATACTCATCCTACATACTAGATTACTAGTCTATCTATACATATTACCCTACACACTAATCACTACATTTTATACATTTTACACATCTACCATTGCATTCTACACACTGCATCTTTACATGGTCATATTTTATCATCACCTATACTATATCATTTTCTACGCCCTGCACTCACTACTCTATGACACACTTTAGTTCCTCGGTCCATACTCGACTACCGAGGGTTTACAAATCAAATGGATCTTATACTCACCATGTGTTTACAATTTGACCTCTTATCATGAGACATTTCGATGATAGTAACACACACTATAGGCTAACTCATCACTTGTTCTATCATCTCATAGTGATATATGCTTAGGGATAAATCATCACTCATTTATTCATCTTATACTGATATACGCTTAGGGATAAATCATCAGTAATCCATTATTTTTGTCGTGATATATGCTTCGGCTATAGGGTTAACGTAAAAACATATTTTCTAGGTCAAATATCATTACCATTACACACATACACTCATCACAGTGTGTTAGACACACAACACACACTTCGACCATTTCCCAATGATGCACTCTTATTTATGGTTCATTCTTGATTTCCGAGGGGGAAAAAAAACCTCATTACATACATTTCCATTCATTTGGGGGGCACGCGGATCCTATCATCCATCTTGCATTCCATTCCATCCATCCACAACATACTGCATATTATGGTAGCTTTTACTCTTTCCTACTTGTGCTTATTCATGGTCACTTTATTACACATGCTAGTTAGCTTGCTTATATGCCATTTATCTATATCATCCACATATGCACGTTCACGTATTTTTATAGTGGTGATCACAGATTAAAGTCTCTTGCATGCAACATGGATGTTCACCTTCTACCCTTCCTACACTGGTCACTGGGCATCCACATTCATCTCTCATAGGTGCTATTGCTTCATTTTATACTTAACACTCTAGATTACTTGCTTATACACACTTTCGACATACTAGTTATCTTTATAACATACTAATGAGTGCTTCATGTGTAGCATTTGTTATGTAGGAATATTTTCTTCCATACTTGTTTGTTACATTGTCTATCTTTGTTTGTTTCTTGTATACGTGATTTGTGCTACATTTTGGTGTGCACACTTTTTTTTGTTTGCGGCCATGATGGTCTTATGTGTCTTGATAAATTTTGAGTGATGTCCCATGTTTGTAGCCCACTTTGTGTGGCTTACTTTATCTTCTCGTGTGTTTACATTCCTATTGCTTGGTAGCTTACACACTGTTTGCATAGATTACATACTGTCTTTTACATGCATGCTTTTTCATACTAACACTTGTATTTAGCCAACCATTATTGTTTGTGCTTTCTTTAGTTTCTAACAAGTTCCTTCCCTTCCCCCTGTTGATGCCATCCTAGATTCAACTATTTCTTATTCATTTCATTTTTATAATGATACTATGGTTTCCAAGTCTAAATCCCACAATCTTTCTCATGCATGTTTCTTGGTCCAATGACAATGATCGTACTCAAATCATATACTTGCATTCCTATAGCATTTCAATTCTTTGTTATCACTATATTTTATTTAAGATATATGATCAAACCTAAATAATACAACATACAATTCATGTTTTGTCCATTAGTAGTTCTTAAGAGAAATTCTGAATGTTTATCATCACAATGATACTAAAGCTAGAACCCTATCTACACTCCTATCCTGTCTTGGTTTTCATCAAAAAATCATTTCCTTTGACATGTTATAAGGTCATCAAGAGATATCCATTAGGACAATAGTATTCCATGTTAAGTCTTATTTCCCTTAATTGACATGATGACCCAACAACTATTTATATCTCCTATACTCTATTTTAGCTTCAAGATCATTGAAACAACTATATAGAACTTTTATTTCAAATGATTCCTTGATATAATTGCTATAATTATCTATATGTGAGTAGTTACCCCTATGAGATCCCTAATAATCTATCTTTAGATCCCTTTATATAAACTAACTGCACTCTTTGGCTAGTTTTGGTGAACAAAGAACTGATTATATGGTCTTTTGTATCTTTAAGGGAAAATCTTCTTCTTTCACACATGATTTCTCTAACTCATTTCATGTAAACTTGTGTTATTGTTCCTCCTAAGATTTTCCTTGATGAGATCCCAACATTTAAAACTTAATTTGGTGTTATATTTAGGTTCCCTTATCCAAACTTGGAGAAAAATAAGGTTTTCACAGTTATATACAAGCCCAGAAGAGAATTTTCTCATGACAGTCATCTAGGAAGAAGTTTTTTACTCTTTGGATCTATATCAACACATTATAATTGTTCCAAAATGTAATCATTACCATTATATAACATCAAAATTTGAAGAACCATTAAAATTTACAAGAATTACCTTCTTTTCTCAAGACCGTCACAACCCTCTATTTCTCAAAATTTCTGTCATTGAGATCTCCATGTGCACATCTCCAATCCCTTTGAAATTTTTAGGATATCTAACTCGAGATAGGACAAAGATATATTGAAAATATTGGATCATTTCATAAATTCAATTGAAAGTTATGGTGATCCCTAATTTAAGGCTGTGGCCACAAATTTTCCTATAAATCACTGAAAAACTCATATTCAAAAGTCCAATAAAATTTCATTGTGTTTGTAATTAATTTCTCCATCTTTTTGAGGTATAATTCAGCTATCTTAGTGAGTTTTAGATGTATGGAAGGTTTGTAGCTTGCTGCATGGTAGAAAATACTATGCACAGTCCCATGTAAACCATGCAAAGTATAAGAAACATAGCTCCTAGCTCATGGTACAAGCATGCTTACATTATAAATTATCAAGATATAGGAAATAAGGGATGTTTTAAGATTCATACATCTTAGATTTATTCACATTCATGACTGTAATATAACCTTACATCTTGAATCTTCATACCAATCCTTCAAATTACACAATATACTTCTTTCTCCATACCAAAATCCCATATCTCTATCTTCTTCTTGGTAGTCCTCGACCTCATGCTCCTTTTTTCTCTTTATTAGGCTCAAAATTTGTTGTCTCTTGTTTCATTTTCTGACCAAATCTCCATGTTTTTAGTGATATTCCTTCATCTATGCTTGGGAATAGGAACAAACATCCCAATTTGACCTTAAAACAACTATTACAAACTAAAAGAAGAAGTTTTCAACCTTCATCCATGTAGACAAGACAACTCACACTTACCTAGGATGTAACAAACTCAATTTTCAATATTACATCATGGTAATTACCTATTATAACATCAAATTTCAAAGTTTGACATTTGGAGGGAAAAATAGTATAATTCCTAGTAGATATTGACTTACATATTCCAAGGTTTATAATCGTTTGTTTGAATTTTGATTGTTCTTCATAAGCACCATGATGATGCTCCTGCATCAGACTCCCTTGGAAGGAAAATAATTAAACTTTAGTTCAATTGTAGTATCTTCATCATCTCTTCATTCTTCAGTGTATACCTAGGTCCTATGTTTTCTTTAACCATGCTAGTTTTTGTGTCTTTTTGTTGTATTCTCTATCTTATCTTTTTGCTTATTTGTCTCTTCTTGTACTGGATCTTTCTTATCTATTTCTCATCTACTAAGCTCCATGTTGTTGCTTCATCATCACAGAAGTGTATATTTTCTTGTTTTCTTTCTTTCAAGAGTCCTCTCATGTAATTATGGATCTCCTCTATCTTATCATCTTCTATACCTACATACAAGGCACTAAAATCAATGTTAGATTAAAAATTATGAGGCCATGAAGCCTCTTCCTTGACTTCATACTTATGATCTTATTTTTCTTATTTTGTTTTTTCATTGATCAAGTCTAATTTGGTCTTCTTATCTCTGTTTGGTGCTTGCTTTGTCTCTTCCTCAAGCTTGTCAATGAGCTTCTCATTTAAATATTCCCTCATGACTGCTGCATTTACTTCCTCCTTCCTAATTTTAATTTCTTGATACTCATTTGTCTTGTTACATTCACCAATTTTCTCCACTTCTATTTTAGGACAATTATTGACTTCTCCATTATAAATAACATGTTCTAATTTACTCATCTTAGCTTGCAATTGTTACATATTTTCATAAAAAAAGTCATTTTCCTTTTGTTCAAAATGTAACATCTCTTGAAGTAATTTCATATCATTAGTATTAGTATGATAATCAACCAAACCCACAAAACTTCCTTGTAAACTCATCACTACTTCTACTAGATTCATTCAACACATCATCATCCAAAAGATTTAACACAAATTGTTTACATTTTTCTCAATTCATGAATTTTATACTATCATTTACCTTTATATATTTGTTGTTTTCTTCTTTGTTGTACTTTACTTTAACTCTCTTCCAACAACTCCTTGGAACAACTACTACTTTCTTGTATTCATTACATTACTCCCTTCACTATGCTTTACATTCTTGCTCACCCAAACCTAGTTTTCCACTAGAGTGTTTGACTTCTTAAGCCAGTTAGGAACTATATACCCATACCTATGAGCCAATTGCTTGATTTTTTCTTCATCTAATCTCCTCATGACATTTAAATCAACATTCATCCATTTTTCCTCTATGCATGCTTTGGTTTCTTCATACGTTTTAACTTCTACATATTATTCACTCATCAAATCATAATCAAGATCAATTTTTTTTAACTTTGCATGATATTTGATGCTCTTAGATGTCTCTGCTTTTTCCTCCATGTTGCCATCTTGGATTTTATATTATTTTTTCTCACTATAAGTGCTAAGCATTACTTCAACCAATTTGATTTATGCCTCTAACAAGAGTTTGTCCTCTTCATCATCAAATCTATCATAGGTAGGCATCTCTATTTCTTGAACCTTCATCTCATGAACTGCTATCATTTTTTATATCAGCCTCATGAAGGAAATTTTTATGAGCTGCTCCTGATAATTCTTCATCAGAAATTGATTCATCATCTTCTACTTTTTCCTGAATGTGCTCCAACTGCTCCAATCTTGCATGTGGATGGTTCCCATGGCTGCTCTCAAATGCCATCAACTTGACATCATCTGTTTCTTTTTCTTCTTTCACACTCCATTCTTATTCATACCTACTAGACCACTCATCATCACCTTCCACGTGACCTTTGCAATAACCTTCTGTGTCTTCTTTATAATATTCTTCACACGCTTCACTCATGAATATCAACTCTTCCTTCATATCTATAATATCATCCTGTTTTTAGTCATCTCCCTGATATCCTTCATCAGCTAACACTTCATCTTATTCTATAGGGTCTTCATCATCCCCATATTCAATTGTTGTTGCCAATATTTTCTCTTCAAGGAGTTAAATTTGTTTCCTTATATCAATAATCTCTTTTTCTATTTTCATTTATTTTCTCTTATTTTATTTTTCCACTCTCATCCTCTTCATTGCTTACACCATAGCTATCACCTCCTTCAAATCCATGATTTATATATCTCTCTTATCCAAGTATTTTCCACCTTGTATTTTTAGCATCCTTCTTCCTCTTATCTAAGTTTATTTTTGGATATTTCATACTACCTCTTCCTCTTCCTCTATCTTCTTCACTTTTGCAAGCTTAGTGACATCTAGGCCAACTTTCTTGGCTCAATCTCCTTCTTCACCTGATGGGTGTAGTTTTATCTCTTGGCTTCTTCTCAACCACACTCCACTTCTTCACATTTGAATACTTGTAGTCTCTCTTCTCCTTCACCTGTAATCTTTCCTCACATCCTCATTCAGCCATTAGCACAACACGTAGAACAAAATAGGCATCTACTCAATCATTTCAACACTCATATTAGCGATCAAATAAAAAATTAAAATATGTATATCTAGTGCTCTAATACCACAATATTGATGCCATCCTAGACTCAACTGGTTCTTATTCATTTCATTTTTATAATCATACTATGGTTTCCTAGTCTAAATCCCACAATCCTTCTCATGCATGTTTCTTGGTCCAATGAAAATGATCATACTCAAATCATATACTTGCATTCGTGCAGAATTTCAATTCTTTGTTATCACTATTTTATACTTAAGCTATACCATCAACCCTCAACAATACAACATATAATTCATGTTTTCTCCATTAGTAGTTCTTAAGAGTAATTTTGAATGTTTATCATCACAATGGTACTCAAGATAGAACCCTATCTGCACTCGTATTTTGTCTTAGTTTTCATCAAAAAATCATTTCCTTTGACATGTTATAAGGTCATCAAGAGATCACCATTAGGATAGTAGTATTCTAGGTTAAGCCTTATTTCCCTTAATTGACATGATGATCTGTCAACTATTTATACCTTCTAGACTCTATTTTAGCTTCAAGGTCATTGAAACAACTATATAATTTTTTTATTTCAAATGATTCCTTGATACAATTACTGTAATTATCTATACTTGAGTAATCACCCCATACGAGAGCCCTGATACTCTATATTTATATCCCTTGATATAAAATTACTACACTCTTTGGCTAGTTTTGGTGAACAAAGAACTGATTATATGGTCTTTTGTATCTTTAAGGGATAATATTCTTCCTTCACAGCTGATTTATTTAAGTCATTTCATGTAACCTTGTGTTATTGTTCCTCCTAAGATTGTCCTTGATGAGATACCGACATATATAAACTTCATTGGGTGTTATATTTATGTTCCCTTATCCAAACTTGGAGAAAAATAAGGTTTTCATAGTTATATACAAGTCTCACCGATAATTTTCTCATAACAATCATCTAGGAAGAAGTTTTCTACTCTTTAGAGCTACATCAACACATTCAAATTGTTCCAAAACATCATGATTACCATTCTAGAACCTCAAAAATTTGAAGAACCATTAAAATTTGCAAGAATTACCTTTTTTTCTCAAGACTGTCACAACCCTTTGTTTCTCAAAATTTTTGTCATCGAGATCTCCAATCCCTTTGAAAATTTAAGGATCTCTAATTCGAGCTAGGGCATAGATATATTTGAAATATTGGCTCATTTCATCTATTCAATTGAAAGTTATGGTGAGCCTTAGGTTTAGGCTGCGACCATAAATTTTCCTATAAATAGCTAAAAAATAATATTCAAAAGCCCAGTCAAATTTCATTGTGTTTGTAATTAATTTTTCCATCTTTCTAAGGTGACAATCAAGTATATTAGTGATTTTCCAATGTATTGAGGGTTTATAACTTACTGCCTGGTAGAAATTCCTATGCACAGTCCCATGTAAACCAGGAAAAGTATAAGAAACACAACTCCTAGCTCATGGTACACACATGCTTACATTATAAATTATCAAAATACATGAAATAAGGGAGGTTTTAAGATTCATACATCTCATATTTATTCACATTCATGACTGCAACATAACCTTACATCTTGGATATTCATACCAATCCTTCAAATTACACAACATACTTCTCCATACCAAAATTCCATCTCTCTATATTTTTCCTATTAGTGCTTCACCTCATGTTCCTTTTTTCTCTTTATTAGGCTCCAAATTTTTTGTCTCTTGTTTCATTTTTTGACCAAATCTCCATGTTTTTAGTGATATTCCTTCACATATGCTTAGGAATAAGAACCAACATCCCAACTTGACCTTAAAACAACTATTATAAACTGAAATAATAAGTTTTAAACCTTCATCCACATAGACAAGATAACTCACACTTACCAAGGACTTAACAAACTCATTTTTCACTCTTACATCATGGTAAAAACCTATTACAACATGAAATTTTAAAATTTGACATTTGGAGGGAAAACTAGTATAATTCTTGGTACATATTGGCTTGCATATTCCAAGGTTTATAATAGTTTGTTATAATTTTAATTTTTCTTCATAAGTACCATGATGATGCTCTTGCATAACTTACAAGGTAGAGTTTCAGAGTACATGCGGTTGGTCCTCTTTTGGTGCCACATTCTCCTATCTATGACATTGCATGCATCCCCAAAGAGGGGGGCATCATTTGGGGGATTTAAAGCCTACACAATGTAATTACATTGGTTCAGTTCAGTGAACTTTCCGCCCTTGGAATTGTGGGTTACATACATTGAGTGAGTTCAGACCAGTCTATGAACTCCATACACAATAATTTTTATAGGACATGGTTGTCCTTAGAATTTAGGGGAGTAGTTAACAATTGGAGGATACAATAGAATTCCTCCCAATACTTCTTCTACTGCCGACGTTAGATCACCCAAAAAACTAGGATAGTATAGAGATCCCTTCACACAAAGTTTAGGGAAAAAGTTAAAGATTGGAGGACACTGAGCATTTCATCCCTATACCTTTTCGGCCTATGGCATCAGATTGCCCAAAAAACCTTAGGAGTACAAGATATCCTTTCTACACTCTTTCTTTTGATATGGACCAGGTGCAAATGCTCAATTTACACTGTTCATTTTGTGTACTTTACTTTTACATGCATCTTTTACATTACGTTTTTACACATAGATACATATATATTTGAATATTTGATCATTTTATCATTGTAAATCCATCCATATGAGAAACAAGAAGTCAAATGGGGGAAACAACAACAAAAACAACACTTTACAATGACACACCTCACATACTAACCAATTAGGTACATACAACAATAGGTACACACATGTTTCCACCCTAGGTTCACTCTCATCACTTTGTTTTTACCATTTTCATCTATAGTTTCCACGCTCCATCATCATTTTTTGTCATTCCATGCTTTTTCTAGTCCTTCAACATACTTTCTACATCACTCTACATCAGCATCATGTACACATATCTATCTAATTTATGTTACTGAGATTTCTACTCACCAACATAAAGTGGGGGCAAATGTGGACACAAAATCAGGTACTTTAGACAATATTTTGTTCTAGTCTCATGCTACTATTTAGCGGGTTTTTGAGTGAAGAAATTACTATTTAATCCCCATATTTTGGCCAACTTGTTTTATTTTACTTCATCATTCCCAACCTATACCACACACATGCCCAATCTGTTTTATCACTTTCACGTTATTTCAGCCTTGACTGGGGCACCCTAGTCCCACCATGGGCACCTTGATCTTTTTTGAACTTTTCCACTAGTTTTTGGGCTCTTTCTAGCCATTTGAAATCTCTATCTTTTTAGTGGTCAGCCATGTCTAGGTTAATTAAGAAATTAGGTCAAGAGAACCCTATAAATATAAAGTTATGAGACCATAATGAGGGACCAAGAACTAGTCATTCCTATTATCCACCTTGTTGGCTGGATTTTTTTATGCCTGAGTACTAGGGTGTGTAGAAATCATGCACCTGGGTGCACGTAGATGATCAATGGATACAAGGCACACTGAGGAAAGTTGGAGTTGAAGACTTAGCTATTTTACATACACGTGCTAGGAATGGATTGAGTGTTGGACATATTTTGGAGGATAAGACTTGGTGACCACGCCAAACTATTTTGGGACTAAGGGAAAGCTAAAGAGTCATGCAGAGTTTGAGCTAATAATAGGATTACAACTAGAGTTATTTATAGGTAATCTATTGTTAGGTGAAACTTGCATTCCTTTGCATTTGATTTTGTACCGATGTATGGATATTATTAGCATGTAACCTATTTTGAGAGTGCTTGAGTAGTTAAGGGAAAGTCCCCAATATCTATATATATGTATTGATTTGTGCAGCTTAAGAGAGAGATGATGTATTACTGCTAGATTGAGAAAAAGAGATCATGTATGAATGATACTGTAATAGAGTTATGCTGCTAGTATATTTATGCATATGAATTTGTGAGGGTAATTGTGATGTAATCATCTATTGTGTTTTGATGGATTAATATTATGGATCATTATGGTTGAATATTGATTGATGATATCTCCATTACTGGGTAGTGTATGCTAAATCTGATCTTAATCCTTGTTTGATTCATTATACACTATAATTGTGTTATGAATGATGTCATGTTTTACCTTCAAATTAATTTCTATGTATATGGAATACATGTATGATCATGCTAACACATTAAAAAAGCTGGTATTAAAAGAGGGACCTGGTACCTTTGGGTGCTTTGGGTGAGCACTCAGATCTATCTGAGTGATGGGATAGTGTGTATAGTGTTTTGGTAACAAAAACAAACTACATTTTGGTTATGTTTCTGGGACCTCTTTTCAAGTTTTTGTAATGATGTCACATGATGAAAACGTATTGTTGAATTTGGCCGGTATTACGAGTTGGGTAGAAAATTTAGATGATGATTTTTCTCGTAGATATAAACTGGACCTGATCTTGATGCACACGTGTGGGTTGAAGAATTTTTTTATTGTGAACTTATGAGACATTATTTTGCTATTTTCCTAAAGAGTTGTGCGAGTGGCTGGTAACATATGCATCAAAGAGAAATTAGAGGTACAAATATATTGTTTGGACACAAGAATATTACCAAGATTTGCATGATACTAATGAACCTTGGACAGACACTGTAGATCACTGGTGGAGTGGTGTTTTGCATAGTTACATATTCGAGTATGCTATTTCTACTTAATCCTATCTAGAGGTTTCTCAGTTTCAGTTCTTGCATGAACCGAGAGGATCTTATTTGTGTGTTATCCCTTTAGTAATTAAGATCTTGATTGTAACTTTTGATTTGGAAGAATTCCCTATGGATCACTAAACCACACCGTGCATGGGGGAAGGAACAGGTGTTGTGAAAGATGGTAGACATGGTGGAAGAAAGGAAGTGAGAAGAAATGTGGCTTAAGTATAATGAAGTGCGAGAGAGGGGATTTCCAAAGAGATGTGATATTGAGGAATATTTGGAGTTGAGGAAAGAGATGGCTCAGGAAGGATTTGGAGCTCATGTAGAATACATAGATCTAAAGCATCTAGTTCTCCCATCCTTAAGAAAGCTTGGTGGAAGGTCCCCTTTAGTTTCTGATGAGAGTGCATCTAAGGAAGAATGACTAAGATCCATGAGCGTGCATATGATCCCACATGGTGACCTAGCTCTTGAGCTTGTTGTTCTAGTTCCTAATCCAGTTATTGAGAATCAAACTAGTGTAGGTGCTTTAGTAGCAATATGTAGCTTTAATTTTCCTTTGAATACACAAGTTTATTAGATGGCCACAATGTATTCTTTGTTTGGTGGTCCTATTGGTGGTATATTTTCTAATGCATCTTCAGGGAAGAACGTGGGCACACAAAATGCTAGTAAAATATCAAGAAGTAACACTACTTCGCAGACTATGATAGTTCAATTTAGAAAAACTGTTGGAACAAAAGGCATAACATCCTCTAGTCTGGTGACCACTATAAGAGGAGGATCAGGGGGATCATGTGGTTTGGGATCTAGTGGTTTTGGAGGTGAAGGGAATACTGGAGGTAATACATGTTATGGATTTGGTGCACAGGGTACGAACCAATCCTAACAAGTTTATTATGAAACGTTTCTTTGTCTTCTAGAGTACAGAGGCATTGAAGATGCCATGCAACATATGCATGTGTTAAATACTATGGCATGCTAAGGGGATTATAGCTCCTGAGCATAAGGCAAGGCCATTTACTACTACTTTATAGGGGTACGTGCATAAATGGTATAAGAAGTATGATCCAAATTAGACTGTTGTGGATTACAACATGTTGTGTGATGATTTCTTATCTGAGTTCCATATACCTGAGTTTGAATAGAAAAGCATTAGCGCACTAAAGGAAATTAATTAAGGCATGGCTGAGAGTGTTAGGGAGTATGATGCCCATTTTAAAACTTTGTTATCAAAGTTGTCTTATGAAATACACCATAGCTAGCATGCTCAGTGTTTTTTGGTAGATTGATCACACCTTTTAGAAGGGTGCTATCTCATAAGAATTTTTATAGATTTACATGAGGCATTGGAGGAAAATCTTCATGTTGAGGTAGTTAGAATTCTAGATAGTGGATTTAGTCCATTCCAGGAGGCAAAAATAGTATCTATGGAGAAACAATTGAAATATTTTCAGCTAATTCAACCCATGAGACACACATTGGTATTTGGTGTATGTATTGCGAGGTGGAAGGACATACTAAGGATAAATTCCCTTGTAAATCAGTGTGTGCCATGTTACTGGATTGTGATATCTATCACTTGGAACATGATTTGAGTAGATATCCCCTATTGTAGCACATGATCAGGAATAATGTGTCTTGTTATTGTAAGATTTGTAAGTCCCACACTCATGATACAAAGAATTATAGGTTGATTGATCAGATTCATGAGGCTATTGAGACTGGTGTATGTTAGAATAGCATTGCAAATAATTCTAAGGAACAAGGTGAACATCATAATCATAATGAGATGTTCTCTGATGGAGGTAGTAGAGGCAAAGGTTACCATGGAGGATTCAAAGGCCAAGGTTATGGTAGTGGAAGAGGTGAATTCCCATGGGGAACCTATTTTACATGCAAATCCCTTGATCATTATAGGCACAAATGCCCTCAGAATATTATTTTCTCATGCTATGGAAAGAATCAAAAGTTTGAAGAATGCCCAGATTTGTATGAGAATATGAGAAAGAAACACAAGGAGGATAAGGGCACGAGAATGGCTAGAGTATAATGTGCTATGGAATATTAGTGGATGCTAAAGTTAGCACCTGATCTTGAGATATATCCCATGTTAGTCACTACATGTGCTAAGATGGCACGTGCTAGGGAATTTTTGAGGAAGAAAAATATTATTTCAAAATAGGAGGTGATAAATGTGAAGTATCCAGATCTTTCCCATCAGAAAGAGGTATATCATAAAGCTATGGAGGTTATTAGAAACTTTCAAGGTGAGATAAAATGCTTGAAGGAGTAGTTGCGGAAGCTAGAGTAGGAAAAGGTAGTTGAGCTGCCTCAGAAAGATGTTGATGACCTAAAGGAGGTTTGTAAGATGTTGCACCAAGAAAATATTTTTCCTTTATTAGAGGAATGACTGAGGGAGAAGATACCATGCATTGGATCTAAGTGTGAAAGACATATGTTGCATGAAAACTTACCTCCTCACAACCTTAAATATGATAAAGAGATCACTTTGAATGTAGTTGTTGATGGGTGACTGCTAAGTAATATATTGATTGATACAGGTGCATAAGTAAATGTACTCACTTTGGATACATGGAATCAGATGGGGAGACCACCATTACCACCATCTTAGAATGTGATGTATATAGAAAATATGAATAGAGCCATGCCCGTTGGAGTGTTGAAATAAGCCACTATTACCATTTAAGGGGCCAAGTTTACAAAGGACTTTGAGGTCTTCGTGCTTGTAAAATTAGATATTTTTCCAGCCTTTCTTGGGTTCTCCTAATATTATGCAAATAATGCTGATGTACGCTTTAATAAAGGTTATATCAGTTTTGAGAACAAGGAGGAACATTCCATTATTCCTTTGACAGATGGGAAACCTGTACCTTATATAGATCCATTAAGCAAAGAGGATCCTAATAGAATTTATGTGCACACCATTAGAGATCCTGAAGTTACTGAGACATCTAAAGAAGATATTGTATAATGGGATGCTGATTAGTCTATGAGTGATACAACCAGTGTTTCCTGTGATAATTGGGTGCATGGAATGTATGAGATGGTTGAGTGAGAGATCAAGAACATAGTTACTCACGTGATCAGGTTGCATGCTATTTGGTGCTTGAGTCACAACCAGGTACCCCAGTACATTGGTAAAGGAAACCCCAACATATTTCTACATACCATGGAAGCTCGGTAGATGGGTGAGGGTGATAGAAGAAATATGCTGATTTATATCCTACACGGAACAACTGCACATTGGTGGAATACACATAGAGAACCTTTTGGAGTGGCAAGAAGTGAGAATTACGTTCTCTACTAGGTTTCTTAGGAGCAATGTACCTTCAAATATATGTGAATTCTATGGGAAGGATTCATCTTCACATCATCTTCACCAATGTGAGAGACTCTAGATGGAGGGGTAGGAGGCCTTGCCGCCATCACTTTGGGTGCATAAGTTCTATGCCACGCTAAGTAGTTGTGCACACACATGGTATGTTCATGCAAAGTTAACAAGAGAAATAGTTAATTGGGATATGACTTCAGTTATGAGTCTAACCTTTGACTATTTTTATACTAAACCTCTAATGAATGAAGCATTACAAATTATAAAGTGTCTTACAATGGGGGATAGTGAAAAGGCTGAGGAAATCCTGTTAGATATGTTTAGAGAGTTATACTTGTAGGTGTGCTTTAATGAAGAGGAGATAAATGAGGAATAACTTGGGTGCACCTGCCTGGAAAAAGAAAAGAGTAATTTGGTTTATATAATTGATGATGAATAAGTAGATAATCTAGAGGTTGACCACACTGTAGGTATGCATGAGGTCTTGGATAGTATTGATGAGAAGGTGCTCACATACCATGAGCCTATGAAAATAAATAAGGTCAATATTGGGACATATATAAAGCCTAAAGAGGCAATGATTGGTGACTATTGTTCTGAACAAGAGGTGGCTAAGATGATTGAGCTACCACATGAATTCTGGGATTTATTTCCATAAGGTTACCATGACTTGAAGGGAGTACACCCCTCTTTAGGAGAGATGATGATCAAGTTAAAGGAAGGTATGCGCTTAGTTAGGAAAAATCCCTACAGGAGGAATCCTAATCTGTGTCAAAGTTAAGGAAGAGATTGATAAATGATGGAATATGGAATCATTGAGTTCATTGAGGAGTCAGATTGGGTTAGCCCCATGGTGATAAGCATAAAGAAGGATGGTCGGATAAGGATCTACGTGGATTATAGGGAGTTGAATGCTACTTATGTCATAGACCCTTTTCCTACACCTTTTACTGAGGAGATCTTGGAGGGTGTTGTAGAGCTTGAGATTTACTCTTTCACTTATGGATTCTCTAGTTATCATTAGGTGTAAAATGCTAAGGAAAACCTGGAAAAAATAACGTTCACTAATGAGTGGGGAAGTTTTGCATATATAATTATGCCCTTTGGGTTGAAGAATGTGCCTATAGTCTCTTCACGCATTGTTGTGCAAGCATTTGAAGACTTTATACACAAGTTTTTACATGTTTATTTGGATGATTAGACTGTGTATGGGCTGGTTAAGGATCACTGTGAAAAATTAGACTCACATTTGAGAGGTACAGGAAGTTAAACATCTCCTTGAATGTTAAGAAGTGTATCTTTGTAATGGCCTTTGGCACTTTGTTGGGAAATATTATATGCAAGGAAGGATTTTTGGTAGATCCTTCTAAGCTTGCAGTTATTTTGGGCTTAGAGGAGCCTACCAATCAAAGTGAGGTGCATGGGTTCTTAGGACACATAGGTTATTGCACAAATTCCATTAAGGGATATGTTAAGATTTCCGCAACCTTAGAGGAAATGTTGAGGAGTAAGGGAAAGTTTCATTGGGATGAGGTGAAACAAATAACATTAGAGACATTAAAGGACATAATTACTTTTGCGCCCATTCCAAACTTTCCTTTCTGGGATAAAAATTTCATGTATATGTTGATGCCTATGGCATGGCCATTGGTGCAATGTTAGAACAACCTAGATATGGGATTTTTGATCATCCTATCTATTTTGCGAGTAGGAAGTTGACACTAGCTAAGCAAAATTATACAACTACAAAGTGTGAAGCATTGTCCATGATTTACATGTTGCATAAGTTTAGAAAATAATTGTTGGCAACTCCATTTATATTTTATACCGATCACATGACACTGATGTACTTTGTTAGTAATCTCGTTTTGCAGGGGCACATTTATCGGTGGATTCTCTTGTTTCAGGAATTTGAATTTACAGTGGTGGTAAATCCAAGAAAGAGAAATTCTAGACCAGATAATTTATCAAGGATTAGCTAGGTGAGGACATGTAGAGCATTAAGGAAACAATTCTTGATGCACAACTGTTCAGATTAAACCACAAATCCTCTTATTTAGAAGATATTGCTATATTTTTGCATACTAGTGTGGCACTTGTAGGGATGAAGAGCTTGGGGAGGAAATAAATTTCCATATGCATCGTGCCTTATATGTTGATTAGTGGAGATTTATACAAGTTATTCCATGACAAAATTTTATGCCGATGTGTACTTGAGTATGAGTGTGAAGCTATAATGGAGGAAGCTCATGGTGGAATTACTGGTGGATATTATGTAGGTAATGCTACCGTGCGCAATACTTTACTGGCTAGTCTTTGGTGAGAAACACTATACAAGGATTGTAAAGAGTTTACCAGGGTGTGTGATCATTGTTAGCACCCTGAGAAGCCTGGGCATAGAGATGAGATGCCCTTGAGGCCTATTGTGAGTACATAACATTTTTATAAATGGGTGATTGAGTTTGTAGGGCCTATTTCCCTAATGATGCACAAGAATGGGTCATGCTATATTATTACATGTATATATTATCTGAAAAGGTGGGTAGAAGTGGAACCTACAAAGGATTTCAAAAACACCTACAACAACAATATTCTTGTGGGAAAACATTATCAGCAGGTATGGATGTCCGTTGTGTTTTACCAGTGATAGCGACACACAATTTTTGAATGAGACTATTAGAATATTATTGATAGAATTTATTGTGGTGCATCTCAAGAAAACACCCTATCACCCATAGGGAAATGGGATTACTGAGGCTTTCAACAAGATATTGGGACATACATTGAAAAAGATCTGTGAGATTGGAAGGAAAGCTTGGGATGATAAAGTCTCTACTGTACTTTGGGCTTACAAGACAACTTATAAATGATTGAAAAAAGATACACCCTTTCAGTTGGTGTTTGGCGTAGATGTTGCTCTACCAATGAAATTTATGTTACCCTCCCTATGTATTGCATGCATAGGTGGATTGGATGATGAGAAAAAACTTGTAGATCTTATAGATAAACTGATGCAATTGGACAAGAGGTGCACTATTTATCGATGGAGCCAGGAGATAGAAAATGCCAGGTAGAAGGCATGACACACTAGGCATATTAAGAATAAACAATTTGAGGTTGCCTAGATGGTTCTTATTTATGATTCTAAGTTTTTGTGTCACCCTGGAAATTTCCAAGTGCATTGGTTAGGACTGTATGTCGTAACTTATATACTTGATTCAGTCACTTGCCAGTTATAGGTGTTGGAAGACACTGAGTTTCCCGGTTACTTTAATGGGAGTAGGTTAAAGCCATACTATAAATAAGTCTTCTTGGTGTTTGTAATAAGGAATTTTTCTAGATAGAATGGATTTCCCTTTAATGCATTTCCTTTTATCATTTCTATTCTTTGTCAATTTAGTTTAGTTTTTTGTTGTAATAAGTGCGCTTATGTGCCAGTAGATGACTACTATCTAGTGAATTCATGCATAGAGGATCGTACAAAATTTTAGTGTGGGGTGGAGTAGATACATGATAAATGGGCCATGATTGAATGATATTAGGAGGATGGGTATGCATAGAAGAAATATGGTGCAGGTGCTTGAGGTAAAGGTGTGGATTAAGGAAAATTTCTGATAGATAAAGATCATGTGTAGATGGATGGACGCATAGTGTAACATGAAATAGGAAGTAGCATGGGAAACTACTTAGTGTGAGGTGCATTTGATAAGTACTTCGGCGCATGAAGGTATGTAAAACGAGATATGTGGCCGAGAAGTAGTGGGCGTGGAGTGGCAGAAGATTACAACTGGGGCACAGAAAAACACAATGTGAAAATAGGAATGAAAAACCATTTAATGTTGAGTACGGTGGTAGATGGAGAGAAATAAATATGTTGAAATTTGTAAAAGTTATAAAATGTAGGGTTGCGATATCATTTTTACCTTACATTGTGAAGTGAAGTATTCAAGTGAGTTGAAGAGCAATTTGTGAGTGAGAGTGTGTGAAATAATGAATATAGACATTGAACTAGAGTGATTTGTGCATGGTATTGTTTGGAGCTCCATCAGAGAGGGTGTTTGAGTGAAGCAAAGGCATGTAGGGAGAAAATCTGTAAGTTAGGGTTTGAGGTAAAGCTAGGGCACACAAGTTTTAAGTTGTAGAGCTCAAATCTACTGCAATAACACATTTTTATTATTGCAATGGAATCAAAATGAGCACCTAAGGAAACCACAAGGGGCATGAATAAAAAAGAAGTGGAATCAGAGGTGGAGGATACCCCTGAAAGAAGATTTTTAGAAATGTAGTACCTAGAAGGTGTCGTAATGGATTTTGATTATGAGTCGTATATCAGATGAAGAAAAGTAAGCAAATAAAATTATCTTACTAAGGATAACATGGATGAATTGGATAAACTACTAGTGGTAAAGAAAAAATTGTAGATAGAAAATGACATGGCTGTCTACGATGATGTAGGATAGAAGTTATTGGATAGTATTATAGTCATGCAGTTGTATGAACTGCCATATTTTGGAAATCCATAAAATTTATATCAATGGTTGATGTCCCAAGTCCACGAGGACTTCTTCTAATTTATAGGGTGGTAAATGTGACTCACTGTGCCCTTGATTGGAAGATTGAAAAAGTTAAGGAGCTCGGGCACTAAAATTAATAGGGACCTTAGAGATGATGACACCGTAGAAGCAACAAGGATTGCACTAGCTTATATGAAGGGAGGGTGCACGATGGATATCGTTAAGCTAGAAAAGCACCCTGTGGTTTAGGTAGCCATGCACCTCTTCACCAAATTGAAAAATCAAGAGCGTTGGAGCCAAGTAAATAGAAGATGCCTCCATATTGCAAATAAAATGACAAAGGGAGTGGTATATAATTTCACATAATTTTTCTTCCTTCATTTCTAAGACCATTATTGAAGAAACACACCTTGGGGATAAGATAAGTTTCGGTGCCATATTACTATCTATTGTGTTTGTACAAATTAAGGTGCCTGATGGGCTAAAGGAGAATATTTGGTTGTTCCATGAGGAAAAGAAGTCACTTGCATAAAGGTTTGCAAAATATACATATGATGGAAATATGAGTGGACCTTACAAATAGAGGTTGGAGCTCTGGTATAAGTGCATGTGTGAAGATTTTGAGTATGAATGGAGAATACCCAAGGACCTTTCTTTTGTATTGGATAAGTAGGCTCAATTCACTTTATATCAACATTTTTGTATAGGCAAGTTTGGGATGAAGAATGGAAAGTGAATCCCTTGGTGCAAGCTCTCATATGCTTTTGCCACATGCTAATTTGAAGCTTCAGTAAATAAATTCTCTAATGTGCATAGATTGAGGTTTAATGCAGATAAAGTGGACTGTGAGTATCATACTCTTAGAAAGACATACACATATCTAGGTAAATATGCTTATATTGAAAAATTGATATATGATGATATAAGTATAAACTCTATGAGTCTGATAGTTGGGAAATCTGGTGTGGCTAAGGTGTACATCTACCTTAAGCCCAATTTTGTAGTTGGGAAGTAAATTGAGAATGAATTTAAGCTTCCTAAATTACCAAAAGGAAACCATATAGTAGGCACATTATAAGATGAGGAGCCTATAATTTCAGAAGAAGAAGACTTGGAGGAAGATAGTGGTGGTATAGGTCATGGCATGTGGAAGCAACCAATAGTAGGGCAAAAGAGAGATCATGAGGATAATTACCCTCCCGTAGTGGAAGTAAAAGGAGGCAAGAACATGGAGATAGGTGAGGGTGCCGAGGACCATGAATTTAGGAGAGTGTTTAGGAAAACCAGAGTACATAGTACAGGTGTGGGACCCTCAAATACAATGTAAAGATTGCCAAGAACATCAGCCATCAAGCCTGAATTGGTAAAGAGAAGGCACAAGTACATTCTAGTGGAGGATAGTGATGGGAAATAGTCAAGAGACAACGTGCATGTCATACATGAGACTTATGTCCTTGATGTTGATGTAGAGAAACCTTAGTATGAAGAAACACAATATGATGAGGAGTCCTTTGAAGATCATGGGGATGCAGATGGTGCCTTTGGGGAAGAGAAAGGAAAAGATAAGGGAGAACCTTTTGGAGAGCCAACTGATGCACAAGCGGGAAACATAGGTAAAGGCCGACTTTTGGATACTAAGGTTCATTTTCCCAAGGTTCAACGCTCTGGAAAGAGTAATGGAGAAGAATATTACAAAACACTTGCACTTAGGTACATCGATGACCCATATAAAATTGTTCATGCAAAGTTTTAGAGTACTTTGGAACCTCAGAAGCTATCTAGGTGGAAGTTGATGGATCTAACAATAGTAAATATGCGTACTCAGAAATAATTTTCTTGGAGCATGCAAACTCACATGGATGAGTGTGAATTCGATGTGAAGGAGAAATCATGTGTGAAAATAAAACTAAAGAAGAAAAAGTAGGCCATGCACTAGACGATCAAGCTAATAGAGTTTACGAATGAACAGGAAAACAATGATTTGATCAAGTTGGCTATTGAAGTGGCACATAGAACTGTGGATAAAGTAACAACACTCTTGGTACTGATGGAAGATAATAAGATCTTGAAAGAATAGGTGGAATAGTTAACATAAGCGTGTAAGAAGGACAAGAAGAAAATAAAAGAGATTTTATATTTCCCAGCAGATCTTTGGAAGGAAGTCATACACGCACATCTAAACATTGATGATAAGACAAAAATACATACCAGTCATCCTTACACTTCTTGCAAGATTGTGTTTTCTTATTGATAAAGAAGTAGTTGGGCATGCAAATAATGACTATAGATATGGTTGGATAGAAAGAGGAAGATATTGCAGCACAAAAAGAAAGAGACAAATCTATACCATGTAATTGGATATGAGTCTTTTCTTTAAACAATAAGGAATGAAATGAAGCAGGAAGATCTGACATTAAATGTGTGTATAAACCTAGAGGTAATCATCAAGACAAGGAATTTTGTTGACCAGAATTAAGTCCTTGATGCAAATAAGAATGGAACTCTTGGGCTTGAGGAGAGGATGACATTGTTAACAAAAAAGAATGATGTGCTCACAACATCCTGGGACCCGCACAAAGAAAATATAAAGGAGATTGGGAAGATTATCACCTGATGCATGGATGTGATGTTGGGATGATATCTAGTTTAGAAAATGTTCTTAGGGTGCTAAATAATGAGGGTGAGGATATGACCCTAGATGAGATGGAAGGAGTACTTGCAGACATACTTGAGAAGACAAAGAATGCGCTTAGTGACTGGAATGAGTTAGAGGCAAAACTTAATAGTGAGTAACCTGAGTTACTTATTTCTTCATAGGAATAGAGTGCCCAGACACTTGTTGGAATATATTCATTCATTATGTATAGCCATTATTTTATTCTTTATTATTTATTCTTGGAGAGACAAGCTATGATTACCCATTGCTAGGGTGAAAATAAAACTAGTGTGGGGTAATGTTGGATGGACTTGTTTATGCCTAAGTACTAGTGCGCATAGAAATTAGGCACGTAGGTATGCGCAGAGGATCAGTGGATATGAGGCACTCCAAGGAAAGTTGGATTTCAGAACTTATCCATTTTACATACACGAGCTAAAAAAGTATTAAGTGTTGCACACATTTTAGATTAGAAGACTTGGAGACCAAACCAAGCTATTTTGGGACCAAGGGGAAGCTGAAGAGTCATGTAGAGTTTGAGATAATACTAGGATTATAACTAGATTTATTTATAGGTAATTTATTGTTAGGTAAAGCTTGCGTGCCTCCCTAGTTTCTTTTATACCAACACATGGCTATTATTAGCATGTAACCTATTTTGAGAGTGCATGAGTAGTGAAGGGAAAGTCCCTAATACATATATATATGTATTGATTTTCATGACTTAGGAGAGAGATGATGTATTACTGATAGATTGAGATAAAGAGATCATGTATGAATGAGATTGTAATAGAGCTATGCTATTGGTATATTTGTGTGCATGACTTTATGATGATAATTTTGATGTCCTCAGCTATTTTGTTTTTATGGATTAATATTATGGATCATTATAGTTTAATTTTGATATTTACTAGGTATTGCATGGTAAATTTGATCTTAATCCTTTTTTGATTCATTATGCACTATGGTTGTGTTCTGAATGATGTTATGATTTACCTTTAAATTACTTGCTATGTATATGGAATACATGTATGATCATGCTAACACCTTGATAAAGATGGTATTAAAAGAGGGACTTGGTACCTTTGCATGCTTCAAGTGAGCACTCAGATTTGTCTGAGTGATGGGCCAATGCATATAGGGTTTTGGTAAGAAAAACAAACTACACACCTAGAGTTGCATCCATCTATTGCATTGGAGATCATTTTCATCCACATAGGTCCATCACAAGGCATAAGGCTAGGACATCTAAATCACACACATCATAGGGGGATGATTCTATTTTATTCCATGCACCATTCTATTACATTTTCTACACATAGTTAGCTCGGTACATCACAAAGTGTGACTGACACAAGAGCAACCTAAGGCATGTTTCACACACACATAGAGAACTACATTTGGGTCTAGAATGTAGTGCAATTATCAATTAGTAAGACCAACATTGTGACAACTGAGATCAATATGACCCTTTCATATGATTTTTTTTTAGGGATTGATGCTTGTTTAGGGTTTGCAGGTATTTCTATTCATCTTGGAATATCAGTGACATTTGGAGTAGTGCAGCGAGATTTATGCGACAAAAAATAAGGGTTTTAAACCATCTTACGAACCTGTAAAAACTAGTTCTAGACATTTTGCAGAGACCAAGGTGCCCATTCTGTGGACTAGAGCACCCGTGGGTGCCCCTAGTCCTTCTCTAGGCACCCCAGTCTAAAGAATAAGTCCAGATCCATCCTTTTTGGGGTTTTTGCACACTCATTCCTCCTAAATTCTCTTTTCACCTCTGTGACACAGTCCCACAAGAATCTGCTATTTAGCTAAGTTATTTCCTCTTCTCTTTTACACATTAGGGTTTGTATTTACATTTGTTCATTTTCTTGGGTCATTTACATACTTCTTTACTACAATTACTTACTTCATTTACAACTGTTCATAGCTTAGGTTAACTAGTGCATATACAAATGTTTTAGTTAATTAGTGATTCAATCCATGTATCATATCAAGGACATAAGTAGAACATCAAACAACAAAATGTAAGGAGAATCCCTGGTAAGTTTCATGGAAATTGTTTTTCATGCAATGTCTTTGGACATAGAGCTAGGGATTGTATAAGGAAAGTGGACAAAAAAACCCATGGAGAGATTGCAAGACTAAATTTGAAAAGAATAGAATTTGTTTCAATTGTCATTAGAGGGGTCACATAGCCAATTTTTTCCTTTAAGAGCCTATAGAACATGGTTCGATAATGAAGACATATAGAGTTGTATGCTTTAAGTAAAACAAATTAGGTCATTTTGCAAGACACTCTAACAAAAGAAATCTCATCTATAACAGGAAGGATGGAATTAAGCTTACTCCTATGAAAATAGAAAATGGAAAATAAAAATTAGCTAGGGATTGTATAAGAAAAGTGGACCAAAAAAACCATGGAGAGATTACAAGACTGAATTTGAAAAGAATAGAATTTGTTTCAATTGTCATTAGAGGGGTCACATAGCCAATTTTTTCCTTTAAGAGCCTATAAAACATGGTTTGATAATGGAGACATATAGAGTTGTATGTTTAAGTAAAACACATCAGGTCATTTTGCAAGACACTCTAACAAAAGAAATCTCATCTATAAGAGGAAGGATAGAATTAAGCTTACTCCCATGGAAATAGAAAATGGAAAATCAAAATTACCTAATGAAGAGCCAAGCTTAACTAAGGTGACAAAATGCACAAAAAGCTAAGGAGATAGTTGGATTATTCAAGTCCATAAAGATCAATCAACCATTAAATTATAAGAGAAGTATGTTTGCCCTAGTTGAGAACAAGCTCATGTATAAGGAGGAACACATGTGCTTGATGAGAAAAAATCAAGAGACCATCATACCAAGACAACCATTCAAGGGAATCACAAAGAAAATAAAAAAAGGGAAAGTAAGGTGGAGTCCCTTGAGGAATTCATGATGTTCTAGTGTTCTCATGAGCATGAAATGTCATCTTTAGGTTTATAGAAGGTAGGAGTCATTTTGAAGGAAGCCCAATGAGCTTGTGAAATAAATTTTTCATCTTGCAAGCTTTCAAAACCCAAAAATGTCTTATCCTTAATGTTGAGTGAAAATTCACAAGGTATGCTCATCCAATTATCTCCCCTTCTTCTAAAGATCCTTGTAGTCAACATTGAAGTGTTGAAAATCTATTCTTGTATATTCATGTGAAGAAAGTGTGTGTAGTAGATAAAAGAATAAAAGAATCATTTCATGAACAAATTTGTTTGTTGTAAATGCCTTAGGTCTGATCGTTCATTAGTTCAACGAACTCAAGGAAAAGCCTTCTGTTATTTTCAGTTTGAGTATACAATATTTGGTGCTTGTTGATTAAGTTTCTTTTGAAGTCACCGTAGAATGTGTACAGAGTCATGATGGACATCAAAGAGTAACCTTGCATAGAATGCATAACAATTTGCATAAAGGGTCTCGTGAAGTTACCCAAAGGTTGTCAAAGTGTCAATTCTATCACAGGTTTTCTAAAGCTTCTCAATGTGTGTCAAGACTATAAAGTTTCCATGGTTTGAGTTTGAGGTGTGTATATAACTCTCATGAATGCACAAGAGGACTATTCATTCTCAAGAAGGAAAAGTGTCATGGGTTAAGTACAAGTGCATGTTGTATGGGAAAAATATGTGGAGGTGTCACTGACTATGTCAAGTAAAACAATGAACAAACTCAATGTATAAGGTTTGAATTGGTGAAAGTGAAGCTCATAATTCTATAAACTCTTGAGGTTTGTGTAAGGATCTTGATAAGTATTTAAATGAATTGTCAAAATCAAAAGTTCAATGTATAGGTTTATCAAGTGAAGTGTTAAAATTTGAACCAATACTGTGTGCACAAAGAATCAGGTACATGTTAGAAAGTTTATCTTACAGGATTAAGAAAATAGCCAAATTTTCAGACCCAAAGGGAAGCTAAATGAATAGTTGAGAGAGTTACAACAAGATATTCAACTTGAAGTTATGCATAGTGGATGCAATGACAAGAAGAAACCTGATCCAAATAACCTTTGAAAGATCTATAGTTTGATAATGTGGTTGATGAAAATTGAAAATCAAAAGGGTCCATCGATAGGATATGATGAGAAGAATTATTCATTCCAAAGGAGACTAAATCATGCTAGTTTCATGCTTAAAATATAAGTTCATCAATGAGGGAAAATATAAAAATACATCTAAGGGATTTTGATCAAGTAAAATAATCAAAGACAAATGTGTACAATGAACAGTGGAATGTAAGGCCTATAATAATGGATAATGTCAAAGATGTAGATTTGAATGAGTTCAAGAAGGAGTGCCAAGGTGTGAAAGATGGAGAGGTCCATTGCAAAGTCCTAGTAGAAATAATCAAGAGATGAACTCATGTATTTTGCATAAAAATTTGAAATATAATGTTCTCTGGCTTAACTCAAACCCATAGTAGGGCATTGATGAAAAGAAATATCTAAAGTGGAGATTATCACTACTGGTAAGATTGAAAGGTCAATAAAAATGGAACAAACCCTGTGAAATTTGTTTGAGACAGTAAGATTAAGGTTTAAGGATTTGGTTACACAATTTCTACTCCATGGCAAACTGTGAAACCTTCTTAGGGTTTGATGAGGATTTGTGTTTTTAAGGATCAAATGATGGAACCAGGTGATGAAAATTTGAAATAATTTAGTGGTTTCATGCTCCAAGATTCTCCCACATGTGAGCAGATCTTGACAACCATCATGAAACCATGTAGATAAACTTTGAAGACCTAATATGGAACCTTAAATTGAAGATTTGGAGCCTTCTTGACAAAGAAAGTTTTGATGAAAATTTTTACACTTAAGGAAATCCCAAATGGGTATTCAAATTGGTGGTCATTTTGAAATTTCAAGCATTTTATTAGGAGTTGTACTAGTTTTTGTCTCAGGAAAGGGCTAAAAGAAAATATGACTAACAAGAAAAAAAGAAAGGTATGAGGAAAAACTTGAGGTTTTAGCTCAAGATATTTTGTACACACATTGAGTATCCTAAAGAGAATCTAAGGATGGTTTCAATTTACCTTCGTCATGCACAACATGATCCCAACATGAATCATAGGTTAATGTGTGGTTAAGAAGACCTATAGGGTAGGTCAAGAAAGGATGAACCAATAATGAACATGATTTGATAATGAAAGGAAACTTAAGGTTTCATATGAATTTGAGTAAGGTATATTAGCTCTCCCATTTCAAAAGCTCATATGAAAATATATGTACAAAAATTCTTTCTCATTGACCAATTTGAAAGAAAGAAAGGAGGATATTAAAGCTTGTGTTGTCTTCTCCTGTACAATACAATCATAAATGTAATGCTATTGTGAGATATATAAGGTATTCAGATGCTTGACAAAGTACCATAAAGTTTTGAGAATGCTTAAAAGTTGGTGAAAATCATAGAAGAGGGAATATGATGTCTAAACTATGTAAATGGATATAAAATAATGGTCTATTTGGAAAAATTTGGGTATGTATAGTAGAATCCAACTATGTACATGAGGATGAGCCATCTAGCATGGTGGAATGTATTGAACAATAAGGAGTTGAGGGTCAAAACATGCAAAATCCTAAAAACCTAGCATCTATCAAGGATGAGATAATGGTCTAATATTGGTAGTGGAGTATACTTGTGAATTGATGCCAAATATTGCTAAGAACATTGTAAAAACCTTTCAGGACTTGGAAAAAATTGCAATTAGTCTTATAGTGTGATTACCATGCCTTTGGAGCTCAAAATTTGAGTTCTCAAGAAGGAAGAAATGGTCCACACCCTAGAAAAGCATTGGAATGATGCTTCACATGTTGGTTATGCTTATTGAGGATGTCAAATCTCAACCAAACTGAAATGAAAGTATGCTACAAGGATTCTCAGATCAACTTGAGACTAAGATGAAGATGATGCAACACCAAGAAGGTATGTAGAGAAATATGGTAAGTCATGAACTTTGTATTCAAAGGAAGGTGCTAATTTCCAGGGAGATCTTGATATGGTCTTCAATGTATCTTTTTAAGGCTTTAACAAGTGCCAAACTTTGAGAAAACAAAGTATGAAGAGGGGAATAGGCTGAATTTCTAATAATGTCTTAAAAGGAAAAGTATAGAAGGTGATGAAGAGCCAAGGTGTATCCAAGTTGTAGAGCCAAGATGATGAAAGAGGAGCACACTCTCAAGGGGAGGCATCTCAATACCAAAGAATAACCATGAATCCTATTTTTTTTTTTGTTGGAGTCAAGAAGAGAGAACACGGTCATAGGGGAGCCTATGACTAAGTAAGTTTGTTTTTCATGCATTTTTTGTTCTTGGTTGTCATTGTGTTCATGTCAAGTGGTCAAGTTTCCTTTGTCATATATGTCAAAGGGGAAGAGTGAACCAAGAAACATGAGAAATAGAGTCTTGTAGGCATTCATATTTTTTGGTTTCCATCAATTTTTCTAGGTGGTTGCCATTAATGACAAAGGGGGATATTGTTGGGTAATGTGTCAAAATGTTGTCATTGATGTCAAAGTGTCCCTAAGTAGTCTCAGGTGTCAAATCATGATGTCATGGTATGTAAACATGGTCTAAGTGCATAGTCAAGCAAACCAGTTGAGTTAATGTGGTCTTCCAAGACTGTATGAAGGTTCCATAAGGTCAAACATGGTCAATAAAATGTGTGTGAGGTGTTAATGTGTCTGTAACATGTCAAATTGGTCAAACTCATAAAGAATCAGGTGGTTCTAGGTTTAATCCTTGTTCCTAATCAAATAGTTTGGCATGGAAACATGATAAATAGACCAAGTTAGAGTAGGGAAAGCATGGTTGGAGAAATACGAGCTAGTATAACAGCTATAGGAGGAGTCTCAAGTCATGAATCATGAATATAGAGAATGAATTTGATCATTTTGGAGATTTTTAGGTAAGGTAGGCCTAATAGGAAAGTGAGCATGATGAATCAAGACATGGTGATGCAAAATAATCATGGCATGAACACAATATGCTGGTATATGAGGTTTAGAAGTCTTCATAAGTGGCTAAGAAGGTGAGTTAAGAACTCATATAGGTCTGAATGGAACTCTGTCTTAGGACTAGAGATCTAATGCTGCAAAAATGAGATGGGATAAGTATGTTTAGAGAAAACTATGATAAAGTGGTCATTTGAATTCATGGAGTGAGTTGTGAAGGTTTGGTCAAAATTTTAGGACATAAGGAGGTGTTTTGTGTAAGTTATAGAAGCTTTTCCAAAACTGTTTTTTTGGAAAATGCAAATTAAGCACCCTAACTTCTTAGCTATCAAGAAAAATTGTGAGGGATTGTTAAGATAAATCATAGAAGATTTTTTCAAGGTAATTTGGATAAAAATATAATGCAAAATGTCTGAGATGAATTGGTTAAGTATTTAAAATGTTCTAACCTTTTTTTGACCTAGTTTGAAACCCTCCAAACCTTCATCCTAGAGCGATAGAGGTAAAATGAAGTTTTTGGGAATTTAATCATTTGATAAGGCTATGAAACCTACTTAGAAGTGTAGAGGAATCTATCAAGCACCTTTTTGTGGTAGTTTTCTTTTGCAAGTGTGACTGTATGGCTGTAGTTTTTATTGAAAATTATAGGTGCAGGTGTGACCTTAATGATTCATGAAGAAAACCTTGGTGATCTGGATAGCTCATGATGTCTATTAAGTGGTCATGAAAATACTTGGAAAAATTTTATGGGGTATTTTAATGTACATGTGAGTTTCTCCCTCTTACTGCTAGAAGCATGTGAATGTAAGAACCAGTCATAATGAGTTAAATGGGTCTTTGCATGAATTCCACTTACAGAGATGTATGAAGTATGTGAAAAATCTCTATGGTCCTATAACATCATGTTGGATCTCTTTATTACCATGGTGATGTTATTGATAGGGATAAAACACAGTGGCCTAGTATGCTCAAGTGACTCTCTCAAGAAGGTGGTTTGAACCTGATGTGAATACGAGGGTTTTATTGAATAAATTAGAGATGTGAATACATGAGATGGTGTCACTTATTTCCTTGAGATGTCTCAAGTGATGGAAATTTTTGCAGAGATATTCTTGGTGTGTGGATGTATGTTGTATCAAGACTAGTTTTTGAGAATCTTGATCTCTCTGATCATGGTTGGGAAATGTATTTAAATGAAGGGTTTATTCTATAGCCTTAAAAATACAAGAATATTGAGATCAAACATGTTATCTAATACATGTCCTCAAAAAGTTTAGAAGCATGAAAATTCCAAAAGGTTGGTGTTTCAAATCAAAACTATGGACTGTTCTCTCAAGGTCTTATTTCTGAATGTGCCTTGAAAATATTGAAGTGGTGAGCTTGTATCCATGAAATGGATAAATCTATGGCTCTGATGCATTGAAAAATTCTCCACAACACTGAAAATGAGTTCATGAATCCATGGTAATATGATCAAATATGTAGACTTGGTCACTTTTAGCAGGTGTTTCTTTTGTACATACAAAAACTAAGTATACCTTTCTCTACTGCTTGAATCAAGAAGGAATGTGAAGTTTTGCTGAATCTTGTTGTGTGTTGAAGATGATATCCAAGCTCTGTAGATGTGAAGTTCATCTACAATAAAAAAAACTTAAGTGCAAACATGAAGAGAGCTCATCTATCATGCTAAACTCTATGATATTTTTTCTAGTATCTAGATCCTTTATGTGCTCTCATGAAATTGGAGACCAAATGACAAGGTATGGAGAATTGAATGATGTTAAAATGAATATTTTAAGTGGTTGTAATGTGATTGCATGCATGTACCACTTGTAGCATACTCTAAAAGGTACTAAAAAACAAATTAGAACTCGCTTACTAAAGAAAAAATTCATATTTGATAGTTACAAAATGGAGAGTAGAAGTCTGAATGGAATTTTATCAGATATGGTAGGGTTCAGAAAGTTATAGAGGATTTAAAATTCATCATTTGTTCTCAAGGAATATTAAAAGGAGACTACATATTTTATGACATAACTACTGCAAATGTTAGATGCAAAAAGATAAAGTGAAAGAAATTTTTGTAAGGACCTATTCATCTCTTTTACACGTGGAAAAAATAAGGATATTTGAAGAAACATTATATGTGAAAAGTATAGAGTCATATTAGGAGTCATGCTTGTTCATTTAAGCTCAATTTTTGAGCATGTAGTAGTTATTGAAAGTGAGTAGAGCCGATTGCTATTTTTTGAGTAAGAGAGAGGAGTGTGAATGTATTGAAACCATAGATAGTTAAGAGAGGAGAAGGGGAAAAATTGAGATGAAACAAATATCACATTAGGTTGATGTAAGCAACCATGTGAAGAAGGTGATAAAATATTTCTTGTATGTTTCAAGTCTGAGTTGTTTCCCAATAATTTGGGAGTGGGTTCCTCCTATCAAGTAGGTTCTTTCTAAATTACTAAAGTGTGTGCTTGATTTTTTAGAGGAGTGGGTGCTTCAGAATTGGAGTGGGTTTGCTAGTGAAAATGAACTTGCAAAAATTAATATGTTGTTCATTAAATCATAGTCATTTAATCATCAAACTAGGGGATGTAAAATTTCAATAATGCCAGTGCTATGGACAAAGTTACATGGAATTTAGGAGGTATGGAAAGAAATAGCTGTCACTACAATACTTGAAATAATAATTCTTGAAAGTATTATGATTGAAAAAAAACTTAGAACTGAAAGAAAATGGATTCTAAACACTATGAATAAAGCAAATCTTGTAAATTAAGAATGCATATAAAGAGATAAATTGCTTCCTAGTCTAATATTGCAATGAAAGAGAGAAAACAACTAAGGAGGGGTTTAACAGACCAAAAGTGGGCCCTTCCTTGGGTGTTAATCCATCCTAAGGAATGTAAATAAAAGATACTGAATAGAACTCATATCCTTTATTGATTTGGCATAAAAGTTACATCTAGGAGCAAAAAAACCTATGTATATGTGTATCTTTTATTCTCTAATTCTCCTATTCTCTATATTCTCCATCTAGATAGATTTCCACCATTAACCCTTTTCTTTTATACTCCTAAATTACAAAAAAACATGAGAAGAAGAGTTCAATTAGGATTTCAAACAGACTAAGTAAAAGATCTTTGATGGAACACATGGAAGATCTCAAACATAACACTAAGAGATTAAACACATGCAATAGAACTAATAACAAGTGTTCAGATATCAAACACATAACTCAAGTAACCAAAAAGATCCTCAAATCACGTGTTAACTAATAAATTAGTTATTCAGTGAGTTGCAATGAATAATTAGATCTATTGTTGAGTTATCTCTCAGTTATTCATGTTCTAGTTATTAATTCTCCTTCAATGACACATACAGACTTGGAGTGTATCTCTTCATGTTCTAAGAGATATTCATATCGTGGCTTATTTGCTGTAGGTGGTTCCCTTTGGTTGTAGATGGGTTGCTGTAGAGAGGTCCTTTGGCTGTAGATGATACCCTTTGGCTATAGGTGATTCTCTTTGGATGCAGATGAGTTGTTGTGTATAATGATTTGCTTACAAACAAGAGTGGCTTCACACATATCATCATTAAAACAAATTATTACAACCATAAGAATAAATACATACTCAAAATACAAAAAAATAAAGATAAATACTCATAACTATATTAATAAATATTTATGCCATAAGTTTAAGTGGTGATGATAATTTTAAACAATATAACTGGGAAATACAAGGACATAACTTCAATGAATTAACAAAAATATAGATGATGACTTGTTTCTAAAGGGGATTTTTACAACTCATCACACCCCAGGATTAATTCCTTTAATTTCCTCATTCAAGTAGCTTAATCCCCTACTTCATGATGCTACATTAACGCCTAAAATAAAATGGAGTATCTATCCCTTATAGTTCTTAGAATAAGTAACCACTGTTTATCCGGAATATGCACATAAATTTGTTCTATATCCCTTCATTTAGTGGTCTGTCACCTGTCCATGGTGGTATCAAAAAGTGGAAGATTGGGGTGTGATAGCCAATTGGAAGCCATACATCTACACATTTGGTAACAATATCAATATATGTATTCACATTTCTTAGATTTGGCATTATATTAAGGTACAAGTGCATCTCTATCTTTTGCAATTTAGGAGACATCTCATTCTAGCACATCCTACATGCTTAAACCATCTGAATTCCATGGTCCCTAATCATGTCCATGAATTCATTATGTGCTACTTTCCTCATTTTCCACACTCTCCTTTTGATCTCCTTCTTCTTTACATACTTTGCATGCTGTACTATAACTTCTCCAATTTTTGTAGCTTCATCCCTGATCACCAGTGGTTGTACCTTCTATAAATAAATGTATTCTTCCATTTATATTTCTCTATCTAACTCATTCATAAAATAAGAACAAAGGGATTTGAACTGAATACATCTAATGAATATGATTAGAATCCAATCTCTATCCTATTCAAGAGCATAAATGTATATGTGAAGTTCACATAATAGGAGTTGAAGTTCATAAGTGTCATTCTGATATAACCTAAAGAAGATCCTAGTTGCATGGATATCAAATAATATATCAGATATGATATAGGTGAGTTTGAGTTGCAACATCTTTTCCTTTGAGAAGATATCATAAACATTAGATGGAGGCCTAGATTTAAATATCTCATGGGCCAACTAAATTGTATCTTCTTTCTTTTGCTTCATCCTTTTGATTTCTCTGTTCTCTTCCTTAAATTCTTCCTGATGTTTAGAGATAGGGCTTCCTTTTCTCTCTACCATTTTATTTTTATCTTACCAACATAGATCTCAAATTGTGACATCAAATCATCAATATCAGGCAATATTGTTTGTGTGGCCATCTCATTATAAGGTGGTTTTACAGGATCCCTTATAACTTCTTGAATGATAATTTGTGGCTGCAATGGGGCTAGATTCAATTGATGTATGCTAACATGTGGTGTTTTCCCCAAAAATGGTGATATCTACTTCAGTACTTGCTCAATTACATCATCCTTAACTACATGAATGTGATCCTGTTCTTGTTCCATTAATGGTTCAACTTCTACAGACATCTGCTTTTGTTAAATTCCTTACACCTAGTGCTCAATAACTTGTGGCACTTGTTCATGTTTGTTTTCTTGTACCTATGGATGTATGGCCTTCCATTTTTTTTTTTGGAATTTTTTCAATCTCTAATTCTACTTCCTCATTCTACTATGTCTCTCCCTGAACTTCCATATCAGGAATTTCCCCCTCATTCAGAGTTGGCTCCACATGCTCCTTCATGGGATCTTCAGGGGTATTCTTGTCTAATTTTTCCTCCAAATTATTCCTTTTTCTCCACATGACCCTCCATTACATGCACTATCTCCACATTATGAGATTTCTTTTTGTAGACACAAAATCACACACTTTGGGTATTATTTAGTCCCGTTCTCATACTAATAGTCGTATGGTTTTTGAGTAAAGAAATAAATAATTAAGCCATATCCTTTGGCCATTTTACTTTTATTTTTGTCATCACTGCCAACCTTCAACACATACTTTCCCAGTCTATTTTTATTGTTTTACGTAATTATACATCCGACTGGTGTGCCAAGCCTCATACTAGGGCACCCGAGGTGCCCTGGTCCCATTCAAGGCACCTTGAGCATTTTTGTACTTTACCTCCATCTTTTGGGAACTTTCTATCCATTTGGGATTTTGTATTTTTTTTGTGGTCGGCATTTTCAGGGTTAATTATGAAATTAGAACAAGAGAACCATATAAATATAAATTTATGAGACCATAATGAGGAACCAAGCACTAGACACTACTATAATCACCTAAGGTTGGATTCCATATAAGGCATCTAGAGTTCATTTTCCTCCATCTAGCTTCATCATAAGGGATAAGGCTGGTTCATCTGCATCAAACTGCATAAGAGGGAATTTTATTTTATTATATCCACCATTTTATTACATTTATACATTTAGTTATTGATCGCTACTTGACAAATAGTGAATGACATAAGAGAACTTAGGGCATGATTTGTACACACTTACCTAAAACTATATTTGGGTCTAAAATGTAGTGTAACACTTAGTTAGTAAGTCCACCATTATGGCTGATGAGGACATTCTGACCCCTTCATTTGCATATTTATTTTTTTAGGGTTTAGAGGCTTGGATTAGGGTTTTGCAAGTCTCCTCTTCATCACTAACTACCAATGACATCTGACATAGTGTAGCGAAATACATGCAACAAACACCAAAGGCATCAGATCATCTAGTGACCCTACAAGTTTGGTTTCTAGACCTCCTGCATAGACCAGGATGCCCTAGGTGCCATTATCCTTCCCCAAGTGCCCTAGTTTGTTCAAAAAACTTGAATATGTCCTTTTTTGAGCCCTCAGATGGTTGTTCTTGTATTCGGTTTATTAAGTCATTTATGCGACATAGTCCCAAATTTTTTTCAAATCAACTAATATCTTTCTAACTCTCCTTGCACATTAGGGTTTTACATTTTTACTTTCTTAGTTTCTTGGGTCACTTTCCTTATTTATTTTAGCCATCATTTACTAATTTTCATAGCATTTGATTAAGCTAGAATAAACTACATATTTTCCATTTTAGTTTAATCATTTTTGTGAACCCGACTTAATATTCACACTTATAGGATCTTCATTCATTTCTTATCATCCTGGGGTTTAGTCATCATGAGTATCTCAATCAATGATTATTTTCTTGTAAATCCCGATGTAAGGGATAAAGTCCAAAATATTCATGCTACTCTCGCATTCGTGTTAATATGCATCCTAACTTGGTCTATCAAACATTTGTTGATGCATTTTATCAAAACATAACATTCAAGTCTACACCTCCCACTGATGTTCATACTTTCGATAATGACCCACATTTGCATATCATATGTTGCATTAACAATTTGGGTATCAAACACACTTTAATTGACAATGGATCTGAGATCGACTTATGTCCCATGTAATTCCTTGAAGTCTTAGGCCTTTTTTACTCGTGATGTTAGTCCATTCTTTCTTTCACTGCATGCTTATCATGGTTCTGTTGATCCATGTTTTGGTCACATTACACTACCTATCAATGTAGAGCCAAAAAATGTCAACACTATGTTCTTCATCATTGGTTTCTCAACCTCCTACAACTGTGATATCCAATTTTTCCCCTTAGGCAAAATTAAACAAACATGAACTTACACACTGAGAAATTGGAGGGGTCATTCGGCCATGGGAGCTCACATTTCAATTCCGGCCAGTCAGGTTGCATGTGGGCTCGATAATGGAAATTTGAAATTGGAAAAATAATGGAGGCCCAGGCCTAAAGTTTTTGGGATTCGGGCATTTAGAATTTTGGAGACAAGGAAGGGGGAAAATGGAATGGCAAGGCAAAAGATTTTGAATCCCCGAATTATGAAAGGGCTCGGCACTTCGGCGGTCAACACTGAGTTTGGGGTCAACCATTTCGGGGGTCGACTTCGGAAACAAAATTCAGAGTTTTGATGGATGAAAAGATAAAAAACAAAAAAATCCCGAAACCCTAAAACCCTGAAGCTCGAAAAGGCTCGGGGGTTTCTGGGGTTAACTCTCCTTTCAGGGTTAACAATGCCATAGATTGGGGATTTCAGTGTCTGAACTCTGAAGTCTAAATTTCAAACTTCAGAGGTTTGGAGGTTCAAGGGTCTTTGCTAAACAAATGTAAAAGCATGAGCCAAATCCCAAAAACCTGAAACTCCGAAGTCTAAAAGGGTTGGGTTTTTTGGGGTCAAACTTGATTTCAGGGTCAACATGATGGGCATTTTGGACTTTCAGAGGTCCCGATTTCAGGATTTAGAGTCGGGTGGTTTCAGGGGTTTGTTTCAGGCTTGAGATAACAATAAGTCCGAAAGGGTAAAGGTCTGAAACCTGAAGTTTAAATTTCAAAATTTAGGGTTTGGGAGTTTTAGAGGTTTCACACACCTAGTCAGATGAACAATAAAATCAACCTCCAAAGTCAAAATTCCCAAAATTCTAAAATTTCAGATTTTGGAGGTTACGATGTAGGGTTGGAGTCCAAAAAGGAAGACCAAGAACTCACATTATTTCAGAATGATACCCTCATCTTCAAATGGCCATAAATGTTGAGTGGGAGCTCAGATTTGTACAAAATAGTACTTTCGAGAAAGCTCTCAGTGTCCTCTACATAAAAACTCAGTCAACATCTAGGGAAAATAAGGCATATATTCCAATGTATTTATCCATTTCTTGTAAAATTATGGTCATTGGAAAGGTGATTTTGTGATCTGTAGTTTGGGACCATCAAATTTCAGATTTTGGGGTTCTGAACCTCCGAAATGGCAGAGATAAAATGGTAGGTGAGGCCATTAATGAAGGTTGGTGAGGAGTAGGAGTCATCATGAGTCTACAGGGCCTAGACTAGATAAGAGGTGTAATCAAAGTCAATTTCTTCAAGCAAAAGGCAACCATTAATAAAAAGAGAGATTTTAAAGATCAAAATGCACTCATTACAGGATTAAACAATGATTTTTGGGAAAATTTGGGATTCAGTTTTCTCTCTCCTCCTTTGTAAATCTTCTTTTATAAATTGAAATGAGGGGGCATTTTTCTAATGTTGGATAATTTTTCTTTGCACCCTCCCTTCTTCTCTTATTTGTAAGTGAATTTTTGGAGTTCAAACCTCCCATTCAAGCTATAATGCAAGTTTGTGCCTCTTGGCCATTATAATGCACATAATAAAATAATAATATGTGGAGTAATAATATAAGTATGTGGATGAATTTCAACCCTCTCTTGTGTTCATTACTTTCTTTTGATCTCTCATTGCAATCTTGGTTAGCTATGCATGGTTATTGTATTATATTTTTAATATTTTGGTTTAATGGTTAGTGGATTATTGTTAATGGATTGATCTATGGTGTATTTTCATACTTCTTAATTTGATTGTGGTTTCCACCTCTATGTAAAACAAGTGTTCATCATTCCTTTTGGTGCATCACCTCTGCTAGTTTAGATTTAATTTCTTGTAATCTTATTAACCCTGTCTCCTTGGGAAGTTAGAGTAGATTTTAGAGTAAATCCTTTAAAATTTGGATGTATGCATTAGAATAGAGGAATAGGAACCAAATTTTTTTTGGAGAGCCTTCCCGATTGTAAAGTCCCATACTTTAGGAAAAGCTCTATGTTATGTAATCAAACTGACAATTTCAATCTATTGAGTTGCAAACATTCAGGGGTACTGTGATTACACATCAATAAACCATTTCTTGGTAGGCCATGACTTCATGCCATGTAAGTTGTTTTTTTTATGGTACATCATTGTGTTAAATTCATACATGAAGGAATTGAGTATACTATTTTTCTTGACTGTGATCCATTCCAATATTGTGACCGAGATCCTAATACTAGTCTTCTTATTCTACACACTGATACTACAGATGATCCTCAACCTATGGAAAGACCACCTCACTTGTCACCACTTGAAGGTGTTGTTTTTGTGATAGATGCAATTTCTCCTATGTCACTTGTTACTATTACTAGTATGATTCCTTATCAGGTTCCTGTCCAATCTATAGATGTTGCTCTATCACCTACACCTTCACATGTACCACCTCCATTAGCACGCCGACCATTTACTTGCATATTATTCATGAACGATTCATATTGGGCATATATTCCATTTGATCCTACTTACAATGACACTATATGTACACATGAGGGTTTGGCTCAAATAGGTTTTTTGAGGACCTCTATCCTACACCATATGATCTTCATATTTATTATGGGTTTTTTCGCATCACGACCACTTATGGCCTATGTGTATTTCACCTCATGATCTTCCTCACATGCGATCCTAGATTTACACCACTAACATTAGGGAAATCATGGATTGATTACATTAAGGGCACTCTTGATCTTAATCATATAGAAATATATTTCCCCATGATTTTTGGTCATATCTTTATTTGCAATAGTTCCTTCCCTGGCTATACGCAACATCTCACTCATTGGTATGTGCATAGTTGTCCATTTCCTCCATTTAATGATGAGGAATATGCCATGGGTATGTACAATTTACACCTCAATAGCTCACTACATGATGAACAAGACACTATTGCCTATTAAGTAACTAATGCTTACCTATTTGAATATGGCCCTGAAAGTGATGATCTTCTAGATGACATTACATAGTTGCATTCTTCATCTTGCACACTTTGGGGCTTAACATTCACACATTCCTCCCATCTCATGTTAGTGTCAATGAATCAATTATATCTATATTATCATACATCAATCTCTTCGCATATAAATAATCATCACATGCTTTAGTGTTGACCATTACCCAATGACACACTCTTGTGCTTCGGTTCACACTCGAATATTGAGGGTATACTACTCATGAACCCCTCACACTACCTAGTAGGTACTACGCATTGAGTTTTTTCACACATCTCGTGTCATACATTTTACATGCTACATTTAGTCTACATAATTTTAACATTTGCGCATCTCCACATTATACACATTCAAAAAACTATACCATTAGGAAATCTTTGTGTCTAACATTAAATCCTATTCATTCTACATTCTACATAGCGCACATCTTCACATTACTAGTCTATCTACACATTTTGCATTGCATACTATACATTACATGGTCATCTATTATCATCACACATACTACATGTTATTCTACACGATGTACTCACTATCCTATGACACACTCTAGTTCTTTAGTCCATAATTGATTTTTGAGGGTTTACTAATCAAATGGACCTTATAATACACACATGTTCATAATTCGACCTTCTATCATTCGACATTACTAGGTTAGTGACATATGCTATAGGATAAATGGTCACCAATTCCTTCATATTGTAGTGGTATATGCTTTAGGCCACATCACCATTACCTCTATTCATCTCATCGTGATATACAATTTAGGATACATCATCACAAATTCATCTCTAGGTCACATATCATCACACACATATACACTCATCACAATGTGTTAGAAACAACACACACTTCGACCATTTCTCGATGACATACTATCGTTTATGGTTCATTCTTGACTGCTGAGGGGGAAAACTAAAGGAAACTCATTACATATAATTCCATTCACTTGGGGGGAATACAAATCCTATCATCCATCTTGCATTCCATTCCATCCATCAAAAATATGTTGCATATCTTGGTTATATTTACTTTTGGTTACATTTACTATTTTTATGTTCGTATTATTACACATGCTAGATAGATCTCTTGTACGTCATTATATTTACCATACACACATGTGTATTCACATATTTCATTAGTTTTGATCACATAAATAGGTCTCTTACACGCAGTATATATTCTCACCTCCTACCCTTCCTACATTGGTTGTTGGGGTCATCCACATTCATCTCTTACAGGTGTTATTGTTTCATTTTGTACTTAACACTTTACATTACTTGGTTATACATGATTTTGACATACTAGTTATATTTCTAACATGATAATGGGTGCTTAATGTGCAACATTTATTTGTAGGTTTACTTTCTTCCATGGCTATCTATCTATTTGTATTCTATTCCTTGTGTATTGTTTTCTCTTGTATGCAGGAACTACCATTTATTTGGTGTGCACACTTTTTTGTTTGTATGAGGCCATTATGGCTTTGTGTGTCTTGTGACATTGTGAGTGATGTCCCATGTTTACAATCCACTTTGGTGGTCTATATTGTCTTCTTGCATGTTTACTTGCTTTCTATTTTCTACATTGATTAGTAGTTTACATTTTTCTTTTACATGCATGCTTGTTCATACGAACAATTATTTTCTAGCCACTTGTTTGTGTGTGCATTGGTTTCTACCAAGAACATTCCCTTCCCCCTGTAGGGAAGAATTTTATATGGTTGTCTTCTTTTGATTCTACATCCTCCTATCTGTGACATCGCATGTGCCCTAAAGAGGGGGACATCATTTGGGGTTTTACACACTATATAACGCTATATCCTGGTACATTTTAGTTCATTTTTCCCTCCTTGACATTGTGGGTTATATAGTGAATGGGTTCATACTAGTCTACAAACCCGATACACAACAACTTTTACAGAACATAGTTGTTCTTAAAATTTTGGGGAGCAGCTACATATTAGAGGATACAATGGATTTCCTCTTTACACTACTTCAGCTAGTAGTGTCGGATCATCCAAAAAACTAGGCAATACAGAAATATATTCACACATCTTCAAGGAAGAATTTATAGGTTGGATAATAATGTAGCTTTCTCCCTACACTTCTTCTGTAAGGGTGGCGTGAGATCACCCAAAAAACTCGTAGTTATAGGATATCCTCTTTATACCCTTTCTCTCGTCATGGATTAGGTGCACATGTTCCTTTTACATTTTTCATACTTCCATTTACAATATTTTTATTATATACATGTGTTTACACATATACATGCGTATTTGACTACTTGATCATATTATCCTTATAGGTCCATCTGTATGAGAAGTAAACATTCAACAATAACAACATTTAAAAAGTAACATTTTGCGGTAGCACATACCTCATACTAACACGTAAGTACTGTTATCCAAAATGAGCCCCCTGCTTATTTTGGCTAACTTGCCTTCATTTTTTCCTTCCTTGTGCTTCAACTTCAATTTTCACAACTTTTAGCACTCCAAG